>JALPQD010000007.1:11446821-12646821 GCA_023101885.1 Typhlomys cinereus | reverse complement strand
GTATTACTAGATCCTTTAGACAAGACTATGAGTCCTGCCTAGAACTCTTCCTTCATTGTATTTTAGCTGTTGTTTTAAGGTCAATAGGAAATGGTGCCAGCACTATGATCTGGAAAAATCCCACTTTAAACACAGACAAATGTTTTCTTAGATTCCCTTCCCTGTTACTGTCACAACACACTCTGGCCAGATGATTTAAAGAAGAAAGGGATCACTTGACCCACAATTCCAGGTTGCAGTATCACTTGCAAGAAAGTCAAAATGTGGGAGCCTAGCCCATTACATCCACAGTGAAGAAACAGAAGGAATGAATGCATAATTGCTTCATAGTTATACAATTCAGGATTCAAAGACCAGGAAACACTGCCTCCCACAGTGGGAAGTTCTTACCACCCCAACTAATGCTATGAAGATAATCCCAAGCAGACATCAAGAGGGAGGAAAATTTAACCCTGGAGAAGCCTTTTCAGGTGTGACTATACATTTGCCCCCTTGTCTCAGGTCAATGATACCAAATATTACAGATAGCATTAAAAATACCTGAGGGTCTATAATCTAACTGTAAAACTTGATGAAGTGTTTTTGTCAACAAAGCTTATTTGAAGACTTTTCTCACTGTATTGTTCAAATAACTTTAAGAAACATATTTTCCTGAAGGAAATTTCAAATTAGAAGTACAGAAAGTCGAGGTCTTTAAAAGAGTACAACCTTCCAGATTTTTTTTTATTCCCCTTTACATTGGTCTTAGTTCTGGTTTATAAGGCTAGGAAAGTGTCGCTTGTCTAAGCCCATCAGAAAGCTGGACTTTTCTCTTCTGCTCCAGGTCCTAGTGTGGCTGGTTTTACCTCACAGTAAGGTCATGGTGGGCCCCTACGCCACGCCTGCATGCTCTGCAGCCTCCACCAAGGCACCTATCCATCCTCCTATGGTGTTCTACTTCCTTCTCCTCCTGCTTTCTTTCTCCCCGCACCCATAATCATTAAAGAAGTTTAACGTTTTTCAAGAGTTGAACAGAGTTGCCTTCCCCCACTCCACCGCCGGGGCGCGCGCGCTCGGTCCAGCGGGGCCTCACCTCGACCTAGGTAAGCTCAGTCCCCGCCCACCCCCAGACCCCAGGCCAAATAATTCAGCTTAGTGAAATTGAAAGATCTTAAGAGTTAAAACGACAATGCCAAACTCAAAGTGCAAATCCATGAGAAGCAACACTCAAGTAAACAAATCTCCCACTGAAGGAATTAATCCCAAAATGTTAGACTCCAACCAGAACAAACCCACAGAAAATGGCCATGAAAGCCTGACCCAGGATAACGACTTTCAAAATATGATCGTTACCATGTTCAATACTATGAAAGAGGAAATCCGGGAGGAATTACATAATCGAATCAATTGCTTTGAAGAGGAACACAACAGACACTTGGAGGAGTTGAGAAAAAAGTTCAAGAAACAAGAACTGGCATAGAGCAGTTAAAACAGACTCAAGCAGAGTTTAAAACTGACCTAAAAGACAAGATATCTTCAACCCAGAACACCACAGAGAGTCTTATCAGCAGAAAAAAAGAAGGAGAAAAAAGAATTTCAGACCTTAAAGATAAAGTGGGAGTATTAACCAGCTCAATGGAAGAGGTTGTTAAAGCCAAAAAGATACTTGAGAGAAATATCCAGGAGATATGGGACACCCTGAAGAAGCCTAACATGCGTATTCATGGAATACCAGAGCAAGAATCTCAAAATACCACCCCTGAGGAAATTTTTCAAACGATCATCAAGGAAAATTTTCCTCATATAAAAAAAGAGAGGCCCATCCATATAAAAGAGGCATTCCGCACCCCAAATAGATACGACCAAAACAGAAGCACGCCACGGCAAATAATAGTTAAAACACTCCACATTCAAGATAAAGAACTGGTGCTGAGAGCTTCAAGGGAGAAAAAACAAGTCACTTTTAAAGGTAAACCTATTAAAATAACAAATGACTTCTCAGTCGAAACAGTAAAAGCAAGAAGAGCTTGGAGAGACATACTTCAAGTATTGAATGAGCAAAAATGTCAACCCAGGCTGATTTACCCTGCAAAACTAACAGTCATGATCGAGGGAGAAAGAAAAATCTTCCAGCCCAAAGACAACTTGAAGGGATACATGGCCACCAAACCAGGCCTTCAAAAAATGCTAGAAAAAAACAGGCATATCCAGGAGAGCAGAAGGCAAGTATAACACCATTAAAAGAGAAGCAATATACTTATAAAAACTACTAAACATAATAAATGTCTGGAATTAAAAATAGTTTCTCGATTATAACACTAAATGTTAATGGAATTAACTCACCGATCAAGAGACACAGATTACAAACTTGGATTAAAAATCACAATCCATCAATCTGCTGCCTGCAGGAAACCCATCTCACCACAAAAGATAGGCATGCCCTAAAAATAAAAGGCTGGTCAACAATTCTACAAGCTAATGGAAGCAGAAAACAGGCAGGGGTAGCCATTATGCTATCAGACAAAGTGGACTTCAAACCAAAGAAAATTATAAGAGACACGGATGGATACTACATTTTAGTCACAGGTACAATTCACCAGGAAGACTTCACAATACTGAACATCTATGCACCCAATACGGGCCCCTCCACATTCATTAAGAAAACCCCACAGCGTCTAAAGCAAGAAATGAACCCCCAAACGATAATTCTTGGGGACTTCATCACCGCCCTCTCAACATGGGATAGATCAACAGGTCAGAAGCTTAACAAAGACACTTTGGAACTTAATCAAACCCTTAAAGAAATGGACTTTACAGATCTCTATCGAAATTTTCACCCACGTACCAAAGAATACACATTTTTCTCAGCAGCACACGGAACTTTCTCCAAAATAGATCACATACTAGGCCACAAAACGAATCTACACTTATACAAAAAAGTTGAAATTCTAATTTGTGCCCTATCAGACCACCATGGCCTAAATCTGGACATCCACAACACAACAAACAAGAGAAAATACTCTAACTCCTGGAAAGTTAACAATATGACGCTGAATGAGAACTGGATTCAGGAAGAAATTAAAAAGGAAATTCAAGATTTCCTGAAAGCGAACAATAATGAAAATACAACTTACCAAAATCTCTGGGACACAATGAAAGCTGTTCTAAGAGGTAAGTTCATAGCTCTTAATGCCTATATCAAAAAAATGGAAACATCAGAAATAAACAACTTAACAATGCAGCTTAAAGCTTTAGAGAAACTAGAGCAATCTGATCCAAAAAGTAGTAGAAGAGAGGAGATTAGCAAAATAAGGAGAGAAGTATCTGAAATTGAGTTTAGGAAAACGATGGAGAAAATCAACCAGTCAAAAAGCTGGTTCTTTGAAAAAAATCAATAAGATGGATACACCCCTAGCTAAATTAACCAAAAGCAAGAGAAAGAAAACCCAAATTAACAAAATTAGAAATGAACATGGAGTTATCACTACTGATACCCAAGAAATCCAGAGAATTATAACATCATATTTCAAAAACTTATACTCTGTGAAGTTTGACAACACAAAAGAGATGGATGAATTTCTAAGTAAACACAACTTACCTAAATTGAATCAGGAAGGTGTGAATTATTTAAATAGTCCTATAACATATAAGGAAATTGAGGAAGTAATCTCGAATCTTCTCACCGAAAAATGTCCTGGACCAGATGGATTCAGCACAGAGTTCTACCAGACATTTAAGGAGTTAATAACACCAATACTCCTTAAACTGTTCCATCAAATTGCAAAGGAACGAACACTACCAAATTCCTTCTATGAAGCTAATATCGTTTTAATCCCAAAACCTAATAAAGATTCACTTAAAAAAGAAAACTATAGGTCGATCTCTCTGATGAACACAGATGCAAAGATTCTCAACAAAGTCTTAGCAAATTGGATTCAAAAACATCAAAAAGATCATTCACAGGGACCAAGTAGGCTTCATCCCCAGCACACAAGGTTGGTTCAACATACGAAAATCAATAAATGTAATTCATCATGTAAACCAGTCCAAAGTCCAAGACCACATGATACTCTCGATAGATGCAGAAAAAGCTTTTGACAAGATCCAACAGCCTTTTATGATCAAAACGCTAGAGACAGTAAGAATGGAAGGAACCTTTATCAATATAATAAAAGCTGTATACAACAAGCCCACAGCAAGGATTATGCTCAATGGGGAACAATTGGAAGCATTCCCACTTTGATCAGGAACTAGACAAGGCTGTCCACTCTCACCACTTCTATTCAATATTGTACTTGAATTCTTAGCCGAAGCCATAAGACAAGAAAGGGACACGAGGGATTCAGATTGGCAAGGAAGAAGTCAAGCTATCCCTATTTGCAGATGACATGATCTTATAGCTGAGTGATCCCAAAAACTCCACCAGGAAGCTCCTGGAACTAATTGAGAAGTTCAGCAGGGTGGCAGGATACAAAATAAATGTGCAAAAATCAGAGGCCTTCCTATATGCCCAGAATGAAAGAAGTGAAAAAGCCTTGAGAGAAACAATCCCATTTACTATAGCCCCTAAAAAAATGGAATACCTTGGTATAAATCTAACCAAGTAGGTAAAAGACCATTACAATGAAAACATTAAAACCCTAAAGAAAGAAATAGGAGAAGACTCCAAGGTGTCCTGGATTGGCAGAATCAACATCATAAAAATGACCATTCTACCAAAGGCAATATACAAATTCAATGCTATACTAATTAAAATCCCAAAGCAATTCTTTAAAGAAGTTGACTAAACAATCTCAAAATTCATATGGAGGCACAAAAGACCCAGGATAGTAAAGACAATCCTGAGTAACAAAAAGAATGCTGGAGGTATTACAATACCAAACCTAAGTCTATACTACAAATCCATAGTTACAAAAACAGCCTGGTACTGGCTCCAAAATAGACACACAGATCAATGGATAAGGATTGAAGACCCAGATATAAGCCCACAAAACTACAGCCATTTGGTCTTTAACAAAGGGGCCCAAAGAATCCAATGGAAAAAGAACAGCATCTTCAACAAATGGTGCTGGCAAACCTGGATCTCCAAATGCAGAAGATTAAAGCTGGACCCATACTTGTCACCATGTACAAGACTTAATTCCAAATGGATCAAGAACCTTGATATAAGGCCAGAGACTATAAAAACCATATTTGAAAGGATAGGAAACTCCCTCGAGCTGATTGGGCTAGGCCAACAATTCCTAAATAGACACCCAATGGCACAGTCACTGCTACCAACTCTCAACAGTTGGGATCTTGTGAAATTACAGAGCTTCTGTTCAGATAAAGAGATTGTCACAGGAGTTCAAAGGCAACCCACAGAATGGGAGAAAATCTTCACTAACCACATATCTGATAGAGCTCTACTTTCCAGAGTGCACAAAGAACTTAGAAAACTAAACACCAAGGAAACCAATGGCCCAATTAAAAAATGGGCCCTGGAACTTAAAAGAAATTTTACCAGAGATGAAATTAAAATGTCTAACAAATATCTTAAAAAATGCTCCTCTTCTTTAGCCATCAGGGAAATGCAAATCAAAACTTCCCTAAGATATCATCTCACCCCCAGTCAGGATGGCAAAAATCCACAATACAAACAACAACAAATGCTGGAGAGGATGTGGAGAGAGGGGAACACTCCTACATTGCTGGTGGGAATGCAGGCTCATACAGCCACTCTGGCGAGCTGTCTGGAGATTCTTAAAGAAAGTAAAGATTGAAATGCCATATGACCCTGCTAATCCACTTTTGGGAATAACCCCCCATACACCAGAGGTTCACCTCGATGGCACAAGCACGACCATGTTCTTAGCAGCACTGTTTACAATATCAAAATCATGGAATCAACCCAAATGTCCAAAAGTTGACGAGTGGATAAGGAATAGTGGTACATCTATACAATGGAGTACTACTCAGCCATCAATAATGATGAATTACTGGAATTTGCCAGGAAATGGATGTCATTAGAAACAATTATATTAAGTGAAGTATCCCAAACCCAGAAAATTAAGCGCCGTATGTACTCCTTAATAGGTGGCTCCTAGTACCAAACCCACCCAGCCCACCTTGAGACACTCATAGGTAAATCTATGTATTACCCACAGTAATTGCAAGGATTATGAACAGATTGGAGGGCCACACCAGAAACAAGGAGAGAAGTGACCATGTTACAGTAGAGAAAATAAGCCTCCATCAAGGACTGCAAGTAAGTAATGTGACACCTGGTTAAGTTCACAGACGTTCGTTCCTAATCATTTACAACTAAGGGGGTATGATCTCAACAGAAGGGGAGGGCATATAGTCTGGCAGATAAAAAGTAACCATTTTGCAAATGGGTGATTGACGCCTCCCTCACTGAGGTTTCCTACTTTTATTACATCTACCCTTGAATGTGCTCTTATAATAAGACTCCAGTTTAACAGCTTTTTGTCTCTGGCCAGGGGGTGACATACAGTGTCCAGTAGGATGGAGTGAATGGCATTGCAGGAGTAGCAAAACTGCAAAAGAAAATCAACAAACCAAAATCCAGAACTTCAGAGACTCTATATCAACCACCTAGAACTAGGCCAGACTAATCTCTCCCCATCTTGAAGCTCAGAGAAATTTGTGGAAGAGGGGGCGGTAAGAGTGTAAGAGCACAAGGATGGGAGGAGCAATGATTTGCAAGATACTCCACACAAGTTAGGGCTGAAGCAATCATAATTGGACTTTGCATGCCCTGAGCAATGTCCAACACACTATTGTCCTCACAAAGTCTAGCATCTGCTAAAGGCACCAAGATCCTTGGAGGCAAGTGATTGACAACCACTGTAGTGTTCCTGTGCTTAAGGGGAACACGGGAAAGGGTTCAGGAAAAGCCACTGGGTCCTTGTACGTCATCGGAGAGGATGGCCCAGAGGACAGTCAGGCATGCACAAAAAAGGACTCTCTGGGAATTGGGGCGGGAGGCACTGGGGGATGGGGAGGGAGGAGTGAGGGGAGGGGAAGCAGGGGATTCGGGGGGAGGAGGAGGGAGGGAGGGAACTGGTGTACCTATTAAGTTTGTATGAGCTGAAATAATAATTAAAAAGGTTAAAGAAAAAAGAGTTGAACAGAGTTCACAGAAAACCCAAGCAACAGGCAGTGGACCAACACCATAAATCTGAGGAATTCTAAAATCATCACATCAAAGAGGACAGAATACTTGCTTCCAGGTGTAAGATAACTAAACTTCTTTTGTCTGCTTACTACTCTCACTTGCTAGTCACCAGAATTTAAGATTTCCATATAGCCCAACCAAAAATCCATACAACTTCATGGATTTTACCATTCGCCCCAACAGATCACCAAGGAAGTCAACCTAAAAAATGCACTACCTTACTAACCTTCAATCCCTATCTAATCAATCCACCTTAAGTTGATATACTAGCAGTGCAATATCCTCATATAGAAAGAACACCAAGTAATACCATACACATCTAATTCCAAGGTAAACACTAGGATTAACTGCTCAACTGTAGTAATACTGTCTAATTCATGTCACCCAAAAATACACAATAATGATATAAGACATAAAATGAATAATACCCAGATTGTACACAAATCCATGAGAAATAAACACTAAGACAAAAAATCTCTTAAAAACCCCATAATAATAGAATACAACAAGAACAAACTCACAGAAAATGGCCAAGAAAGCCATACCCAGAATAATGATTTTTATTATGATCAAAACAATGGAAGAGGAAATCTTTGAGGAGTTAAATAACCATATCAACCAGTGTGAATAGGAACACAACAGACATTTGGATGAGATGAGAAAATCAGTTGAAGAAACAAAAATAGGCATGGAATAGTTGAAATAATCACAAGCAGAGATTAAACTAAAACTATAAGATAAGCTATCTTCAACCCAGAACACAATAGAGAGTCTTACCAGCAGAACCAAGGAAGCAGAATATAGAATATCAGATCCTGAAGAAAAAATAGAAAAAAACTAGTTTCAATCAAAGAGGTTGTTAAAGCCAAAAAGATACTTGAAAGGAATATTCAAGAATTATGGGATACCTGGAAGGAGCCAAACACACACATTCATGGAATACCAGAACGAGAAACCTAATGTACCACACCTGTGGAAATTTTTCAAATTATCATAAAAGAAAACATTCCACATCTAAGAAAGAGATGTCCATCCAAATACAAGAGTCATACCACACCCCAAACAGATGACCAAATAGGAAATCGCCATGGCAAATAATAGTCAAAACACTATACATGCAAGACAAAGAGAATGTGCTAAGAGCTTTAAGAGAAAAAAATCACTTTTAAAATTAGACATATTAAAAAAACAAATGATTGTTTTCAATGGAAATAGTAAAAGCCAAAAGAGATTGAAGAATAATAATACTTCAAATAATGAATGAGCACAAATGTCACCTCAGGCTGATATATCCATCAAAACTAACAGTCATTAGTCTTGAGGGGGAAAGAAAAATTTTGCACATAAAGACAAGTTGAAGGTTTACATGACCACCAAACCAGGCTTTCAAAACATGCTAGAAAAAGCATTGAAGCTTGAAGAAAAGAATGCAACTATATTCAGGAGGACAGAAGGAAAGTGTAATACCATCACAAATAACAAGTTATATACATGTATGAAAGCCACTAAATACAAAAAAAATCAGGAATCAAAAGTAATTTCTTTATAATAACCATAGATGTCAATAGAATTAACTTGCCAACCCAAAGACACAGGTTACAAACATGGATAAGAAATCACAACTCATCCACTCAAGCTAATGGGACAAGGAAAAAAGTAAAGGTAACAATTATGGTATCTGACAAAGTAGACTTCGAACCAAAGAAAATCATAAGAGATGCAGAAAGATATTATATTTTAGTCAAAGGAACAATTCACTAGGAAGACTCCACCTAATAACAGGCTGTTCCACATTCATTAAACAAACACTAAAACATCTAAATCAACAAAACAATCCCAAACTATAATAGTTCAGGATTTCAATACCCCACTCTCAAAATGGGATAGACAAACAGGCCAGAAACTCAATAGAGACATACTGATACCAAATGAAACTCTCATCAAAATGGACCTAACAGACCTCTACCAAACCTTCTATCCAAGTATCAAGTAATAGACATTCTTCAGAGCTGTCCATGGAACTTTCTCCAAATAGACCAATTATTGGGACACAAAATCAATCTACATATATACAGAAAAGTTGAAATTATAGCCTGTATCCTATCAGATCACCATGGTCTCAAACTTGACATACACAACATGACAAATATGTTATGATATTAAATATGATAAGTTTTGGACATTAAACACCATGTTGCTGAATGAGAAATGGGTTCAGAATGAAGTCAAAAAGGAAATTCAAGATTTCCTAGAAGTGAATGATAATGAAAATACAACATATCAAAATCTCTGGGACAAAATAAAAGCTATCCTTAGAGGTAAGTTTATAGCTCTCAATGACTGTATAAAAATGCAAATAATTAGCAATGCAGCTTAAAACTTTAGAGACATGAGAGCAATGCAATCCCAAAAACAGTAGAAGAGAGGAGATTAGAAAAATCAGGAGAGAAGGACCCAAAATTGAGTTAAGAAAAATGATACAAAGATTCAACTAGAAGGAAAGCTGGTTCTTTGAAAAAATCAATGATATTGATAAACCTCTAGCTAAATTAACCAATATCAAGAGAGAGAAAACCCAAATTAACAATTAGAGAAAAAAATTGGAGTTATCACAACTGATATACAAGAAATTCAGAGAATTATTAAGGTCATATTTCAAAAACTTGTACTTTATGAAATTCAATAACCAGAAAGAAATGGATGAATGTCTGAGCATAACTTACCTAAATTGAATTAGGAAGTTTTGAGCTATTAAAATAGTCCTAAAGTAAATGAAATTAATGAAGTAATAGCGAATCTTCCTATCAAAAAATATCCTGGGGCTGGAGAGGTGGCTTAGGGGTTAAGCCTCTGCCTTGCAGGCAGAGGGACCTGAGTTCGGATCCCAGATCCCACGTGTAGACACCAGGCAGAAGCGGGGGCGGCCTGCATTTCTGGTCCTGGTAGGGCAGAACCTGTGAATCCCCGGGGCAGAGTAAACAAGAAGGAGATGGAGGCGGCCCATAGTGGTTCACGAATTCATCCGTGGTTCTACACACACACAGACACACACACACACACACACACACACACACACACACACACACACACACACATACATACACACACATGCACAATTGAATAAAAAAAAATCCTGAACCACAAGGATTCAGCACAAAATTCTACTAGACATTTAAAGAACAAGTAACACCACTAATCCTTAAACTATTCCATAAAATAGAGAAGAAAGAACAACTTTCACATTCTTTCTATTCAGTTAATATCATCTAATCTCAAAACCTAATAAAGATACATTTAAAAAAGAAAGTATAGGCCAATCTCTGTGATGAACATAGATGCAAAGATTCTCATCAAAATCTTATCAAATTAAATTAAAAAACATATCAAAAAGATCATTGATTGTGATTAAGTATGATTTGTCCTAGGCACACAAGTTTGGTTCAACATATGAAAATCAATAAATATAATCCATCATACAAACCAATCCAAAGTCCAAGATCACATGATACTCTTGATAGATGCAGAAAAAGCTTTTGACAAGATCCAACATCCTTTTGTGATCAAAACCCCAGAAAGAAAGGAACTTATATCAACATAATAAGCCTGCATGTAAGTGAACAGCAAGGAGTATATTAAACCTAAACCGGGGATAAACATAAAGCATTCCTACTTTGATCAGGAATTAGACAAGGCTGTCCATTCTCACCACCTATATTCAATATTGTACTTGAAATCATTTTAAAAATATATATACTGATTCTTTCCATGAAATAGTAGAAAAAAAAATAAAACTGTTGATTGCCACCCTAGCCCTTGACTTTCATGCCTCTAATACATTGATGGTCTCCTCTTGCCGATGTGATTGATTGTTGTTGCATTTGCATTTTTCATTGATTAGTGAGACTATTGTTTGATTTTTCTTCCTCAGAAGCTTACACTGTACTATGAAAGCTGTCCAGCAAGGAGAAGATTTTTCAGGCCAGTATCAGCAGGTGTTTGTTATCCAAACCCTGTGATGAACATGTGTTGCACCTTCTATAACAGAAACTTAATATCAGTTTCAAACACTACATTGAACTGTGTGTTAAATATTTATAACTATGCCCTTAGATTGGAGGAGCACTTAACCAAGAAGCTACCTTCTGTAATTGAACTTTTTTTAAAAGAAAATCACAGTTTCCAAAAGTGCAGAAAATAAATGATGGCAGATGGTTCAGCCCTAAAAAGGACATCCAAATTACTCAGCTACCCCAAGACTTCAGGAATATTGCACAATATGGAACAGTAAGATTTGTAAGAGCCCAAACATTGGAAGGAGTGCAACTTGACATTTTTCTGAATAGGAAAAGACTATTGTATCCATGAACACAGAGCAGCTATATATATTTTCATAAGATTTGCATGGGACTTGTCCTATTAACATATTACCATGAATAGCCAGAGAATTCAAATGACCCCATACCTCTCTGAGAGACTGATGAAGGTCAACCCAGTGGAAAAGGGAAGCTGCTTTCCCCATTGGTACATCAACTGATTCATAATTCATGCTCTAGAAAGTGCTCAGATACATTCCATGAAAGGCAAGCAAATGAAACCCAATGGACCAATCGCATAAAGAAAGGATAACAGGAGGAAGACTGGCAGGAAAGAAGAAGGGTTGTAGTGGGAAGGGGAGGAGGCTATGGGACTCGTGATTAAGGAGAAAAACTATCATAAATTCACTGTATTATTAGGTGAAACAGTGAAAAAAAGATTAATTTTTAAAGAATTTGCTCTTACTGATTGAGCATACTAATGGTAAGACCTGTACCACTCTATTTACCTTAACTATTTTCTTTGAAAATTATGGTATCTCTACTCATTCTAAACTATCATCTTGATCTGATTACTGTTTACATTTATTTTCAACTTTTTCATTATTCACATGCTTATAGCACACACAATTACTTTTTTATTCACTGTTAATTTGTTACATGTGAACATTTTTTGTTGCTTTAACCCAACGCTATCTTATAAAATCTCTACCCTTTTACACTAAAAAACCTTTTCTCACAAATTTTTATCCTGTTTATAACTCTTCTGTGTTTTTTTAAAATTTATTTTATTTTTTTATTTTTTTATTATTATTATTTATTCAGTTGTGCGTGTGTGCACGTAGGTGTATGTATGTGTGTGTGTACATGTAGAACCACGGGCGAATTCGGGAACCACCATGGACGCCTCCACCTCCTCCTTTTTTACTCTGCCCGGGGATTCACAGGCTCCGCCCTACCAGGACCAGAAACGCAGCCCCCGCCCCTCGCCACCGCTTCCGCCCGGCATCTATATGTGAGATCTAAGATTGGAATATGAACCTTTCGCCTGCAAGGCAGAGGCTTAACCCCTGAGCCACCTCTCCAGCCCCAACGCTTCTGTGTTTTAAAGAACTCTAGAAGTGAATTCACAAAATCCTAAGGATAGAAATAATTATTCCTAGGGCTAAAGATATTTTTTTACACAACAGATAATTTCTACATATTTTAGATGTTGACATAATTTCGATGACTGGAAAATAAATAATAAGGCCAGAGAAATAGCTCTGAGCGTGAGTCCCCTGCACAAATCATTGGCGACAGGGTGGAAGGACAGAATTGATATTTGAAAGCTATACTCTGATCTCCATCATGCACCATGTCCTCCACCCTCTGCTTCTCCCCCTTCTGTGTGTATGTGTCTCTCTCTCTATTTCACCATCTTTCAAATAAATAAAATATTTTTAAGAAAGAAAAATAAACATCTATTCGAAAGCTTACTGAAACAACTTACCATTAGTCATTTCATGAGAAAAAATATATGAATTTGTCTTAATATTTATGAGTTGTTGTTTTTCAAATCAGTGTATATGCTTTTGCTTCCCAATGTTTATTATTTTGATTGTAATTAACTTTATAAATATTGGCTGAAATGCATATTTGAAGAATCATTTATGAAGCAAGAAGAAGTCAAAACATGTTCATAGCACAAACTTTATGGAAATTGCATTTAAAAAAGAAATGGCAGGAACATATTGTGATAATATCAGAAAACCAATATGAATTTAGAATTTTTACGCTTGGTTATTTTCTTACTATCTGTGATTTGTATATAATTCCAGACTTCCTGTGACAATAATGATATAGCTATACTTTTAATGATGGTTATGTATTTTAAAATTATACCTTCAAAAATGTCAAAGATGGAAATTTAACATATAATTCCTCCCCTAAAAATAACCATGGGGAGTAGAAACAAAGAGAATAAATGATATTCCAAAGCTTACCCAAGCAACTGAGCCAGCAACAAAGCCCAGATCTGTTGGATTTCATTTCTGTAACTGAAATTATTAGTGGTGTAGTCACTGTACTGTTCGACTCTTGTGAGTTGAACAGCACAATACAATACAAAAACAAACACAATACAAAATACACACTCCCCTTCTTATCAAGTGGTTGTCTAAAGAAACACACCATTACCTTTCCCACATATTGAGGTTCGGAGCCCATGTACTCTTCCAGCACAAAAAATTGATTCCATACCCAGCCACGTTTAACTCGTTGGAAGTGTGACTGTTTCCCTGGCAGTTGGATAACATTTCCTCTTGGTTCTGTGGCTAAAGTCTGTTGTGGTTGTGGTTGAAGCGGTGTTAGGAGACCTCCATCGAATAGGACCCAGAGAAGAAGGGACAAGCAGTTCCTTGTAAGCATTGGCAAAGACTTTCCTTCAGCAGAGTGATTGAAACTCCAGCACTTAATGCAGAATCGTGGAATCCAGGTTTGAGGTATCTGTGGCCTTGACCACGTAGCTTTCTGACTTAATGCAGAAATGATAATTCACACATTTGTACTTCTGAGGTGTCTGCTTTATGATAGTCCATCTAAAGAGACCTACAAAATAGATTAACAAAGATAAGTTAATGGAACTTCATGGTGATGTCCATATGCACTTATTACATCTACCATCTTTTAAAGAAGCAAACAGAAAATCTTTAAAAGAGTTTCATCGCTAAATAGTAAATATTCAGCCAATTATAATGTGAATTAATTATCTGTGTTTTGTGGATTGAAAAATTATTAGTTACAAAATAAATAGACATTGTAGTCAAAAGTAATACACATTTAAAATCAATATGTTTTTCAAGCTGAAGCACAGCTTTATCTAGTGAATTATTAAGTTAGAGTAAGATTTTACAAGCTTGGCATTACTGACATTTTGGTATAGAAAATTCTTTTCTTCTACATTATGATTTTTGATCATAAAACATTTTACCAATCCTTCATTTTCTATGTAAGAATCAACAGCACATACTCCCCCATATCAAATATTGAACTTCAAAGTTATTTTCATACTGAAAATTATGTCCTCAGTGGAACTGAACAGATCAAGATTGAGAGCCAAAGCTTTAGAGAATAAATTAAAGTAAAATTTTTAAAAATATATTCTTGAAATTAGAAAACTGAAAGAATTAATCCATCCATCAAGAAAACAAATGATTAAATGTAAAAGAAAATTACCAACTAGACTTATACAGCAGCTGGCTTATAATCAATTTCACCATGAATGAGGGATGATCTTGAGAAATGCTACACCACCTTGAGATATTCTTGAAGACAGGAAAAGGGAAACATCTTTACTCTATGATTTGCCTACTGTTAGGTCAGGCATTCTCCCAGAAAATTCCAGTCATTTGCCTGTACAGATATCTCAGATGAAATAGTGGATCACACATGCAAAAAGTGTTAAAAGTAGGAAGATGCTAACTAGAAAGGAGGAAATATGAAATAAAGCAGGAGGTGAGGTAAGAATAGGTAGTAAGGAGTGAAAGTACATAGACTCAACAAATTTATGGATGATGGTATGAAGAAGTAAAATTAAATAGACATAATAAACAAATATAAAGTAAGGAAATGACCAGATTAAAGGGATAATGATAAAGTCAAAGTCTGACAGTACAGGGAATATATTTGATTTGAAAATTGCTTCTCTTGCTTACTGTACTTAAAAGCTGAAGGGAAATGCTCAATAAAAAAATTAATGGTTCAACAATCAGTAACAAAAAAAATCTTGGTTGTGTAGGAATCATTTGCTTCATTGTCTGTACCTCAGAGAAAACTTGGATTTCTATCAGCTGAACAACTTGTACTTTGTACCTAAGTAAAAGTTCAAAGTTCCTTTTATTTATGTATTTCTACTTACAATAAGTATTTTAATCATATATCTGACATTCAGCAACTAGCCACAGTAAATATTAATATATATGAAAGTAGACACAATTCTTGTCTCTTTTAAACCAGAAAAAGAAGATTAAATGAACATTCTAGTATAAATGAATTTTATAAATGATTTGTCATAAATGCGGGAAAACCTCCAGAAGTTCAGATGATAGAATTGGATGAGATCTAAAGGGATAAGAACCATTGCTATGTTTTATAATCACATATTCAGTTTCGTTAGGGAGGTTTTATGAATTTAGTATCAGGGAAAAAATGTTAGAGCTGATATTATTTCTAAAGACTAAAAAACGTTTGAAGCCAGAAAATCTAATGCCTCCAACGCAATAGTCAAAGTACAAATCGATAGTTGTCTAATGAAGTGTTTCTAAGGCATGGCATTTTTTCAAACAGTCAGCAGTAACTCATGCCAAACCTTTCTCAATTATGTATGATATGGTAAAATGTTAAGCATTGTTTAGAAGGGGGTCTAACTTAAACACTTGATGTGGTTGCAGTTTAACATGCTAGGGATAAAATAGAAGGCAGACAGTGTTCACTTAACTCTGAAAGCATTTTAAAATTATATCCTTACAAGGGAAAGAAGAGACAGGGTATGATATTTCCTATAGCTTCTCTGTTGTGACTCTGTTCAAGAAAGATTAAATTATAACATTCTTCTTGCCTCTTTTAATACTAGCATAAATTATTATTCGTAAAAGGTTTATTTATACATAAATGATCCAGTAGGCACTATTTACATTTACCTATTTGGATGAAATTGTCATTAGAATGTGATTTCCTTCCAATGTATATAAGATATTTCAAAAAGTGTTTTAAAAGAGAGTGTAGTATATAGTATCTCATTTATAATACTCATATCTTCCATGTTTACATGAGATTCAGATGCATACATATTTACAAAATAATTATCTTTCCCATTTGTTTTTGAATTTCTTTAGATATAATTACTGGAAAATTTAAAGTCCATATGTTGTATGTACATTAGTGACTTTTTAATGTAATACTGAATACCACTAATTTAGGAAATATAGTTTAATTCAGAAACTGTGACATCTAATGAGAAATGTATTCTTGACTCCAAAAGTTCATCTTGTCTGTAAAATACACATTAGAAGGTCTGTTTTTGAAAAATTGAGAGGATTCTAAGATATATTTTTCTCTTCCGTTTTCAAGTTTAAATTAGAAAGACAGAGATTTTATTTCATGAGTGAGTCTCCCAACACATTCAGGATGTGCACTTTCCAAAGCAGAACATAATACAGAGTATGGTCACAAACCGAAAGTCACTGGGCCACAGAGAGCAGATGAGTTACACTTATTTACCTAAGGCCCAGTTCTACATGGACTCATGGGTCTCATGTGCGTAAAGAACGTTGTAAGTTTATTGGCTCCTTATACAATGTGTCCATTTCTCTTTTCCTCGTTTTCTAAATAGACTGGTCCCAACTTACATGCATATTAGCAGATCGCATATTTTTGTCTCCTTAAAGAATTCCGTATTTATAGATACTTATTTACTAAAATTTATGGTACTATGTGATTACTAATGGTGACTGTGTGAGTTTTAAGGATCTGCATATAATCTTATTTCTTTCCATGAAAACTGCCATTTTAATATGTTTTACAGAAATCTTTTAAGAAACACACATATGTTGTAGTCTCATAATTCACAAACAGTAGACATCACATAAGTGACTTTAATATCTTTCATAGTGTACCTTCTGACTTGAATTCCAGTACTGCAGTTTTTAATATAATTAATAATAATTTATGTTAGAGATACATATGAAGATTACCTATGCAAAATTTTGGGATCTGCTTAGGAGATCCAGGACTAAAACTTCTTTCATTTTGAGGATGTGAGAAGAATGAATATTTCTAGAAGAAAGTGGTAAAATAATAACTGAAAATATTAGTGAGCTATTATTATTGGAAAATGGATGAAAATTTTTAAAGTATTGTAGTAGCCCAGGTAATCTACCAAACAAGATTCCAAAGGAGTATCTGTTGTACAGAGAAGGCAAAATCATTTCTGGTTGTGTCAGACTTTTTTGCAGGTAACATGAAGTGTGAGTGTAATTATGAGATCAGACACATATATTCACATGCTGTATGACTTTCCTGACAATTCAAAAAATTTTTAAATTTTTTTATTATTTATTATTTATTTAATTGTGCATGTATGCGTGCGTGTGTATGTGTGTGTATGTATGTATGTGTGTGTGTGTGCGTATGTGTGTAGAACCACGGACAAATTCGGGAACCACCATGGACTCCTCCACCTTCTCCTTGTTTACTCTGCCCCGGGATTCACAAGCTCCTCCCTACCAGGACCAGAAATGCAGGCCGCCCCACTTCCGCCTGGAGTTTATAACTGGGGTTTAGGATCCGAACCCTTCTTGCAGGCAGAAGCTTAACCCCTGAGCCACCTCTTCAGCCCCGACAATTCAAAATTTAATATTGGCTTCCAGACTTGGAATCCTTACAAGTAAATATATCAATTGAATGAAATCCAAGCTTCTTCTGGAAGGAGACACATTTGTGTTGTTTTGAAGGACATCTTGTGATAAGTTTAGTCTATTTTAAGTAGTTAAGTATTTGGATTGTGGAAACATATTTCCACATGTTACTAATACACTCTGTGTGTGTGTGTGTGTGTGTGTGTGTGTGTGTGTGTGTGTATGTGTGTGTGTGTGTGTGTGTGATACGCACAGGTGTCAACTTGATAGTTGTGGAGAATTAGTAGTTGAGTTGGAAATTGTCTAGCTGATAGGGAGGGCCCAGCCTATGGTGGGTGGGATTCGGTCCTGGAATAAAAGAAGGAGAGCTGGTCTGACAAGTAAGGATCATCCCTCTCTCAGCTATTATGTAGAGATTATGTGGCCAATTCCCTTGGCCCTGATGTTAGTACATGCTCTCCTGTCAATCAAGCTGAACTGAGAACTGTAACTGAACTGTCATAAGGAAATAAAGCCCTTGTTCCCTTAAGCTATTTGATGGTCATTTATCAGCAACCATGCAGGCTGACTGCAACAGTTTAGGTGTGTGTGTGTGTGTGTGTGTGTGTGTGTGTGTGTGTGTGCGTGTGTTCCCCTCTGAGTATACATGCCATGGTACATGTTTAAAGTTCATAGTGCAACCTTCAGTATTCTTCCTTCACTGTCCACTTTATTTCAGGCAGGGTATTTTTATTGTTGTTTGCACTGTACAACAGTACTAATTGGTTTCTGAGCCTCTTGATATCTTCTGATGTTCCTGTCCCATTTTACCATATCATCCCTGAGGTTACAGACATGCACTATTGCAGTTTTTAGTGTGTAATGAATATTCAAGCATAGCACTGAATGCTTGTTCAGTTTCACCCACTGAGACATATCCCTGGGTTATGAATACTTAAGTTTTGATAATTCATCACTTGGTCACAATGTACATTTCTGAGTTCATCTCATTGCTTGATTATCCCTTAGTCAGCAGATAAGCAAATATTTTCAGTGCACAATGGCACTCTCAGTGGATCTGTTCCTCCGGCCACACTTGTTAACCTGGGAGCTTTTAAAGCTCTACAAACGAGTGCAAGGAGATTGAAGGACTCTGGTTCTTTAGCAGAATAGGAAAAACTCCCCAAGGCATAAAACACAAGCTAACTTATGAAGAAAAGTATCAGCCATCAACATGGGTATGCTTGACCTAGTAGTTATGGTGTTGTTATGAAGCATGAATAGCAGGCTTATTGTGAGACGCCGGTACAATGAGGAAATAGGGGAACCTTAAAGAAGACATAACTTTTACAAAGAACATTGTCAGAGGTGTGTTTTATACCACGTACCAGCTCTTATACACTATTTAAAAATTTATACTTTTCTATTAATCTTAATCTGTTGTGGAACTGCTGAAATGGCTTTCCAAAGTCTTTTCAACTCAGATGTGAGTCTGGGGAAGAAACATCCCTTTTAGCAGGGTGAAAGGATGATGATGAAGGAAAAGCCATAGATCACAACAGAGGATAATGTGTGTGAGTCTTCTACTGAGAGAGACACTGTCTAAGTATGACTCTAAAACTGAGAAAGATACAGGAATCATGCTTTCTACAGTTGTCTATTTAATTTTTGTTACCCATTATATTTCAAAAGAATACGTCCTGAAAAAGACTTATGATAAATTACATGAAAGCACAGTTTTTTGAAGACAAGACTTTTTAATTTGAAGGTAACTATTGTCAACTTTGGTTTACTTGTAGTATTTGAAAATTACTGATAGGATGAACAATTCGTTTTTAAAATAATTAATTTTTATTACTTTTTTGCCTAATCATA
This sequence comes from Typhlomys cinereus, assembly GCA_023101885.1. Lineage (NCBI taxonomy): Eukaryota > Metazoa > Chordata > Mammalia > Rodentia > Platacanthomyidae > Typhlomys > Typhlomys cinereus. Next base: position 12,627,100 of record JALPQD010000007.1, on the reverse strand, counting down.
CAAGCTTAATAAGTACCCCCTTCTTCCTCCCCTCCCTTCCCCTATTGTCCCTATTACATTTCCCCTTTTCCCACCGCCCACCCCTTCTCCTTCCCTCCTCCTCTCTCGGTATTTCCATGAATATCTTTAATGACAATTATGTCCATGATTTATATCCAACTGATATTTTTGATGTGTACTTGTCAATACTTCTGAAAGGTTTAAAAAGAATATTTTCCTCATGTGTTGTGGTAAATGCTCTTTCAATATGAAATAGTAATGGAAGTTTATCCTTATTCCAAAATAATAGGGAAGGAAATTTTATTTATCCTGTTAAGAAAAAATGAACGGCAGCAAAACTGACAATCCTAAAGTTATTAATATTTTGCATATAAATTTTTTTCATGATATTTTGCTTAAAAATAATTGTAGATACAATGCAGTTTTTTTTTAAATTACATTTTCTGATTGCAGTTTTGTAAGAATATAAACACTGTCATGGTTTGAAATGTCAATTGTCCTCCACAGGCTCATGTGTTTGAATCTTTAATTGTTTGGGAAAATCATGGCACGTTTAAGAACTTTGTTCTTCAAACCCCCTCAGTTGCAAGTGAACAGCAAGGCACCAGTCAGGGAGGGCACAGAATCTGGCAGATAGATGGCAACCATCCTGCAAATGGGAGACTGAACCCCCCTCACCACACCACGGTCTCCTACTCTTATTCCATCTACCTTTGAATCTACTCCTATAGTAAAACTCTATTTTAACAGCCTTTTATCTCTGGCTAGGAGGTGACATCCAATACCCATCAGGATGGAGCCAAAGGTGGTGCAGGAACAGCAAAACTGAAAATAACAACAAACCATAATTCAGAACATAAGAGACTCTACATTAATCACCTGGAACCAGACCAGCCAAATCTCTCCCCATCCAAAAGCTCAGGGAAACTTGGGGAAGAGGGCCTGCAAGAGTGTAAAATCCTAAAGATGGGGAGGAGCAACGATAAACAAGATACTTCACACAGGTTAGGGCCAAAGTAACTATAATAGAACTTTGCATGACCTGCTCAGTGACTGACATACCAGTGACCTCCCCAAAGTCTAGCATGGATCACAGGCACTAGGATCCTTAGAAGCAAGGGATTAAGTCACAATAGTGTTCCCATACTAAAGGGAGCACAAGAAAGGGCTCTAGACAATACTACTGAGTCCTTACACCTCATTAGAGTGGAGGACCCAGAGGGAAATTTGACATGAACAGTAAAGGATGCTCCAGGGATTGGGGGAGGAGAGAGGGCGGCACTGGGAGAAAGGGAGGGAGGGGAGGAAGTAGGGTGAAAGGAAGGAGGAAAGCGGGGAGGGAGAAAGGGGGACCCGCGAGGGGTGGAGGAAGGGAGGGGACCTGGGTACCTATTAAGTTTGTATGAGTGGGGGAAAAAATAAGTAAATTAAAAAAGAAAAGAGGTTTGTTCTTGAGGTCAGGTAGCCAGACCCTGCCTCTGGGAGAAGTCTTCAGTAAGCAGTTTGCAGTTTTCCACCTCCTTGATGGATGTGAGTTAAGCTGTTTCCAGTTTAGTTTTTCCTGCCAGCAATCCCTTTTCTGCCATAAAGGACTGTATCCCTCCTCTGGAACCATAAACTGAATAAATCTCCCCTTTCTCCTTTTAAGTTACTTGAGTTTGAATCTCGTCTCACAGCAACAGAATAGAGTAACTGTTAAAAATACAAACAACATTTTTTAATTAAGTCTAGTCTAAGAATTCAATGCACTGAAAAAAATCATTGGAAAATTTTATTTTTTCCTTTTCATGTATATGCATGTGGGTGTATATACTTGCACGTGTGTGGATACATTTGTGTGAGGGTGTATGAGATTCTCTGTGCACCTGTGAATGTGTTTGTGTGTGTTTGTGGAGTCCTGAGGCTGATGTCAGGAATTGTCCCTCATCAATCTTCCACCCTATTCTTTTCTGAGAATCTCTAATCATACCCAGAGATAAATGACAGGGCTCCCTATCGAGCTTGAATGGGGATGCTCAGGTTCCATTTTCTTTGCCTGGAGTTGGATGTTGACTGCTATGTCTACCAGGTATTGCACTTAGGATCTGATTATCTGAACTCTGATTACTTTGCTTTACAAGAGTTTAATTATCAAGATATCATCCTGGCCCCCTCTCTGCACATTTTAACTTGTATTTCTATATAATTTTTACCATATATTCTGAAACTTGTGTATTCTTGCAATAGTTTTATGAGCTAACATCCCTCTAGAACTCTGTTCCTTGCTAAACAACCACACAGCGGAAGAAACTCTGTCATCTCTACATTAGCAAAGGCTTAAAATTTGATCTTTCTGTTTCATGAGCTGACCATGAAGACATAAAGAAGGTCATGGTTATTCTTGATTATTGGTATAAATTGATTAATAGGTGCGGAGAATATGGATAGTAAAGTGTCTCTTGACGTATCCATGAGTGTGTTTCCAGAGATCATTTACAAAGGGAGGAAGACCCACCCTCAGTGGGGGATGTATGCACTGCCTTCTTGGCTGAGTGTCAGCCTAGGCATATCTATTTCTAGAATAAAAGGTGGATTGAAGAGGTAGTTACCTAATAGTAGCATGGCGCACTGTAACACAACATGTTCCATCGCTCCTTTGCCTTACTCTATGAAGGAATAGAACATTCAAAATTGTGAGCCCATGTGAATCTGTTCTTTATCTGGCAAAGGAAGTAAGCCAATCTTTGTTGCCTCTTATAAGTGCATCAGAGATGTGTGAAATCATTGCTTAGTTCTCTTGGTTCATGAAATTCACTGATCCTCATTCTACTTTACAACTTCTTAGGAAGCCAAATAATGTCAACTGTTTGAACTTCAACTGAAATGAAAACAGCTATTACCTAAAGCTATCTGCAATAAGACAGAAAGGAAACGTTCAGGGAGAAGTGAAACTCGACATGGAAGATCTTAGTAGTTTTTTTATGATTTTGAGAAGAACCTCTTTGAGCGAGAAGAGAAATTTGAGCAAAAATTTACTTTCTACTGTCATATTGAATTACATGATATCAGGTTCACAGAAGCATATAATATGCTTTAAGGCAACAGATTGTTGAACAAGACAGATAAAATAAAAATTGAGGTAAATTAGAAAAACTTCTACAGACAAGAAGAATGTAAGGGGATCCAACAACATATATATTTGATGATACTCTGAAATATAAAAAGGAATTTATATAAAATGTATGTAAATATAACAAATTATTGAGACAAAATTTTTATTTATTGAGGAACCTCTATTTACTAGAAAAAAATCATAATGAACTATACAATATAAAAAGAATTTATACTCTGTTATAAAGAAAAAAACCCTATTTATTTTTCTTTAAGTTAATGTGTAAGCCTAAATGAGTAAAACTATAGTTTGCATTTCAGAAATACAAAAACTTAAGACATTCAATCCATGTCTCCATATAGCTAACAGATGAAAAAGGCAAAGTACACTAAATTTTCCCCCATAATTTTCCAGTTACTTCCTTTTCTTCATAACTGAAAAATAGGGAGCAGAACTTGAAATGTCAGGGAACAAGTGATCAATGAACTCTGTGAGCTAAGGCCAATACGTAATCATCACCTACAGATATCAATGTTTTACTCTTAAAAGTTACCTTTAGGAATTGCATGTGGATTTCAGATAATATGCCAGAAATGTGCACTTTGTTGAATAGCTTTGATTAAGCAATGATGATAGTATACAGAAAAGCAAATAAACCTCCTAAAGGCCTTTATTTACTTCTCAACAACAAAAGTAAATAAGAAATGGAAATGAGTGATGTTGTTACTACTTATGCAAGAGAATACAGTGTTCCAACATTGCAAGCTTAAGTACTTTGAAACTTTAAAGCAAGCTTAGATTCACGAGAAATAAGGTTTTAAGTGAAAATACATTCAACAGCAATTCTTTTTTTTATTTATTCAATTGTGCGTGTGTGTGTGTGTGTGTGTGTGTGTGTGTGTGTGTGGGTGTGTGTGTAGAACCACAGGCGAATTCGGGAACCACCATGGACCAGCTTCCACCTCCTTGTTTACTTTGCCTCGGGATTCACAGGCTCCGCCCTCCAGGACCAGAAACGCAGGCTGCTCCTGCTTCCGCCCAACGTCTAGTACGTGGGGTCTAGGATCCGAACTTGGGACCTTCTGCCTGCAAGGCAGAGGCTTAACCTCTGAGCCACCTCTCTAGCCCCTCAACAGCAATTCTTAAGAAAACTGAAACTTGTGACTGAGGAGATGGCTCATAGCTTGAGTCCTGATAGTTTCTCTGAAAGAAAAGGGACTTGAGTTTGAATCTTTAAAAATCAGGTAAAAATGCCTGGTTGGTGTGCTAGCCCACCTATATTCTAACCCTGAAAGGCACAACCTGGAATCCCAGAGCAAACTGGCTAGTCGGACTATCCTTATTGGTATAATTTGAATTTAATTAGAGGCCCAGAATTACAATAATAACATAGTAGAATAATCAAGGATGCTTCCTGATAATCACTCTTGAACTTCCACAGACACACAAACTCAGTTGTACTCATGTACTTACTGATATTCATACACACACATTTCCTAGACTGCTGGCACACTCTACTATCCCCAACTGTCAAAACGGATATAACTCTGAACAGTGTTTCTGAATTCTGGTTATTTGAAGCTAATCAAGTTTAAAACAGAAAAAAAGTGATGCAATATTTTGAGACTGTCAGAATAAGAAGTTCTTCAGAAATTCTCCACCATAAGGGACCAGATTTGATTAGAAATCACTTAGTACAACCATGTAAAAGTATGAGAATGTATCTTAGTGTTAGAACACTTGCATAGTATGTGTAAATTCCTTGACTCGATCTAGAGTACTAGACATGATAGATAGATAAATGGGTAGATAGATAGAAGGGTAAGTAGATAGATAAATAGATAGAAAGATAGATAGACAGACAGACAGACAGATAGATATATAGACTAATAGACTGATAGATGATGGTAGATTATTGACAGATACACATATATAATTAATGGATGATATATAAACAATGATACGTCAGTAAATGTTTAAGTATGTATGTTTCAAAAGACTGAAAAATACTTGTAGAAATGAATCTAAATTCTTACACATATATAGCAAATGAGACAATATTCATTAAGGAAATTAAACTACTTATTTATTTATTTATTCGTTTATCTTTAATAGACTATTCCCCAAAGTGGGACTGTTCAAGGCTTGCCTGGAACACACTGTATTGGCTCAAATGTCCTCACACAGCATGAATCATCCTGACTCAGCCTTCTGAGTGTTGCAGTTACAGGCATGAGCCACATTGTCAAGTTGAAGTTAACTAAATTTATGTAAACTTATGTAGCTTATGTAACAGTGAGTAATGATTTGCTTTATGTGTATTAAATATGAGAAACTGTGGATAAGAATAATTCTGGGGTTACTCTATACACAGATCCAATTTGGAGTTCTGATTTCCATGGGAAAAGTAGGTAGTAGCCCTTTACTCATTCTCTTTCCTAGTCCTGTATTGAAGAAACACTGTTTCATCAATAGAAGTACATAGAATACAGAATACATTTGCATCTACATAAATTTGAAGATTAAGACTGCTATGAACTAAAAAAATTCTATGAGCTTATATTTCAGCCATCTTATAGAGATTGCATCAGAAGGGACAGAGATGACTAGAGGTTTCAACCCCTATCTGCCCTCAATTTCCATCACAGACTGAAGAAGTCAAGAAGCCCTGAGCCCTAATTTTGTTCCTATGTTGGAAGCCTTCTTTCTCAAGAGACAGAGTGCCAACAGTACAAAACTACATAAACGTTTTTACACACGCTCTCACACACACACAGACACATACACAATACATGTTTGTAAAATGTATATATATTTTAGAATACATATATCTACACATAAATATGTATGTATTTTTGTAGAAAAAATTATGCTTTTACTTGAAAAAGAATACAAGTGACTGAGAAGTAACAAAGTTTATGTGGAGAATAATTGCAAGAAGTTGGTAGAGTTATTACGCTACCAAAGAACCAATCGAGAAAGGCCTTCATGTATCCCCAGTCAACTGTGGGGAATGAGAAAACAGTGTTTATGTGCTAAACTTTCCATATTCTTTGAAAAGCAGAATCCAAAGCGGATGCATCTCTAAGCACTACCCAGACCTGTGAGCATGGCTCAGGGGTCTTGTCATCCAGAATCCAATTCCACTTTATACTAAGCTTGACTGAGCAAGTTATGTTGACTCAGCAGTATTTCCTGGGAAACCACAGACATACACTAATAAATAGCCCAAATCTTACAGCAAATGTTGGTTGCAAAGCTATCAGCAGGATTTCTGAAAATTATGAGAATGTATCTATTCCTTCAAATAAAAAGCAGTATTTATTAATAGCCTTTAAAAGAAATCATCAGATTGCTATGCCTTCAGTTATAGGCAGAGTATTCTTCTTTGTGGTTTATTTGAAATATAGTAAAAATGCCTTTATAATTATTTATAGAAACTGGAATATTTTTATAAACAGTACAGGGTGAAAGAAATGTAGGCCTTGCATGGAGGAGAGAAGCATTTAGTTAATAATAAATTATCTCTAATTTCTTAATTCTGTACATTACTGAGCTCACATAAGACTCTCAACATCTTCATCTTCATAATTCACATTTTAAGTAAACAGAAACCAAGAGACATACACCTCCCTTAGGGATTATTGCTTGTTAATGCCAAACAAGAGAAATAAACTTCTTTACTTAGTAAGTCAGCAGTGCTTGGGCAAGTAATCAAGCACTTGTTACTACAGGCATTCCAGATGAAACCCACTGGGCCACATATAAAAGCACATCTGAAAACAAGACAGAAACTCACTGGAAAGTAGAAAGTGTGAAGAGGGACAGGAGTGGGAGATGGATGTAATTGGATAGTGAAAGTTAAAAGAAAAGAAAAAGAAAAAAGCCAACACAAATTCATTATAATTATGTATGAAAGTGTAATAGAATAAAAAAATAAAGAAAAATGATCAAAAAGGGCTTTATATTCTCTCTAGATTTTTTACTCTTAATATGTCAAATTCAGCTTCATAGATAAGTTTCTAAAATTATTACCTTATCCTCTACCATTGATGTTTAATTGACTTTTCTACTCTCTTCCATAAAAAGGTAATTCACACTCCTAAAATTGTATTTTTCAAATTGCTATGTATTTAGTAAAAATCTGTATGTCATAGCCTTCACAGCAGGGGAGGTGTATAAATGGTTTTTTCATGGTAAGGCATACTGGTGATTTCTACCCTGGTGAATGGGTAGAAGTTGGTATTGTGTGAATGTGTAGCTTAACACAGAACAGGAGTAGAGACAGCTCAGTGCCAAAATCACAGTGCTGTACAAGAATGAGGATCTGAGTCTACATGAAGTCAGCCATGGCCGCAGTGTCATGAGACCAAGTGCCCTTGCATGAGATGGAACATGTAGGCAACAGATTCCACAGGAGCTTGTGAGCCAGCTAGTCTGGCTTACAGTGTGGTGAGCAGCAAAGCTAGCATCTTTCAAATAAAGTGTAAAGTATACAAGGTGAGGTCTTCCATCTGAGGCATCCATACAAATACACCATGACACCCCCATCCTTGTAGATTCACAAGCACATACATCATGCACAAGATGGTGTGTGCCCATTTGTCTGTGTGGCATTTTGTTTCTATCTGTTATATTGTTTTCTCCTCTCTCTCTCTCTCTCTCTCTCTCTCTCTCTCTCTCCATACACACACACACACACACACACACACACACACACACACACACACAGAACCATTCTCCCTGCAGTGAAAAGATCTAACTAAATGATACAAAATGTACTAAGGCAGCTCCCTTCAGTGTGTATAGGAAACTGAAATCACGAGGTAGAATACAGAATGGGCAGTTCTGCCTAACATGGCTATTATCTCAGAGGAGAAAATACTCCCGATGTAACATGTCCAACTTCCTTGCTGTCATGATGAATGAATATAGATGTTTGCTTTGATGATTTTTAGAGGAGATAGCCAATGTGAACAGACTAAGAAAAAATAAAACAGTGAAAGACTAATGTTATAATTCAATCAATCTTTTTTCCTAGAATTTGATACAGTTTACCAATTTTTTTCACATGTATATATTCAGGTAGGTATGTACTGATGCTATTTTTCTTTTTATTTCTCTCTCTCTACCCGTGATTCTCTGAGAACAAGTGAAATGTATGTCATCATTGATTTTTAAAGGACAGCGTAGTTACTTTCCTTCTTGTAGAAATAAAAGTGCAAGCAGTTTTAATACCTATGCAGTTGGTCTGCAATGAGCAATGAGATTTTCTGCCCTCTATGTGCTGGTGTGAACATATAGCTGCATATTGACTTGGACAGGTGATTAGCTTCTCTTTAATTTCAAATATTGCACTGAGTTCCAACTTGATTGCAAGAAGAATCTTTTCTACTTCCTCTGCAGTTAATAAAATCCAATTGTTAGATTGCTTTACAGATTAACACCTTTACTCAAGAAATCCAAGTAATCCCTTGCTTCCAAAGTCATTCTTAATTCAGTTTCATGACAGACAGCAAAGAATATCAGGGTATTTCTGATTTTTATTTACATTTAAAAAGCTATATTCAGTTCCTACTTAGTTCCTTGAACATTATTTGCAGTGAATGTTCTTCTTGACATAACATCAATGACACAGCAGCTTATTAAATAATGTCACTGTGTAATTAAAGGGAGCCATGTTTGATTTTCAACTTAGGTTCTGGACAAAAGACATCAATTTGTCAAGATATTGCAGTTTGCATCATTGTGATTTAGAAGCAAAATCAATATTGCATTTGTAAGGGTGACTGTCACTGAAGCTTAACCAAAAAGCATTCTTGTTGAGGGATTTCATCTGAATTCATAATGGGATGTTATGAGAAAATTTGATGACAAATCTTCAGCTTTAAAAAAAAAGAAAAATATTAGAAGCAAGTGATCCAGGTAATAAAAATCCTTTTATTATATTATTATATTATATTATATCCTAAATAAAAGATATAATACATATATCATATTATCATACCAAATGCTTATTTGTATGTTACACTCATTGTGTATTATACACATCTAAAAAAATGATTGGCTGCTATATGAATTTTTCTAGTTTATTAATAATCACTGCATCATGTTTAGTGTTTTGGAAAGCAAGTCTGGGGAATTTCATTTTCAGATGGCAGCTTGTGTCAAGGAGTTTTTATTTGAAAACAGGTCACTTCTTCATTATGATCCATTTAATGGAGGAAGAAAAAATTCAAGGAAATAGGATGAAGGTCTAAAAAGAGGAAGAAAATGAATGTTTTTATCCTTAGCAAAGCTACTCAGGAAGGAGTGTGAGACCTCAGTGTGAGACCTCAGCATCTATGTCTTAGTAAGTTCAGGTTCCTGTGACATGTGACTAACATGTCCAATTTCTTCCTAAGTGGGTAAACATTGATTTGTCCTCAACTAAACATATGTGATGGTTTCCAGCCCTTTATGTCATCTGGAATCCTCTTTATTTTCACACAACTTTAAATAATGCATTAGTAGTTGAACTTCAGATAGATTTGTTCTATCTTATAAATCAATGTAACTGTTGCTCATGTATCCATTTATCTTAGCATTTTCATAATGTAAGTCATTTCATTTTTACTTGCCTCTGATATTTCTGTCTTGTCAGTGACTATGAAATTTGTTTTTTTTTAGATTTTTTAAATTTATTTTAAAATATTTTAAGTATCTATCTATACATGCTCCTTGCCTCCCTGGCTCCCCCCTTTTTTCCTCCCTCCTTCCTCTTTCTTTGTGGGTCCAGTCTACTCTCTCCTTTTCTACTGTCCTTTGGCTCTACGGGTCCTCAGATTCCTTCCGTATCTTCTGCTCTCATGGGGATTCAGGCCTCTGTGGCAGACCGAGGTCCTTCATTGGCAGCCCACTGCTATGGGTACTCCCCTACTTCTGTTCGACCCCTTGCCCCTAAGGATCCTACTACCTAAAACTATTTCTCCTGAGATCCTACTGCCTGAAACTATTTTCTCCTAAGAGCTACGCCATTCCATGGAGGCACATTGATATGCCCATCACTGCAGTTCTGATTAGGTCAAGCCCCATTGCTGTCAATTCCTGGCTGTGGGTGACTTCCTTATCTTTAGGCTCCCATCTGAGGCTCAGGGAACTGTGCTGACTTTCAATATGAATGTGAGTGCACTATGCTCTTCTGTGGATTCATAAAGCGAACCACCAAACGATCCATGTTATCGTCTTATTCTAGTAGCACAAGTAAGTAGGCACATAACTGTATATCAAGATACTACAGTGGCTGGAGAGGTGTCTTAGCGGTTAAGCCTCTGCCTTGCCTCAGTTTGGATCCTAGACCCCACGTATAGACGCCAGGCTGAAGCGGGTGCAGCTTTGGTTTCTGGTCCTGGTAGGGCGGAGCCTGTGAATCCCCTGGCAGAGTAAACAAGAAGGAGGTGGAGGCGGTCCATGGTAGTTGCCGTGCGAATTGCCTGTGGTTCTACACACACACACACACACACACACACACACACACACACACACATCCGCACACACGCACAATTGAATAAAAAAATTTTAAAAAAGATACTACAACAAAAATAATGTACTAGATTCACATGCAGCAACACTGATAGATTTCAAAATCAAAATACTGAATGAAATGGTATGCTATATAGAATATTTTTAATATATGATTGCCACAGTTTAAGATTTTTGAGTTATCATAACCAAATTTTATGACATTCACCCAAGGAATATAAAGGGTTATAAAAAATGCATTTTTTCTCAACCACAAGCTAGAAGTCTTGAAAGAAAAGATGAAAGGGAAACAATCCATTCTACCAGAAGAAATAATATCAATTGCAATTTGCAAGAACCACTTATTTTGTAATTCTGACCTTTGAAAAAGTACTGTGTGGATGTTAAATTCACAGTCCAACATGTAGATGTAGAGTGATTTGATTTCAATGAAAATGTCATCCTGAGTCATAACAAGATGGCACATTATGACAGGTTGCCAAAGCCTTCTGTCTAATAATATGTCTTACGTTGAATTCAGTGCATAATAGATTTGGAAGAGACTAGAAACATTAATCAATATTTCTGAGCAACTCCAATAAAAAAGGAAAGTTTTGAATATATTACCACATTAATTTTAAAAATTTAAATACACTCTTCAATTCAAGCACTTATGTTTGGATTTTGGAAATATTTATTAAAAATTTATAGATTTTTTACCAAGAAATTAATAAATATGGAGTTAAGGAATTGAAGAAAAAAGATCATTCAAAAGTATGAAGGTAAATGGACCATTGGCCATCTTAAGTATACTAACTTTATAATTTGAGGCAAACCAATGTTTCATGTCTTCATTGAATTTCTTCTTTACACATGAACTCATTTCCATGCCATGATTAAGATAGAAGGCAAAGAGCAGGTCTGGGAGATTGTGATAAAGTTTCCCTCCAGACAGAAGGCCAGCAGTGCAGGATCCATACGAAAAGACTCAGATTTCCCAAGCTCAGAGGCCCCCTCCCATGGTGGAGATCAGTGCATGCACAGGTGCCACTTTGTCATTTCCATATCATCTATGGCATTCGAGGTTCAGAAATGGGCTCAAGGAATTATGGGTACACTGGAGAGTGTGATCACTAAAAGTAATGAAGGGTATTTTCTCTGACCCATGAATCTGGCAGTCTTAACGGTGAGCTCATAAACACATTAAACCGTTAAACTATTCCTCAGACTTGCTTATAATAATTAAAAGGGAATAATTTGGACATATTCTCAGTCCCTTTTATTTCTTTGCTGTCTGAATCTACACTAAAGAAGGGAATTGTATTTATTCAAAGCATTATAGGAAGTTTCTCAGATTATCTAACATATCAAAAAGGAAGTAAAACTCCAGTCCCCTCCCATTAGGATTTCAGCTTGTCCAAATTAAACTGACATGATATAAAGAAATTGAATGCACATAGATGTACTTAATACAAAATTTATGCTGCAAAAGAGATTTCATAAGGAAATGAAGTCTAAATAAGTGAAAATAAGTTACATATACACCAAATTGAACACAGAATAGTGACTTGTGAAAATGCATAAAGCAAAATGTTTTAGGCTAGGATACTTAATTATGTAGCTAGTAGCTAGGAAGATATGCTAGTTTAATTCATTTGGTTTAAATAGGCATCCATCATCATCAAATTCATACCCTGCATGACAGCAGAGTTGTTTTCTCAGTTCTGAGAAGGAAATTTTTCTCATGGGGTTTACATGTCCTGCTGTCAGAATGAAGATGAGTGTGGACCTCTTTCATCTTGTTTTATTTTTGTAGTGCTTTTCAATTTTGACAGTATGTGCTGAGTATCTCTCCAATGAATACATATGATGCTTCTTTATCACAATATTTATTTTAAGGGTATATGCCAAAATATGTATGAAATTATGTAACCGTTATTGTATGGATACAAATGCAAAATAATAGTAAAAAATTAAACAGGAGAAAAATAAATAAAAATTATACATTTAAGAGCAGCATATTGTAAGGCAGCATAATTTTAAATCCTGCACTATCCAACTGTACAGATGACATCAATATTTGAAATATGTACTCAACTGCATCTTGTGAATTGGAAATTTCAGAATACCCCTGGAATCAAAACGATTGAATAATGACTGAATAGAGAATCTCTATACTCTACTGAATCAAAAACAAAAATCAGGGCAACAAATGAACCACAGCATTTCAAGGAGTAAATGAGGAAGAACTCTGGAACAAAGAAAGAGAATGGTAAAAACACTAATATCCTTTGAGCTTATGCATGTGAGAACAGCCAGCACTAGAAACATGTGGAGACTTCCATCTAGTTTTCACTGTGCTAGAAGTTGTTATTCAGGTAACTGCTTGAAAAAAATTCGTTAATCATCTTTCTTAGCTTTGAAACTTGCAAATTATAATACCAACTTTCCAGGCAAGAAGAGCCTAATGGTGTAGTAGTGGTATGACTGCAATGGCATAAACAGTGATATCTCACTGCATCCGAATGAGGCCCATTCTATGAGAGGAAACTTATGTCCTGGACTGTGGACTGCTTCGAAGGTGTGTGACTAGGGAGGATATCAGAACTGAGAGGCAAATCTTGGAGTTTTATTTTGGTAAATGTAAAAGTTATGAAATGCTTCATAAGTATTTAAGCTTATTCATAGACTACTGCTGTACATAATTTTGATAAAGAAAGCATTTCTTTGCAACTGGCAGTTAATGCAAAAATTGTGGCTACTCAGATGCTTAGAACAAGTAAGTGGTGAGAACACAGCTTTAAAGAGAAAGGTAATGTTGTTAACATCAAAGATTAGGAAATATTGCAAAACAGGAGGCACAAAGAATTTCAAGCTGGAAGATTGGGAAGAAAATCATGAAACACTCTCCTCAAGGATGTGTGATATCGATGGAACTCATGAACTGATGGGTACAACATGAGTAAAAATGTTAAATAGTGAATTAATTGATTAGAAAAGTAAAGTTCCAGAGTCTGGCGAGCCAAGATCTTTGAAACATCTAAAGAAACCTAAACAATTCTCAAAAAATTCTCAAAAAAAAACCTCTCAAACAATTCCTAGAAGAAATTAAATTTAGGATCTTACCAAACTTTTTAGTAAGGTGGCATCGTACAAAAAACCTATCACATAAAAACAAAAATAGCATATCAAATAGAGACCAATATGTCTGATGATCATTGGACAGCAATGCACCAATTAAATATTGAATATAACATCTTATATTCCTGGAGAACATGCTTCCAATTTGCTTAAGAATAACCAAAACAAGTTACAGCCCAGCCCCCAACCAACCCGGAGCCCACGCGTCCCGGCGGCAGCGAGAACCCAGGCCGACTGTGGCTTGGCTTGCGCCCCCCCCCCCCCCCGCCCGGACTGACCCCAGACCCCTCCGCCGCCCCGCACCCGCCCAAGGTGAGTGAGTGAGAGAGAGAGAGAGAGAGAGAGAGAGAGCACAGCCCAGCCCCCAACCAACCCGGAGCCCCACGCGTCCCGGCGCACCCAGGCCGACTGCGGCTTAGCCCGGGCCCCACCCCGGACCCAAGCCCCTCGCATCCTGCCCCCTGTGCGCCTAGCCACCCCCCTGGATCCCAGGTGAAGAATTCTGCCATTAAGCCAGGGAGCAAAAGAGCCCAGCCCAGTCCCAGCCCCCACCCAGGAGCCGCCCGGCCAGCAGTACCACGCTGAGCAGCCACCGGCTTTGCCCCCGGGCCCCGCCCCTCTCTGCGCTTACCTTCCCAGGTCGCAGGTGAAGAATTCTGCCATCAACATCAGACCCTCTGCCTCTCTGGCCCACCCGGGACCACGGTCCACGAAGACACACTGCTACTCAGAATTCAATAGAGCCCAAAGGAAACTCAAGCAAAATTCTAAGGAACAAAGGGAGCACAGGCCATACATCTGGACACCACTACAATCATATCACGTGGGCGAGTTTCTTCTTATCCATCCCAAAGATAAGTAAACTTTTTCTTTTCACCTTACTGATCCTTTAAAGTACCAATACTGTAGATCAACTTTTTCATACAGCCACCCCACAACATACAACTCCAGGGAGTACACCACTCACCCCCACATTTCACCAAGAAACTAAATCGTAAACGTGCACTACCAAACTAATATTCACCCCCTGGTAACATAACCTGACTTAACTGATGTACTAACAGCCTAGTAGCCTCATCTAGGATATAATAATAATACACAAACATACCCAATCCAAGGTAAGCACTAGTAATAACTGGCAAGCGTAACAATACTAACTACCTCGATTCAGTGAAAAACACAGAAACTGAAAGGTCCTAACAAACAAAACAACAATGTACAAGTCAAAGTGCAGATCCACGAGAAACAAAACCCAAGAAGACCAATCTCCTGCCGAAAGAATCAATCCCATAATGAGGGATTCCGACCAGAACAAATCCACAGAAAATAGCCATGGAAGCCAGACCCAACATAACGACTTTCAGAGTTTGATCCTTACCATGATTAATACTATGAGAGAGGAAATCCAAATCCGAGAAGAGTTAAACAACCGTATCAACCACTTCGAACAGGAATACAACAGGCACTTGGAGGAGTTGAGAAAAACAGTTCAAGAAACAATAATAGGTATGGAGCAATTAAAACAGTCTCAGGCAGAGTTTAAAATTGAACTAAAAGACAAGTTATCTTCAACCCAAAACTCAACAGAGAGTCTTATCAGCAGAACAAATGAGGCAGAAAATAGAATGTCAGATCTTGAAGACAAAGTGGGAGAATTAACCAGCTCAATGGAAGAGATTGTTAAAGCCAAAAAGATACTGGAGAGGAACATTCAAGAGATATGGGACACCCTGAAGAAGCCTAACATGCACATTCATGGAATACCAGAGCAAGAATCCCAAAATAGCACACCTGAGGAAATATTTCAATTCATCATAAATGAAAACTTCCCACAATTAAAGAATGAGAGGCCTATCCAAATACAAGAGGCATTTCGCACTCCAAACAGATACGACAAAAATAGAAAATCGCCAAGGCAAATAATAGTCAAAACACTCCACATTCAAGACAAAGAAAAGGTGCTGAGAGCTTCAAGAGAAAAAAAGCAACTCACTTTTAAAGGTAAACCTATTAGAATAACAAATGACTACTCAATGGAAACAGTAAAAGCAAGAAGAGCTTGGAGAAACATACTTCAAGTATTAAATGAGCAAAATGCCAACCCAGACTGATATACCCGGCAAAACTATCTGTCATGATTGAGGGAGAAAGAAAAGTTTTCCAGCACAAAGACAACTTGAAGGGATACATGTCTACCAAACCAGGCCTTCAAAAAATCCTAGAACTGATACTCAAGCTTGAAGAAAAGAACAAGCGTATCCAGGAGGACAGAAGGGAAGTAGAATACCACCAAAACATAAATATCAAACAACATGCTTACAAAATCTACTAAACATAAAAAATGTCCAGAATTAAAAATAATTTATCCATTATAACATTAAATGTCAATGGTATTAACTTGCCGATTAAGAGACACAGATTACAAACTTGGATTAAAAACCACAATCCAACAATCTGCTGCCTTCAGGAAACTCATCTCACCACAAAAGATAGGCACATCCTAAGAATGCAAGGCCGGTCCAAAATCTTACAAGCTAATGGAACCAGGAAACAGGCAGGGGTAGCAATTATGCTTTCAGACAAAGTGAACTTCAAACCAAAGAAAATCATAAGAGACACAGATTGATACTATATTTGAGTCACAGGTACAATTCACTAGGAAGACTTCACAATCCTGAACATTTATGCACCCAATACGGGCCCCTCCACATTCATTAAGAAAACCCTACAGCGTCTAAAGCAAGAAATCAACCCCCAAACGATAATTCTTGGGGACTTCAACACCGCCCTCTCAACATGGGATAGATCAACAGGTCAAAAGCTTAATAGAGACACTTTGGAACTTTATCAAACCCTTAAAGAAATGGACCTTACAGATCTCTATCGAACTTTTCACCCACGCACAAAAGAAGACACATTTTTCTCAGCAGCACACGGAACTTTTTCCAAAATAGATCACATATTGGGCCACAAAACGAATCTACACATATACAAAAAAGTTGAAATTCTAACCTGTGCCCTATCAGACCACCACGGCCTAAACCTGGACATCCACAACACAACAAACAAGAGAAAATACACTAACTCCTGGAAACTTAACAATATGATGCTGAATGAGAACTGGATTCAGGAAGAAATTAAAAAGGAAATTCAAGATTTCCTGAAAGTGAATGATAATGAAAATACAACTTAACAAAATCTCTGGGACACAATGAAAGCTGTCCTAATAGATAAATTCATAGCTCTTAATGCCTACATCAAAAAACTGGAAACATCAGAAATAAATAACTTAACGATGCAGCTTAAGGCTTTAGAGAAACTTGAGCAATCTGATCCCAAAAGTAGTAGAAGAGAGGAAATTAGCAAAATAAGGGGAGAAATATCTGAAATCGAGATTAAGAAAATGATAGAAAAAATCAACCAGTCAAAAAGCTGGTTCTTTGAAAAAATCAATAAGATAGATACACCCCGAGCTAAATTAACCAAAAGCAAGAGAGAGAAAACCCAAATTAACAAAATTAGAAATGAAAATGGAGTAATCACTACTGATACCCAAGAAATCAAGAGAATTATAACATCATATTTCAAAAACTTATACTCTATGAAGTTTGACAACACACAAGAGATGGATGAATTTCTTTTTTTTTAATTTTTTTATTATTATTATTATTTATTCAACTGTGTGCAGATGTGTGTGTATGTGCGCGCGCGTCTGTGTGTGTGTGTGTGTGTGTGTGTGTAGAACCACGGACGAATTTGCGAACCACCATGGATGCCTCCACCTCCTTCTGCCCCCGGGATTCACAGGCTCTGCCCTACCAGGACCAGAAGCCCAGGACCAGAAGCGCAGGCCGCCCCCGCTTCCGCCCGGCGTGGCGTCTATACGTGGGATCTGGGATCCGAACTCAGGAGCTTCCGCCTGCAAGGCGGAGGCTTAACCCCTGAGCCACCTCTCCAGCCCGAGATGGATGAATTTCTAAGTAAACACATCTTACCTAAATTGGATCAGGAAGTTGTGAATTACTTAAATGGCCCTATAACATATAAGGAAATTGAAGAAGTAATCTCGAATCTTCCCACCAAAAGGATTCAGCACAGAATTCTACCAGAAATTTAAGGAGTCAATAACACCAATACTCTTTAAACTGTTCCATCAAAAGCAAAGGAAGGAACACTACCAAATTCCTTCTATGAAGCTAATATCGTCCTAATCCCAAAACCTAATGAACATTCACTTAAAAAAGAAAACTATAGGCCGATCTCCTTGATGAATACAGACGCAAAGATTCTCAACAAAGTCTTAGCAAATCAGATTCAAAAACATATCAAAAAGATCATTCACAGGGACCAAGTAGGCTTCATCCCCGGCACGCAAGGTTGGTTCAACATACAAAAATCAATAAATGTAATTCATCATGTAAACCAGTCCAAAGTCCAAGACCACATGATACTCTCGATAGATGCAGAAAAAGCTTTTGACAAGATCCAACAGCCTTTTATGATCAAAACGCTAGAGACAGTAGGAATGGAAGGAACCTTTATCAATATAATAAAAGCTGCATACAACAAGCCCACAGCAAGGATTATGCTCAATGGGGAACAATTGGAAGCATTCCCACTTTGATCAGGAACTAGACAAGGCTGTCCACTTTCACCACTTCTATTCAATATTGTACTCGAAGTCTTAGCTGAAGCCATAAGACAAGAAAGGGACATAAAAGGGATTCAAATCGGCAAGGAAGAAGTCAAGTTATCTCTATTTGCAGATGACATGATCTTATACCTGAGGGATCCCAAAAACTCCACCAGGAGGCTCCTGGAACTAATTGAGAAGTTCAGCAGGGTGGCAGGATACAAAATAAATGTGCAAAAATCAGAGGCCTTCCTATATGCCCAGAATGAAAGAAGTGAAAAAGCCCTGAGAGAAACAATCCCATTTACTATAGCCCCTAAAAAAATGAAATACCTTGGTATAAACCTAACCAAGGAGGTAAAAGACCTTTACAATAAAAACTTTAAAACACTAAAGAAAGAAGTTGCTGAAGACATCAGAAGGTGGAAAGACCTCCCATGTTCCTGGATTGGCAGAATCAACATCATAAAAATGACCATCCTACCAAAGGCAATATACAAATTCAATGCTATACCAATTAAAATCCCAAAGCAATTCTTTAAAGAAGTTGACCAATTAATCTCAAAGTTCATATGGAGGCACAAAAGACCCAGGATAGCAAAGACAATCCTGAGTAACAAAAACACTGCTGGAGGTATTACCATACCAAACCTTAGTTTATACTACAAATCCATAGTTATAAAAACAGCCTGGTACTGGCTCCAAAATAGACACACAGATCAATGGATAAGGGTTGAGGACCCAGATATAAGCCCACAAAAATACAGCCATTTGATCTTCGAAAAAGGGGCCCAAAGAATCCAATGGAAAAAGAATAGCATCTTCAACAAATGGTGCTGGTAAAACTGGACCTCCACATGCAGAAGATTAAAGCTGGACCCATACTTGTCACCATGTACAAGACTTAATTCCAAATGGTCAAGGACCTTGATATCAGGCCAGAGACTATAAAAACCATAGTTGAAAGGATAGGGAACTCCCTCGAGCTGATTGGGCTAGGCCAACAGTTCCTAAACAGACATCCAATGGCACAGTCACTGCTACCAACTCTCAACAGTTGGGATCTTGTGAAATTAAAGAGCTTCTGTTCAGATAAAGAGATTGTCACACGAGATCAAAGGCAACCCACAGAATGGGAGAAAATCTTCACTAACCACATATCTGATAGAGCTCTACTGTCAGAGTGCACAAAGAACTTAGAAAATTAAACACCAAGGAAACCAATGGCCCAATTAAAAAATGGGCCCTGGAACTTAAAAGAAATTTTACCAGAGATGAAATTAAAATGTCTAACAAATATCTTAAAAAATGCTCCACTTCTGGGCTGGAGAGGTGGCTCAGGGGTTAAGCTTGCACTTTGCAGGCGGAAGGTCCTGAGTTCGGATCCCAGATCCCATGTATAGACGCCAGGAGGAAGCTGGGGCGGCCTGGGCTTCTGGTCCTGGTAGGGCGGAGCCTGTGAATCCCGGGGCAGAAGGAGGTGGAAGCGTCCATGGTGGTTCGCGAATTTGTCCGTGGTTCTACACACACACATACACACATGCGCGCACATACACACGCACACACACGCACAATTGAATAAATAATAATAATAATAAAAAAATTTAAAAAAATGCTCCACTTCTTTAGCCATCAGGGAAATGCAAATCAAAACCTCCCTGAGATATCATCTCACCCCAGTCAGGATGGCAAAAATCCACAATACAAACAACAACAAATGCTGGAGAGGATGTGGAGAGAGGGGAACACTCCTACATTGCTGGTGGGAATGCAGGCTCATACAGCCATTCTGGCGAGCTGTCTGGAGATTCTTAAAGAAATTAAAGATTGAAATGTCATATGACCCTGCTATTCTACTTTTGGGAATAACCCCCTATGCAGCAGAAGTTCGCCTCGATAGCACAAGCACGACTATGTTCATAGTAGCACTGTTTACAATAACAAAGTCATGGAATCAACCTAAATGTCCAACAGTTGACGAGTGGATAAGGAAACTGTAGTACATCTATACAATGGAGTACTACTCAGCCATCAAAAATGATGAATTACTGGAATTTGCTGGGAAATGGATGTCATTAGAAACAATTATATTAAGTAAAGTATCCCAATCCCAGAAAGTTACACGCCATATGTACTCCCTAATAGGTGGCTCCTAGTACCAAACTTACCCAGCCCACATTGAGACACTAATGGGTAAACCTATGTAATACGGTAATTGCAAGGAATGTGAACAGGAGGGATGGGGTTGGAGGGTCACACCAGACACAAGGAGAGAGGGGACCATGTTACAGCAGAGAAAATCGACCTCCAAGGAATACAAATAAGTAATGTGACACCTGGTTAAGTTCACAGATGTTCGTTCCTGATCATGTACAACTGAGGGGGTATGATTTCACCAGAAGGGGAGGGCATATAGTCTGGCAGATGAAAAGAGATCATTTAGCAAATGGGTGACTGATCCCTCCCTCACCGGGATTTCCTGCTTTTATTACATCTTCCCTTGAATGTGCTATTACAACAAGACTCTAGTTTAACAGTTTTTTGTCTCTGACCATGGGGTGACATACAGTGCCCATCAGGATGGAATGAAGGGCATTGCAGGAGCAGCAAAACTGCAAAAGAAAATCAACAAACCACAATCCAGAACTTCAGAGACTCTATATCATCCACATAGAACTAAGCCAGCCTAATCTCCCCCCATCCTGAAACTCAGGGACATCTGCGGAAGAGGGGGCGGTAAGATTGTAAGAGCAAAAGGATGGGGGGAGCAATGATTTGAAGAGTCTCCACACTAGATAGGGCTGAAGCAATCATAATAGGACTTTGCATGCCCTGCGCCATGTCCGTCACACTATTGACCTCACAAAGTCTAACATCGGCTAAAGGCACCAAGATCCTTAGAGGCAAGGGATTGATGGCCACAGAAGTGTTCCTATGCTTAAGGAGAACACGAAAAAGGGTTCAGGGAAATGCCACTGGGTCCTTTTATGTCATCGGAAAGGAGGACCAAGAGGAGAGTTAGGCATACACAATAAAGGACTCTCTGGGAATTGAGGGGGAGGCACTAGGAGATGCGGAGGGAGGGAGGGGGAGCAAGGGGTTCAGGGGGAGGAGGAGAGGGGGAGGGAACTGGTCTACCTATTAAGTTTGTATGAGCGGAAATAATAAAAAAAAGAAAGAACCCCCCCCCAAAAAAAAGAATAACCAAAACAAGTTGCTAGGGTCTTGGGAGGACATGAAAAGTGAAACCTTTGTTCTATATCAGTTGTTGTTGCCTGAAATTCTACAATGGAGTATCTTGATGGGCCTCCATTTTTTCGTGGGAACAAGAAAATATTTCATTATAGTTAGAGGAATGCTCCTAGACTAAGGTCTAAGAAAATTTAACCATCCAGTGGTTTAGGAATACAAGCTATTTTAGGATTAACCCAGGCATCTTCCACGGACACCTTTCGAGGGGAAGATTCACACTATGATTTCACTACTAACCTGGGAGTATCTACAGTAAAATTCCTTCTGGTTTTGGTACACACTTTAATGGGTTGGATAGAAACCTTTCCTTGTAAAATAGAAAAGGCATCATAGGTGTGCAAAGTCTTATAGAAATCATGCATCTCTTTGAGCTTTATAGAAGCTTCTATTGTGAAAACATCCTTTCACAGAGACACTCTGAAATTCTGGGTCCATGATTTTATTTATCTCAATTGCACCAGGGCAACTACTAACTTCGTGGGAAGAGAACTCTTGGTAAGTCTCCCCAAATTGATATGCTGATCAAAATAGTCAGGGCAAAAAAAAAAATTATAGGATGCTCAGGAGCTGGATTAGGATATGTGGAACTCACCAAAGGGGCAGTGAGTGGAGAGAGATGTTTTAAATTACCTCTTCAAAATTTCCCACAAGGCAGTATTCCTACTCAAAGAAGAAGCATGAGAAGCTGTCATCAAATAAGTCTTTGTTCAGATGGAATGCATAAATCATGGAGGATGTAGGAGATGCCTCTCTCCTAACATCGATGAGTTGTTATTGTCTAAAATTCTACAATGGAAAATGTTGAAAGGCTATGTGGTAATTGACAATGTTTTTAAATAAAGATACTGTGTCTAAAGATCTGTAGGTATATTCAGAATGTCAGAGTTATGAAAAATACTAGAGAATAGGTGAAATATATGCTCCCAGATTTACAGACTCCAACACACATTCCCAAGTATAACTAAGCGGAATTAGGCAAGTTAAAGGAAACTCCTCTGTAATGCCCATGAAAAGTCGGGTAACATTTCAAAATGAATCCCAATGGGCCTTCCATAATTCTGCAGCTGGAGCAAACAACAGTCCAGGGGGGTAGTGGATGCACATGCCCAATTCCATGGCAGAGGAGGAGGCATGGGTATAAGCAATCTAATGAAGAGGCTGGTCCCAGGAATCTAAAAACAACACAAGCATTACAGTAAGATAAATGGACTCCCAGCCATGGGGACTCAGGAGAGGTCTCTGTTCTGCTCTGTCAATAACATCTTTCTTTAGCTGTACTCTGAATTATTTTTCCTGTCCTTTAATTACTTAATTAATGGAGGAAACAAGCTCACTTAATAGATGGTATTAAGAATGGAATAATAGTCATTGAAGATAGAGTAGCGTAGAAGGTAAGTACACAGCAAGTGGCAAGATAACTGACTAGGAAATATAGTTACATTGGAGGAATTACTTCTGCTTGTATATTTACTACTCCAATATTTGATA
The DNA here is from genome assembly GCA_023101885.1 of Typhlomys cinereus. Taxonomy (NCBI): domain Eukaryota; kingdom Metazoa; phylum Chordata; class Mammalia; order Rodentia; family Platacanthomyidae; genus Typhlomys; species Typhlomys cinereus. The sequence continues at coordinate 12,603,995 of JALPQD010000007.1, read as the reverse complement.
TATTTATATAAAATATTAAGAAAGTAAGGACACAGCAATTGAAATGATCACTTCATCAAAATATATGCTTATGATCTTGATGGGATCATTCTACACTGAATATACGTATCCAATATTACACTTGAAGAAATATATGGAAATATGATGCATTGATAAAATACACTAATGATAATGGAAGACAAACTAGTTTTAGAAGTAATCTGGCTTGCCCACATCTTAGTTTATCACCATACATATGCGTCCTCCCATTGGTTTAGTTTTACAAGCTTTTGGAGAAGGGATTTAGGGAATGACCTTAGAACATCCTTGTAGAATGCCTCCTAGAAGAAAATGATGTGTAGACTGATGTACTGACAGAAGACATGAGGGCTGAACAAAGAGTTAAAATAATGACTTGTCCATGGAAAACAGACATAGAGAAATTTACTCAAACCCATTGTTGTCTTCTGGAGCCCTTTAAGGAATGAGATCATAATAATCTGAGAACTAAGGAATTTATATTTATATTGGAGATGTTTTAGGTACAGATTTTCTCTCTTTGACCAATACTAGATATCAAAAATATTAATTCTCTTGGCATGTCAGGCTAGTTATCCCAATCATGTGCTGGAAGCTAGGATGACCCTCTCATTTTCCTGTCTCTCCTTTCCAAGATATCAGATGTCCACATGCAGATTTGCATATTAATTTCCACATTCCTGATTACTCCCTGCGTACAGATAAAATCTGGCCAGACTGGGAGATGTAATTTTGAATGTACTCCCACCAGGAGTATTGTGATTCTTACACCCCATGCTAACTGGAGTCCAAGAGAGACCCCAGGCTATCCCACATAAGGGGATGGGAGGGAGGAAAGGAGAAGCACCTGGAGAGGGGGAAAGAGGGAAGGGGTGAAAAGAAGGAGGGGAAGGGGGAGAATGGAATGAGGGATAATGGGGAAGGGAGAGAGGAAGAGGATGGGGTACTTATTGAATCTATATGACTAGGAAAAAAATAAAACGTGGGAAGAAAAGAACTGTCCCACTACTGTCTCTGTGTTTACCTTTCTCTTTTTACTTTTTCATATTTATAGCCAGAACCAGCTTCATGGTCATAATCTTTAGAAATGCTATACTTAGATAAATCTCAAGAAAAGACAATGGCTAAGGGAGAGCCTCTTTTCTATCAGATAATCATGTACATAAACCACAAAGTATCAAGTTCAGTGGTGGTCCCTGTGAGCTGTGTTTAGATTATGAGTGTTCAATAGCCAAATGTTTTCAGTTTATTTTCTAAAGTTAAATATTTAACGTATGCTTTCATTTTGATGTTTAATCACACTATTGGTCCAGTATGGTGTGCACTACTTGAATACTGCTGTCACTTAGAGCATGTATTGTATGACTTGAGAATCACTCAAATGTAAAAATGTTTTCAAAGTACACTGTTCTTTCCAATGAATTCCATTCAAATAATTTCAGTGTGGAGCTAACATGCATGTACAGGCAGAGCTTGGACTCCACTTCCTGTCCCATAGCTGATCCTGTCTCTTATTTGCATAGGCAGTTGTGGCACCCATGCCGCCAGGCCTAGTGCCTTTTAGCAGGAAGCAAAGACTGGGATGTCCTTTCTGGCTCCAGTTCAGGGCTGTGTTCCTAGGGACACACAAGCAGAAGAGCAACATCAACTCCCATCGGGAGCTGCATTCCAAGGGCCCTGTGGCTCCCCCTTCCCTTCCTAATCACTAAAAAAAAAAACCTCCAAGAATTTAATAGAGTCCACAGAAACTATAAGCCAGGGACAAGTAGACCATTACTATATAACTGAGGATCATAAAAATCTTTCCATCCAAAAGACGATAACCATTGAATCCATAACTTTAAGAAGAGAAACCCATTTTTATTTTCCTTTCAATTTCAATTGACAGACACCACAGTTTAAGATTTCTATACGACACACCCAAAGTTCTAATACTAACCCCTCAGGGTCTTAACCATTCACTCTCACACACTTCTAAGAACTAAAAGTTGCCAAATCATACTTATCTCTAATCCCTGGCCACTCAACCCATCTACAATTTAAAAGCTGCTTAGATATTTAACCCAAACATCACATAACCTTGAGTCCAGGCTGGAAAGATGACTCGGGGGTTAAAACTCTGCCTTGCAAGCAGAGGGTCCCAAGTTCAGATCACAGGTCCCAGGCAGAAATGTCAGGCAGAAATGGCAGGGGCTTGTACTTCTATCCTGGTGGGCAGAGCCTGGGAAATCCCAAAGCTAACAAGAAGGTAGTTTCAATCCAAGATGATTCACAAAGTCATCCTTGGGCCTCCACAGGTACACACAATGCCCTTTCACACACACACACACACACACACACACACACACACACACACACAAAACAGACAGACAGACAGACAACAAACGAAATATTTTTAAAACTTTGCTACCAATCCTAAATCTAAGTCAAAACTAAAACAAAACTCTATCACCCCTTAACCAGCATAGGGCTTACACACTTTTTTAGGCATTACATGTATAAGAGAAAGTGTTGAGAGCCTGAAGAGAGAAAACGAAGTCACATTTAAAGGTAAGCCTATTAAAATAACAGCTGATTTTTTCAATGGAAACAGTAAAAGTCAGAAGAACTTGGAGCAATGTACTTCAAGCCAGGAATGAATACAAGTACCACCCACAGTTGATACATCTATCAAAACTTTCAGTCATGATTAAAGATGAAAGCTAACTTTTCCACCATGAGAACAAGCCGAAGGCATTCTTGACCACCAAATCAACCTTGCAGAAGATGCTACAAAAGATCTTCAAACTCGAAGAAAAGGACAAACATATCCAAGAGGACAGAAGAGAAAAATAACATCAACAAAATGTCTAAGGAAAGAAATTCATATGTTAAAAACCACAAAACACACAATGTGTCAGGAATCCACAAACATTTCACAATTATAACCCTAAACCTGAATGAATTTAAATGACTAATCAAGAGACATGGGTTATAAACATAGACTAACAATCACAACCATCAATCTGCTGCCTTCAGGAAATACATATCACAAAGAAAGATTGGCACATTCTCAGGGTTAAAGGCTGGTTAAAGGTACTCTAAGCTTAAAGAACAAAGAAATAAGTAGGAATAGCAATTCTAGTATCAGACAAAATAGTCTTCAAACCAAAAGAAATCATAAGAGACATAGAAGGTTATTACATATTAGCCAAAGAAACAATTACTGAATATGCCCACCTAATATAGGCTCATTCACATTCATTAAACAAGCACTACAAAATCTTAAACTACAACTCAACCCAAAAACGATAATAGTAGAGGACGTCAACACCCCACTATCATCATTGAATAGGTCAACAGGCCAAAAAGTGAACAGAGACACACTGGAACCAAATCAAATTTTGACCCAAATGGACCGGATAGACCTCTACTGAATCTTCCATCTTATCATCAAGGTACAAACATCTTTTCCTCAGCCCGTGGAACTTTTTCCAAAAATAGACCACATATTGGGTAAAAAAAGGTCTGAATCCCCATTAAAGTAGATGATCCAGAGGGGAACCTGGGACCATAGAAGATGGACTGGAGAGTGGTAGGGATCCATTTGGATCCACAAAGTGGGGGGAGTGAGAGAAGGGAGCGAGAAGAGGAAGGAGAAAGGAGGAAAGAAGGAGGGTGATTAGAGTTACCTACCCATTGTGCTTGCTGATTTTATTTAATAATAGTATAAAATAAAATTAAAAAATGACAGTAAAAATCTGATTAAATGCACGCTGTCATATAAATGATATATTAATATATCTATGTATAAATATATCTATATATTATAATGTATTCTATCTATCTATCTATCTATCTATCTATCTATCTATCTATCTATCTATCTATCCCTTCATCCCAGAATAAGTGAAATAATGTATGTAGCTGCAGCCTCAACTATCTTAAGACCTATCCTTTGACTCTAATGGTTAATCCATGAATGTTCTCTATACATTTTTAAATAATTCAATTTAAGTTTCACTGTGTATTTGGCGCCCTTGGTTACAAGTGAAATCTTCATTTACATAATCACATTCGGCCCACTTCAAGATTCCCTGCACAGTTGCACTTTTATATAATATACTTGTTCACCATCTGTCGTCAATTTTGGTCAAGAGATGCTTTATATTTTTCAACATTTTGCATAGTAACTGTGTCCAGCCCAATGGCAGATTTGTTAATATACACCTTGCTAGTGTATAGTCGGTAACACACTGTTAAAATTTACTGGCTGAAAGATGATCTTTCCCTAGGTTTGCATTCACAAAGTAAAGCACAGATATGCAGTCAACATGGGTATTTGAAGTTCAAACTGCATGTGCAGTAATAAGGGGCAAATACATTTTAGAATTTGGATCACACATATTTCACTTGTAAAATTCATTTTTAATTTAGAGTGTGAGGTAAAAGTAAGTAATACTATTCATGTTACTATATATCATGGTAGGTCATTCTTCTTAAGTAAATATCAATGTATTTGATGATCATGGAAGATGTTAGTCACTGAGACAGAATGCCTGAGCAAAAGGAGTTAATAGTAGAAGGCGTTATTTTCTCACCGCTTCAAACATTTTAGTTGGCTCCATTATTTCAGGCCTGAGGCAAGTTATATCTTGATGCTGGAAGTCCATGTAAGAAGAATGTGATTGCCTCAGGAAAGCCACAAAGAAACATAGGAGGGGGTGAGAAATGCAACATTTCTAAGAAGTATGCTACAAGGATTCATTGTCTTCAATAAGTCTCACTTCCCAGAATCTATCACCTACCAATAACCCATCCAGTTTCAAGCCCACCCAATGCATGAATTTGCTGATGAGGCTGGAGGCCTCATATCCGTGTATTTTGCCCCAATCCCACATGTAACCACATGTGAACATGGTTACAAAGACTTTGAAGCCTTACGGAACATTTCTGATTCAAAAGTTACCAGAATACATTTGGGAGGACCAGAAAAATCCAGCTGTGCTCTGTGACTCATATCAGAGACATAAGAGTCAGTTTAACCCAAAACCAAAATGAATGCGCAGAGCCTGGGAAGATTCAGGTTGCCCCCAATTACATGTTTCTCAATGTGGTAATATTTTTTGAGGTTTCATAATTATGGAACAAAAGAAACCATAAATTAAGATACTTTTTCAAATACATTGGTAGAAACATCAGGTAGGCAGGTTACAGCAAAGCAGTAGAAATTTCTGTTATAGGATATAGATGCTTTGTAATTGCATTCTTTTCTTTTTTGGGGGGATGGGGAACTTGTCCTGAACAAATCAGATTTATTTCCAAAGCACTTTTTGTTTCCAGACACTGGCTGGCATGTGAAAATAGCACTTATACCTAATCACCTTCTTAAGGGTCTGGTCATGCATTCTAAAGAATGCAATGAGTAGTTACATGACATTAATTCATACACAGAGCTGAGTGCTAGATGACATTTGAGAGGGCTTAAGATGACCCAAGATAATCTGGATCTCTGCTACATCACTCCAGCCCTCTTCACATTACTGATATTCCAATTAGTCCATCCACTTTGCAGGTGTGATAGTTTCTTTACAGGAACTGTAATCACAGGTTTTCAGTAACTTTAATGTTTAAAATAAATAGATAGATGATAGATAGATAGATAGATAGATAGATAGATAGATAGATAGATGATAGATTTTTAGATATATTAGGGGATCACCACAACCTCACCATCTTTTAGAGATTGCCTGACATCTACTAGGAATGGTGATTCCCTAATCATACCCAAACTTTCTAAGTTCCTGGATATTTTTTCAGTACCCATCCCAATGTCCTACTCCTGCCACACCTCTTGTCCCCCCCCTTAATGATGTGTGACTGACATTAAAAATACGTGACTGACTTTAAAAATACATGACTGACCCAAGGGAGCTCTTTGGGCGTCCTCCTGGCATGCTGTCCATGAAGGCATGCCTCTTTTCCTCTCTTCCCTTTCTCGCTGACTTTTTTTTAATATTATTTTTATTTTATTTATTTTTTGATCTTTAAAAATTATTTTTGTTTATTTGTTATAGAGAGAGCAACGAACTAGGGAGAGAGAGAGAGAGAGAGAGAGAGAGAGAGAGAGAGAGAGAGAGATACATTCCCATGTGTGCCATGGAGCACTAGTGGAGGTAAAGGACAATTTCAGAAGTCAGTTCTCCTCTGCTATTGGCCTCTGGGGATCAAACTCAGGACATGAGTTTTCAAACAAGTTCTTCACCTACTTAGCCATATTGCTGGCTCCATAAGCCGTTCTTATTTTTTTATTTTTTGCACTCATACAAACTTGATAGGTACCCCAATCCCCTTCCTCCCTCCACGCATCCCTGGATCCCCTTGCTCCCTCCCCCCTTTTCCCCTTCCTTTCTTCCCCTCCCTCCCTTTCTCCCAGTGCCCCTTTCCCCCATTCTGGAGCATCCTTTACTGTGCATGTCAAACTTCCCTCTGGGTCCTCCTCTCTGATGAGGTGTAATGACTCAGTAGCATTACCTAGAGCTCTTTCTGTGTTCCCCTTTAGTATAGGAACACTATTGTGGCTGTTAATACCTTGCCTCTAAGGATCTTAGTGCCTGTGGTCCATGCTAGACTTTGGGGGTTCAATGATATGTTGGTAATTGTGCAGGTCATGCAAAGTCTTATAATGATTACTTCGGGCCTAATTTGTGTGGAGTATCTTGCATATCGTTGTTCCTCCCCATTCATAGGCTCTTACAATCTTACCGCTCCCTCTTCTTCAAATTTTCCTGAGCTTTGAGATGGGGAGAGATTAGGCTGGCCTGGTTCCTGCCAGTTAATGTAGGGTCTCTGATTCTCTGAATTGCGTTTTATTGTTCTTCCAGTTATGCTGTTCCTGCACCACCCTTGACTCCATCCTGATTTTTTATATATTTATTTTTCAAAGTTTTACAAGCATATTGAGTATTTATCCCTGCCACCTCTTTATCCTACCCCTCCTTCCTCCCTTATCTCCTTGCCTTCTTTCCCTTCATCAGTCCATTTCTCTCTGATTTCAAGCTGTTTCTTTATGTTCTCTCATATTCAGGCTCAATTATTGTTCTTTTGACCACTAGATCCTCAGCTCTAATAAACCTTATATTCTTTTTTTTAAATAAATCCTTCCTTTTATTATTATTATTATTATTATTATTATTATTATTATTTATTCAGCTGTGTGCATGTGCGTGTGTATGTGCACGCACGTGTGTGTAGAACCACGGACGAATTCGCGAACCACCATGGACGCTTCCACCTCCTTCTGCCCCGGGATTCACAGGCTCCGCCCTACCAGGACCAGAAGCGCAGGCCGCCCCCGCTTCCACCTGGCGTCTATACGTGGGATCTGGGATCTGAACTCAGGACCTTCTGCCTGCAAGGCAGAGGCTTAACCCCTGAGCCACCTCTCCAGCCCTAATAAACCTTATATTCTTAAACCTCTCCTTCACGTTAGTTTTCTTCTGTGAATAGACCTCCACATGGACTTTACACATTGTCAGTTGAATTCTCTATTTCCCATTCATTCCCTACAGGGACTTAACATTAACAATGTCAAGGAGATGTAACAATCTACATATCAAGAAAGTCACCTAGTAAAAACCTTATTTAATTCTCACTCCTTAACCTCCTGACTGTATGCTTTACAAAAATCCTTTAATATTTCACTATGCTTATTCTTTCTCAGCATGCTTAGGGAAGACTGAGCATAGTAAAGTAGTAAAGTAATCTACTGATTGAGCAACTTAATTTTAATTTCTCAGCTCCTGGTGGAGAGTATATTCCAGGAGATTAGCAGAACTCATGACAAAATGAACTGTCAATAAAGCATAGACATGCTTAGTTGGCACAAGATTAAATTTTGATCAAAAATGCAGTTATTCAAGTGGATTCCACAATGAAATAATTCATCATTCTTTCTGATTTTTATCTTTAACTTATTATTTTTCCTGGAAAATAATAAATAAATAATGGTTTGTTTCTAGTTTAATAATCTTCCATGTTTATCTGTTTTCCTATGGGCTTTTTATCTTAGGGAAGATCCTAGTTAGAACCACAAATATTAGACAACTTATTGAATTGCTGGTGTACATGAAGCAGTAGCTTTCAGCAATCCTTTGTTTTTTATTTAGCAAGGCAATATTACATAATGTCTTTGAAGAGAACCTCAGTCAATCCCAGAACCTATAACAAATGTATGAATCCTAATCCCCAATGTAATCATGATTCCCTCATCTATATAAATATTTTTTACATATTTTAGAAATATAAGAAAAAGGATAGACATATGTAAATTGTTCTTGTAGTTCCACTATCCAGACAATATTAAAGCCATCACTTGGTACTTTGGGTTATTTCTGATGTTAACAATAGCATCAGATTCATTACAATGCAAATAAATTAGTTCTTATTGGTCAGTTAATGCAGTTAGGAATGTCCAGTCCTATGGGAACCACACCCAACATACTTCCACTTTTTACCTGACTTTCCTAGCAACTCTGGGGCATTCATTAGCAAGGCCAGACTACAAAAGATTGTGACTCCATCCATCACCCCTCTCTTTTACCTGCTCTCAGATATGTAGTCATAGTATGAGTGCTCTGTCCTCTCCATAAGCCATGTGCTCAGAGTAGCTGTCCCTGTCCTTTCTGACCTTAAACTGCCTACTTTGCTCTAATGCTGTGCCATCTTAAGGCTATGGCTACCTCCCTGCCTTCCTGGACAAAGCCTCCAAGAGTTTCTTCCTTCCTCTCTCATTTTCAATAAAATACCTGCTTTAATACCTCAATATATTCTGGTTTCAATCTTCAGTTCTGGAACACGAGAACCTCGAAGAAAGAGATTGCACAACAGTTAAATACAATTTAATAATACTTCACAAATATTAATAATAATTGACAATGTATAGTGTCTTATTAGTGAAACTTAATGGATATTTTTTCAATCAGATTTCCCACTCCCTGTAGTGTATTTTTTGAATAAGGTAATCTACTGAAAATCTATAGTTGTAGGACTTCATAGATTTTGCAAGATAAAGTCGTCTCCAGTTGACTTCCTGTGATGTTATACTATTTGATTTTTTAAAACATCTTTGACAGTTTCATCCATATGAATAATGACCTTTTTACCTCATCTTACTGCATCTGTCCCCTCTCCTCCCATTGTAAACCATCTTTCCATCTAGTCTTCCTCTAACTTTCATGTCTTTTGTATTCATTTGGACCACTGTAGGAGGAACGGACCAGACAGGCCTGTATTAAGGTCTCTGATCAGCCATTACTTACAATACCTCCACCTGGGGACCATGCCACTCAGAGATCATCTGTATGGGCTGCATGCTCGAATGCGACTTCCCCAAGTTATACCTGCTGCCCCGCCTGGTGCTGACTGTCAAACCGCCTGGCTAAGAGGACCAACCTGGACAGAACTCAGCAAAAGTTCACGCCGGGACTTATGATATGTTGGATGGGGCATATAAGCAGCCTGATATTACAATAAACGAGCCTGCAAGCCTGAGGGCCTGCTTTGCCACTTGCCTGACTTCCAGGGTCTGTGCAGTTAATTCTGTGCCAGCATATCCCTGCCCCCAAGGTGGGCCCCCGAAACTGTTACACACCACTGAGTTTCACATGGGTTTCTAAGAGTATCATGTGTCTGGACAGTTGCTGTAGCTTGGTCTACATGTAAATGTATGAACTACTGAGGAAAAGAGCTCCCTTCTAAGAGCAAGCATTGGTCCTGAATGTTTTCTCAGGGAGGCATGGTGCTCCATGAGTAGTTCTCCCTTTCTTATGCATGTTTTCTGAGGTAAGCCAACTACCATATTTTCATGGGTGCAATAGCCCTTTGCTGTCTAAAAGACACTATTTGGTGGCGCTGATTATCAAGGTGTCAGGAAATGAAAAGACATTAAATACATAGAACAAACAAAATTAACAAAGGAATTCTGGATCCTGAGTAAGAATGCATTAGGATACTAGAGACTTCAGTGGTACAAGCCAAACTCAAGGTCCTACATACATATATATATATATATATATATATATATATATTAGGCCATAATCATGCACGACTTTTGATTTGCTGATTTTCCTTTTGCCACTGAGTCATGAGAATATGCCTCATTTTGCACCTTCAGTGTTCCCCAAAGTCATGTCTTGAAAGTCAGGTTGTTGATGAAGTGCTGTTTAGAGACTGGACATTAGGGCAGATTTTGGTAGCTACTGGATTATAGAACCTAGATATCACAAATAGATTACTCCATTAAAGAATTCAATAAAGTATTGGAAGGTAAAATAGCCTTTATTAAAAGGGTCCTCATGGAAGCATTAGATTAGTGGACATATGCTATTTATTGAAAGGTGTATTTGATTACTGGATCTTTCCTCCTCTTTGTTTCCAACATTTATTAGTAGCAGGTTTTCTCCTTCAAAAGCATCTCATTGTCTACTGTCTCACTACAAGCATAAAGCCAGGTGATAGTGACTGAAATCTCTGAGAGCGAAAATGAACATTTCTCTTTTAATATGATTTTCTCAAGTATTTTGTCATAACAGAAAGCTAAATAACAAAAGACATAGGAGTGTGTGTGTGTGTGTGTGTGTGTGTGTGTGTCTGTGTGTAAAGGTGAGAAGGAGAGAGCAAGAGAGCATTATATTGACACAACAATAAAATGTCTTATTAGTATAATGATATTACAACATACAGTAGATTGAGAACAGCATGAAATAAGAATGTACATTGGTTATGGATCTCTGATCCTTAGGTAGTTTACCTTCAGATCAGCTTGTTGCCTGTTTCTTGCTATATGTTCTTTGGCTAGGAGAAGCTGTGAGCTGATTTGCATGTTAATTAGTTTTGATTCCCTCCCTGGTCTTTGTAAATCAGAAGCTGGGATGTCCTGTTTAGAGTAGGAAGGATGAGTCTAGATATTTCTTCACCTTCAAAACAACCTCAGAGCAACTGTCTAACAATTTTACATGAGAAGTTGATTTAGCTCAAGGTTCTAGTCAGTTTGTACTTCATAATTAGGACTTGATATGCATTATTCTGTCTTTGTCCTGCAGTATCAATACTATACTCAATTGGTATAGCAACTTTTTGATTTCAATATTTTTACATTGAATGCTCAATGTAATTGTTTAAAATTTCCTGCTTTCCAGGTTGAAATATGTTGGAAATGTAAATAACTTAGCCTTCTCTATTATTTCTTCATAATACAAGCATAAAATTTCCTAATGATATGAAATCCTAAAAACTTAAATAAGTTTATATAATTTCTTCTTTTCCATTATACCTACAATACTCCAGAAATTCTATTAATTATATGAAATGTTTCTAACTGCAGAAATTCATCTTAAAGTGTTTGAATATAAAAAAAAGACCCAAAAGATATCTTGAATAATAAAGTAAATTGTTTTTACATTGAGAATAAATAGTATGGCATAATATTTGTTAACATGAAAACTGCTGAACATTTAACATACTTTATTTAAAAAGAGGGCAAAAATTGTTTTCCTTTTTAAGTCATTCCTCTATTTTGTCGAACAGTAGTACATTGGTTTCTAAATATGCATTTAGCTTGTACATAAACCTTCTCTCTGAAGGCACAATATATTAAATAGATTTTTCTTTTCTCCTGATGTACAAAAGAGAAACTCAGGATGTAATAAATTACATACCATATCTGTCTGAAAAAAAAGATAAATCAGGTAAAAGTGTGAAAATGGCTTTTTACTTGAGAATAAGAAATGAAATGGTTTCCTGAAGACACAGCACAGTGGATGTGGAGATGAAGCTTTTGAAACATGACTTATTTGCTTCAGCAACAGAAATCTCTAAAGAATAATCTCCCCACTAACAATCTGGGAACAAAGAGGCTTAAAGTTTCCATCTTGGTTTCAGTCAGTAAATCCCCAGGATAATCTACATTGTCTTTTAACCTCTCAGATAAACACTTTTTTATTTACATAGATGTTATTTGATAGTATTCAAACACTCTCAAGTCATAATGCTCTTGGTAATACTGACAATATGACTTTCAGTTGTCTCTCAGGACTCCCTTTTATATACAGACTTTAGAGTGCTGTGCATTTTAACCACAAGATCACATTGTCTGCTTTTGTAATAGTGATGTTTATGGCTCATAGCATTGTTACTTGCTCAGTTTAATTTCATTTTAGAAATTATAATTTATTCTTAATGTATTCAGAACATTTGCCTAGCTATAGCACTTATATTTCTACTTAGCTACAAAAATGAACACAATAATAACATCAGAACCTCCATTATAAGATTTGCAGCCAAAAGTACATTATAGTATATTGTCACCAATTGCTTCCTTGTACCAAGGTTTTAATGGTTATAATTCTGCTTGTATTCACTCTTAAAAGTAGTTCATCTGTGTGTGTGTGTGTGTGTGTGTGTGTGTGTGTGTGTGTGTGTGTGTATGGTATGTGTGTGACATTATTATGGTGATATAAATTGTCTCCCTTTAGCCATTTGGTAATGCAGTAAATTCAGTTTCAAGACTGGTATCACTTGCTTTTCATCATTACTCTGTTCTTCAGTTAGGACAAGAATAGTCTGAATCTTAGCCCTTGAGTCTTTACCCCCATCAACATACCCACAGATATGTTATGAAGCAAAAAGGATTTCACTGTGGTAAAGCACTGTCAGTTATCTATTAAAAAAAAGATAGCTTTTGTTTATGTGATGAAACAAATCACTTCTCATGAGACCTTGAAAGCAGATCTCTCTACTCCCTTTAGATAGAAAGGTAGATAGAAAGTCCTGATAGATTCAGAGCATGAGATTACTGTATCGTGTTGCTGGCTTGAGAATGAAGAAGGGTATTTTTCAAGGAAATGGGGATATCAGTCTTAGAAGAGCAGTTGACTGAACTTGGCCAATAATCAATGAATTTTGGTAAGTATCCCAACTCCAGTGATGAAGGCATACCAGTGATAACTGGAGCAGAGAGCCCATTCTGCAGTGGTGGGTTTTTTTCTGTAGAAGTATGAGATGACAAAGGGGAATTTTTCAGATATATGGAAGGTGATAGTTTATACTAGCAAAAAGAAATAAAACCTCAACTGATACTGTCTTTACTCAGTGATACTAAGAAGCCAGCAACCCAGATTTTCTGTCCACACACTGTACTATTTCACTCTTTTCTCCAAGTGTCTTAATTGTGCCATTTTTTTTATCTTGTTAAGATCAAGAAGTAAAGGAATAATGATGGAATATGCTCTTATGGACTAAAAATAAAGGTCACTAGGTCTTTCTGTCCACCTGCCTCTGTTTTTCTTTAATTTGTAAACACACTTCAAGTCGTGTAGCCTTTGAAGCCACTGTTCTATCCCAATGTGCAGTAAAAATTCTCTGTAATTTCATGCCAGTGTTAAGTACTATAATTATATAACATATATAGGGAATCTTTTGTATAAATTAAATAATCTTGAAGTCACTTCAAAGAATTCAGAAAATGTTGAAGACATGGAGTTAGGCTGTAAAAATTCTAGTCACTTGAGGTTACTTGAATAAATATGTAAAGTGATCATGAATGGCATGAAAGCATAAATGTAAATTCTGAGATATAAGTCAGAACCCAAGGTCTATTCACTTCCCTAAAAATGCACACATTACTGCTAAAAGCTACTGGATCTTGGTCAAAAATGTTGGACATGTTCCAATTCTAAAATCATGAATAAAAAATGTTTTTGGTTAGGACCAGTGAGATATCAGTGAGTAAGGTGCCTCCAAACCTGGCAAATTGAATCTAGTTACCAGAAACTTAGGTGATGGAATGAGAGAACCGAGTCCTGAAAGCTTTCCTCATGCTTCCACCTATGAACCATGGCATACATATAAGTCTCCCTCTTTCTCTCTCTTTCAAATAAATAAAACACAATTGCTATTTGTTTCATGTTTACAAAATGTTAATGAGTGCTAAAGTGGTATGTAACATAATATGGAAAGTGTAAATGGGAGGGGCAGGGGAGTCCCTAAATCAACAGGAAACTGTACTAGAGGTGGACATATATATACAATATTGAGAGTATCATAATTATAATAGGGAAAATAATAAAGCTTCTCTTTAGAGTTATTTTTTCTAAGAACTGTTTTATATATATTTTATAATTTAAAACTTATAATCATTCAATAAGTTTAAATATCACCTTAATATTTTTATGCTAGGGCTACTTAAAAGAGTTATCAATGTTTAATTTAAAAGGTATATATTCAAATGGCAAAAGCATGATTCATAAGTTCTTGTATAAATCTTTGATTATATTAACTGTGATGAAACAGGTCACTGGCCTATAGATTTATCCATGGTTTCCTAAGAAATATGTCAAATATTCCCAATTTTCTATTCATAATATTTAGGTGATATAAAGTCACAACAACCATAATTTTCTCAAGCCAAGTTGTAAAATTTTATGCTGAAATATAATCCTCCCTTAATTATTCTGAGTCAAGTGGAGAGTAATTTCAGCTAACCATCTGCACAAGGCAGAATAACTAACAACCTTAGGTAAACCATTATTTCTACTTTGTCTCCCACAAAATGCAATTCCAACCCATCACTCAGTGTATTGTTTCACTTTTTTTAGACATCTCATTTCTGGAAATTATCCATTTATCGAAAACCAATGACTTTATGATTAAGTCAATGACATAAATTATCTAATTACCCTCCAGTGGTTCAAAAGGAGTTGGAATGATCCCCTTAAAGTTTCATGCATCAAAGTATGTTCAGGTTCTGTTGATATGGTAGATATTTACCATTTGAATATTATGGCCAGTAAGTAAGTCCCAGAATCTCCAAGTTTCTGAATGGGGTCATACTGAACTATGTGATTTAGTAATCAACCAGTAAGCTGACATTACATCATATTTGAGCCATCACTCTTCTCTTGCTTCTTGTCCTACCCTGTGACTTCCTTCTATTGCTTATGAAATTGCCACTTCACCTTTCTGTTGTAATCAACAATAAGGTCCTTACCACAATCATGAGCATGCTAGTGACATGCGTTTGACTGTTACAATCTGTGAATTACATAAATTGCATTTTTGTATAAAATTCACATCCATGGATATAATTGAATATAACATCCAAGATAGACAGAAATAATATTTATTCATGTACCTTTCAGAAGTAAAAGAACAGAACACATATTTCATTAAATTTTAACCAGCTTCTCTTTCGATTTTTTTATTTGGAAACAAAAAGAGAAGTGAGAACCAGTTCTTAAATATCATCATGTGCATGTAGAAGTCAGAGAATTACATTTGGAAGCAGTTTTCTCCTTCTTTCATGTTACTTCTGGAAACAGAACTTGGGTTCATAGGTTTGCACAAAGATGTCATCTCACCAGCCAGTCAGTGGTTTTCTGTCCTCATATGTTAATGGTTCATTAATATTATACTTGATAATACAGTTCTCTTCCTCTTTCTCTTATTCACAGATTTCCATCCACCCTAGCTTAATCTCCCTTATTATATCATTGAAATTTTACTATCCCATTTTCTTAATGGATTTAGTGTTCTTATTGTCTTGTGTTTCTGGGCTCTCATCACTCTAGCAAACGCCTGAGACTGTGAACTTACAAAGATAAAGACTCATTTTGGTCCATTAATAACTGGCCTCACTTAATTTTTGGCTTGTGCTGACACAGCATGTCATGGTAGAACTGAAAAGCAGAACAAAAGTATTTACCTTATGCATAGTACATAACGGACTTTCTTTGAGGTTGTGCCTAATACTTGTGAGAAGCAAGTCAATGCAAGTCATTTTTTTGACGATGTCAGTGTGTGATGTTGATGGAAGCATGACAGAAGGATTCAGTTCTCTCAGTGAGAGAATGAGGTGGTTGGTCACATCACTTCACCATATAGAAAGGAAAGGTTAGTCTATAACTGCAGAAAGGTAGAACCTTCTAGGATTCACTGAAAGTGCTATAAATGCCCCAGTTATGTAACACATCAAAAAGGTTCTACAACTTTTAATAAACACCAGTGATTGAGAACCAAGTGTTTAGACACATCATCTATGAGATCCATTTTACTTTCAAATCATAATAGTCAGGAAGTACCAGAAAGTTTCTAGGCAAATTTTCAGTGACATACTACATTTAACCTATTTTAAATTTGAGTTTTATAAATTATTTCAGAAAAGCTTTTAATATGCTTTTCAAATTCATATTCTTTAGAGCTGTATGAATGTATTCATGTAATACTTAACCTGTATTACACAACCCTAAACCTTGTTTTTCCTATTACAAACTTTCTTCTACCTTACCTGTTTCCCTACCATTGTCATGTTCTTCTTGTCATATTTTATTTATTAATTCCTTTCTGGGTTACTATTAAAGCCATGTGTCTGCACACTTGTTAGATCAAGAACAATATGCCATTGGTATGTTAGTGAGGAGAGTTTCTCCCCTACTCTCTCATCTAGTCCTAACCTACATTAGTCTTTGAGGAAGGTGTGAGATGTGTTAAGGTCTTTTTGATATAAAGTACTGTAAAGGAAAAAATTACAATTCCCACTTCCATAGAATAGAGAATTGTTTATTCTGGAATCAAATATGGGTGACAATGACTTGGGAACACAGAATCAGGTTGCCCCAAACTATATGTTCCACTGTAATAAGTTTCTTGGGGTATAGAGGTTATTTTTTCCATTGCTGTGAAACATCACTCAAACTCATATAACTTAATGGAGAAAGGGAGACTTATTAAGCTTATGGTTCCAGGGAGGAATTAAATCCATTATGGTAGAAAATACACAGCTGGTGGCAGTAGATGGAGAAGGCCTACGTTAATGAATGAAGCTCAAGAGCATACTCACTTACTCAAGCAGAGAAGGGCTAGTCAAAGCCCAATACCTGTGACTGCCTTCTTATATCAAGTTTCCACTTCCCAAAGGTGCCATGACCTTCTCAAATATTGGCAGTAGCTAAGGATTCAAACATGTGAGCCTATGGGGGAAATTCACATTTTAAACCATGATAGTCTACCCCTATCCCCCACTGTCCTCTCATTATACAAACCACACTCAGGCCAACTTTGAAAGTCGACATAGATCATACCACTAGTCCTAAAACAGTTCATTAATCCAAAATCCAAAGCCTCCTGTAAAATCAATAGACAAATTACATACTTCCAACATATAATGACATAGAATAAACATTCCCATTCTGGGAGGTACAGGGGTATTTCCAGGAAAGACTGACTCATAACAAGACAGAAACACAGCAGAACAAACTCCAAATTCTTCAGCTCCCTATCCAACAAAGGAGCCTCTTATTGAAATCATCTCAGTTCCAAAGGGCTTTGGTTCTATGCATTTCGCACAGCTGCCCATAGAATACATCATTGTTTTCCAACCTCACAATTTGTACTTGTTTTTGACTAATTTCTTGCTCTTTTTCATCATAAATCTGAACAAGAGCACTGTAAAGTAGCCATGCCACAGAATCAAGTCTATATTGCTTTGAAACTTCTTCAGCTAAATACTCAAATTTAACTTCAGGCATGCTTACAGGAAGAGGGGAAAAGACATAGTCAAACTGTCAGCCGACACATTTTTCCATTTGCCCCGCATCAAGCTTCTAACAGTCTGTTTCCTTTTGACTCTCACAAGCTGGACTTCTGCTGTTCGTGTCTCTCGTATTCTTCTCTTTCAAGCTTTCAATAGTATATGGCTCTATTGGCTCTGTCTCCAAGATGCAAAAGTTTTTCCAGTGCAAAGTATCAAAGTTCTTATTTCGTCCAACAAAGAGTTCCAAAGACATATCAGCCTCATCTTGGCCAAGGCCGTACTTCTCTACTCCATATGGAGTTTTCTCACTTTCTCACACTGGGTCCTCTTTAGTTTCACCCACTTCTCTGGTACCAGTTTCTTAACTGGTTACTCTGTTTCTGTGAGACACCCAATGAAGTTAAAAAAAAAAAAACTGAAAAAGGGAGATTTATTCAGTGTATATCTTCAGAAGGGAGATACGATCAATTATGGTGGAAGAGGCATGGCTGGCAACGGAAGCTAGAGGAGGCCTAATTTACACCCATGGTGAAGGCAGAGAGATGCTGTAACAGCTCAGGAGCAGACTCACTCACTCAAGCGGAGCAGGGCTAACAACTTCAAGGCCCATTCCACATGACTGCCTTCTTGAAGCACATTTCTACCTCCTAAGCTGCCATGACCTTCCCAAATGCAGGCAGCAGCTAAGGATTCAAAGACAGGATCCTGTGGGGGACAATTTACCTTTCAAGCCATGACATGGAGGTTTTATAATCACAGAATCAAAGAAAATCAGAAATCAAAACACTTTTCAAATATGTTGGCAGGAACATCAGGTAGTTGAATTACAACCAAGCAGGGAACTCTGGTACTGTCTACCAATGTTATCTAACGACATTCTTAGCCTTTTGGTTGGTAGGGCTAGTGGGCTGCTAAATTCAAGCAATTTCAAAGGTGTATCCTCACAGTTACAGGAACTTAGGACAGACAAAGGATGGACAAGGAGTGGCTGTCAAGACAGTGTCAAGATCACCCAAGAAAAATGTTTCATTAGACTTTGAGTTTGTAACATTTCAATCTTCTCCACAGCTGTTGAAAGTCCAGCCAGTCCAATCAGCAGTTCAGTGAATGATTCTTCTTTCTGGAAACTTATTTTCATGGCATATAGTCCAAAATCTTGTGCTTTTATAGAAGTAGACCCAGCTGCAGTGAGTTCATTACTAAACGACCCAGGCAACATTTCTATAGTCCATATCTAAACTTCACCTTTTAAGACACTACAAACCCCTTAAAATAGTCTTATGCCATGAAATGGGATATTAATTTGAGGAATGACATGTGACTTTCAACATACAAGACTGAAATCTTTCATTGCCTTTATCCCCATAATAAGGAATAACTTGGTAAACTAGCATAGGAGAATATTAGGTACTTAAAGCAGACCATTTAGAACAGCTCTAGTATGGGACTTATAACTAGATAAATATAGTTTGATGTTCACAGTAGTAGGTTGTGGAAAGGGATAACTTGAGTATAAGAACACAATAACTGAAGAAAGCTTTCTGTCTTGTAGTGCAGGTTATGATCAGTGAGAAAATAAGGATTTGGGTGACAGGAATAAGGCAAAGAGTAACCATGCTCACATTGACTCTCCTTGTAAAACTCTGCACTGAACTTCTGTTGGATTTCAATGGACTCAATAACTAAAGAACAGTATAAGTTTGGACACAGCTAAATCTTGTATTTCATCAGATGCATTGAAAGGATGAATTGACATTTGAATATATAAATTAGAAGTCCCTGTCAAAGTGCTTTAAGACTGAACAGCCAAATGCACCAGCAATCTCTGTGATATATTTATGCCTTGATTATTTTTTTATTCATTCATACAAATTAAAGTCGTTATGCATGGGAAAATGGAATTATGGGATGTATCTAATTTTAACATGGCTATATTTCCACATCTATATCAGTGTCCTCAGGTTGCTGAGAGATTACAGATTTTCATACTGAAGCATCAATATTATTCTCAAAATGAAAGGAAGCAAATAAAAATTCTATTAAAGAGGAGACAATTTGCATTTGAACAAGAAAACACCATTCCACAAAGATAAAGGTTGGTATTCTGAGAGTAACACTAACAAACTTGCCTGGCTGTCTTTTATTGATGCAATTCATACCCCTAGGAAATCAAGGGGAAAAACCTCAGATACTTTATTTTCTTCATCGTGGAAAAAACTAAATCATCACTTTCCTTTTTTAGTAGCTGAACTCCCACTGCTAAATTTTTTTTTCCTTTGGATCAAAATTCTCTGAGGTTAAATGACTTTTTCTTGAGGATCACCACAGTGGTGTTCGACCATGTAAACACAAAGTTAATTTCTGCTTGATGGCAATGTGGAGAGCAGAAAGGAGAATCACAGCAGATTGAAAAAAAGTGTCTATGCATATTCAGTGAAATTTAAATTAGTCTTCAATATGGAGTCGCATGTAAAAGCACTGCAAAAATAAAGGTCAGACAATGTGTATTAGGTGTTGAACTGATTTGCATATGAATAAAATTAGACTGGAGGTTATAAAGGTTATGAAAATAATTGGTTATTCAAGTGTACAGGCTTAAAAATCACAGGAGAAAAAGAAATCACTAAATAAAGTATCATGTTAACATTTTTATGGGAGATGCAAAGTAATGTTTTCATGGATTTTTTTCTGTACAATGACATAATGAACAATATTTTCCTTTCTTTTAACATATAGGCTGTATAGAAAATAATTTATGAAAGGTTGTCTGACATGGTTTTATATATGGTTTAATGTACTTTTTAAATTTTACAATGGATAGATGTTTAATGATACCAACTTTTACTGATTAAATATGTTTGGAATATAGATAGAAGGAAGCATAATTTCCTTAGTCTGAAAATATAATTCATTTTCCTCATGACCATGGTACTTCTGTGTATCAGAGTAAAGGATGTATGCAAAGTTAAACTTAATAATTTATTTCAAGTGTGATTTCTTTCATCAGTTCCAATAACATTTTTAGAGGAAAATGTATTTACTGAGGAAAAAATGCATTTTAATATTTTTTCTCCCACATTTTATTATTTTCCTAATCATACAAGCTCAGTAGGTACCTCAGTCCTCTCCCTCCCCCCTCCCCAACCCAGTTGTACCCCACTGCACTCTGTTTCCTTCCCCCTTCCTTTTACCCACTCCCCTCCTTCCCCCTTCTGATGCCTCCCCTTTCTTCCCTCCCATTCCCCAGGGGAGCATCCATTTATGAGTGCCAAACCTCCAACCTAGTAAGAGTTCAGTACTCAGTGGCATAGCTCAGAGCCCCTTCATGGGCTCCCTCTTAGTATGGGAACTCTTTTCTGATTGTTTAATCCCTTGCTTCTAAGTATTCCACTCCCTGGACCCTTCTCCCCTCTGATCCATGCTAGACTTTGTGGGGAGTCATTGACATGTCAGTCATTGTGCAGGTCAGGTAAAGTCCAATCTTGGCTGCTGCAGCCCTTACTTGTGTGGAGTATCTTGCATATTATTGGTCCTCTCCATCTTTAGGCTCTTAGAATCTTACTGCCCCCACCTCTGCAAGGTTCCCTGAGCTTTAGATTCACTTCTGGTTCCATGTGAATAACATAAGATATTTAGTGTTCTGAATTGTGGTTTATTGTTGTTTTCAGTTTTGCTTTTCCTGCACTGTCCTTGGCTGCATCCCGATTGGTATAGAAAGTCATCTCTTAACCAAAGATAAAAGACTGTTTAAACGAAGATCTTAATATAATAGAAGATTCAAAGGTAGATGACAGAATAGGAGTAGGATACAGGGGTGGGGGGGAGGGTGTCAGTGTCCCATTTTCCAGATGGTTACTGTCTATCTGCCAGTCCCCATAGCCTCCCTGATTTTTTTAATGAGTGTTTTTTATTATTTATTATTTATTCAATTGTGCGTGTATGCATGTGTGTATGTATGTGTGTGTGTGTAGAACCATAGATGAATTCAGGAACCACCATGGACGCCTCCACCTCCTCCTTGTTTACTCTGCCCCAGGATTCACAGCCTCCACCCTACCAGGACCAGAAGCGCAGGCCGTCCCGCTTCCGCCCAGCGTCTATACGTGGGGTGTAGGATCTGAACTCAGGACCTTCCTCCTACAGGGCATATGCTTAATCCCTGAGCCGCCTCTTCAGGCCCCCAGCCTCCCTGATTTTTTGATAATTAAATAAATTCTTGGTTAATTTACTATATGTTATCACACTTTGAGACAAAATTTATCACAAAATTAAATGATTAAAATTGGCAAATTACTTTTCTAATATTGTGCTTTGAGTTCAGACTTCATTTCGGAATTCTACTGACGAATGGCACTATAAAAATTTTCATATATCTCCCACATTTCTGCAGATTTTGGAAAGAGGCATTAGTGACTTTTGACTTAGAGTTTCATTTTAAAGATATTTATACAGGAAATTGCTTTGGAAGAGACAGAAACGATAATGTATCTCTTTCATTGAAAAATATTTGTCAAACATCCCCATCACATTTTGGGTTCCTCTGTTTTAACACAAAGCCACTGTGTGGACCACATCCACTCAACCTACTGTGCTTTGTCTACTTGTTCTCTGTGACCAAGAAGTAATTATGAACACAAAGTTCATACTCCTCACTATTAGGAATGTCTATAAAACTGTGGCTAATTCATTCATAATTTTCAGACAAGATCGCATGTATGCACTCTGGTTTCAACCTCACTTCCTAGCAAAGGTTGGCACTGAGCTAGAAAACCTCCTGTTTCTACCTCCCAGGTACTAGGATTAGTTAATGTCAACACACTTGGGAAAGAAAAATGTTTCATTGGTGTTGTTCTGTGAACTATTTTGGACACTAAAATAAAGTGGCTGCAGTAGTCAGTGTTCTCCTGAGACTAGATTACATATCAGAGATTAGAAAAATGACCAGATTTATGTGATTGCTCAGGTGAGAAATTCTAAAGATTTCCAGGGTATGTCAGTAAACCAAAAACCAATCTGAGTCAACAATCAAGACAGCTAATGGTTTTAGTAAGGCTGGAATGTTCAACATCTTAGATTCCACTTTATAGCTGAAAACTAAAAAGGGCAAAAGAATTGATACTCTCTTCCACTAGCTAGACAGGAATTTTCTTCCCTTATGAATGGATAGGTCATGTTGTGCACATTAGATTTTCAAGTAATCGAATCAGGGTTCTGTAACTTAGGAATTTCAATCATTGTACCAAGCCTAATGATATCCTTGTTTATCTAACACAAAAGTGCCCACATGGATGCCTTCAGAATGTTGTTTCACCAATTATCTGGAAAAATAGTAGCCGTAATGCAATTTAAAATCTTATGGCTATTTTCAACCTTTATTCTCAATTAATCTGTGTTATCCTAGAATACAGCAATCATTTTGATCTCCATAACCACTATGATCCATCTATTCCAGAGTTCCCATGATTGCTAAGGTATTCTTAACATCATATGTATAAAGCTATGTTAACCCACACGCTATACATTTGAATGTATGTATTTTTTTCATTCTAAGACATGCACTTAAGCCTTTTTCCCTGGTCCATGATATCAGTGTATGATCATATCAAGAGCAAATCTATTTCTTCACTTAGTGCATCACCCATAGATGTATAACATCTTTGCCTCTTCATTTCCTCACATACCTAGCACACTCATGCATTTCATTATAGATATTTATATTCTTCTGTTCCTGGAGAAGGTTTGTATCACAGAAGATCTTACCAGGTGGTTCACTGGTAATAATACTTAAAGACATGTTAAGTGGACTTTTCTCATTATTGTGGCTATTATTTAATCAGTTGACAGATCAAATTGAACAAAAAGGCTAAGAACACAGATTCTTGACTATTTGGGATATTGAATTTTATTTATTTATTTTAACTTAGATTCTAAGTGTAACAATGGCTTTTTGTTCTTGTAGTTCTGTTTTAAAGATTTTAAAGTAGAACATCATCATTCCTCTCCTTAGTCTCGGGAATTTGATCTAAAACTGAAATCAAACATTGACTCTTTTACTTCTCCAGAAGATTTTAGAAGTTCTTTCTCTTTATGATTATATTTGGTAATTCCTTGTGGGAAATCACACACAACATAAATATATATATATATATATACATACATATATATATATATTTTAAAAGTTATGCCTACCTCTACTCAAATTAACTCATAAGAAACTTACAGCATGATGAAATGTTATTTGGAGGTGAGGTCTTTGGTATAATCATCTGATTATATGTTGATAGCAGAGACTTCTTATATGGGATTGGAAATCTGATTATATGTTGATAGCAGAGACTTCTTATATGGGATTGGAAACATATAAAAGAGACCATGCAGCGTTTCCACATCTAATCTGCCATGGAAAGAGCCAGTATGAGGAAACCTAATTACCGACAAGAACAGGAGATCTAATAAGACAAATAATATTCCAGTGTCTTTGTAATGATATTTTAGGTCTGGGGAACTGTGAGAAATGAGTTTGTGTTGTTAGAAAATAATCTAGTTTATCTCGTTTCTATAGCAGCCCCAAAGACTAAGGTAACTTCATATGTCATATAACCTGTTGGTTCTCTTTCTGAGACCACTGACCTTTCAAAGACTAAAGACTCAGCTATAATTTTCATTGCTGTTGACCACAGCTTAAATAAGGTTTAATTTTTTAAAACCTTAAAAAACACAGAAGAATCCAAAAGAAAAGAAATTCTAGTTGAGATATATCTGGAATAAGCTTATTAAGCATTCAAATAATTGACTCTTCTTTTTATTAAGACTTTGTTCTTTCTTTTGTGTGTGTGTGTGTGTGTGTGTGTGTGTGTGTGTGTGTGTGTGTGTGTATTAGAAGACACTGTGTGTATCTGCGATAGCCCAAGGGTAACCTCAGAAGTTATCCGGAATTGCTTCTACCTTTGTTTTGCTTTGATCTGGGAATTTCCAGATTACATATATTCCAGAGCTAGAAATATAAGACTATGTCATTTCAACCTGGAATTTTGACTTGGGAGCTTCTGCTTGTGAGGCAGAGTTTAACACCTGGAGTCATCTCTCCATCCCTATATTAAAACTGAGTAGAAACAAACTTAGCCTTTGATTCTTTCTTTGTCCTTATGTGGGTCTCATGAGCTAACTAAGTCAATACTCACTGTACCAAGAGAATAGCTGTTCTGTCATCCTATTGTTATAGGAACGAACACAAATATTTTCAGCCTCTTGATGAGTCCTTGCTAAGGAGCCTTAGAAGGAGCCATTCCTTGTCTTTCCACACATGGACTGTCTCCATTATGTGCCCTCCTCTCATAATGATGAATGACAAATTTTGATTTTTTAACCCATTTTTTTATTTGTAGCAAAATGCAACATCTAACAAAAGAAGAAAGAAAACCATATCATTTAATATCCCTTATTTCTTCAAGACTTTAAGAGTTCTGTAATATTGGATGATCGATTTATGTACTTAGTGTCTTCATACTCTTAACAGAATTCTTTAAACACTTCACCTTTCTTCCATGGATTTTTATATTTTACTGAATATTACTAGGACAAATAATGAAAAATACTTAATTTTCTAATATGATTTTTGTGAGGTCTTTTTCTGAGACATACTGTTTTTTTCTGTTGTTATTCTGATTTTTAAATTATTTACTTAATATTTATTAAGTTAGTGTATGGATCCCAGGTGCATCATATCTTTTGAAGCACAACTTCTCCTAGGAAGACTTTCACCTTGGTGCTATTCTATTCAAGCATGTTCTGTGACTGTCCCTTGTCTTTGAATTTCTCCCTGTCCTTGCAAACTTTGATGAGTATACTCTTTAGCAAATGTCCCTGAGGTATTAAGTAGGTCCTGTATCAGGTAACAAGGTTATTGGGATTTAGCTTGGAATGCCATTAGTTATAATCAGTAACATTTTACTACTAAGCTAGAAAAATTAAGATGAACAAGAAGAAAAAGGAGAAGAAATATAATTAGAATACTGATTATTCTTGAATATAGTTATATTTATTATACATCAAGGTAATTAGATTACTTTGGAAGAACCTCATATCTTGAATATTTGTGTTTAATAAAAAATTTAATCATGTAACAACCACTTGCCTTTTTTTTTTCATTCACCAATTCCTCAGTGAGTCAAAAATTCATTTTAAACTTTACTAAATTGGTTTATAATACCTATTCATTCTTTTTTATTTTTTAATGACACGTAATATTTGTATGTGTTCATATGGCTCAGGATGAACATTTCTTACATGCATAGAATGTGTAAAAGTGAAATAATGATGACTCTTCAGACATTTTCAGTTCTGTGTGTTGGAGTATCTGCTGCATTTATGCTACGACCTTCTGGCAGGAAACACTCAACAGAGTTCCCAGCCTGTGCTGAGTCTCCTGGGCATTTAGTTGAGGATGGGTTCCAAGGCCCCATTCCCAGTCTTTCCCCAAGTACCACAAATAGTTTCTCTCCATTACCAGTATAACAATATCAGTGACCTTTTTAGGCCATCTTAATTGCAGTCAAAATTTTTTAAAAAAGTCCTTTCCCCACCCCGCTCCACCAGCCTGGATGCACGCGCTATCCAGCCGGGCCTCATCCGCGACCTAGGTAGCTCCGTCCTTGCCCACCCCCAGAACCCCAAGTCAAATAATTCAGTTTAGTGAAATTGAAAGATCTTAAGAGTTAAAACGACAATGCCAAACTCAAAGTGCAAATCCATGAGAAGCATTACTCAAGTAAACAAATTTCCCACTGAAGGAATTAATCCCATAATGTTAGACTCCAACCAGAACAAACCCACGGAAAATGACCAAGAAAGCCTGACCCAGGATAACGACTTTCAAAATATGTTCATTACCATGTTCAATACTATGAAAGAGGAAATCCAGGAGGAATTAAATAATCGAATCAATCACTTTGAAGAGGAACACAACAGACACTTGGAGGAGTTGAGAAAAACAGTGCAAGAAACAAAAATTGGCATAGAGCAGTTAAAACACACTCAAGCAGAGTTTAAAACTGAGCTACAAGACAAGTTATCTTCAACCCAGAACTACACAGAGAGTCTTATCAGCAGAACTAACGAAGCAGAAAACAGAATTTCAGACCTTGAAGATAAAGTGGGAGTACTAACCAGCTCAATGGAAGAGGTTGTTAAAGGCATAAAGATGCTTGAGAGAAATATCCAGGAGATATGGGACACCCTGAAGAAGCCTAACATGCGTATCCATGGAATACCAGAGCAAGAATCTCAAAATACCACCCCTGAGGAAATTTTTCAAACGATCATCAAGGAAAACTTTCCTCATATAAAAAAAGAGAGGCCCATCCATATACAAGAGGCATTCCGCACCCCAAACAGATACGACCAAAACAGAAGCACGCAACGGCAAATAATAGTTAAAACACTCCACATTCAAGATAAAGAACTGGTGCTGAGAGCTTCAAGGGAGAAAAAACAAGTCACTTTTAAAGGTAAACCTATTAAAATAACAAATGACTTCTCAGTCAAAACAGTAAAAGCAAGAAGAGCTTGGAGAGACATACTTCAAGTATTGAATGAGCAAAAATGTCAACCCAGGCTGATTTACCCTGCAAAACTATCAGTCATGATCGAGGGAGAAAGAAAAATCTTCCAGCACAAAGACAACTTGAAGGGATACGTGTCCAACAAACCAGGCCTTCAAAAAATGCTAGAAATGATATTCAAGCATGAAGAAAAAAACAGGCATATCCAGAAGAGAAGGCAAGTATAACACCATTAAAAGCGAAGCAATATACTTATAAAAATTACTAAACATAATAAATGTCTGGAATTAAAAATAGTTTCTCCATTATAACACTAAATGTTAATGGAATTAACTCACCGAGACACAGATTACAAACTTGGATTAAAAATCACAATCCATCAATCTGCTGCCTGCAGGAAACCCATCTCACCACAAAAGATAGGCATGCCCTAAAAATAAAAGGCTGGTCAACAATTCTACAAGCTAATGGAAGCAGAAAGCAGGCAGGGGTAACCATTATGCTATCAGACAAAGTGGACTTCAAACCAAAGAAAATTATAAGAGACACGGATGGATACTACATTTTAGTCACAGGTACAATTCACCAGGAAGACTTCACAATACTGAACATATATGCACCCAATACGGGCCCCTGCACATTCATTAAGAAAACCCTACAGTGTCTAAAGCAAGAAATCAACCCCCAAACGATAATTTTTGGGGACTTCAACACCACCCTCTCAACATGGGATAGATCAACAGGTCAGAAGCTTAACAGAGACACTTTGGAACTTAACCAATCCCTTAAAGAAATGGACCTTACAGATCTCTATCGAAATTTCACCCACGTACCAAAGAATACACATTTTTCTCAGCAGCACACGGAACTTTCTCCAAAATAGATCACATATTGGGCCACAAAACGAATCTACACTTATACAAAAAAGTTGAAATTCTAACCTGTGCCCTATCAGACCACCACGGCCTAAAGCTGGACATCCACAACACATCAAACAAGAGAAAATACACTAAATCCTGGAAACTTAACAATATATGATGCTGAATGAGAACTGGATTCAGGAAGAAATTAAAAAGGAAATTCAAGATTTCCTGAAAGTGAATGATAATGAAAATACAACTTACCAAAATCTCTGGGACACAATGAAAGCTGTTCTAAGAGGTAAGTTCATAGCTCTTAATGCCTACGTCAAAAAAATGGAAACATCAGAAATAAACAACTTAACAATGCAGCTTAAAGCTTTAGAGAAACTAGAGCAATCTGATCCCAAAAGTAGTAGAAGAGAGGAGATTAGCAAAATAAGGGGAGAAATATCTGAAATCCAGATTAAGAAAACGATACAAAAAATCAACCAGTCAAAAAGCTGGTTCTTTGAAAAAATCAATAAGATTGATACACCCCTAGCTAAATTAACCAAAAGCAGGAGAAAGAAAACCCAAATTAACAAAATTAGAAATGAACATGGAGTTATCACTACTGATACACAGGAAATCGAGAGAATTATAACATCATATTTCAAAAACTTATACTCTGTGAAGTTTGACGACACAAAAGAG
Source organism: Typhlomys cinereus (assembly GCA_023101885.1). Lineage (NCBI taxonomy): Eukaryota > Metazoa > Chordata > Mammalia > Rodentia > Platacanthomyidae > Typhlomys > Typhlomys cinereus. The sequence continues at coordinate 12,575,295 of JALPQD010000007.1, read as the reverse complement.
ATGGATGAATTTCTAAGGAAACACAACTTACCTAAATTGAATCAGGAAGTTGTGAATTATTTAAATAGTCCTATAACATATAAGGAAATTGAGGAAGTAATCTCGAATCTTCCCACCAAAAAATGTCCTGGACCAGATGGTTTCAGCACAGAGTTCTATCAGACATTTAAGGAGTTAATAATACCAATACTCCTTAAACTGTTCCATCAAATAGCAAAGGAAGGAACACTACCAAATTCCTTCTATGAAGCTAATATCATTTTAATCCCAAAACCTAATAAAGATTCACCTAAAAAAGAAAACTATAGGGCTGGAGAGGTGGCTCAGGTGTTAAGCCTCCACCTTGCAGGCGGAGGGTCCTGAGTTCGGATCCCAGATCCCACGTATAGATGCCAGGCAGAAGCGGGGGCGGCCTGCGCTTCTGGTCCTGGTAGGGCGGAGCCTGTGAATCCCGGGGCAGAAGGAGGTGGAGGCGTCCATGGTGGTTCCCGAATTCGTCCATGGTTCTACACATACACATACACAGACACACGCAGACACACACACGCGCACATACGCACGCACATGCGCACAGTTGAATAAATAATAATAAAAAAATTAAAAAAAAAAAGAAAACTATAGGCCGATCTCTCTGATAAACACAGACACAAAGATTCTCAACAAAGTTTTAGCCAATCGGATTCAAAAACATATTAAAAAGATTATTCACGGGGACCAAGTAGGCTTCATCCCCAGCACACAAGGTTGGTTTAACATATGCAAATCAATAAATGTAATTCCTTATGTAAACCAGTCCAAAGTCCAAGACCACATGATACTCTTGATAGATGCAGAAAAAGCTTTTGACAAGATCCAACGGCCTTTTATGATGAAAACGCTAGAGACAGTAGGAATGGAAGGAACCTTTATCAATATAATAAAAGCTGCATACAATAAGCCCACAGCAAGGATTATGCTCAATGGGGAACAAGAGGAAGCATTCCCACTTCGATCAGAAACTAGACAAGGCTGTCCACTCTCACCACTTCTATGCAATATTGCACTTGAAGTCTTAGCTGAAGCCATAAGACAAGAAAGGGACATAAGAGGGATTCAAATTGGCAAGGAAGAAGTCAAGCTATCCCTATTTGCGGATGACATGATCTTATACCTGAGTGATCCCAAAAACTCCACCAGGAAGCTCCTGGAACTAATTGAGAAGTTCAGCAGCGTGGCAGGATACAAACTAAATGTGCAAAAATCAGAGGCCTTCCTATATGCCCAGAATGAAAGAAGTGAAAAAGCCTTGAGAGAAACAATCCCATTTACTATAGCCCCTAAAAAAAAAAGAAATACCTTGGTATAAACCTAACCAAGGAGGTAAAAGACCTTTACAATGAAAACTTTAAAACCCTAAAGAAAGAAATTGCAGAAGACACCAGAAGGTGGAAAAACCTCCCATGTTCGTGGATTGGCAGAATCAACATCGTAAAAATGACCATCCTACCAAAGGCAATATACAAATTCAATGCTATATCAATTAAAATTCCAAAGCAATTCTTTAAAGAAGTTGACCAAACAATCTCAAAATTCATATGGAGGCACAAAAGACCGAGGATAGCAAAGACAATCCTGAGTAACAAAAACACTGCTGGAGGTATTACCATACCGAACCTTAGTCTATATTACAAATCCATAGTTATAAAGACAGCCTGGTACTGGCTCCAAAATAGACACACAGATCAATGGATAAGGATTGAAGACCCAGATATAAGCCCACAAAATTACAGCCATTTGGTCTTTGAAAAAGGGGCCCAAAGAATCCAATAGAAAAAGAACAGCATCTTCAACAAATGGTGCTGGCAAAACTGGATCTCCACATGCAGAAGATTAAAGCTGGACCCATACTTGTCACCATGTACAAGACTTAATTCCAAATGGATCAAGGACCTTGATATCAGGCCAGAGACTATAAAAACCATAGTTGAAAGGATAGGGAACTCCTTCGAGCTGATTGGGCTAGGCCAACATTTCCTAAACAGACATCCAATGGCACAGTCACTGCTACCAACTCTCAACAGTTGGGATCTTGTGAAATTAAAGAGCTTCTGTTCAGATAAAGAACAGAATGGGAAAAAACCTTCACTAACCACATATGTGATAGAGCTCTACTGTCCAGAGTGCACAAAGAACTTTGAAAACTAAACACCAAGGAAAACCATGGCCCAATTAAAAAATAGGCCCTGGAATTTAAAAGAAATTTTACCAGGGATGAAATTAAAATGTCTAACAAATATCTTCAAAAATTCTCCACTTCTTTGACCATCAGGGAAATGCAAATCAAAACTTCCCTGAGATATCATCTGACCCCGGTCAGGATGGCAAAAATCCACAACACAAACAACAACAAATGCTGGAGAGGATGTGGAGGGGAACTCTCCTACATTGCTGGTGGGAGTGCAGGCTCATACAGCCACTCTGGCGAGCCGTCTGGAGATTCTTAAAGAAATTAAAGATTTAAATGCCATATGACCCTGTAATTCCACTTTTGGGTATAACTCCCCATACAGCAGAGGTTCACCTCGATAGCACAAGCACAACCATGTTCATAGCAGCACTGTTTACAATTGCAAAGTCATGGAATCAACCCAAATGTCCAACAGTTGACGAGTGGATAAGGAATAGTGGTACATCTATACAATGGAGTACTACTCAGCCATCAAAAATGATGTATTACTGGAATTTGCCGGGAAATGGATGTCATTGGAAACAATTATATTAAGTGAAGTATCCCAGACCCAGAAAATTAAGCACCGTATGTACTCCCTAATAGGTGGCTCGTAATACCAAACCCACCCAGCCCATCTTGAGACACTCATAGGTAAATCTATGTATTACCTACAGTAATTGCAAGGATTATGAACAGGAGAGATGCGGTTGGAGGGCCACACCAGAAACAAGGACAGAAGTGACCATGTTACAGTAGAGAAAGTAGGACTCCATCAAGGACTGCAAGAAAGTAATGTGACACCTAGTTAAGTTCACAGACATTCGTTCCTGATCATTTACAACTAAGGGGGTATGAACTCACCAGAAGGGGAGGGTATATAGTCCGGCAGATTAAAAAGTAACCATTTTGCAAATGAGTGATTGACCCCTCCCACTGCCAAATGCCATATGACCCTGCGATTCCACTTTTGGGTATAAGTATTACATCTACCCTTGAATGTGCTCTTATAATAATACTCCAGTTTGATACCTTTCTGTCTCTGGCCAGGGGGTGACATACAGTGCCCATCACGATGGAGTGAAGGGCATTGCAGGAGCAACAAAACTGCAAAAGAAAATCAACAAAACACTATCCAGAACTTCAGAGACTCTATATCAGCCACCTAGAACTAGGCCAGACTAATCTCTCCCCATCCTGAAGCTCAGGGACATTTGTGGAACACGGGGGGGTAAGAGTGTAAGAGCAAAAGGATGGGAGGAGCAATGATTTGCAAGATACTCCACACAAGTTATGGCCGAAGCAATCATAATTAGACATTGCATGCCCGGTGCAATGTCCAACACACTATTGACCTCACAAAGTCTAGCATCTGCTAAAGGCACCAAGATCCTTGGAGGCAAGGGACTGACAGCCACAGTAGTGTTCCTATGCTTAAGGGGAACACAGGAAAGGGTTCAGGGAAATGCCACTAGGTCCTTGTACGTCATTAGAGAGGAGGCCCAGAGGAGAGTCAGGCATGCACAAGAAAGGACTCTCTGGGAATTGGGGCGGGAGGCACGGGGGGATGGGGAGGGAGGGGTTAGGGGAGGGGGAGCAGGAGGTTCGGGGGGAGGAGGAGGGAGGGAGGGAACTGGTGTATCTATTAAGTTTGTATGAGCTGAAATATTAAAAAATGTATTAAAAAATAAAAAAAAATTTAAAAAAACATGTAATACTTCCAAATCTACATTGAATTTGCATCTCTTCAATCATTGTATTATTTTGGGTTTCCATAATACTTTTGGAAATTTGAGATGAATTTGGAATCATTGCCTATTTCTGCTTTTATTTATTAAACAAAACATGTTTATATTATTAATATTTTTATGGCAAATTATATAAAGTGCCTTTCTATTTTAAATTTCTTACCAGCATATACAATTTCTTATAAAGTAGTCACGTGTAGAACTGAATGTAACAATGGGCTTCATTCTACAAAGTATCCAAGCTGCTCCTTGGTGCTAAGTGAAGCATTTGGAAAATGTGTTCAGTTGTCCAGGTCTAAGAACACTAGATAATATTGTAGTCACCCTGGAGTCATTAGTTCTCTAAGTGTCCTTTCTGCTGTGGGGAGATCAATGAGTTCTGCCATAGACTTCACTGGGTATTATGAGACAATAAGTAAAATCTACTCATTGTATTACATAGCACTTTTGTTGAAATGAATAGAACAACAGAAATACTATGCATATTGTAAAGGACATAAGTGTCTCAAAGTAGAAACTTTCCTGATAAATTCATCAGTTTGTCTTTCATAAGAAAAAGCTGTACATGTTATGACTGTAATAATAAAATCAGATACTATCAATAAAAAGTTCTATCATAACAATTTCATATCCATTGCTAATTTTTTTATGTATATGTCTCATTTACTTCCAGAGTATATTCTACTGAGAAAGTAGGCAAATGTTCTGTCTAAGAATATAGTTGTATAGCATCTCATTTCTTCAATCTTACCTAGTCCAACACTCCGGAAACATACACAATTTTTAGTAATGTAACAAACCTAGTTATAGGCTAGGATACCTTCAAAATGAACTATCAGGATCTTAAGACAATTAGCATTTGCATTTACTATCCCCAGTGACACACAAAGTACTGTTAAGTACTTTGCCTAATGCTTTACTTTAGTGTTGAAAACATGCTATGGAAAAAGCAAAAATCTATAAAACAAAAATAAGCAAAATAGGCTAAAGCAGGACCTTTAACATTTTATACATATTTGTATGGAAATAGCCATATGTAATTCGCAAGATGCCTTGCAAGTTTTTATATCATCAATGTGCGTAGGGGAATATATCCTATTCATAATATGCTATACAATTTATCTTGATCTTTAATCTTACCCCAAACAAGTACACTATTCTATTTCAAATAAATCTCATATAAAGAAATAGGCTTACAAAGAAAGACATTACTTTTTTTTAAAAAAAGGAGGATTTAGATAGGAAAAAAAGAGAATTAAATGGATAGAGATTTCTTGGAGAAACAGTCTGCAATGCAAGAATCCAATGGATAACTTTAATGTGAATTGAACCAAAGAGTATTAACGAGAATCCTATTTTTCTTCCCCTCAGGACCTCAAAGGTTATAATAACTATGTCTTTTGCATAGCACTCTAAAATTTCAATTTATCCCCTGAATTTTCAGAATATATACTTATGCAAAAGAATCTCTGAACTAGAAAAAGTGAAGATCATGTCATGTATATGTTTTTTAGGGAATGCCATATTTTTCTGTTTCAAAAAAAAAAAAGGTACAAGATTGTATGTGTCCCTGGAAGTTACTTTGAATGAGATATTTTGAACATAATATCATTGTGCACTTGAAAGATGGTTTATTTGTAGAGCTAAATATTCAACTGCACCTTCTAACTTGAAAAGTATCTTCTATAATGGCCCGACATTACCAGTTAGATGCTTAATATGCTATCTCCTCCAGGACATTTTTATGAAAGCTGTAGGCTGTGACCTGCTGTTCATTACGCTTAGTTTCTTAGGTGCCAGAAATTGATATGGGAGTCAAAATACATTATTGTTCTTCATGGGACCTTTGCATATATTAGTCAAGAAGCTGATGCTAATGGGATTCACTTTGGTATTGGGCACATGCTCAAGGTTAGATGAGAAGATGTGCTTCTGTTATGAACGAAGAATGATTTGCACACTGCCAATTAGGAGAGGAAAAGGGCAAGGTGGAGGTTGAAGTTAGAGTTAATAGGAATAATCGATGCTGAGGGTGCATGAGGAAACTCAATAAGACAATGCACTTAACTCTAACCCGAGAGAGTTACATAGTGAAGAGACCTTTTATCATTGTCGTCCATACGTTATCTAAAGGGAATGGTTCAATTTACTTCTTTTGTCTTAATTCAACAGAGTATACATAAAATAATTTGTTTGATGTGATATTTTATGTATTTGAGACTATCTTACTCACACATGACAAGAAACTTTAGAAATTGTGAATCATTTAAAAATGTAATTTGGGGCTGGAGAGGTGGCTCAGGGATTAAGTCTCTGCCTTGCAGGCGGAAGGTCCTGAGTTCAGATCCCGGATCCCACGTATAGATGCCAGGCGGAAGCGGGGGCGGCCTGCGTTTCTGGTCCTGGTAGAGCGGAGCCTGTGAATCCCGGGGCGGAGGAAGTGGAGGCGTCCATGGTGGTTCCCGAATTCGTCCGTGGTTCTACACACACACAGACACACACGCGCACACATACATACGCACACATGCACAATTGAATAAATTAAAAAAAAATTTAAAAAAATGTAATTTTGTATCCATAGCCCTTCCATCAAAACATGTGAAACAAAAACAGAAATGAAACACAGAAAGGAATTAGTTGTATTTGTATACCTTATTTTCAAAGACACCTTTTGAGTTATACCCATTTCTTTTATTTTAATCATTATTTTTGATTTTTCACAGTTTTATACATGAATACAATGAATTTATGACAGACAATATCTATATGAAAGGGAAATAATGGAGGAAAGAGGAAGTTTCAGGACAGGTTACAGCAAGGATTCGTGGAGGACAGGTAACACTAAGGACATGTGACAGACAGAAGCTTTACATGCCCTAAGTTCATCTAAAATTACAATTGAAAATAAAAACATAAGTAGATAAACCCTAAGCAGGCATAAAAAAAGGGAAGAAAAGGGATAACAGAAGTTGCCTTAAGAGACTCCGTCCAGGGCCATAGAGAAAATGCAAATGTTTTCATAACATAGTATCACCCTTAATAATTTTCCCACCTGTCCTGTCTTAATGAAAAATCTTCAAAATCTCACTAAAGGAATAATCGTTTTCTGTGACAAATACTTTAGAGCACATTAGAACACACTGCTTATTAGAACACATTAGTGTTTTAACATTGTTAAACGTTGTTACCTTTTTTCTTTCTAAAGGAAGATATCCAAGCTAAATTAGGAAAAATCAGCAGTATGCATATTTACACACAAATATTACTCCAATATATGTAACACTAATAAAATACCCGGGCCTTATCAAAAAAAGAGACTGGTTTGGACTCATATTTCTGGATGTCAAGACCTTGAGTCCTCATCTGGGGCAGAATCCCAAAACAACACAAGAACCCACACATTTGGAGGTTCTATCAGGGGCATGCAGCTACTCCTGTAACCTTGACCCTGAGCAAAGACTAGTCCTCCTGTATTTGGGGAGTTCATCCTCTTCAAATAGCACACAGCTTTGGGAGGGATGTACATGGAGCTTTGATGGAGGAAGGGGACACTGGCCTTGTCAGGCAGATCAGTAGAATCAATCCTGGCAATCAATGAGGTGACAGATGCCACAGCCAGGTCGCCCTCACTCTCCTTTAAGTCTTTTCTTACATAAAGGCCTTTTTAAACAGGTTTTTAAAAAACTTTGGATAGGAGAGAATCTCAACACTCAGGCAGGATGCAGCCTTGTGCAGTGCAAGACCAGAAAATAGATAACAGCCAACCAGAATGCAGAACACCAGTGACCCTACAATATTCACCTGGAACCAGGCCAGCCAAATCTCTCCCCATCCTAAGGCCCAGGGAACCTTGCAGAAAAGGGGGCAGAAAGACTGTAAGAACCTAAAGATGGGGAGGTCCACCACTGTACAAGATACTCCACTCAAGACAAGGCTGCTACATCCAGGAACTCACTGCAATGAGACTTGACCTTACCAAATCTGCACAACAGCTAACATATCAGCATGCCACTATAGACTAGTGAGGATTTCAGGAGAAATAATTTCAAGTAGTAGGATCCTTAGGGGAAAGGGGTTATACAGATATAGGGGAGTACCCTCATCAGTGGGAGAGGAGATAGGGAGGAAGGAGAGTGTTAAGGATACCTACTCATTGAGCTTGTAGAAATAGTAAAAATAATACAAAATAAAAAAGAAAAGAAAAGAAACCACAGTACTGGAGAGAGTGAGGACAATTTCGTTGTCTGTCTCATCTCTTTTGCCTCGTTTTTCCACTTTTGTAAAGTCACAACATTGAACAAAGGTGATCTACCCCGGACATTTTCTAAATCATAATCTCTTTTCAGAGGTTCCCTGTTAGAAACAGGATATTAAGATTTTCCATATATTATAAACTCATTTAAAATTTAATTTTGGTTTGATTTATTAAGAAAACATTCCATGGGGCTGGAGAGGTGGCTCAGGGGTTAAGCCTCTGCCTTGCAGGCAGAAGGTTCTGAGTTCAGATCCTAGACTCCACGTATAGACTCCGGGCGGAAGCAAGGGCGGCCTGAGCTTCTGGTCCTGGTAGGGCGGAGCCTGTGAATCCCCGGGCAGAGTAAACAAGGAGGAGGTGGAGAGGGGACTGGAGTACCTATTAAGCTTGTATGAGTGGGGAAAAATAAATAAACATAAATAAAAAAATGAAAAACGTGTGTATGCCAAACATAGCAAATGCAAAATATTACCTTTAGAAAGGTAATATTTTCCCTGTGAAACTCTGGAATGGCTAGCTCCCTTATGTGATTATCAGCCAAGTGTTGCCTCTGTATCTCTAATTTAATCAACACAACGGATTCAGCAAATCCAGGTTCATATGACTGTCTTGATTGCAACGATGTTCACAGTAAAAAGCAATGGGTCCGTTCTATGTTCAGCACTGCACAAATGATTCTAATTTCTGCTTATGACTAATATTTTCATCATTCTGGGAAGTGAGAAATATCACAGCAGTAGAAGAAATTTGGGCAAGCTCTGGGCAACATTTTCTCAGTGATTTCATTTCAAAGTATATTTGAAAGTGAACTGTAGGAAATTTAATTGACAAAACTCCAGGTTGAAATGGAAATGAGGCCTTTGAGTGTTAACACAAAGTTACTAGACTTGCCTTCTTCATCTTTTACTGCCTGTTACTAGCACATGCCTAGTGCTTTGAGGTCCTGAGAAATATTTGTTAATTTTTTTTCTTTTATTCATAGTAAAACTTCCTGGTGTTGGAAATTAGCCAGTAGATAGCAGATGTGTTTTAGTAGTGTTTCCAAGCAACAGTATGCAGGGCAAAAGAACAGGAGAAGGCAGGGAGACTTGGCTGTGATTACTAAGATAATAGTAAAGTCCTTGAAGAGATCATGGAAAATGGCAGATCTGAGGTGAACATGGAAAGAAAAGTCCCAAGGTTTCTGAAATATCTGAGAAGATATTTTGTGAAATATCTATAGGAGAATTGAAAGGATATGCTAAATTTTAAGTGTGTGTTTCAAGGTGTCGTGTGCTAAAAGAATTGTAGAAGTGAAACAGTAGTAGTGGGAAATATTCAGAAAGAATCAGTCCTCCAGTAATTTAAGGGGAGAGCAAGATTCAAATATTCCCTAAAAACTGGGATCCAGGAAAGAATTCGATGACTCAAAGTAAGCAAGCTTGGAAAAGAGTGGAAGAGGAGTGACAGACAGTTTAAGTCCAGAGTAGAAAAGTTTGTGCACACTCACTCAGACACAATTAATAAAAAACCCTATGAAATCAGTATATTGTTTAAATACACTGAGGTTATATTCAAGCTGGCAAAACTGAAATTTGGCAATGTGTTATTTAGACAATAGATAATAACTGTTTGGTCTATGTCCTCCACTAAATCCTGAAAACAAAACAGATAATTACCCGCTTGCATCTATGCTACTATTGCCCTGATAGTCAACTCTTGCCAGGGTGGTTGTTAGTGTGGTTTGCAGCATTCACAGCTGGATGAGTCTGTTGATTGCTTTTCTCTCCCAGGAGCTAGTACCTTCTGGTACTTTGAAACCTGGACATAAAGGAAGCCTCAGATCATTGCCAGCTTCTTTTTTCCATGTCAGTATCAACATGTGGTGTCTCCAGCAGTAAGACCTTTCTGTCTGTTTCTGGAAGTCATAGGCATTGGAGAAGGAGGAGGACAAACTACTAAGGCACAGCTACAAAGGTTTGATATCAAACTGTCATCTAAACATTTATCATTAAAGCCACAGATTAGAGTAGCACAGACAGCTATTCATCCTGTCAGTCCAGGGCTAAGAGAGCATTGTGGAAGATGGGGTGGTAAGAATGTAAGAAGCTAAGATGAGAAATGGTGGCATGACACAGTATGTTATGGGCATTACAAGGCTATTTCATCTATGAACTCACTATAGCTATATTTACTTCCACAAAGCCAGCATAAGATTTGGCCTATCATTACTTGACCATTGAAGGGAAAATATCTTAAAAAGTCCCACGTCCAGAATCACCCAGGACTGTTTGTTTTACCTCCTTAATGCTTTGCTCTGTGGGTCCCCGGGCTCCACATCCCAGGGCCAGACAGAAGTGAAGGATGCCACCATATATGGTCAGCATTTGTGTGTGTGATCTTGAGTCCTTTTATTTGTGAGGCAAAAGCTTTCACCATTAAGCAGTCTACAGCGACCTGTGATCAATACTAAAGTCAGCTATCTTAGTTTCATTATGTTGTTCTATTTTTACCCATGGGTAAGATTTTTACTTATATCTGGAATAGTATAATAGTTGAAAACATAAATGTATTATTGAAAGAGCCATATGAATAGTGTGACATTTTGGAAAGATTACAAGAAGTATCAAAAAGAACAAATATGACAATTAGCAGAGAACTTCAGTAAGTTTTTATCACATGAGTACATCTTTAACTTGTTCAGATTCCGTGAGGGGAAAGATGAAGGCTTTGAGCCACAATCTATAATAAATGAAGAAAACAAGAAGGTGTATGCTTTGAGTTGCAAGAAGAATGAGCCCGTGGATACTAAGAATGGAACATGAGTTGTGGCTTTTTGTAAACATCACTAATTATGTGACAGTGGCAAAAAAAAAAAAAAACTTCCCCAGGAAGGTCATGCTGAGGAGTCCATGTTGCCTGGGTTTTGCGTGTTTCAGGATCAGGGCACAGGTTTCATCTGAAGAGCTGAGAGTGGGGAGTGAATGGAAGAAATTTCTACTGCATCTGGAAAGTGAGTGGGTGATGATGACTACAATAGACTAATTCTTGGGGACAAGTCAGATATATCTTTGATCTTTGACTAAGCATCTGCATAGATAGAAGTAGAGCAGCAGGCAGGGGTTGCCTGGATAAAAGAAAATGCCTCTTCTTCACTCTACTTCTCTTCAGTCTCCTGATTCCTAAGCCCAAAGCCTTAAATATTCTAATAACTCCTTCCCTGTGAAGCTCTCATCTTACAGCGATTTTGTATGTTGAACTCCTAAAGCTATGGATGCTTTATAAAGCTACCATGTAAATTTATTTCTCTCCATAATCCTTGTCACTTTTCCTGTCTCCACATAAAAAGCTAGCGATGTAACATTTCATTATTAATTACAGCAACGGTGAACTGGCTGTCAGGAGTCAAACCCTGAGCACTGCGTTCGGCAGACTGCTGAGTGTTCAGCCATTAGCTCATTAAGCTTCAGATGATGATGGAGTTTTTAAAACCTGCTGTTTGTAATGGACAGTAGAGCTTAAAAATCTGCTGTAAATTGCTCGATTGAGGAAACCAAATGGCAAAGAAAGTGAACCAGCATAAGAGCAAACAAATTGCTCCATAAAAGAAAGTTGTGTCTCCAAATGAGCTTTTATTTTTACAAAGGATGTGAGAGCAACTCTGAGACCGTAAGTGGCTGTGGTGGGATTGTTTAACTGAGAACAGTTATTCACATTAAAGAGCCTGTGTGCACAGAAAAAAACAAAAGGAAGCAAATAAAAACAAAAGCACCCTAGAATGTTGTTCATTTTTTGTTTTGAAAATAATATAGCGCTCGTGAGCAAAAGTAATGAAGTTCATTTCCAAAAGGCATTTTCCCTAACATTTCTAAAACTATATAAGATGAAACATTTTTTAAAGTGAAGACAGATCAAATTAGGAATGTAAACCTGATTTTCACTCATACAGTTGAGATTTTTACAATGCTAATTTATGATATTTTTCATTCTTTAATCACAACAAATTAATGAGTGTGCACTATGCCCAACTTTTTTTTTCTAAGTACACGGAACAGTAAAAATCTTATGAACAGAAAAATATTCCATCCTAAAGTAGGAAACAATACGCGAGAGGCTATAAATTGAGTAGACTGTGGCAGTGACACATATAGTGACTAGGAAAATCATATCACATATTTAAAAGAGGCAAATGCAAATTATAACATGGTAATAAGAAAGTGCAAGCAGTCAATGAAAGAAATAGGGTGTGAACAAATATACTTGAGAGGCGATCCCCCATGGTAAGAACAAACCAGCCTTCATTTAGAAAATTCCACCGTGAAGAATGAGAATAGAGAGAGGTCATGGCCCCCGCAGGCCCATGTGCTTCAATCTTTAGTTGATGTTGTTGTTTGAAAAGGTCACAACACCTTTGGGAAGTAGAGTCTTGTTGGTGGGGGCATGCCACGGGGCACTGGCCCTGAGGTTGGTTAGCCCTGCCTGTTTTGACTAGTACTCTGCTCTTCCACTGTATAGCTCATTCTCTCTGGCTTCATGATAACAACTAGGAATCAAGATTCTTCCAACTTCTGCCAGCCATGCTTTTTCTACCTTAATAGGATCTATCCCCCTCTAAAACCATAAGCCAAATAAACCTCCCTTTCTTTTCTTAAGTTGCTGGAATTTGAGTGTTGTCTCATAGTAACAAAAACAACAAAACATGATAAGAGATAAGTCTTACTTCCATTTGTACCCCACAATATTATGGGAGGAGTGGTTGTCTCAGGATATATCCAAGACATATCATACTATTCGGCAAGGGTTATGTCGAAAGACCAGAAGCCACAGTTTATATTAGAAATACAATTTTATTGATAAGTAACTATTTCTACTAATTCTTAGATCAATCTCATATTTTAAGTGTGTAAAAAATCAACGATATATTGAACGCTGAATATCTTTTTATGACGTGATCTTTGCTCTACTTATATTAGGAGGAAATAAGTTATAACATTGCACAGTCATGTTAAATAATTATGTTTGGCTTGAATTCCCAAAATTGCGTCTACTTGAGCACGTGACACCTAACTGAAGCGACATGTTAAGTCTGCAAGCATGACATGGCCTATGTCACTTAGGAGCTAAAACTAATGCAAGTCACAAAATTAATAATCCTGAAATAAAATGAAGATGAAATCAGCAGTGGCAAATAATCAAACATGAACTGATATCCACAAAGGAGGAAAAAAAGAAAATTTATGTATTATTCCCAAAGCTAAACAATGCCACTACAGATGCCACTTCACAAACTTGACTTCTGTACATCCATTATGAATTATAAATTATAGCTTCCATATATAAGGGTATTTTACAATTCAGAGCATTGTTAATTTTGCAAGAAACAGTAAACAGACATCATTTGAAATATTTCATTATATATGTATAAATATATATAAAATATATAACAAAATGCCTATACTTTATATACATTAATGCATTTATTTCACATATAGATTGTATAATATGGGGCTGGAGAGGTGGCTCAGGGGTTAAGCCTCTGCCTTGCAGGCAGAAGGTCCTGGGTTCTGATCCTAGACCCCACGTACAGACGCCAGGCGGAAGTGGGGCATCCTGCGCTTTGGTCCTGGTGAGCGGAGCCTGTGAATCCTGGGACAGAGTAAACAAGGAGGAGGTGGAGGCATCCATGGTGGTTTCCGAATTCGTCCGTGGTTCTACACACACACGCACATGCACATGTACACGCGCAATACCCACATTTGAATAAATAATAAAAAAATTTTAAAAAAGATTGTATAATACTATATTTTTAATTTATAAATTTGTTTAATAGCAAAGTACATATTAAATAGCATTTATATTTTACTATTGAATTCTATATGATCTAATGTGTGTGACTAGGTGTACTAATTATAATGTAATAGACTTTCTTTTGGTTCTAGTCTACTTGTCATATGTAACATATTTGAATATATCTGAATCTTTATGCAAGTTGTTTGAGTCTCTAGAGACTGATATTCTCTCTCTGTGTGATGCTTTAGGGCAATTTCTAAATATACCACTGTGTACTTCACCATGATTAGTGACAACTGGATTCAGTGGCAGATCTACGTTATTAGAAGTTCTCACTTAACATTTCTGATTATAATTGTGGAAAATAACCCTGTGCATTCAGGGATGTGTGCTCCTCTCAATCCATCCCATCAATTTCCCAGAAGCAATTGGCATAATTTAAAACTTCACCTAACTCTTTCCCTTCATTTATTTGGGCATCTATTTTTAAAGTACTCTATTTTTATATGATTGTGCTACTTAAGTAATTCATTAAGACCTTACTGACAAACATGGGTATATCATGTTGTAAATAAAACAATCTGATAATTGTTTAAATGTTACTGAACCCAATGCTCCACAAAAGAAATCCTGTTAGTGTTATGAGATAGAATCACTTGCAACTGATAACTTCCTTTATTGAACCTACCTTTTTAATTGAAAAAAGTGAGTAATCAGGGCTGGGGATAAGGCTCAGTGACTAAAGTCTTTGTCTCAAAAGGATTTCTGATGGAATCCTTGTGTCTCCACAGGCATATATTCAAGCGACCTCTTGTATACATGTGTTCATACACACACTCAAAATGAGCATGCATGCATGACAAGAAAAATTCCAACAAAAGCAATGAGATTTCTACTGCAGAGCTGGACACACTTCATATTTTTTAAAGGTCCAGTAGGGATAACATGTATTTTCTATTAAAATAAAGTTTAACCATCCCCGGCTTCTACATATATAAACAGGATTTATGAACTTGTAGAGCTTCATGAACAACAATATGACTTATGATTTAGTTTGTTTCTGAAGTTATATAAATCGGGGTCCAAAGTTGTTCATTTCTACGATTCAATGTACTTTTCAAAACAATGTTTATGTGGAAACAAAAACTCTAGCTGCTATTCAATAAGTGTCCTTTGTAGGTGAATGTTTGGATGTAAAGTCACCACTCCCTTGACAAAATTAGCAGCATCAGCTAAGAAGAGCTCAAGTGTTTATACAGTAGACCCCACAGAAGCATGTGTGCTGGCAGAACACAGTGATAGGGCATCTGCAGGAACTGTCTTCATTATGTTGCCATTTAGTTGGTGTCTGCACTGTGTCATTTGAATGCACTCCATGATTTGCAAGAAAAGAAAGTGTACCGCAACAACCCTTTCAATTCTGGAAATGTATGGTAAACTGTCAGTTTCTTTTCTATGATTTGTTTATCTCTGGCTTTTATTTGGCATACAATTTCTCAAAGGATGTAGTCATTCCAGAAAATGAAGTGAATCTCCCTCATCAATGTAGGTTCCAGAGCTTTTCAACATCAAACCAAGACAGCTTAATTCCTAAGATTAGCTTTTGGCTCAAACCAGTAAAGGTTTCTTGAGAAATTCCTATTAATACACTTAAAATGTTCAACTTTTCTATCTTCCACCTATCAGCTTGAAATATAAGCTTGTGTCATGTGGCTGCATCTTAATCATGTTGAAGCTGGAGAGCCATCCGTTGAAAGCCTATATCAGTTCATAGATGTGAGAGATTGTAATATTTTAACATTTCCTGCTGCCAAGTTGCTAAGCAATAAAACTATCTTGGCACTTCCCTGCCAGTTCATCATGAAGAACTACTTTAGTTTGCTTCGTCTCTTGATGAAACAAATGGAAGGCAGCTGCATCAAAAGGCCATTCACAGACATGTTGCCAAACAAATCCCTGGGACTTTCACCCTCTGCATAGCACACAGAGATGGCTGGAAGCAAAGAAATACCAGTTATGTATCAGCATAGTAATAATCTTTATGGTAGGGATGAAAATTATACAAATATTAGCTTCTATAGAAGCTAATAGCCTCATGCTCTTCTTCTGCTTCTCTGACCTACAAAGCATATTAAAGTATGCCATCTTCTCAGTTGGAGACACATCTTTCATGCTAAAGCCAAACTAAAGCCAAATACACTCATCTAACTATAAGCTAAAATAAATACACATTTCTAGTTGAAATTTGCTCTTTGACAAGGTTTGATTGGACAAGGAATGTCAAAAGGTACAACAGCTTGACAATATAAATAAGTGATGTGTCTAAGATATAACTAGTCAAGAAAGAATTGTATAGAACTTCCCATTCACATTCATCCTATCCAATAATATCCTACGTACTTTTCAGACCTTTCTCAGTGTATATACACATGTTTGTGTGTGGATGCCTATATACTCACAAATATATTTTATTCTACTAATTTATAGAAAGTATTAACATATTTTCTCATAATTATTAATATTTTTATAAAAATTGAATCAGGCTTACATACTCAACTTTACATTGTGTTAAAGTAAATTCTTCACATGACAGGGAAATCAAAGCTTCATACATAATCTTGATTAGAAGACACTGATTTGGGATATCCCCTTGACTTCCTTCCCCTCATTCTGTGAATTATTTGCCTGAATCTTATTTCTACTTCGAGTGTACATTTTTTTTGCCTCAGAGATGTCATATTCCCCTAGTATGATGGCCATCTGAAACCCTCCTTTAAAATAAGTCTAAATCAATACTGATGAAAATGGGGCGTATGGCTCCAGTAGGCATCTGTTTCACAATACAGCACCCACTTGTAATGTCGAGTTCTGTTTCCTTACTAAACATTAATCTCTGCAAAGACTGCCTGTGGTGGTGAAAGTTTAGTCTTCAATTAACAAACTTGCATTTATTATTTACTATTTACTATAGCAAGTGAGTACTTCAGATGATGAGGATACAGTGCTGTATTCAGACATCATAATGAATCTATTACTGCCCTTCAATAAAAGTGAGCAAAGATGTATAGAGACATTACTTAATTAAACATTTTTTGACATCTTTGAAGGGTAAGTGTAGCATTCAAGCAAGTAGATGGAGCATATCAGTCTTGAGAGGGAGGGAGGGACAGACATCAGAAGGAGTACCAACAGGTAAGGAAAGGTAAACAGAGTATCACCAGAAGAAAAGAACCATCATGAACTACTGGGTCTGGAATATGTACAAAGAAAAATATACAGAGATCTTTATGAAACAGTAAATTTTTTTACAAATAGAGAGCCTCAGATTGGATAGAGTAGCCAGATTATAGTGAATTACATATTTTGGGCATTTTCCTTCTGTAGCATTGTGATGGAACAAGGCAGTATTAAACAAAGAGTAAATCTGTGGCTATATGATGATAGCATTTTTTTGTCCAAGCTATAGAAAAGTAAAAGAAGAGGTTTGATGAGTAATTTGGAGTTTTAGACTATAAGAACAGAGTAGCTGAAAGTGGAGAATCCCTTATAACAATTTAAGTTTTTGATATTGCTCATGATTATCTTCCGTATCTGGATAGTGAGACTCTATAGCTGAAAATTCCACACACCTTGATCACAAGACATGTACAAATCCAGTTTCATTTGCCTTAAAAAATTCCTCTTTGTTACCTCACTTTCATAGAACCAGAAGGTACTCTTCAGGATGCTGAGAGAAAAATCACCCACTATCTAACATTGTGGTCTGGCAAGATGCATCCATTAGTACAATAGCAGAATGCACAATATGGTGGTTGTCAATAGCTTTCTGATTAGATTTAAGGTTTATCTTCATGAGAGACTTTAACTTTGTTTCTGTAAACATAGCTAAGATCTTATCTTTAAGGAAGTCATGTAAAGTAGAAGAGAAAAAACTATTAATGTTTTGCTATTTCGACATGGCCTCAAATTTCCTTCTAAATACTTTTTAGCCATACAATAGTGAAGTTCTCAGCTTTCAGCAAACAAGCCACTTTCTGTAATGGAAGACATTTAATATAGATAATCCTAATTGGTCAAAGTGTAATAAATAAATATGGAGTGTTCAGTTCTAAGCAGAACATCAGCATTTTTAAAGAAGTGGTTGGAAGGATATTAAAAGCTAGAGGATAGTAAAGACTACCTCTGAACAGCTTCTGATGGAAATTTCAAGGTTACCACACCCACAGGTGCACTGAAGCTTGGTTTATCTGCCACAAAACTTAAATAAGATTGAGCCTGTAAACATTTCATCATGGAACAGGGAAGACCTAATGAGGCACTACCAGTCACTGAAAGACCATTGGTAGTTAGTACTGAATGTTGAGGGTGCAGCCATTCTCTTCTGTGATGAGCCCACTGATATATCCATCCATGTTCCAGCAGGTGTCCAGGAGTAGGGGCCAGGGTAGGGGCTGGCCAGCATGAAGAAGCTCCCCAGTGGAGCTGCAACATTGCAGGTGCTGTGGGGATGGTTTCCCTGCCTTACATGCTCTGTTTGTGCCAAGTGGGCCTAATGCTTGGAAAAGTCAGGTGTCTAATCAACAAATTATTTCTATGCTTGGAATTCCAGAGTGTTGTACTTACACCTTACTCTAAAGAACTTAACAGCATTGTGAGTTAAGGTTTTGTTTTGATTTTGAAGGTGACTTAATTCATGGGTACTTTTAGAACCTGATAGATAATCTCATTGTCTTTATTTTTCTAATTAAAATATTCACAAATGCTTTGAAAATATAAAGTATTACTCATATATATATACATATATATATATATATATGAAACTGTCCGAAAACAAAAAAAGAAATCATTAAAATATAATATAAAAGAAGGAAATGATAGAGATAAGCAAATAACAGTCATTATCTATTTTATATCACTTATTTCAGTTTTCTCTTGATATAAGCATACTAAAGTTATTATTATTGATCAAATCTAATAGGTAAAGAGAGTGAAGCACAGAGATGTCAAGAAATAGTAATGGAATAGAGTTTAATTCAAATACTTCCTTTTTCCTTGCAAAGTTTATCACTTCAACATTTCTCCTACGATCTTTGGGGAGAAATTAAGGGATGGTTGTGTCATCGACTGAAGCAAACAACACTGGAAAAAGCAAATTTATACATTTAACTGTTGTACTTCAAGTGGACCTTTCGCGCTCAAAGTTTCTCTAAGATAAGCTAGCAGACAGACTTTTTGACATTGAACGTTAGCAGAAAATATTATTTGTGAGGAACTTAATGATACATGAATGATAACTACATTCAAGTTAAAAATGAGGTCCTCAAAGATCACAGTGTAGAGAAAAAGGAAGGGAGTGCATGTTTCACAGGGGAAGGACCCACATAGGACTCTAAGTAGGAATTGCACAGTATAAGAGAAAACCATTTGAGGTACGCTTGTCTCAAGAGGAAAAACCAGATTCCTCTCATATTGTACAGATGATCAACTATTTGCTCTGGGTTCTCAAAGTGCCTGCTGCCTTTCTGATAATTCATAATCTATATATTTTTACCAGTTTTACAAAGCACTTTTTTTCAGGCATAAACCTATGGTTGTGACCTGTGAAAGTTATTTCTTTGACTGCTCCATTAAATGTGAATTTCAGAACATTGCAAATTATTTCCCCTGGAGACATAAAATTTTCTTTCTCTTTTTGGACTTTAACTAAGTGGTTTGGAAGTATAATTAATGTCCAAGATCTAAAGAAGAAACATCAAATTTTGAAAATTATATCTTTTATTCAATTCCAATGTATTTCTAGGAAAAAAATAGATTTAATGTGAATTTTATCCAGCTAATACCAGAAAAAAAATTAGTGATTTCTATTATTACTGCAAGGCTAAATCATTTTAATTGATATACTTCTAATTACCACAGCATTAGTTACATATTTATATACAAATACAATGGAGATTTGCAAATGTGAACTTTTAAAAGTCTTTTTGGCATCATGGTCAATGCCTTAGGGTAGTAAAATAATTAAAGATTTTGGAGTGAAGTTAAAAGAGAGAATCACATTATAACTGCATCCTGTGAAAAGTCAATACTCCAATACATGTATGTTACCATAAATGGACTTCTAGTGAATTATTATAGCTGGAAAGAATAATGTAAATGATTCTTCTGAACTTGATATAATAAATAAAAATGACAATTGTCAAAAGCACATTCTTATAAACTCAGGGAGTTTAGCTAGAGTTCAATGAATGATCACATATTGGAACTATCCACTGCATCCTATCAGGCTCCTCAGTAGATGCACAATTGAAAGCAATGTATTGCCCTTTCCTTATAATCTATCAGTAGCCAATATATTGACAGGTCCATGAGACTCATGATTGATTGGTGACAAATGCAGCCTTTTGCAGACACAGTGCAGTCTAATACAGCTGCTGCAAGATACACGTTGCATTGACTGTGCTATGTCCAGAAATCAGAATTTGATAACTCTTCTTTCTTGTCTTTCAGATCATGTTATTTCTTCCCCTTTTTCCTGGATGTTCCCTGAGTTTTAGAGGGGGATAAACATCTTAATTTTTTTTTATATTTTATAAAATGATCTAATATGTCAATATTTGAGATCATGAATTTTTGAAAATTTTTCTCTTCTTATTGTGGCATCCCAAGGAGCACGTAGAACTTGCAGGATATGATATTAAATTTTCTTTATTACCTTGATATGTTTGTTTAATATGAATACATATATGATATGTATCTTGATATGAATACATATATGATATGTACCTTGATATGAATGTTTCCAGAGTTTAAATTGAAGAGATGAGATCAACTCTGTGTTTGGGCTGCATCAATCAGTGGGATCCACATGTGAAAAAGAAAAGCAAAAGGTGCACTTAGCACAAGCATTCACATCTCCTATATATTGACTTCAGAGGGAACTTGACTAGCCACCTCACTATCTTGTTACAACAGTTAAAGCTTCTCTTGCCACCTTTCTACCCCACAGTGATGGTTGTACCCTCACACTGTGAACTACAGTGAATGCCTTCTTTCTTAACTTGTACTTGTTTGGTTTTGAAACAATAACAATAAAAGTAACTAAATCACAGACATACAGTGAGTCTATGATGTTCTTTTGTATTCATTCATTAAAATATATGCAGACACACATAAATCAAAGAACAATTAATTTTTTGTATACAGTCAGTTTATTTTAGTAATGTAATTGATAATACAATTTAACTATTGAGATTCTTTTAAAAATTATCTTTGGTAATGTTCCACAGGTAAAATTTAACATTTTCATTTAGGTTTTAGGGAAACTAGATACAAATACAGATGAGAAAAGAAATATTTTAATGACTGGCTGTTGTGGTTACTCTGCACATTGGTGGTCGATTCTCAACCAAATGGATTAAGGGAACACAGTCAATGCAACGTGTATCTTACAATAGTCTGGTTACAGTTCCTTGTCCAGCTTTGCAGAAAAGCCCACACCAGCAACAAAGGCA
Source organism: Typhlomys cinereus (assembly GCA_023101885.1). Classification (NCBI taxonomy): domain Eukaryota; kingdom Metazoa; phylum Chordata; class Mammalia; order Rodentia; family Platacanthomyidae; genus Typhlomys; species Typhlomys cinereus. The sequence continues at coordinate 12,553,806 of JALPQD010000007.1, read as the reverse complement.
GAGGGAACTGGTCACACAAAGCCACAGCATAGTTGAAATGGACAAACCTTAGCTCCTAGATAAGTATGTCTGACCAAGAACAACAAAGGATGCCACCTTCCTTAACCAACACCCTCTATATTATTCATCCGCCAGGGATTAGTCTGCCCACCATGGGTTAAGGACCTCTCCATCAATTAGGAAATGTCCTGCATGCTTGCTTGGGGTTTGACATAGTTACTAATTCTTCACACCTGTGCCCAGGGCTCAGAAGATTTAATTGCCAAGTTAACAGCAGTATCTAACTAAGACACTGGCATAGCTTACTTTCCCCATTGTGTTGCGCACACGTAATAGGCAGAAAGTGTCATTTTTCCTGAACGAGGCTCTTCCTGGTTTAGCACCATTTTTTAATCCCAAAACCTAATAAAGATTCACTTAAAAAAGAAAACTATAGGCCGATCTCTCTGATGAACACAGATGCAAAGATTCTCAACAAAGTCTTAGCGAATCGGATTCAAAAACATATTAAAAAGATCATTCATGGGGACCAAGTAGGCTTCATCCCTGGCACACAAGGTTGGTTCAACATACGCACATCAATAAATGTAATTCATCATGTAAACCAGTCCAAAGTCCAAGACCACATTCCTAACAGCTTTTGAGTAATTCTGAGAATTATTTCTTTATTTAAAATTTTCTGATTTTTTTCTTATTTCCAATTCAATATTAACTCCATCAAAACACTCTGTTTACTTTTCTCAGAAACTTTCTGAATCCAATCATCTCATTGTTCATTCCTCAATAGGGAAGGCTGTCCCAACTTTCCTCAAATGGAACACTACCTTAGTGCTGTTTTCAGTAGTCACCTTTTCCTTCTAAAGGAAGTATTTTCAGTGATACATCAGATTATATGCCTTCTCCTGCCTGATTTCTTCCATTTCCATACATCTCACTTACATCTAACATATCATGTGACTAGTAGGAATATAGCAACTGGCTGAAGTCTATTTCTGAGTTTAATTTCTTTCTCTCTCCTCAGGCTTCTGTACTGTGGTTTGTTTAGATCTTCCCAGGATTTTAAAGATTAAGCTCACCATTGTATATAAAAATGAATATATATTTCCTTCTAGGCCCTCCCACTAATTTTTCATAAGTACTTATTCAGTCCTATCCTCAAATGGAAGCTTGTCACTAGTGTTTCTTGCCTTCATATTATTCATTATTCATTGCTTCAGTAGAGAAAATAGGTCACCATCAAGTATTGCTAGTAAGTAGCAAGACATCTGGCAAAGCTCACTCTCACTTTGCTTCCTGGTCACTTACAACTGAAGATGTTTGATCTCACCAACTAGGGAAGATATAGGGACTGGCAGATAGATTGTAACCATCCTGCAAATGGGACATTGCCCCCCCACACACACTGCAGTCGCCTACTCCTATTACATCTACTTTTGAATCTCCTCTTATAATAAGATATTCATTTAAACAGCCTTTTATCTTTGGATAGGAGGAGACCTCCAATACCAATCAAGATGGAGCCAAGGGTGGTGCAGGAAGCAGCAAAACTGAAAACAATAATAAACTATAATTCAGAATATCGATAGCCATAATCGGACTTTGCCTGACCTGCACAATGACTGACATGTTAACGACCCCCCAAAGTACAGCATGGATCACAGGCACTAGGACCCTTAGAAACAAGTGATTAACAGTCATAATAGTATTCCCATACTAAAAGGGAGCCCAAGAAAGGGCTCTGGCCTATGCCACTGAGTCCTTACACTTCACTAGAGTAGAGGACTCAGAGGGAAGCTTGTCACTCACACAAAAGGATGCTCCAGGAGATGAGAGGGAGGAAGATGGAGGCACTGGGAGAAGGGGAGGGAGGGAGGTTAAAGAAAGAGGAAAAAGGGGGAGGCTTCAAGGGGAAGGGTGGAGGGAAGGGGAGGACGAGGGTACCTATTGAGTTTGTATGATTGGGGAAAAAATAGACAAATAAAAAATCAAGTAAGTAATGAGGCATCTGGTTAAGTTCACAGACTTTCCTTCCTGATTATTTGCAACTCACCAGAAGGGGAGCACATATAGTCTGGCAGATAGAAAGTAACCATTTTGCAAATGGGTGATTGACCCCTCCCTCACTGTGGTCTCCTACTTTTATTCCATCTACCTTTGAATATACTCTTATAACAGGACTCTAATTTAACAGGTTTTTATCTCTGGCTAGTGGGTGACGTCCAATACCCATCAGGATGGAGCCAAGGGCATTGCAGGAGCAGCAAAACTGAAAAAAAAAATCAACAAACCATAATTCAGAACATCAGAGACCATGTATCAACCACCTGAAACTAGGCCAGCCTAATCTCTCCCCATCCTGAAGCTCAGGGAAATTTGCAGGAGAGGGGGTGGTAAGAGTGTAAGAGCACAAGGATGGGAGGAGCAATGATATGCAAGATACTCCACACAAGTTAGGGCTGAAGCAATCATAATTGGACTTTGCATGACCTGCGCAATGTCCAACACATTATTGACCCCTCAAAGTCTAGCATGGACTAAAGGTACTAGGATCCTTGGAGGCTAAGGATTTGACAGCCACAATAGTGTTCCTATACTTAAGGGGAACACAATAGTTCTAGGAAATGCCACTGAGTCTTTAAACCTCATCAGAGAGGAAGACTCAGAGGAAAGTTTGACATACACATTAAAGGATGCTCCAGGGATGGATGGGGAGGAGGCACTGGGAGATAAGGAGGGAGGGGAGGAAAGGAAAGGGAAAAAGGCAGAGGAAGCAAGGGAGTCCAGAAAGGGGTGGAGAGAGGGAGGGGACTGGTGACCCTGTTAAGTTTGTATGAGCGGAAATAAATAAAAATTAAATTAAAAAATAATAAAAAATTCAACTCCTTTGTATGACCTGCACAATGACCAACATATCATTGACCCCCCCAAAGTCTAGCATGGATCACAGGCACTAAGATCCTTAAAGGGAAGGGATTAACAGCCACAATAATGTTCTCATACTGAAAGGGAACACAAGAAAGCACTCTAGGCAATGCTACTGAGTCCTTATATATCATCAGAGAGTAGGACCCAGAGGGAAGTTTGACATGCACAATAAAAAATGCTCTAGGGATGGAGGGGGGAAATGGGAGTAAGGGAGGGGGGAAAGGAAGGGGAAAATGGGGAAGGGAGCAAAGGGATGCAGGGAGAAGTGGAGGGAGGGAGGAGAATGGGATACCTATCAAGCTTGTATTAGTGGAAAAAATAAATAAATATTAAAAAAATAACTCAGTTGGAGATTATTTCTGATATCTTATTTCATATTTATTATCAGTAGAATTCAGGTTAAAGAAAATACACATTTTGCGGGGCTGGAGAGGTGGCTCAGGGGTTACGCCTCTGCCTTGCAGGCGGAAGGTCCTGAGTTCAGATCCCAGATCCCATGTATAGACACCAGGCAGAAGCCGGGGCGGCCCGCGTTTCTGGTCCTGGTAGGGCGGAGCCTGTGAATCCCTGGGCAGAGTAAACAAGGAGGAGGTGGAGGTGTTCCATGGGGGTTCTTGAATTGGTCCGTGGTTCTACACACACACACACACACACACACACACACACACACACACAATTGAATAAATAATTAAAAAACTTAGAAAATACATATTTTGCATAAATTTTCAAAAGTAAGTAATTAGACTGAGATACACATGTATCAGATTGTGGCAATCTTAAAGAATTTAACTGAATTTCTAGGTCTATATTTAAACTACAAAAAGAAATAAAATCAGACAGTTATACTAAAGTAGGGGAATTTTTTGTCATCATGCAGAGAGTGACATTGAGATTCTGAACAGCTTAATTACTTGTTCAAAGAGATGAGGAGTTCTGGGAACCTGATAATTTCATCTCAAACTTTTTTAAACTTTATGTGAAGACATATCTATCTTGTGAAACCTATTCACTATCATTTGTAATAAATTTAATACACAACTAAATTAAATCAATTATCTGTGAATGTATGCAATTGTTTTATTTTTTTATTATTATTTATTCAATTGTGCGTGTGTGCGTATTTATGTGCGTGCGTGCGTGTGTGTATGTGTGTGTGTGTGTGTGTAGAACCACGGACGAATTCGGGAACCACCATGGACGCCTCCACCTCCTTCTGCCCCGGGATTCACAGGCTCTGCCCTACCAGGACCAGAAGTTCAGGCCGCTCCTGCTTCTGCCTGGCATCTATACGTGGGATCTGGGATCTGAACTCAGGAACTTCCGCCTGCAAGGCAGAGGCGTAACCCCTGAGCCACCTCTCCAGCCGGAATATATGCAATTGTATCTCAAGACACATCAGAATTATATATGATACAGAAATGGGCACTGCTATAGAGGACTCAATCACACATAACCTCTTCATGAGGTCTTTGTTCTTAGCAAGAATTTGTTATCTTTATAACATATATTTTATAGTCTGCAATTACTGTGTATGGGCCTGGTAAATGCACCATGTATTTACCTTGATGCCAAAGAAAGTAAACAGCCTTTATTTTCTATGATATTCATACCTTGTCAATATTCTCTATTTCTTTCAAAGAACAAATATACTTATAGATCTATTTTTAATCCAGTTAATGAGCATTAGGATATAAAGGAAGGGGAGGATAATAGTATATAATATCAAAATGAACATTTGACTTACAAAGCAAGAATTTTACTTCTAAACTGTCCTATACAGGCAGATAGCCCTTGGCTGACACAACACAATTGGATCACCATACAGTAAGGCCTAAACATAAGATAAATACCTGTTAATATATAGAGAGAATGTATTCACGAAAAGAGCAAATCCATAGTCCCAAGGATGAGAATTCAAACATTTCCTTGGCAGAGCACAACTAAGAAACTCATTCTGAATACATTCCAGCCGAGTGCCTTGCCAAACACACAGTGACTGTTTGTCCCTTCTGTCATACGAAACAACCACTTAAATCATACCACTTAAATTGTCTCCTAGAATAAATGTGCTTGACTTATGCTGTACTGAATGACATAAATATGAATTTAGCAGTTGAAGACACTAAGCTGCAGTAGTGGGTAAAACAAGCAATATTCGGCAATGGGATTCTGATCAATATTCATTAATGAGCTGTGTGACAACCCATAACAGCTTTAAAATACTAGGGCAAAAGCATCATGCTATCAAGGTTTAAAAACTGTAACAATATACCTGAAATATATCTGAAGGATTATCCATTAAACACTCCAGAGAAAGCCCCATAGCAAGGTTTTAAAAATGTTGATCTATGGAGAGAACTGAATAGACATTTTGGTTATAGGCATTTTTATATTACTCTTTATTTCAGTAAGGGTGATAATTTCAAATTTTTATCCAGTTTAACTACAGATAGAATAAAAGACTTAAAGGTCCTTAACACAAAATGAATAAATGTTATGTGTGATTTAAAGAAAAAGACATAATTTGGAAACAAAAATTGTTTATCACTATATTAAAACTCACGTTTCATGATGTGTAGTTATTTTGTCATAATTATAGGTCTCTGGTTACCCAGTAGAAGGAAGAAGTGCTGCTTGTTAATATCTAAAAATAAACAATTTATAAGAATCTGTACTTTATAGGAAATAAATTTTTAATTCAAATGAAATTTAACATAATGAGAATGCTCCAAATTAATTCATATTTCTAGTATGCTTTAAAATAAATAAAGATACAATCTTGAATATACTGATATAGGAAGGATTTTTCTCTTAAAGCACACAGTGCTTCCTCAAAGAGTGGGTCTATCAACTTTACTTTATATCATATGAAAGTTGTAGTATCCTAGGAAGCCATGAATTCTCTGTTTTGAAGACCTCATGAAACAGGGCAGCTTATCTACAGGCCTCAGGAAGTTCCAAAAGTGTGGTTTACTGCAAATAGACTCTGTTATAAATATATATGTGTGTGTGTGTGTGTGTGTGTGTGTGTGTGTGTGTGTGTGTAGTCCCATATCTACTTTCCTAATTCAATTTGTTTTTATGGAAACAAATCTGGACACCTAATTTTTTCTTTCTAATAAACTATTGCTACAATTAAGTAGAAACACATCCCCATACTCTTTATTGTTTGTTCTTTTATTTCTATACTCTATTTTGGTTCCACAACAGACTTTCAGCCTAATTAATTTTCAGGACCATTTTCATAAAGAACTAAAACCAGAAGATGAGTAATTGCCAAATTCCCTTTTATCTTCAGGAGCCGAGAAAGTGTTAGTCAATGACTTTTTGGTGATTATAGTGTGTTCTGCTTCTCTTTCCATGGTGCTTCTTTCTTTCCCTGACCTGACACTGATGCTAAATCCCAAGGAAATGGTTAATCTGGTGGATATGGCAGATGCTACATTTGTCCAACAAGAAAACAAGGTGGGACTAGGGACATAGTTCAGTCAATAAAGTGGTTGCTTAAGAGCCTGAGGGTGTGAGCTTGATCTTGGAACTTGGAGGGAGGGAGGGAGACAGGGAGGAAGGAAATTACCAAAATATGTAATCACTCAGATTTGTTTGATCAGATAATATAAATTCATGACTGGGAATAGACCTTGGGAGTAAGTAGCAGTCGATCTTTCTGGGACTAGCATGCTGTACCCATGGGCCAGTTGTCAGGACATCCATGCTGCAATCTCAAGATTTCTGTTCCTCCACTTTTGCTTTCTCAGGTCCTCACGTTTATTCCCTCAAGTGCACAAGCTGTATGCTATTTTGCTCTGCTCTTGGAGTTAAAACAGTGATGCAGCTATTTGGACTGTGTTCATATATACCTCCCACCTCACATCTACTGACTACTTAATGCCTGGCTCTATGACTGGTATTCTGATGCCTGCTTAGGCTTCTCTGTGCCAACTGTCAGCACCTCTGAGCCTCATCCATCTGTCACTTCAGCCAACTTTATAGCTAAAAGCCTTCCTTTTAATCATTTGCTGTATTTTCAACATCACTCTCAGCATTTGACTTCTGTTCTCTCCTTTTATGCCACAGTCTTGAGTTATGGATTATATGTGGTCTCTGTCAGGGTTCTTTCATTAAAATTACCATGCATTTTCCTTCGTCATTTTTTTAACTGTCAGGGATGGTTTCGAAAGGTAGCTTGACCAATCTCATGTAGCAGGAGTGGGTATGCACTTTAGAGTTGTCCTTATTTGCTTCCAGAGCTGCCAGAACAAATTACCTCAGACTTGGCACCTTAAAGTATCAGAAATTTACTTTCCCAGTGTGCAGAAGTCAGAAGCCTATAATCAAGGTGTCATTGGAGTTTATTTCTGAAGACGTGAGTGAGTCTGTTCCCTGCTTCTTTCCCGGCTTGTGGTGGCTGTCTGTTATGCTCAGAGTGCGCCGATGGCATCTCTCCAATCTCTGACTCAGTTGTCACTCAGTCATTGCATGTGCCCTCTGCAACTCAATAACTATTGTACCCTTTCTTCTTTTTTTTAGTATTTATTCAATTGTGCGCGTGTATGTGTGCGCGTGTATGTGCGTGTGTGTGTAAAAACACGGAGGAATTCGGGAACCACCATGGACACCTCCACCTCCTCCTTGTTTACTCTGTCCCGGGATTCACAGGCTCCGCCCTACCAGGACCAGAAATGCAGGCTGCCCCCCCCCCCCCCCCCGCTTCCGCCCAGCGTCTATACGTGGGGTCTAGGATCGGAACTCAGGACCTTCTGCCTGCAAGGCAGAGGCTTAACCCCTGAACCACTTCTCCAGCTCCAACCTTTCTTCTTTTTTAAAGACACCAAGCACAGGTTTAGGGCCTCAAGAATTTTATGTTACTTCCTCATAGTTTTCCAAAACTAAAATTCCAAATCAGGTCACTTTGTAGTTATTGAAGATTCAGGTGTGAACATGTTTCCAAGAAAAACACAATTCAGACCACTGCAAACAAAAGCACCAGAGCTGTGCTCTAATCCAGAGAGCAGAACATGCTGAGTGTATGTTTCGATGGCTTTAGGGCTTCCTTCCCACCTGATCGCATGTTTTGTGGACACACTTTCAAACCATACTCAGAACTCAATGAAAATCTTCTATGCAGAAAAATAAAATAACAATGACATATTACATATTTCAAGATAGTAGTGAAACAGTATTTAGAAATCTCATCATCAAAAAATTATAAATATCGAAGTTGATAGATATGATTATTAACCTTATTGTATCATTATGCATTGACTACATGTATCAAAGCATTATATTCTCTCAATGTATTCAATTATCACATGCTAAGCAGAAATAAAAATACAGTATGAAAAAAATAAAAAAAAGAAAAGAAAAATCAGCATGTCGGGTCAGAATAACCATCAGCTAGTCTGTTTCCACCCATTCTTTTTCTTCTGCCCTGTGGACTTCTAAAAAGCAGTCATGTGAAGTTCAGAGAGACCCTGAAACTACCGCACCCATGATTTGATTTCTACCATGATAGAATTCAAGGAAATGATCAGAAAGCAAAAAAACTTGTGATATTATGGAGAGATTTATTATATATCATAATCTGTTCAATGAATTTTTCTTTCAAAAATCACATAAACTACCACACTGTTTGTGGTTCCAAAGATCCCAAGCTTTAATCTCTAGAAGAAATTATGTACATCTGTGTCCACTCAGGTATGACAGATTTCTACACACGATTTTCCTGGTCCCTGTTTCTCTGTGGTACTCACGACCTTCTTGTTCACCATCACTTCTCAATGAAGTTAATTATCAGAATAAATTTAAAAGTCAGTGAGTATTTACTACCTGTTTATGTGTTTTTTTAATATTTTGAGGGTACTAGTTTTCTCTTTTAAAAAAATGCAAATCTTTTAAGCAAAGTGCGTAATATTATATTATGAATTCAGCACACAAAATGTTATACATGTATAAGTATGTGGGTATAAAGTGACTATTCAATAGTATCTATTTTCCCACATAAGTAAATATACAAGTAAAAAGACAGACTTGTATACCAGTATAATTTAGCATATAGATATCAGCCCAAAATGCTTTATAAGAATTTAGCAAATCTAAGCTTTTTACTGGATGTGGACTGGTAAAGGGAAATTTCATCAATCTTTGATTTTGTTATGCAATTATAGTGAAATATGAGCATTATAGCAGCCAGTGTTTCACTTTGAACATTTTTTTAGCACAGAATGGAGATTTTATTTTATTTGTTAATCTCTTTTTTTTCCTCCCACGTGTTTTTTTCCCAACCATGCAAGCTCAGTAGGTACCCCAGTCCTCTCCCTCTCTCCTTGCTTCCCCATTCCCCCTTGCATCCTTCTCCCCTTTTCCTCTTCCTTTCCCCCTTTCCTCCCTCCCCCTCTCCCAGTGCTTCCCCCTTCCTTCCTCCCATCCCTTAGAGCATCCATTTTTGTGAACGCCAAACCTCCCTCTGACACTTCCACACCAGTGAGGGTTCAAGATTCAATGGCATACCCCAACGTCCTTTCTTGGGCTCCCCATTAGTATGGGAACTCTATTATGACTGTTAATCCCTTGCCTCTAAGGATCCTAGTGCCTGTGATCCATGCTAGACTTTGAGGGTTTAATGATATGTTGGTAATTGAGCAGGTCATGCAAAGTCCTATTGTGATTACTTCGGCCCTAACTTGTATGGAGTATCTTGCATATCGTTGCTCTTCCCCATCTTTAGGCTCTTACAATCTTGCCGCCCCTTCTTCTGTAAGGTTTCCTGAGCTTTAGGATGGGGAAAAATTTGGCTGGTCTGGTTCCAGGTGATTAATGTATGGTTTTTGGTGTTTATGGTGTTTTCAATCATACAAGCTTTTCCTGCACTGCTCTTGGCTGCATCCTGATTGGTATCAAAGATTATTTCCTGAGAAGCAGGGAATCTGCCCTGGTCCAGGTCCGTGCAGAAAAGCCACTTTGAACTTTTAATAAAGTATATCTTGCATCTTGGGAAAGCAAAACAAAATGAAAGAAAGCACAGCAATAAAAGTAGCCCTATATAAACAAGGAAGAAAAACAAGTATACTCTTGGTGTCCTCAATCCTCCCCACATTGGTGTACTAATGGAGGACAGAGACTTTTAGCGTCTATAACCTCTCCTGCAAGGAAGTATCTGTACACAGCACATGCTGCATAGTTACACAAGACGACCTTGACTTCAGTGCAGAATGCAAAACGATTTTACTTTTGTAAGGAATTGTGATAAGTAATACATGCACAAATATTAAATGTATCTTACCATTTCTCAATTTCTTACATCAGCTTTTCAAGTTAATAGTTTTACTTGTCCTACGTGTCTGCGCACATTCATTTAGAACCATGAAAACCAAGGCTACAAAATGTGAACTACTTTACCCACAATCAGTATTTAGCAGTTTATAGATGCCAATCACATGGCATCCAAAACTGTATTAATGGGCAAAACAGAGACACCCCATTAAAAATGCTGAAGGAAACTAAAATAAAAATTAGCACAAGCTATGGAATTAAAATAGAAATTTTAATACACAGACAGGTTAGAAAACTTTATTCAGTAAAGGAAGTCTTTGGGAAGTGGGAGCAGAGAGAACTGCACATGCTGATAGAGGGTGTATCTTTAAAGCAAAGTGCTGTAAAAAGTTGAGAAACTATTCTGTGAATTATAGATACAAATCTGTAGCAGTTTTTGTGCCAGGTCAAAATCCTTTCCCTAGAGATGTATCTAAAAAGGGACCCTTTGTTTTGCTTGAATTTTTCCACTGCCAATTATTTTGGCTGCTAAATAGTGAAACAAGTAATTCCCAAATTAATAGCACATTAAGCCTTTAGGTCCTCATTTACCTAATTGCACAGAAAATTATTTTTAAGTAAGTTTCCCCCTAGAAGCAATCGCAAGAGTGAAAATTAAATACTCGAAGCTCTGGTTCTGAAATTTATAAAAAGAAAGTGAAAAATTTTTTTAAAAGAAACCCAACAATTAACAATTTGAGTAAATATATTTGACAACTAAAAATTAATTGGTTATTTTGTTTGCATGAAAGAATTTGACAAAGTGGCATTTTCTTTTGTCTATGGGGGTCAGATTTGCTCATGTAAGCTTTTAAATAGGCTTCCAATCTGGACTACGTGAGAGAGAGCAGAGGTCTCATGTACTCAACACCGGAAGGAGTTTGACTTCATCAGCCCTGCTAGTTCTGGATAGAGGATATCTCAGTGCTTCACACACATAAGTCATCAAAAGGTTCATTCACCAGGTGGGCTTCCAACTTTCTAGCTGGTCTTACAAGGTTAGCACATGCATCCCCTCCATCAAAGTCTCTAGAGAACCAGAAATGTTCCAAGGAGAAGGAAGCACTAAGAGTTTTCAACTGCACTCAATTCTTTTTACAGCATCGAAAAGAAATGAAATATAACTCTGCTTTATTAATTATTCTACTGAAGGCCCTGCCTGTCTTTGGAGATGTGTATCCTTTCATTTGAATTGGTGGTCCATACCTGTTTTATAAATTTGTGAACCTGTGAATATCTCAGGATGAAATGGCTAATCCAGAGTCAAAGGAGCATTTACATTTATTTGGTTTTTTTTTTCTTTTCTTTTCTTTTTTTTTTTTACATTTATTTGTTTTGAATTACTAAGACTATTACCGAAAGGTATCTATTGTATTTTTTATTCCATATGAAAATAAGCTCATACAATGTTTTTCTTCTGTATTTGCCTTATTTTGTTGACAAGAATCACTTCTAGGCTAATGTACATTTTCACAAATTATAAACTTTCATTTTTAGAATTGAACACTATTCCATAAGATATTTGCATTACGTTTCTTTTTAAACATTGGCAAATGCTCCAGTAATTACCATATTTTGCTTTTAATGTGTACTGTTAATGTAAATATGAGAAAGCATGTTTATTTTCCACTTGGGGACTTAACATCCAACAGTTATTTATACCCCAAAAAGGGCTGATTGGGATGGACTATATCTTTTTCAAATTTTTTTGAGACTTCATACTATTTCTACTGGTTGCATCAATTCATACTTTAAAGAAAAATATTAATGGGCAAATGTCTCACATAAAGATTTAATTTTTTTGCTTCTTTTTTTATTTATTTCTTCCACTTACACAAAGATGATAAGTACCCCATTCCTCTCCCTCCATCCAAGATGATGATTTAATTTTGGCTTTGAACTTCAAATGCTATGTTTCTTAATCACCTTTGCAATTCCATTCAGAAGTCAGTTTATATTGCCTTCTTCACCTTTATGGTGAAGTTTTCTGTGAGAAACACATCTATGAGAACCACATCGATGAGAATCACATCTAGGACATCTGATCCCTGACGCTTTATGAAACTCTGAGGGAATGACAGTGAAGATCTACGATCCATCTTCTCAGGTTTATCTGTACATTTGAAAGCCAGTCACCATTTTAGCATTAAAGAATTATGCAAAATTCTCCAAGATTTGTTTCCTTCACCTGTAAAGTTGAATTTGAATAGAAACCCACATGAAAATACACATCTGTAAAAACACTTAAAAAAAATCAAGTAAACAGGAAGTGGGTTCCTAACTTAGAAAGTGCTTACATATTTTAATTGACTCTTTAAAATATTTACTGTATCTTTCACAGTTGTAGTGACATAGGACCAAACTAAGTGTCTACTTATAGATGAATGGAGAAATAATACATAGTATACATAAAATAGAACAGAAAACCCCAAATAAAAAGCGAACTAATTTTTTTCATGACCATGATGTTAATTGTAAGAGTCCAAGTTCAGAAACACAAATAGTGCATGAGTGAATTTATACCTGGAATCTAAAAGGATAATGACAAAACAATGTATAGAAAGGTGGTAACTGAATAGTAAGACTCAGAAGATTATGTTGCAGTTCACCTGAATGGTTGCTGATAAATCACCATCAAAGGCTGTAAGGGAACAAGAGATTTATTTTATTTTTCTTACTGATAATCTGGTTATAGTCTGTAGTCCAGCTTGACAGAAGAGTAAGCACCAACACCAGGACGGAGGGAACTGGCCACACCATCTCTATATAACCACTGAGAGAGGGACAAACTTACTTGTCAGACCAACATATCTGGCCAAGTATACCAAGGATGCTGACTTTCTCAATCAGCTCTCAGTATTTTATTCCAAGGCCTAGTCCAACCCACCATGGGGGCTGGACTTTCCCCATCCACTAAACAGTCTATTGCAGATTTGCTCTGGACTTAACTTAAAGATTAATTCTCTATAAATTTGCCTAGAGCTCAAACCCTCAAATGTCAAGTTGATACCTGTGCCTAACTATGACAATACAGAGAGAATTATGCTTCTTTAGTGCAAAATAAATAATTTCTCTAGACTATGTGTAGAACATGGTGTTTATAGTCAATTACAATGTAATTAAAAATTCATCTCCCTATTGCTGAAGAAATACAGAACCCAAACACCTTATCTCAGCTTATGATTCTTAGTTACAGTACATCAATACGGTAACAGAGTTTATACTAATGTTAGGTGTTGAAAGAGCTGGCCACAACATATTCACAGGAAAATCTGAGAGAGGGGCATATTTCCTAATTTTCTAGTCTCCCAAAATATTGAACCAGCTCTATCACATCTACCTTAACAGGCAATGGTATGGGTTCAGTCTTCTCTTTTCAATTTTATAATATCTCACAGACTTGATAAGGACTTGCCTTAAGTAAGTTATTCTTCAGAGATGTTCCTGAAGGCTCAGTTCTGGTTTGCAAAATTGACACCTATATTGAACTGGCACAGTGCTGTGTTCTTGAAGAAAGGTTTGAGGTGATAAATAAGTGAAATATCTTCTTATAATGATCATTTAAAAGTCCATATCTACGTAAGATTTCATTTTATAGCATCAAGACATAAAACTTATACACTATGTCTGAATTAAACTAAAGGAATTGAGCCACTAGACAAAGCATAAAACAACAATAATAAAAATGAAATTAAAATGATTTGAACAATTAAATAAACAAATAAGGCTACCCAGAGAACTTCTTTAGTTCAAGTATCATTGTATTTTGTCTATTTCTATGGAATCCTTTGTAGTACTGAGGCAGGATTAGAGCAGCTATGCTGGAATGGGTCTCTAAGTTCTCTGAAGGCCTTGGAATTCCAGTAAACCATCCCCCACTGTTGGATTCTCCCTGAAGGAACACCCCTAATGGGAACTGACTCCAGTTCCCTATGAAAGTTATGGAGATGAGTTCTCCATATACAACAAACAAATTGGTCTCTAGCCCCAGAAGCAATTGGGTCGGGCCCCAATGGGAGCTAACCAACCAGAAAAAGTCAGTTTCAAGGGCTTGCCTAGGTGTACAAATATGCCTGACCCTGGCAGCCATCTTTGGCGCCCTAGTCCCTCGTGGCACTTGGAGTGCCAGGAGTTCTTTCTAACTCCTTTCCTCTTGTGGATCCATGAGTTCTCTGACGCCCCAGCCCCTCATGGCACTCCACGTCTGGAGTCCATGAATTCCAGCCTTTCTCTCCTCTAATAAACTCTACCTTAATCCTCTGTATGTGTTCTGATTTCAATATTCACTCGGGAACACAAGAAACCTATAACAATGGTGCAGTCATTCCTGTAACATTTGGTGCCAGAACAGGGACCCAGTAACATTTGGAGAGACTGTTTCCGCGTCATTTGGTGACCCAGCTGGGACTATCCTATAAGATTTGGTAACCCAGAAGGGACATTTGAACAGAGGAAAGACTGTCTCTGCATCATTGTTGCAGGGACAGGACCATCCCCATGTCATATGGTCTTGTGTTTCATAATCATTTCTGGGAAGAGTCAGTTCCTCAGCAGGTGTTCTTTCAGGGTGATTCCAGCAGTGGGGGATGTCCTTCAGGAATTCCAAAGACCTTCAAAGACCTTGAGAGTCCCATCCCATCATGGCTGCTCTAATCCTGCCTCATCACTACTACAAATTGAGATGCTGAATGCAAAATGAATAGTGTAACATTTTTCTTGGTCACAGAATCTGGTGGAGAATGAATACAACTGTCTTTTCATGTGCATCCTTGTCTGGAGGCCTGATTATGGAAGATATGCCTAAAACCCCTCCTAGTGTGAACACTGCTTGGTGTATGATTGGTTCACAGGACCTTGTTATCTTGCTGGCCATCAGTTCTAACTGACCTTAGCTGAGAGGCTCTTCCCAGGCTACACTACATGGCCGTTCCATCACAGAAATAAAGAATAAGCTAGGCTGGCTAGAAATAGAGCCAGTGAGAGGAGGGTTGGTTTAACATGTACAAAGTCCTGGCATTGATACCTAGCAGCATAAAAATAGGATAGGTGGTAAATACCTGTAACCCTAGCACCAGGGAAGTGGTGGCAATAGGTACAAAATTCAAAGTTATCTTTGACTGCACATTGTGTTCAAAGCCATTCTGAGCTATAACAGATCTCAGCGCAAAAATAATTAAAATAAGTTTGTCCTATGCTTTGAATTCCAAACATATTTCAAATCTCTTCTGATGTTCTGCTTGTAGCTAAAGCAAGCTCTAATTGTACAAAAGACTTTGAGATTAAATCATGGGCAATTTTAAGGTCAACTCTACCTTGCATCATGTTGGCACGATCTCAGGATCTCACAGGATGGCACAAAGAGCAAGAAGATACTCTCAAGGAGAAACCTACTTCCTTGGCTATGGCATGAATAAAGAAGGCCAGAATGTAACTGTAAACTCCCAAAAGAATGAAAATCACCAAAAAAAAATATTTTGTTGCAAAATACTTTCCAACATAATGCTGAAATTTAGTTGCTTAAAGAGATAGAAAGATTACTGACCATGTCCTTCTATAGAAAAACTTATATATTTTGAGTGCATGTGTGTGTGTGCTTCTCAGAGGGAACAGTATGTTCCAAGGGTGACTTCAGAAATCATCTTATATTGCTTTTACCTGTTTCTTACTTCTCTCTGGGATTTCACAGGCTCCTCCCACCAGGGTCAGAAGTGCAGACAGAAGCTGTTTCTGCCTGGCCTTTTTACATTGGCCTGAGATCTGAACTCAGGTCCTTCTGCTTGGGAGGCAGTGTCTTTACCCATGAGATATTTCTCCAGCCCTTGACCATGTCCTTTAAACATAGTTTAGGGTAAAGAATCAAAATGTCTAATATTCCATAGTCCAAAAAACAATTTAGTCATCTTGTAAGGCCATATTTTGTGTAGACTATGCGCATGAAATGTTTTAGTGAACTTAATGCCATAATAATAATGATAATACAAAAGCGAAGAAGCTGTTAGTAAATGACAAATACTGACCTCACGTCAGCATTATGCTTAAGCAAAAATGGTCCCATGAGACAGGAGGAACCAAAAGCAATACTAACTTCAAACTGATTTATAGACTTGAGCTACTTGGACTTGTTTTATGGACTAGAACAATTCCACACCTTTGGAAATGGAGAATATGCAATGATTCTCTCTGCCTTATGGGCATTTCCGTGCTTTTAATCTAATAAAAACCTATATGTCAAGCAGGAGCAAGCCAGGGTCTCATTACTGTGCTTCCTTAGCTTGATATGGATGGTTAAGTTCCTGTACAGATGTTGCCCTTGGGGTTCCCCGAGGGTGAGCCACGCAGGTTTGCATCTCTACTTACTGACAAAATAAAAAAGAGAGATGACACTACATATTCTCTTCCTGCTTTCACATATGTATCCACTAAGAATGAGGGAAGCAGAGAATCTGGAACAGTCTAAGAAGTATGCATGAGCACACTCTCAACCTTGTGTTTCTCAAGCGCAATCACCTCTTAAGCAGGAAAATAAGCAGCCTCATGGTCAGGATAGCACCAAAGCTACTTCAGAGAGTGCAGGCAAACAGATACCGGGTAAATGGCCCAGCTAATGGAAAAGGCAGGCATATAAAAATCTCCCAAATGGGGATAGAAATGCCAAAGAGAAGTAACAGAGCCCTTTCAAATAACAGGCAGTAATAGTGGACGTCTTTGTTACTATGTAACACCGCTCATGAGGAGGAGCTACTCAGTATGAAAAAGTGCTGATGATGGAGAGTCCTTAAATTGAAGTCTCATCTGTATATTTAAGGGCAAATATAGTAAATAACAGGGAATTTTCTGATTTTTGATCACCTGGAAAATATGAAATCAAATGGACATTTTATTTACCTAAAGAATAGAGATGATTGTGAATTACTGTGCTTTTATCTACTATACCAAAGTGTCTCTCTGGGATTTGTAAAGTTTTGAAATTCAAAGTCACTAAAAATAACACACTTAATGGATGGGGAAGAGAGCTCAGCGGTTAAAGCCTTAGTCTGGCAAACAAAAGAACCTGAATTTGGATCCTCAGTGGAAATGGCAGAGTCCTTTAATTCACATCCTGGAAGGTAGAGCTTAGAAAAGCCCAGAACAAAAAAATACATTTCTAGAACAATCCACAATGGTTATGGATATCATCCTTGGTTCTTCACAGACATACTAACTCTTGTGCTGTCTTGTACACAAACACATGGGGGGTAGAGAGTAATGAGCCTGGAAGAACTAAGTTTTAACGTGAAATCACAGCCAGTCTTACTCTCACACTGTCTTCTTAGCCTTTTTGACTCTTTAATTGCAGTGCCATTTTTCACTGGGATGGCAAGCATGTTTTTACATATGCATAATGCAGCCCTTGCTAATGTGTATTGATTACAGAGTGATAGGATGCCAGGATGTTGGAATTTTACCCAATTTCCCTGCAAAGCGTCTCCTTCATTCATTGCTTTCATTTTCTTTTTAAGTGGAAGAGAGATGACATATTTTCCAATATATCTTCATGGGATATGAACTGTAGTGTTCAACAGGTTAAAAAGACCTGGGTTCACAAAAGAAAAACTGAAAGCAGCGCCACATCAACAGTCTTGTAAGTCTTTCATTCCTGCATTCCAGTTACTGCAGGAAAATCAATACTTTCCTTTGAGTGGAGTGATCTAGCTGCTTATAAGAAATTTACATCTCCCTGACAAGCACTTTGTAAGGTCTAGTTCACCTGGGTCACAGGAGTCCACATCATTTGCATCTTGAGCAATTTCTCTCTTGCCTCTCTGCCTGTGACACGGAAAGGAAGATTGAACCTGGTCATAAAGAGGTGCTCATTATGCCTCAGCTGAGAAGAGTAATTCTGTAGGTGTTCCAAAAGTGCAAGGGTATCACATAGTGATAATATTTTTTCACAGCTCCTCAGACCTATGCACACGCCAAGAAATGGAAACTATGCACAGAGGCACGTTTGGAGCCTTTAGCTGTCTCTCAGCAAAGGAAACAAGGTCATTGAAATATGAATTTAGATAGATTTATAGATTATAAACCAACAGATATGTAGAGAGAATATATTTAGTTCACTTCTCATGAACCTTAAAATATGACTTCCAGATATAATTCTATCCTTTAAATTTTGCAAAGTCCAAATATTAAATTGACATTTAGCTAATGATACAGTGTGAATTCCTGTATTTTTCTGGGTAATGAGCTAACCACAGTGTAGTATATAAAAATCAAAAAACAATGATTGAATATGTTTTTATCAGTATTTCTTTTGTGTGTGTGTGTGTGTGTATGTGTGTGTGTGTGTGCGTGCCTGTGTATGGTGTGTATCAGAGAACACTGTGTGTGATTGTGGTGGCCCAAGGATAATTTCAGGAATCACTCTGGATTTCATTCCCTCCTCTTTGCTTTGCTTTGGAGTTTCCCAGGCTCCACCAGAAGTACAGGCTGCCACCATTTCTGCCTTGTGTTTTTATGTTGAATCCAGGATCTGAATTCAGGACCTTCTGCTTGTGAGGCAGAGGCTCAATCCCTGAGCCATCTCTTTAGCACTAAATATTTTAAACAAAAATAAAATGCAAGAGCACTAATTACAGTTAACTTTTTAGTATATCTTTTAGAATTTAACCTGCATTAAATTTAGAGATTTTTTTGGGGGGGGACATCTGTCAAAATGCCAATATCTAGAATGAGTGTGAAAACAATTTTTTGTAGTTTCTAAGTTAGAGTCAACAATGAGGCTCAAATGGATGTAGTGAGATTAATTTTATTCTAATATGTGGGGAAGCTGCTGTATAGGTGTAAATGAAATCATTATTATCACTCAATATGCAGTAGTCAAGCTCAGTAGTATCTGATGTGCAAAGGAAATTATAGATTAACTTTAAAAATAGGGCTTGCACATCCATGCTATAGATTTCATCCTTCTAGTTTGTAATGAATCTTTAAAAAGATTTCTCTGTTTTGGCAGAAGCATCATCCTAAAGATACACAAAAACTGTAGGACTCAAATAGAAATAACCCGTAGTTGTCAACGTCTTACATGTGAATCTTGAGAACAACCCATTATACCTTCAGACAGTAATCTGCAGTCATCCTAGTAATATGACCTATTCATTCAGAATGGAAAATTTCCTTTACCTTTTTATGTACATAGGTCAATCACTATTTGTGCACACAATGAAATCGAGAATATACTGAACATTTGTTATAACACAGCTGTATTATAACTGATACATAAGCACTTACCTGCACCCATCCACTCTTATTAGTCCCAAGAAAATTATTTCAAAGATCCTACAACACAGTTGCAGCTTCTAAATAACCCATATGTGACAGTCTTGTTCTCGAATAATAGAAGATTAATTCCCCCACGGAACAAAAGAATAGCTGAATGGTTGTGTTCTTCAGCAGCACCATGGTGGCGATTCAGCATCGTTTAGAACACATTTCTAAACTCTGCTTGGTGGCTTGTTTTCTAACATTAGTGCACATACTCTTTAATTTAATATCATTAACATGGGTCATACATTTTGCATGATTACCATTTTTGTGCATATACAAGTCAAGTGTGAACAGAGGCAGAAGAAGTTCTGATACACTTCACAAGTGCCCAGGCTTCTTTTTGTTACACTACATTCTACTGAGGCCACAAATAAATAATCTAAAAATGTATAATAATGTCCCATCAATGTTGAAATCTTGGGAGAACAGAAGCTGTATTCACATTGCTTAAATATATCAAATAATGTGAAATTTTGTTGTGTAACATTAATTCCTACAATATTATTGCTAATGTTTCTAATGTATTTTATCATATACAAACTTCCTAAAAATGCTTAGGGTTTCCAAAGAAGATTTTACAGCAGTTGTGAATTTGAAGAAAAAACATGTAGAAGGAAGGTCATATGCACAGCAAAGACCTAGTTAAAATAAAATTATGATGGACAGTAATCTATATCCAGGGTAAAGGACAGAGATAACAAGAGAGAATATACTGACAAGGGTATGCAAGAAAGAAAATACTTATCTCGAACTATTGCTATGGTGTGTGATTTTCTGTCTTCATGTTCAAAATGACTAGTTTTGTCTTATCCAACATCTTTCAATAATGAGAATATGTCAGTGAATGAATACTTTTGTGCTAAAACAGCATGGTTATTGTAATTAGGCAATGGTACACAAATGCGATTTTCTTGTAACACATATATTTAAGTGTTGCCATATTTCCCCCAAATATGTTTATCAGAATCAGACTACTTTCTCTCTGATGTGTATTTATTACTTCCTAGTGCAGATGAATATTCTGTCCCTGTGTAACTTAACACTGTCTATTAACATGATTATTCATATTTTAGCCACCAATCATTTTTATCTTATCAAATGGTCTACA
The DNA here is from genome assembly GCA_023101885.1 of Typhlomys cinereus. Taxonomy (NCBI): domain Eukaryota; kingdom Metazoa; phylum Chordata; class Mammalia; order Rodentia; family Platacanthomyidae; genus Typhlomys; species Typhlomys cinereus. Next base: position 12,533,156 of record JALPQD010000007.1, on the reverse strand, counting down.
CTACAAATTAATTATGAAATAGCTACATAATAACCAAATATTTTACCTAAATATTTCAATCACATGTACCTCTCTAGAGTTAATTAATTGGGTGTGTATAAATGTAGTGAGATTAAATGTATCATAAAATATTTCAATACTTGGAGACTTAAGAGAAAAATCAAAATTATTGCTCTTTTTTGAAAAAATTAGCTCAAGGTACATGGACATAGTAAAAAAATATTCATTTGTTTTAATATTCCTATTAATAATAATGCAGAAAACAAATAGGTGTGAGAAGATAAAATATGTCCAAGACTAGTAAAAATATAAAATAATCACTATTGTTATATGATTGTCATGGTTTGAAATGTGTCCCCCACAGTCTCATGTGTTGGGCAAGGTCATGGTACCTTGAGAGGTGGAGCCTTGCTGAGGAAGGCAGTCACAAGGGGTGGGCCTTGAGGTGGATTAGTCCCACCCTACCTTCAGGAGAAATCTGCCTCTGCAGCAAGCAGTCTGCAGCTCTCAGCTTCCAAGGTGTCTGCGGTGACTTAGCCTCCTCCACCTTTGGCCAGCCAGCCATGCCGCCTCTGCCATGAGAAACTGCCACCTCTGGAAACATAAGCTGAATAAACCTCCCTTTCTCCCTTAAGTTGATTGACTTTGAGTGTTCTCTCACAGCAATAGTTAAGAGTGACTGTTACAATTATAATGCAGATTTCTCATCTTTACTATGTGAATTTAACTAGCAGACTGATAAACATTAAAACTTTACTTTTAAAAATTCCAGATGTGCCAAGTGATTGATTCGGGTGATGGCCCATTTTCTTGGCTCACACATAGGACTTTACCTGTTGTAGGCCATGTGTCTTTTCAATGTTAGAACTTAGATCTTTGGGTTTAATTCCAAAGTCATTCATTCCATCTATGAGAATGGAGTTTCACTCTGATCATTTACGTAATCAATTGACTTAATCTAGTGCTACTTACAAGTACCCATATCTAGATAGCACCAATCAGAGAAAGGATTTAATACATGAATTTTAGAGGGAAATAAGTATTCATATTCTGGCAATACTAAATGTCAAGTGCAGAAGGGCCTACCAGCATTCATTTTTCCGCATCTCACAACAGAGTATCAGTCTGGAATTCTAGGATGCTCATGCTGCCTGTCGCTTTCATGCCATCCAATATTATCAGTTCCCATTAAAATTGAAAATTTGAATGTGCTTATCTAACTTTTACAAAAAGAAATTTAACTATATACCACATCCATTTCACATATATTTCTATGAGTCGCATATCAGCCATGGAGCTGTGCTCTGCAAATACCTACAACTTTCAGCCTCGCTTACCAAAACATCAAAATCAAGGCTCACTATCTTGGAGAAGAGTGAGCGTTAAGAATGCAAGAGTCTGATGGTGGGGAGCACACTGTCAATCATCATCTTCGGGTCACAACAGGACTGCTGTACATAAAGGCAGACCCACACTGTATTTGGCTTCTCTATATGGTACCATGGACGAGGGAAGACCTCAAGAGATGCTGTACCTTGCTGAGCTGATGCCAGACAGGAACGGGAAAGTTTCTTTTCTTAATGATTTGCTGGTTGATGAGTCATCCATGTCCCAGCTCTATCTCAGATAACATTCTACGGGTGATATAAGCAAAATATGTGAAAATAGGAGAGAGACAGGATGGAAAGGAGCCACAGAACAGAAGACCAGGAAGTAGAGAGACCCATTAACCTCTCAGATAGGATGGATGTGACTGTGATGTAGCAGGTGTCTAGCTTCAGCCACCATGCTGCTTCTGCTGTGAAAGTCTGTTCTCTCCTCTGGGATTATAAATTAAATAAATCTGTCTTTCTCCCTTGAGTTGCTTGACTTTGTGTGTTCTCTCACACAATAGTTAAGAGTAACAGGTTACACTATTTATGCTTGACAGGAATTCTTCCATTGTCAACTTTCATAGGAGATCAAATCCCTACCTGATTAAGTTTCCTCAAGTCTTTACACCTCATCAGAGAGGAGGACCTAGAGGGAAGTTTGACATGCACACTAGAGGATGCTCCTGAGATGGGGGGGGCAGGCAATGGAAGAAAGGGAGGGAGGAGCGGAAAGGAAAGCGAAAATGGGGGAGGGAGCAGGGGCATCCAGGGAGAGGTGGAGGGATGGGAATGGGGTTTCTATCAATTTTTTATGAATGGAAAAAATAAATTAATTAATTAAAAATGAACATTCCTTTTTTCCTCATGTGGAGCTTATTTAGCAATTTTTTTTTGCAGATATGCTATGGATACATTTTCATCTTGTTGCATATCAATGTCTCTGATTCTCGTTTCCCCCCCTTCTTGTAGTCTCCACCAGCAGGGCAAAAGACATTCACAATACGGACTGGCCATACCAGTCCCTTCTTCATTTTGTAGGGATCCCACCTTTCCTATAGGATAAGAGTCAAAAGCTTCCAAGGTGCAAGACTCCCTGCAAGGAGCCTTTGTCAATTTTTGCCTAACTTTGTCCTTTGCTGACACACTAACTACAGGAAACTTCCATTGTAAAGGCAGGAACAAATAATACATGCCCTCTGTCCGCACTGCACTCCCTCTTTCTTTAACTTTGAATTAAAATTCAGGACCACTCATCCCATACACAGTCACTCTAAACATTTGTGATCAACAACTCTATCAAGGTGTTATTTTTACCACATCTTTACCATGTCAATTTTCACTTCATATCATATGCTTACTTTTCATCCTACACTACTAGAATACAAGTTTCAGAAAGGCAAGGCTTTTTATGTTTGTTTGTTTTGGTTCATTGACATACCCCAAAGAAATATCTAAAAGGGAAGTAAGTACACAGCATACCAAAAACATGTTTTAAAAAATATGTGAATTCCCAGAAATTACTTATTTTTGACAGAAGTTAGTCCCGGTTTCTCATGTACATGTCATATGGAAGATATAGGAAAACTTTAGTCTAAAGTCCGGTTTCACTTTCAAAATTACAAGTGATTAGAAGTGAAAAAGCCTTGAGAGAAACAATCCCATTTACTATAGGCCTAAAAAAATGAAATACCTTGGTATAAACCTAACCAAGGAGGTAAAAGACCTTTACAATGAAAACTTTAAAACCCTAAAGAAAGAAATTGCATAAGACACCAGAAGGTGGAAAGACCTCCCATGTTCCTGGATTGGCAGAATCAGCATCGTGAAAATGACCATCTTACCAAAGGCAATATAAAAATTCAATGCTATACCAATTAAAATCCCAAAGCAATTCTTTAAAGAAGTTTACCAAACAATCTTAAAATTCATATGGAGGCACAAAAGACCCAGGATATCAAAAACAATCCTGAGTAACAAAAACAGTGCTGGAGGTATCACCATACCAAACCTTAGTCTATACTACAACTCCATAGTTGTAAAAACAGCTTGGTACTGGCTCTAAAATAGACACACAGATCAATGGATAAGGCTTGAAGACCCAGATATAAGCCCACAAAATTACAGCCATTCAGTCTTTGACAAAGGGGCCCAAAAAATTCAATGGAAAAAGAACAGTATCTTCAACAAATGTTGCAAGCAAAACTGGATCTCCACATGCAGAAGATTAAAAAATGACCTGTACTTGTCACCATGTACAAGAATTAATTCCAAATGGATCAAGGACCTTGATATAAGGCCAGAGACTATAAAATCATAGTTGAAAGGGTAGGAAACTCCCTCGAGCTGATTGGGCTAGGCCAACAGTTCCTAAACAGACATCCAATGGCACAGTCACTGCTACCAACTCTCAACAGTTGGGATCTTGTGAAATTAAAGAGCTTCTATTCAGATAAAGAGATTGTAACACAAGCTCAAAGGCAACCCACAGAATCAGAGAAAATCTTCACTAACCACATATCTGAAAGAGCTCTATTATCCAGAATGCACAAAGAACTTAGAAAACTAAACACCAAGGAAACAGTTGACGAGTGGATAAGGAAACTGTGGTACATCTATACAATGGAGTATTACTCAGCCATCAAAAATGATGAATTACTGGAATTTGCCAAGAAATGGATGTCATTGGAAACAATTATATTAAGTGAAGTATCCCAGACCCAGAAAATTAAGCAGTGTATGTACTCCCTAATAGGTGGCTCCTAGTACCAAACCCACCCAGCCCATCTAGAGACACTCAAAGATAAATCTCTGTAATACCCACAGTAATTGCAAGGATTATGAACAGGAGGGATGGGGTAGGAGGGCCACACCAGAAACAAAGAGAGAGGAGACCATGTTACAGCAGAGAAAAATAGGCCTCCATCAAGGACTGCAAGTAAGTAATGTGACACCTGGTTAAGTTCACAGACTTTTGTTCCTGATCATTTACAACTGAGGGTGTATGATCTCACCAGAAGGGGAGGACATATAGTCTGGCAGATAAAAAGTAACCATTATGCAAATGCGTGATTGACCCCTCCCTCACTGCAGTTTCCTACTTTTATTACATCTACCTTTGAATATACTCTTATAACAAGACTCTAGTTTAAAAGCCAGGGGGTGACATCCAATACCCATCAGGATGGAGCCAAGGGCATTGCAGGAGCATCAAAACTGTAAAAGAATATCAACAAACCATAATCCAGAACTTCAAAGACTCTATATCAACCACCTAGAACTAGGCCAGTGCTTTAATCCCTGTGCTTAAGGGGAACACAGGAAAGGGAGAGTTGGTAGCAGTGACTGTGCCATTGGATGTCTGTTTAGGAACTGTTGGCCTAGCCCAATCAGCTCGAGGGAGTTTCCTACCCTTTCAACTATGATTTTATAGTCTCTGGCCTTATATCAAGGTCCTTGATCCATTTGGAATTAATTCTTGTACATGGTGACAAGTACAGGTCATTTTTTAATCTTCTGCTCAGAGAAATTCATGGAAGAAGGGGTGGTAAGATTGTAAAAGGACAAGTACAGGGGGAGCAATGATATGCAAGATACTCCACACAAGTTAGGGCCGAAGCAATCATAATTGGACTTTGCATGCCCTGCGCAATGTCCAACACACTATTGACCCCACAAAGTCTAGCATTTGCTAAAGGCACCAAGATCCTTGGAGGCAAGGGATTGATAGCCACAGTAGTGTTCCTGTGCTTAAGGGGAACACAGGAAAGGGTTCAGGGAAATGCCACTGGGGCCTTGTACGTCATCAGAGAGGAGGGCCCAGAGGAGAGTCAGGCATGCACATTAAAGGATTGTCCAGGGATTGGAGGTGGCACTGGGGAATGGGGAAGGAGGGATGAAGGGAGGGGGAGCAGGGGGGTCTGGGGGAGGAGAAGGGGGGAGGGAACCGTTGTACCTATTTAGTTTGTATGAGCGGAAATAGTAATAAAAAATTACAAGTGATTAAACATTTTGAGTATTTTGCTAACATATATTAATAATCAGTCAGTTGGAGTAAATTTGAAAGCCAATAATTTTGCACTTATATATTAAATTGCCAAGTTTTATAAACCTTAGCTAAATTATGTAAAAACACCTACTCATGTTTTTGTGCTATTCTTACAAATAAAACATGTTCAACAAAACACTAATGTTGAGTAATTACAAAGAATAAGTTTGCTTCAAACATAGGCTGCTATGCTATGGTATTATATTTAACATACATTTGGAATTTAAAATTTTTTTTGAAAAATGTATTTCAGAAATGTTAACTCTATGAGGAAGAAGTTATGTTTCATAATTTTAGAAAGGCTGTAAAAATCATTTTAGTTATCTCTATGTACTCTCTATAAAACCATATCCATTTCTTGCTTGTCAGAAGAAACTTGTATTATTATACTTCAGTAATTATGCTTTCATACCAAAACATTTTGGGAAGAAAATAAATTTTCAGCCAAATGAGTCCAAAGTAATTACTCTTCTAATCATGAATTTTTTAAATTTATTTTCTTTTCCTTTAATTTGAATTTATTTTTCTCCCCTTCCTCTCTCCCTCCCTCCCTCCCTCCCTCCCTCCCTCCCTTCCTTCCTTCCTTCCGTCCTTCCTTCCGTCCTTCCTTCCTTCCTTCCTTCCTTCCTTCCTTCCTTCTTTCCTTCCTTCCTTCCTTCCTTCCTTCCTTCCTTCCTTCCTTCCTTCCTTCCTTCCTTCCTTCCTTCCTTCCTCTCTTCCTTCCTTCTTCCTTTCAATTTTTGGAATCAGGTGAGAATCAGGTGTCACTTTGCAACAGGCTGGTTTTAAATTCAGAATTCTCCTGACTCTACCTCAAAGTGGTAGGAACATAGGCTGATGTTACCTATCCTAGCATGTGTATCTTCAGTAAACAGCTTTCAATTTTTCATTCAACACATCTCAATCAGCAGGACTAAATGAAGAGAATGATATATGCATCTTTGATATATTGTAGTGGTTTTACATGTTTATATTCTGCAGTCTGGTAGACTCATGAACGATTTTAAGCAACAGAATGTATAAATGCCAATCAAGTAAATCACTCACAGAGAGTCAGTGGCTTGCTGAAAGAAAGATACTCTCAGGAATTGGAGCAACCTTACACTGCCAAAACTGAAGCACATTGAAAAGTTTAATGCTTTGGACAGATTTTGACAAGAGTGATGGTGCTGGCGTCCTTGGCCTGTTCCTACTCTAGGGAGTTATAACTTTAAAAGATTTGATTTTTTTTTATTATGACTAGTTCTTCAAATATAAAGGCCTTTGGACTCAGTGACTCTGATATGTCCCATTTCTCTTGTCTGGGCCTAGAATCAATCATACAAAAAGGAAGCATAATGATACTTCTTTTTAAAATTACATCATTTAAAACGTGTGATCTTACTTTGCTACATGTATACATTATCCTTATACATCATTATAAGCTGATTGTGATATAATTTGGAGCATCAGATCTCATTTTACATTAGGATGTTTATCAACGTCTTATCATTAGAAGAAAAATACATCACATGATGATTCATTTATAAGAACAAAAACCTAGCTCACAGCAATGAATGTTCCATTCTGAGACTGAGTCAATCCACAGCATTAGGTCTTTGTGTGAGTGTATAATGGAAAATTTGGATGAGTGTGTGTACCTGTAAAAATTATAATACATACTAACAGCATCATCTTGCAAACCAAATCTTCAGGACATGGGTCTTTAAGAATTTTTCAAACATGAAACTACAGCAACAAGCTTGGCTTGTTAATTCTGCATTTGATGCAGTGGATGTTTAACCATAACTGAATTTTAAAGACTAGCTCCAAAGTAGCATAATGCATGTTAATAGTTTCTTCTGACATTTGAATATACTTGATGCAAAGAGCGACCTGAAACTTTCTGCTTCAATATTTTTCCCACATATTACCATTGTTCGGATGGAGCCATTGCCGACACTGCTATAGGTTTGATCATTTTCTTGCCAATACATAGTTTTCTTGTCTCTCTGTCTCCATCTCTCCCTTGCTTTTGTTCTCTTTCTCTCTGTCTCTGTCTTTCTCTTGATCCTTTCAAATCATTTTACATTGTGCAACAAAGTCATATTTGCTCTGTTCGGCATTACTTCTAATCTTGGAGAATGTTGGAAAGACTGTTTGTGTATGTGATGATATAGGTGCACATTATTATTTTTAATGAACTGCAAATACAAATTGTGCTATTATTCATGTTCCTTCTTCCATATTTTTCTGTTATTCCAATCTAAACCTATGAACACTTTAATTTTCTGAATTCTACCCGTGGCTACATTGCAATTTTCTACCTAATATGATAGATACTACATATATGGCAACTCCTCTGCATTGTGCTATCATTAGAAACCTTTAATGGACTTTTCTGCCTTAAGGTACTAGAAGAAAGGAGTCACTTAATTTTAAAGTATTATTCAGTATGCAATCAATTCTAACAAAGGCAAAAACTTACAACTCCATGATAATATTAGCACATAGTTATGTTTCTTTCGTTGCAGTAAAGTTGATAGCAAGCACTCCACATTTGGCTTTTGTTTGCATGACTTTTTCCTGACTGTCTTTGCTGCTTTCACATATGAACATGTGCTATATTTGCTGAATATGACTCAAGTGTCGATTTGAGTTATGTCATTTCATGACTGATATATGATATATATAAAAATAAAGGGTCTAATACATTCCCTCAAAGAGTCATCGATGTAAAGGATGTGTGCATGGGGCATGCAATATACAAATAAATATCAGAAGGAGACAGCAATCCTCACTGTGAGGCACATATCTTCCCTGGTGACCTCCTGTTGACAATAATTACACTTCACTAAAGACGAGGAAGGTCACTTGTCTCTGTCAGATGGGAAGGCAGCAGCTCTCTTTTGGATGCATTTCTCTTCTCTCTTTTCCTCTGTGTTTCTACTCCTTGATCCATGGACCTTTTCAGACATTGTTCTCCTCTCTCTCCTGCAATCTTTCATGCCTCCCTTGGAATTTTAATTTCTCTGTATTGTTTCCATGCCAGTGTAGGTATTTCTACATATATGTATAGCCTTTATACTTCACCTTTCCTTCCTTTTTTTTTTCCACTTTAAACTCTTCTGAACACACACACACACAATGCATAATTTACACTTCATAGGTTGAACTCATTCCTATTCTTTTCTTTTGAATAGTAAAGTATCAATCACACTAACCCACTTACTGAGCCAAAGTTCTTCCTTAGAGCCAAAAAACTCCTAAGAGTCTAAAAATGAACAGTCTTATTCATAATGATGACAGCATGCATTCGATTTGCATAGAACCTTTTCAGTCAAAGTGTTGTACAGCACAGTTAGGCCTCTCTACAGGATTACTCACAGAACTGTTTAAATCAGTGACCTTGACAAGACTCGCCGTCATTTCATTCTGAGAAAATCACACTCAGAAGTAAAACTAATTTATGTCTAACGTTCTAAATTCTAATTATACTCACGATCAGTGCTATTTCTCAGAGTTGAATCTGCGGTTGCATAACATGGCACAAGGGTTCAAAGGGTAAAAAAGAAATTGTCTTGGGGTGCACATTTTTGACTAATCATGCTGCTTGTCTCCTACATATAATATCTCATTTTTTTCTGTGATTTCTTTTGATCCTTCTGAGTTTGTTCTGTTTTACAAACTAGAAAATTGAAATTCTAAGATTAAGTTAAATTATTCAGTATCATATCTAAGATGTACTTATGTGTGGGATTCAACCCCAGAGTCATGAGTACAGAAAAAAATATGTCTTTCTGTTCTTTAAATACATCTCATCCATCAACGGGTCCTGATGTTTCCAAACTTATTAAATAATGATTGATTAGAATAACCCATTGAAGTTTTATTGGCAATTACAAATTTAGAGGTTTTTTTCAAGAGCTTTTACCTAGCTTCTCCTCACAAGGTGAAACATATAGAAGACTGTAGCAGTTTACCTGCATGGTTGCTGATAAATGACAATCAAACAGCTTAAGGGAACAAGGTTTATTCTCTCTAATGATTCCTGGTTACAGTTCTCAGTCCAGCACCAACATCAGGGCCCAGGGAATTAGCTACACCATCACCACATATCAGCTGAGAGATGGACAATCCTTACTTTCCAGACCAGCGTGTCTGGTCAAGTGAATAGAAAGATGAGAACTTCCTCAATCATCTCTCAGGATTTTATTCATCTGTTCAGGGCCTAGTCCCACCCACCATGGGCTGGACCTTCCTCAGCAGCTAGACAAGCAGGTTTGCTCTGGGCTAAACTTAACCACTAATTCTCTATAAATGTGCCCAGAGCTCAAACCCTCAACAGTCAAGTTGACATGTGTGCCTAACCATGACAGAGACTAATACACATAAAACAGAAAATTGCTGAAGATGGCCAGTCCTGGTTTTCTTGAGCATGTCTCATTGAAATCATTAACCTCCCAAAGTAAAAAAGGAGTATCAGTAAAACGTCAAATTTTCCTAAATTTCTAAGTTTTCAGTAATTTAATGCTTTGGATGATCCAACTCACTTACCACTTTCTACTGACTAAAATTTGCTGAATTTCTCATAGCTCAGTATAGGAAAGAATATGGCTAGGGTAATATTGACCATTTCACCTTCTGGCAATTGAATTCTTCCAGTTTTCAATCAGGTAACTGGAACCATATAGTTAGTCATTTCCATGATGTTAATAATAATTCTTATTCTAACTTTAGTTTAGATATAAAATTAATATTTATTTTGTTTTAGTCATTTTGTCCATATCCACTATTAATTAAAATTTTAATTAAGCTGCAGCTGTTATCAGTTAGTCCTTAATCCTTAGAATTAGTGAAAATTTAACACAAAGCGTTAGTTGATTTGAACTTGAAAATAGGTACTGTCTGAAGTCTATAAATACTTGCTCTTGCTTTTTTTTAGTTAAAATTAGATACTCTTGCCCATTATTTGGTGAGAATCAATTTAAGGATGACTAGTTCAAGAATGAGCATGGTTCACTGAACAGCCTCCTTGGCAGGTATCAATCAGCCCTATTTCTGGTACATGTTTAAAAACACCATTTAAATTTAGCAACCAGTTCGTTGGTTTTGTGTCTCAGTACCATTATCACTATCACTGTTATAATGATTCTGACCTACAGCCCTGGGATATGTAATGGTTAATTGGGTAATGTCCATTAAGTGCTTCTAGCTACTTAGAATAAATATACTATATGGCTATTGTAAGTGTTGTTATTATAAGATGTTTTTCTGATGCTGTATCAATGATGGACCACTCCATGATTATGAGGTAAATTACTTCCTGCAATAATGTCTATGAAATACATATTGATTGAAATGTATATGCTTTGGAATACATTTAGGAATTTGAATGAGCTAATTAGCAAAGGGCTGTATTTTATAGTTCTGTAGCTACATATTTAATACTATGCATCAGAAACAGAGGAAGTAAGTCATAGAGACAGGACACAGTCTTCAGAGATCTGTCATGAGACCACCCATGCTTAGCCACTACTGCGCAGAGTATCTCTTATGTTTATGTCTATATGTATGTCCTTGATCACAAATGTACAAGCCTCTGAAACTTGTTAAGCTATCAGTTTGAAAAGTCCCTAATAAAAACAAGTCAAAGATGGAGGGCATTATAAAGAAGGCCCAAGCAAAAGGAGGAATGTGAACTCAGTTTTCTCTTTTTCATTCAGACTTCCCTCCCTTCCTACTCTTTGGATAGGGATATTTTCAATGTGATCCTGAAGTTAGATGTCTAACTATTTGAAAATGAAAACAAAATAAAACAAAGGAACATTAGATGATATCCTATTATAGCATGTAGAAATATAACAGATTGATTTTCTTATTAAGTTAATATGATCTAAAATTAGAAAAGACCCCAGAATAGTGCATTGAAATGATAAAATAAAGTTATTATCTGTCAACACAAATGGCCAGAGGTAAGGTCACAGGATTCACATCCTAATTCAGTCACTAACATGAAAGACCTTGAGCCCGTCTATCAGTTGCTCTCCTCAGCAGGTTTCCTTACTGGCTACTCCTCCTTTGCAAATGACTGAAGCAGCTCAGCCTGCCTATTGATACACATAAGTCTCTACATGCCAGAGAATTAATGCTCCTTTGCAAAAATCATGGAGGATTGTCTTCCAGTTGTTCCTAAACAAGTAATAGGAGAAATATAACTTCCACATGTAACTTAATTAATCAAGATTCTCTTCCACGGTCAAGAACATGGTTCTATTTCTCTGGATCTTAATGCTCTGTAAATGATTTTGATTTCCTGACTGTAGTTAGCATCCCCTATATAAAGAAAATGCATGTTTGCTGAATTGTATAGAGTCTGCTATCCTTGTATTTAATGAATGTATTTCATTTTTTGTATTCTTCATATTCCTACAATAAGAATGAATATATTTATTTAAAATTTTCTTTTAATATGTGACTGCAAATTTTCATCACAAAATGAAATTAATTCTTAGTTCCATATATATTGTGGCTCCATTTTCTATAGTTCCATAATTCTGGGAATGAATGAAAGTCATCAATGTTCAAACACAAATACGGACATTTCATGAGTCAATCAACATTCGCTCACTTGCATGGTGAAGTGCATGTATGGTCAGCATAACCATAAAGCAAACTCCACTAAACCAACATGAAAAAAATGTATTTTACTTTCTTTATAGCTGAAGGACATTCCAGTATGATCATTTTTGTTGTCATGGATATTGTGCACGTATGTGTATCTGTCATATTGTATGTGTTTATATATGCATTTTATGTATCTATCCATTATGTATTCATATGTGCACACAATGTGATTGACTATAGGAATACATGAGGTGTAGCAAATACTTTGAAACATCACTTAAGGTTTTGTAGTTGTGGTTGACACTCCTTTCCTATGAGATAGTAAAATATAATCTGCACTGCTTTTATTATAATGTGAGTATACTAGTGATTGGTTTAATTATATTGTTACTCCTACTCTATTGAGATAATAAAAGCATACCCTGGATTTACAAAAGGCATATTGTTTCAGTATTATCCATGGTACAGAAAGTTCTTGTAGCACAATAAATATTATGTGGAAAAGAACTCAGTCAAAAGATTTGGATAAAACTAATTCAAACAAAATTCTCAAGTCTGTAAATGCAAATATATAGTGCATGACTTAACATAGCATGAATATTGTATGCTGGATTTCCTATTGACCAAATATTACATTTCATTGAATAATTATCAAGATTAACATTTGGGGACATGCATTAGAGTCTAATTAAAATTGCCATTTTTAATTCACAAAATGTTTAAATACATTATATTTGAATTGAGTGTAAGTTGAAGGTTGCTTCTGTCTGTTTTGGTTAATTGAGAAAAGTATTGTTAAATATGGCTTTGCAAATACAAAATGAAATGTGTTTAATGTTTTAGTAATTCTTGTGCTCTCTTTATTGCAAAATTCTAAAACGTATGCTTCTGCCTCCACTTGCTTTTGTGCTTCTTGTAGAATCTGGGACATTGGTTTATGTTTTGGTAAAACTTTGACATCAAATGTCCTTTATTTTTATAATTACTAAAAATGAGAGCACTAAATAAAAATGAGAGACTAAATGTATAGTAGTTTATTCATGTGTGGATAAAACAAAATTATTAGTATTCGATTATTTCAAGATACAATGGCATCTCCATCAACTTGTCAAAAGCACAATTAATTCTGTCTTTTCTCCTATCAAATTTGCAAGTCTAGAATTAAGTGAAAAATCGCAGGTAAATCATGAATAGGGAAATCTTTACTGACACAGTCTAGGTTAAAAAGAAATAGGATGATTAATCCCAAGCATAATAAGAATAAACAGATATCTGCTTTTTCTATTAAGCAAACCACAGGAATAAGTCAATACCATTTGTCTTAAGGACAACTGAAGATTGAGGTAATGTATATTAGAAAAAGTTTTATTAATGAGAATTTGTGGTCAGCCAAAAACAATACACTTTGAGCACGAGCAATAAAAATCTTTAAAACTGTGAGTGTGTGTGTGTCTTTCTGTCTGTCTGTGTCCCTATCTATCTATCTATCTATCTATCTATCTATCTATCTATCTATCTATCTATAGATCTCTTGATGTCTGTGGAAGACTGCAGGTTTTAAACTTTATTTAGTGTGTGTGTGTGTGTGTGTGTGTGTGTGTGTGTGTGTGTGTATGAGAGGGTACTTTGTGTCCCTGTGAAGGCCCAAGGGTAACTTTGTTAATCAGAATATTATGTAAATGATCAGTCATTCACTACCTACACAATTTCTTTATTTTCAACCAGTCTTTCCAAATGATTAGAAAAAAATGTTTTGCATTAGTGAATTATCTAGAAAATCAGCTTTATTTTATCCTGAATACATTATAATCATACCTAGTTTAAAATTTTGTATTCATTGCAACCAAATGTAAAGGCATTAATTTAGAAAATAGCATGCAAATTTTCCTTATGTTTAAATAGTAATTTTCTTCCTAGCATCTTCATAAACAAAGTCATATATTTGTAATACAAAGCAAAGCATGCTACGTTCTCCATGGTTATAGGGCCACTTTGAGAGCACACATTACATCCAGAGAAATGGGAAAGTTGGTATAAGACTATTTAAAATACTTAAAAATGGGAAAAATAAGTAAATCAATTTGCCTATTTGTTAGGTTTGACTTTTCCTACTTATCAGAATGAAGGTGAATTTTTATCACTACAATTATAAAGTTTATTTCTGCCCACTAAAAAAAGAACAGCAATAATAAATATTTAACCCCAATGGATATTCCTGAAAAAGGGATTTGTCAAAGTTCCATTTATATAATCAAATTACAAGGAATTGTGAAAATGTCAGTGCTATGGTGAAGTTTAATTGGCTTGAGGAAGGAAAAGTCTGGACAGTCCTGTTGGTTTATTTTTTTCCATCCTGCAGCGATTTAGAAAGCAACTGTCTCGGGTCAAGAGCATTAGTTCAGGAAACGTATCACGAAACCAACTTATCCCTGATCTTTCTCCTTTTAATAAGGCCACATCTTCAGGCAGGTACGGATGTTATTATTGCACAGAAGGCATGTGCCTTTTATTGCCCCCAAAAAATCTGTAGTGTATGGGAAAAGAGCGAATAAGACACCAACTTTCTCCATGGATCTAGAGCGGGCCCTAGATGCTGGCTGGGGCAAGAGGAGCCAATTCAATGGTGTACACTCAGACTGTGGCTGCCTTCCATGTCAGTGACTGTTCCTGAGATCTGATTCTATGAGATTCACTCCCAGGAACCACAGAACCTCAGGTATCACCATTCTGAATTGTCCTTGCAGCTCACTGTGACTACTTTGTTGGGAAGCACAGGTATCACACACACACAATACAGTGTCAGATGCGAAGCAAGGCGTACAAGGGAAAGGAGGCAGCTGGGCTTGCTTCAAGGCCAAGAAACAGTAGGCTCCTTAGAATCACAGATGGAGAAGAGAGTTAACATATCTTACACCCAGAATTCCAGGAGAAGGTGTGCAGGCAGGCATTCCATCTCTCAGATCTCCAACAAGTCAAGGTCTAGGGAAGTATATGGATAAATGGAGAAACATCACTGCTTGAAAGGAACATGAGGTGAGGTAATATGTCCACCTACAACTGATATACTGTCCATGTCCTAGACAGAGCCCAAGCACAGATGATCTTTATTGAACTCAGTAATCCACACACAATATGACATGAAGACAGGAAAGACACTTGGAAAGAATAGTGCTTCAGTGAGAGAGTAGTATGAGGTATGGGGTAAATTAATATGGGTAGAAAATGACAAAAATTAATTGTATATCTGTGCAAAATTGTGAAAGAAAAATGGTAACAATAATGTACTACCATTAAGAACAAAAATCAGCAGTACAGAATTTTTCAAGTCTGATGCCTTCCTAATAGCTCTACTTAAGCTGTCCCTGATCTTATCACATCTTTGTGAACTGCTTAATAGCTGGGTATTTGTTGTTTCATGTTTATTCTGAGGTTCTACATTTCCACAAAGACCACTAACATATATGTGGTCAACATTATAAAGGACATGTGTAACAGTTCCTCTTAACTATTGCTGTGAGAGAACATTCAAAATCAAGCAACTCAAGGGAGAAAGGGAGATTTATTTCCTGTACAGTTCTAGAAGGGAGATATAGTCATTCATGGCAGAAGCATGGCTGGCTGGCTAGGTGTCCAAAGCTTGTGACAGGCTGTATCACACGCATCAGAGAGGCTGAGAGCTACCAGACTACTTGCTGCACAGGCAGACTTCCTGGAAGTAGAGTGGGAGTAATCCACCTCAAGGCCCACCATTTTGACCACCTTCCTCCAGCAAAGCTACACCACTCAAAGGTTTCATGACTTTCCCAAATGCATGAGATTGTGGGGGATACATTTCAAACCACGACAGTCCATAACCATTTTAATATGACTACATTCAGGCATTATTAACATGTGACACTTTGATCTCAATCATCTCATATTCTAATTCCCTCCTGCCTTACATAATCCAGTGATTTAGGTTCCTAGAGCAAGCACTTGATTCCCACTTGTCTGCTTTCTTTTCTGTTTTAAGAGGAAGTCTGATTTCCTCTGCCTCAAAATCCATTCCTCTTGAAATCTCTTCCCGGCATGAACAGCTCTAATAGTCACCATTGCATCTCACTTCACCTGCTTCTTACTTTGTTTGTCTCCCTATCCTGTTCTCTTTCTGTCAACTTAAACCTCTTTCTCAGGGGAAACTGGAACCAGTGATTCAGCCAGATCATATGACTCACTTTTCACTAGCAGCGAGCTGTCAGCCAACATCCCTGCAGGATCTGACCACTTTGCACTCTGTGTTTCCTTCTTCTCTGCTGTGCTTATTGTACCCCAGCCACACTTCCACTCAGGTTTCCACCAACATGCCACATATTCAAATGATGCTCCTTTCCCATCTAATTTTACTAACAGAATCATGTTCCTATTCGCATAGTTAACCGATACCTCTACTGTTTTTCTACAGTTATGGCAGCAGTAGGGAAGGCACCAGACTACACAATGAGTTTCAAAGGAGGAGTTTGTGGTATAGATTTCAAACATTGCGGTACAGCATTAAAAAGCAATGAGTTTGGGCTAGAGGCAGGCAGTGCAATGAATCCCAAAGGCCCAACCCTGGTAGTACACTTCTGAAAGCTTCCCAGTTTATATATCTACATTTCAAAAACAGTGCCAACAGAGGAGACCAAAGGGTGAAAATGTATGAGGAGATGCTTCACATTCTTATCATAAGTGACACATCTCCTACATGGAGAACCAGGTTCTTTAAATCCGTATTATGTGTACTGAGCACAAATTTGGATGAAGCAGAAGGTGAATCCTTTGATTTCTCCATCTTTTACTTAGACTTCAGCCCAAAGCCCAAATGTATGCCAGAACTAACTCCTCCAGATAAAATTATGTACTGTGTCTTCAACTGAAAGACCTTGGGCATCCAGATACCACTTGGTAATAATTAACTCACATACTCAAAACAGCATTCCTTTGTTTATCGTTAAAAATTCATTGAGAGCAATGCAAATTCATTTTCCTCTAAAAGAAATTAATTACACTCATAGTGAAAATAGATGTGATGAAGATACTAGCGTCTTTATGATAGCCTGTCTCAAATTCTATATATTTCTAATTTTTAAGTCTATTTTTTGTTATATATAATATGGACTTCTCTTTTTTAGAACACTTATTTGTCCTTCTTTGTATCCTTTTTATTATTATTTATTCAATTGTGCATGTGTGCATATGTATGTGTGCACGCGCGCGCGTGTGTGTGTGTGTCTGTGTGTGTGTAAAACCACGGACGAACTCGGGAACCACCATGGACGCCTCCACCCCCTTCTGCCCTGGGATTCACAGGCTCTGCCCTACCAGGACCAGAAAAGCAGGCCGCCCCCGCTTCCGCCTGGCTTCTATACGTGGGATCTGGGATCCGAACTCAGGACCTTCCACCTGCAAGGCAGAGGCTTAACCCCTGAGCCACCTCTCCAGCCCCTTCTTTGTATCCTTTTAAGGTTATGTCTATTCATTAAGTTATTAGATGCTGAAATTACTGGATAAACAATATGGTAGTTAGCAAATATTATTTATTTGTGACTATGAATGGCCATGCCAATTTAAATTAATGCTTTATAGGAATAATTGCTCACTGAAACTTGGTAATATCAATCACTGTAGCTTAGTAAAAATTAGCAACACATATTTTATATTGTTGTTTGGGTCTATTCTACCAAAAGATAACACGAAACAAATAAAGCATTAGTGGAATTGCTAATCTAAGATAAAGGGGGTTTCTTTTTGAATTTATAAGTATCTTCCTTTGAGTTTCACTTAATGAATGTAGCATGCTTAATAATAAAAACAGCTATATTTGAAAATATGAACAGTTTATCACTCAGAATTTAGGTTAAGGTTGTAAGGTCAGAAGTCAATCAAAACTAAGTTCAAATTCAAGCACATCACGTTAAATTCAAGGTTTGATGAAACATCACTTTAGTGATAAGATGATCTTGCAAATGTTAAAGATTTAAAAGATGATAGCTGGGAGAGCAATGATGAATACAGCATCTCAGACCAGAAGAAGCATAATTAACCTTTTTTAGTACTTCTATTATTCTTGCCATTTTATTTTTCCCCAGAGAGAATGCATGCAAGGAAAAATAATGAATTTTAATTTGCTTGTTTGTTTTGTTTTCAAATGTAAGTTGATGACATATCATAGAAAATTATTTTGAAGGTATATTAATTATATTTATAGAATATAAAGAGAGTTAGTACTATAAATAGAAAATATTTAAGGCTTTTTAGAAATTGGCTTAAAGCAATTGAAATTAAATATACACTATGATATGTTTCTCATTATCCAAATCTAAGAAAACAAATTATATGTTTCAGAAGTTAATCATTTTAATGAATACCTTTATTCAACTTGTACTTTTCTAAAATGTGACAATTAACCACAAAAATTGTTATTTAGTTATAACTCAGACAAAAACAAAACTTTATAGGTTATATACATGGTTCCTGTTATCTACATATTTTATAAATTTTTATTCGTATCCCTTTGGCATTCCCTTGCATAAAACTCTAGAGTATAAAAAATATCACTGGAAACAATGTTTTAACAATTTCACACATTAATCAACTGCCTATCAATTGAGCATAAAGTCTTACATGTTAAGAGACTTAGAGAAGTATTTAATAATAAATCCTATGCTTTGTGCTTTGTGCCTCATACAATGAGAAGTATTATTTTTGTGAAGGTAATAAACTGGACAGGTATTATTGAACACAAGAAGTAACTAGTATAAGTTTGATATTCACACTGAAGGATGCTCCAGGGATTGGGGAGGAAGGGGGCACTGGGAGAAAGGGAGGAAGGGGAGTGAAAGGAAGGGGAAAAGGGGGGGAGCAAGGGGTACTGGGGAGGGATCAAGAGAAGGAGGGGACCGGGGTACTATTAAGTTTGTGTGATTGGGAAAATAAATAAATAAATAGATAGATAGATAAATAGATAGATAAATAAAAAAAAAAGAAGTAGAAAGTTCAATACACTCAGATGACCAGAAGCTGAGGTTTTGAGACATCCTTTGTGAAAGTTTTGTCATGAATTCACTGGCAGCTTATACAGTCACTGGAACACTGCTTAAACCACCTGATAGCTGCTTGCTACTGTCAGCATGTCTAATGTTTAGTATAAAATTCAGAGAAATTTATCCTTCTTCTCATTAAGCTGAGATATGGGGAAATACCCTCTCATTCTTTCTTCAAACATATGAATTACCTAAGTGTACTATATTGGTCGCTCCTTCCTATTGTTTGAAGACATCACCCAAAGTCAAGCAACTTAAGGGAGAAAAGGAGATTTATTCTGGTGACAGTTCCAGAGGGGTGATACATTTTTTCATGGCAGAAAAAGCATGGCTGGCAGGAGGAAGCTGGAGGATGGCTAAGTCAGGTCCTTCAAGACGGCTGAGAATTGCAACTGCTAAATGCCAGATCAGATCTCTCCCAAAAGTAGGATGGAACTAATCTACCTCAAGATCCACCCCTTGTGACTGCCTTCCTCCCAAAAGGCCCCACCTCCTTAAAGGTACCATGATCTTCCCAAACACATGAGTTTGTGGGGGGCATATTTCAAACTGTGACATCTTCAATGACCTATTTCGAAATATATATTACCTGTATATATCATGATTTATGGCAGATAGATAATCCATTTACCAAAAATGTAAGATGATGTCTAAGCAGTGTGTTCTGTAATCAATCAAAATATTTAAACTTTTGATTTGGAATTAAAGCATGAGCTGCAGAGTCTCACAGTACCTGTTCCTGTGTGTCATTGCATGCTATTTTTTTCTTTTCACCTAAAAAGAATCACGTTGTTTCATTAAAGGATAAAGTGGTTCCAAAATCAGAAATCTACACCTCCCACAGAAAAATGAAGAAGTTGATAATTAGCCAGGACACTGTTGATGTGGGAAAGACTACAGAAGAATTGGTAATTAATGGTTTATTTTTATGTCCTGACCTCAAATATGAACGTGAGTCTGAAAATATAGTTAATAAACTAGCAATTAAAAATATAATATTCAGAGTTAAAGAGACCTATGTTGGACCTTTTATGTAGTTCACTCAGTGGTGACATGAGACAAAGTATATAAGCCTCGACTTAGTATATATACAGGAGAAAGCAAGGGGGACTCTTAGAATTGTAGAAGGGACACATGAAGCAATATGTTCTGAATACTTGGCATAGCATACCTACATTCAGGCTAATGAAGTCATTTTTGTTTTTAATGGACTGTTAAATGACAAGAAATAATGGGACCAGTTCATCAAATTTATCCTGTTTTCAAAGGAAAAATAGTGTTTTCTTTCCAAATATGTAAACTGTGAAGTTTCCACAGACAAAAGTTAAAATGGTTCATCTCCATCAAACTGAAGTTCATGGCAGAAGGGAATTTCTGCAGTATAAATATCCTTTGCCCAAGATTCCTTCATCCCTTCAACAACTTTAGCAAAACCCATTTTTCTGGGCCAAATTTCTATTCCTACCAATTATGTAGCTAGTGATCCAAAGCAAATGAAAAGTGATTGTCTGCTTTTGATATGTGAGTTTGTACCATGGTTAACAGAGCAGCTATGAACCCAAGAAAGAAAACACAGACAGGAAAATCAGAGGATAAATTTCTTTCTGAATGCTCATTGGGTTCTGGAACTTTCACTATCTTAGCATAAGAAGAACATGCTGGAAGTCAAGTTTTAAGGAGTAAAAAGGAGTGGATATGCAAAAGTTTAAGACATGTAAGAAGGATCAAGATCCCATTTATTTCGTATCTCCTTATAAATATGGCCAGTTCGCGTTCCTTAAATTTTACATTCATTGGCAATTTATGTAAAAGCCTGCTACGCAATTAGAATTGAAGTTTGTTTTTGTGCTAGGCTGAGTATATTCTGAGATGTATGTTTATATATTCTTGTCCAACTACCTCCCTCTTACACAAAAATATTTTGTTTATCTTCATACATAAAGATGCCCACGTCTTCTGACACTTTAAGAAATACTATGAAAACATGTTCACAATGACACACTGATCTTTTTCATTAGCATTTACATTCCAAAGTGTTTGGAACAAGTGAAACTTTCACATACAAAGTCATAGTATAAAGCTTTTTATGTAACAATGGAATTATTTATTTCTCATTGCCTCAGTTCAGGTTTACATACAAGTGAGAGAAACTTGGTGCCTATTCTTGGTAAGATAAACAAAGATACAAAATGGTCAAAAAGAAAATGAAAAAGGGAAGGAAAGAAAACCTGATGGTATACTAAAAGTTTTATTTCTTGTGTAACTGAATTTATGGTTTATTGATAATTTACACAAGAAGTATATAAGCAGATGATTAGATGTTTAAACATTTCTGTATTTGTTGACTGACTTTTCCTGGAGACTCTTTTTCTTGGCAACAACAGACCAAAGAAATGAGTCTAGGTTTATTTACAGAAAGACTGTTGGATAAGGGTTCACATACAAGATCATGCATGTCTCATGCAGTTTATCTCAAATAAGCCACCTGGTATACTGGTGATGGATCATGAAAATTTCAATATTGGAGACCTTGTGAATATCCAAGAAGTTATATCATGAAGAGTGTCCTGTCCTCTAGCAACATCTTACTGCTTAGACAACCTGGGGGAGACATCTCAGGAGTTTCCTGAGCTTCTGATCCATGAAAGCTACTTGTGAGTTCATTGAATTACCTTGTTCCTTTCAACAGGAAATGCTTTAATATAGAGGAAATAATTGAACTAACATTCTCTATCTACACAAAGTTATTAATAATTTTTTTAACTTAGGTGTTGCTAAACACTGCTATCATACCCACATTGCTGTGTGATGGTCTTAAGCTCACTAAAAAATTTTTAAAAAAAGCTGTTCGATGAATGTTAATTGGAAAATGTCATAATAAGAGATCCTGGTCATATTTGAGCATTTATGATTTCTAGGGCATCTTTCTGGGGTGCTTGAGTCATTCAATTGATTATAAGAATCTGCCAGCATCCCATCAAGAGAACCTGCCCTCAGGTTCTCTTCCCTTCTTAAGTGCCCTTCCATATGATTTCTATGACCAAACACCTTCCTCTATTAGAAATCTTAATTTTGTACTACGTATTAGCATTCACAGTGTGCAATTTAAGGAAAAGTAAAACTGCCTTTTTCAAAGTCAACTTAAAATGCATATGCATAAGTGAATACAAAATCAGTAACTATTGCTATTTAGTAAAACTTTAAACAAAATTTACTTATATATTTCTTTGTGAATTTTAGAAAAGTTCATAAAACTAGCCATACATGCTTCTAAGCCTTGCTATGTGTAACAAGGTAGATGAGCTAGTGTAAATCTATTCATATGTGTATTTTGCTTGCAGGACAGAACAATACTTCTGTACATGTAGTTTTTAGGATACTATGCACATAAATTCATTAGATACATTGAAATGACAGCATGTAATTATGCAATTCATATAAACTCAAATATTTACCATTTCAATTTTGTAGAAGATAGAAACGTTAGGAAAAGCATTGAATATTTCAAGGATTACTAATGAAAAACAATTGAGTTACCTTGTTGGTTAAAGATATTTTTTAACTGTGGTTTTATTGCTTAATCCTAAACATCAAACTTAAATATTCAGATGCATTTAAAATATGAATTTATTGAACAAGGCATATTCCATTTAGAAGACTTGTAATAAAAGGGGGTGCTCATGTGCACATTAATTATATGCACTTAATTTTACTTCTTGTAACTAAATCAGCTGACTAGTTCAGTCAGTTAGTAACTACCTCATCTTTTTGAGATTGCTGTTTATATACATGAGTGATATTGCTAATGAATGTGTGTGTGTATGTATGTGTGTGTATTTGTATGTGTTGGTATTGATTATTCTTTTCAAAATAATTTAATTGTGTGTGTGTGTGTGTGTGTGTGTGTGTGTGTGTGTGTGTATCAGAGGGCACATGTGTCTCTGTGGAGGACCAAGGGTGACTTCAGGTATCATTCTGGATTGCTTCTACCTGGATTGCTTTGCTCTGGGATTTCTAAGGCTCCATGCACCAGGGAAGAAAATACAGATTTCTCAGGTTTCCTCCTGGAGTTTTTATGTGGGATCTGGGATCTAAACTCAGGGCTTCTGCTTAAGAGACAGAGTCTTAACCCTGAGCCATCTTTCCAACCCTGCTATTGATTATTCTTATGCAAACAATCACACAAACATGTATGATGTATGCTAAGGGCACTAGACTCTTGCCCAGCACCTCGGCAGATGGTTTCTATGCTGCTAGCAAGTAATGGATGTGGGGAAATACACTAAAAAACTTGTCATTTCAAATTCCAGAGAGCAGCACTTTCATCTTAGAAATAAAAGTGTTGGTGTACAAATCCCTGAGGTGGAAGAAATGGCACCAAATTATGCCTTTGTGCTGTTGCCTCTTCAAAAGGAAAGAGAGAGATTTTCTTTGCTTAATCCACAACTTAAAGTTGTCCATTCTAGCCCCTCAGAGGTCTTGGTACTCAGAAAACTGGCCATTCAATTTACATTCCTTTTATACTGGGAAATTTTCAGTGAATACCTCAAGAGGGTTGATGATTTTCATTTAAAAGTCCACGATGACCCCAAGCACATTAACTGGGGTGACACACTTCTTCCTCTCATGTCACATAAAATAAACTCCACATAGAATATAGACCGGTGACCTTGAAAGAGGGAGCTTAGGTGGGAAAGGACTAAACCTCTCCAGAATCTTGGCTCCGTCCAAGTGATTTCTTATTGCTTTTTCTGTAGCAGGACATGCTTTATCATATCCGGGTTCATGTGTTACAGCCGGGACAACCTATCAGAAGAGTTAAGATCCTTAGTCACCCTCTCTATGTATTATTCACTTTGTCACTACGTCATGAACTGAGAGATGGACTTGGTAGGAAAACTACAGCTGAAACAGAGAGAGGAGACAGGACAAGAATCATTGATGCAGTTGTAATTAGCAGTACTGATACTAACTGACTCCCTGAGAACTCTTCTTCGGTTGCTATGCAAATAACCTCTCTGGTCTTTCATTTCAGTCAGCATTCAAAATGAAAGTGAAGAAACAGGTCTGGTCGCAGTAGCAGCACATTTGAACAATTCTCATCTACCTATGGCATTGCTATGATGTATAACCTCACAAAACTTGCATGAATATGCTTTTCCTATTAGCATTTTAAAGGGCTCTGCAGCCATCATACTCTCATCTTGGAGCTAGGGATGTTTCATTATCCTCAATTAAAGCTCTCTCAGACAGAAGATTGGCAAGCATTTATTTATATATTTTCCTTACTAGCAACATGGGAGGCATGGATTTTGTAAAGTAGACAGGGTGCTGTTCAGTGCTGCATCCAGAGCCAATACTGCTTCGGAATAATTCTCCTAATGTGAAGCTCTCCCCGCTAAAACATAAACCATACTCGTGAAAAGCAATTTGCTCAGTAGCAGTGAACTAGCAGGGTTTCTTGTGAAATCTGTAGCAAGGGAGTGTGGAGACAATGTTGAGAAATTCTCAAGAGCTTCTGAAACTCTTCTAAATGTTCTTGAAATGTGATTTTTTTTTCCATGAAGACACTATGACAAGTTGAAATGATCCCTATTGCACTTAGAAATAAGATGTGCATATAGTTGTTCTAAATTAGCATTTTCTACCTTTAAAAAATTTAAGCAACACATTGTGAAATATGAACTTGTAAAGAAAAAACTTGAGCCAATGTCATTGACAACAAATGGGATAAAAAAGAGAACCCACAGGAGGTCAGAAGTAAGAGCAATCACCTAGTTATAGTTATAGTTTCCACAGCTGCTTCCTACACCAAATACTTCATATATATATCAACAAGAACTGTGTACAAATATGAAAGATCAATAAATATCAATAATACATGTTTTAAAATTCAATCACATTATTAATAGAATCCTTCCTATGCAATAATGGAAAAATCAATTTTAAAATATAAATATGACTATTGGTGTGATATTTTCTCTACTATTAAGATGAAAATCAATATCGACAGTAAGTGGATCCATTATTTTATGACTCAGAGTAAGTAGATAATTCACCTGTGCATTTCTATTTATTCTATTAGGCATAATGTAAATTAAGTAAGTGCTAGAAACCATATACATTCTAAGGAATTTATATAAACATATGGATTTAATTGAAATTTGCAGTTAGTTCATTTCTTTGTATAGCATTATCCACTTGCAAAGAATAGGGAACATGGTATCTACAGGATCTGGTTGTTTTTCTTTTCTTCTCTTTTCTTCTCTTCTCTTTTCTTTTCTTACTTTTAGTAGTGCTATGAACAGTGGTGTGTGATCTGTGTTGTGCCCAGGGGATGAATAGATGTCCCAGAGCAGGACTGAATTCTTCTCTCAATTCTCAGAGTCGTGTATTCCAGCCCCAGCTGCTTGTCCTGTGTTCTTCTCTAGGATGCTTGCTTAGCAGCTGGTGAGCACATACTTTCCAATCCTGCATTTTCTGGCAACAGATGCCTCTCACTTAGGCACAGATGTTGAGTATCTACCCATCCCTAACATGAGCCTTGTGTTCTGGACTAATTGGGCCAGCAGAGTCACAATTAAGTTGTGAATAATTAGATAACAGACATGATTACTTTTGTAATTAATTCTCATATTGAGTCATCCTGATTTGCCCTGGGTGATAGCCACTGGCCCAAACTTAATTCAAATGTAGGTAATGAGGATTAAAGTAAAATATTATCAAAAAGCATCCTCATGCCTCCTCATCATAAAAGTGGTACCACAAAGAGATGTGTAATTTCATCTTTTAAGAAGATACTTATTGCTATCTATTCAATGGTGCCCTCATTTCAATTCAACTCATATTTGTAAATTAAGTGGCTTTGCATTTGGGAAAGAGCCACACTTATAAAATCGAGAAGCCTTTCCTTTTTCCCAGTGTCATAGCATAATAAAAACGCACAAGTACAATCGGATTAGAAGTGATCTCTCTTTTCCTGTACAGAGCCACAATTTATTTTTTAAATATTTTATTTGTGTGTGTGTGTGTGTATGAGAGAGAGAAAGAGAGAGAGAGAGAGTGAGAGAGAGAGAGAGAGAGAGAGAGAGGAGAGAGAGAGAGAGAGAGAGAGAGAGAGAGAGAGAGAGAGAGAGAGAGAGAGAGAGAGAGACAGAGCACGTATATATCCCTGTGGAGGACCAAGGGTGACTTCAGGGATCATCTTCCTTCTTCCTCTGCTCTGGGATTTACCAGGCTTACCCACCAGGGTCAGAAGTTCAGGCCCCACCATTTCTGCCTGTGTTTTTATGTGGGACCTGGGGTCCGAAATCAGGACCTTCTGCTTACAGAGCCTGTGTCTTAACCCCTGAAACATCTCTCCATCCTTAGAGCCACAATTAAAAACTTTTTAAATAACATGTTATGACTTCTACTTCTTTTGTCTATTCTTAACTTCCCAATATTCAAAAATTCCAAAATATCATCTATAGAATTTCTGGTATTGGCAGGCGCTTAAACCCAGAGTCCAGAGCGCACATCTTCTCTCTGCCTGTCTCTCATACAGCACATGTTTGCACTCTGTTGGTCTCTTACAGGAGCCATTTAAGTGCCTTCTAAATGAAAGGAGCCATCGACTCCACCTCTGGTCTTAAAACTCTCCCTGTCTACAAATTGCTCCCACACCATTGTTTGTCCGTTCATCAAAAATGTTAGTTTTTCTTTCTAAGTGTTTCCCTGGTCCTTTTCTCCCCATCACCTGAATGTAGGGATCGTGTTACTCTCTTGAGGTGCAATCCATGATCTCTCTTGTTCCTACCCTAATCCCAACATACATCTCCATATTTGTCCCTGTCTCTTCGAGCATTGCTGTGTTCCACCGTGTTACTTTTTGGCCTCTCTGACACTCACAGTCCTTGAAGGCGTGACATCATCCCATTCCCTGTTGCATACGCTTTCACTGGCTACAGCTAGTCTTCCTTTCCTCTTCACCCAGAACACCTCCTACGCTCAGGGCTCATTCTATCAGGTCTCGGGAGGTTTCTTCTCTCTAGCTCAGTTCAGGCTTCTCATTTATATGCCATTCAGATTTCTTTCAGAGAACTGTCCTGATTTGATTAAAGGATTGGCTTATATTTTTACTTGATCTGGTTCAGTTATTCAGTTATTTAAGGCTGATGAATTGTGATACTGATGAATCATAACATTGCACTCAAAAACTGAAAAAAAAATGTTTGGTAAATAACTCACTGTGAAGAATCCCAGAAATTATTGTGCAATACTTGTTTATACAGTGGCTATATCATCATTGCTCTTGAAAGAGAAATATTTGGTGTACATGCATGAGCATGTCGAATACTACCAAATTAGTATTGAGTTATTTTAATGTGATTGACACAGTACAAGTTACTCAGGATAGGGCTAAGCCTAAGACATAGGCTTAGACTGTAAGAAGATTAAAATACATTGGGTAATATTAGGGGACCCAGAAAGTGAACTCTAGCAAGTAATAAGATAATAGAGTAAAAAGGAATTCACTCAAGATATCAGTTAGAGATCAGTGGGAAATTCCTGGCAGAAGTGATGTTGTCTTTAAGGTTCAAAAATCAGAGGGTAAATTAGTCAGAAAAGTGTTGAGTAAGAAAAGGACCAGGCAGAAAGTGAGGGTCCCATGATGTCTGTGGACCACACTGGTGAAAGGTGTAGAGGAGAGTAACACTGCCAGTTCCATGTGCACTTATATGTGTACAGAGGTGTGTATGTGGTGTATGTACATACATATCCATGTCACATATCCAATAATTATAAAAGCCATTAATGAAGGAAAAACCATCAAGACTGTATATATGAGTATGTGTGTGTGTGCATATACATGTGTGTGAAAGATTTGAGCATTCATACATTCATACATATGTATATGTCCATTGATTAGTCATATTAAATAAAGAGAAAGGAAAATGGAACATATGGATGGGGAAGAAATTGTAAAAGATGAAGGGCTATCACCTAAGAATCCCCACATTTGGGAGATCAGAGAACCTGCATATCATATTTTAGTGTGCTAATACATAGAACTGTCAACTTAACAATTGAAGGCTGTGCTCTTGGCACGTCTATAAAGATGTGGTAATCAAAGCAATCCCTAAGCAAGCCTGAAGGAGAATATCTAATTGATGTGTGAAGACCCAGCTCACAGTGGGTGGAGAAGATGGAGGAGCTGATTCGGTAGTCAGGCATGGGATACCTTGGAGTCTGGCAAGACTCTCTCAGCAATCCCTGTGGAAATGATTTGGCAGTTGCTATTACTGGTATGGACTTTATGCCAAGATGGACTGTAAAATGTAATTGAAAATCATAAGCAAGAATAACCCCTTTGCTGCCCTAACCTATCTGGTCATGAATTTATCAGCAACATTCAGACAAATTGCAGCATGTAGTCAGAAAGCTATTTTCAGTTAAGTCTCATAAGAACATGGCAGTGAAATTGGGGTTTGAGATGGATTTTGGCTGAAGACACCTGGCATGTAAGGGAAGTGAATTTAGGAGCCACAGCTTAGCCCAAGGAAGGACTTGCTATTCTTGCCTATGCAGTATAGGAAAAAGTAAACCTGAATTTCTCAGAGGCATAGTTAAAAAATTGGGAAATCAGACTGGGGAGATTTATGTGTCAGTTAAACAAGTGTGAGGAAACAAGTTCAGGTCTCCATACATGTTCCATGGCTTTCTTTCTCCCTCTCATAAATGAGTATATACACACACATATAAAATCCCCACTCATATAAGAAGGAACATAGGGACAAGCAGGATCCTGGGGTTTCCTGACCATCTGACCTACAGTATTTGATGAAGTTCTAAGTCAAAAGCAAAAGGCAGAAGAGTATATAAGGACTGAAGCCCACATTGTCCCTTAACCTACATATGTGTACACATGTGCACATATGAATGTACATGCACATGTCCCGACACATGCACACACACATACAAATTTAAAACTTTAGTAAATAAAGGTGAAATTGTAGCAGGAATAGAAAGTATGGAATCATACTTTAGGAAGATATTTACCATTTAGAAACAGGTGCTAAGGAAAATTTTAGGTCTATCGAATATAAACTAACTCTTCTGGCTGATACCTGAAAGTATATTGTTGGTTTTGTTGTTTTTGCCATCTGTATGAAAGATGAGGGATGTAAAGTCTAATGTCAAGTACAGTTATTCTTATGTCCCAAACCCATGCTTAGTATTTCAAAGATTGCACATTCAGAATTTCATTCAGGATTTCAATGGAGGGACAAAACATAAAATGATTTAAATTGCCAAAACTAGAGTTCAAGATAATTTTGTTATATTTAAAACCATTAGATAATGAGAAGGCTGCTATTTCCTATATGTTTCCAGTGACATATTCATCCTTTCTTTTTGCTGTTCACTTCTCAAGCTTTCTTTTTGCTGGTCACTTCTCCAGCTTTGAAGGTGGGTTCACAGTTTGCTTTTGATAGAAGTTTGCAGTCTGTCCTGAGTGTCAACTTGCTCTTTGAATGTGTGCAGCTTAGAATAGAGGGAAAAATGTCCTAGTAACCTTGTAGCTTTCTTCCTTTTAACTTCATATGTATGGGGGTTAGTAGGTACATTCTTAGTGAATCTCACGTTTGTATAATAGTATATTTTTTATATGAGAAATATCTACAAGTGTTTCTATGTGGATTGGGGAACACACTACAGATGAAATACTTGGGCTACAATTTGAATAAGAATAATTCACTGAACAGTCCATGACATATACAGGTCATGAGATAATCATATAGATGTCACCTTGACAGTTGAAGGATGAGCTTTGAGCACATCTGTAAAGAATTACAGTGAAGACAAGCCTCAGGAAGCCTTCAGGACAGTATTTGATGTAGAAAGACCCAAGCTGGGGTGTGGGGCCATCTCCTCAACAGGTAGATAAGATAAAAGGAAGGGGTTCAGTAGTTTAGCAAACTTTGTCAAATTTTGGCAGACTTGCTGTCTGTAAAAGTGACATTTATTTTATTCCTATGCATATGGTATGATAAGTTCCCTGGACTCTGGTGTTGGTATGAACTCACCTGCCAAGGTTTATTATATATTGTAATGGAGATTCTAAAGAACCATTAGCAAAAATAAAGCCCCCTCTTCCCCTAAGTTGTTTGACCATGAATTTATCATCATCACACAGACAGACCCCCCAACATTTTTAAGACGTACTGAACTTTTATGGGCTTATTTTTCATTTTCTTCTAACAGAAAGAGCTTAATGAGCTAAAGGAATGACATTCTTTTCATTACTTATGAGAACAGAACATTCCACAGCAAAGCTAACAAGGCTTAGAACCAAGGAATGAGCGCACAGAATAGAGTCTGAGTTTTTCCTCACCATGCTGGCGCCTGTGATCTCTGTCCTCTCTGTTCAACGATCTAATTGAATTTGACTTAGTTGGTGTCGTTCCTAAGATACCAGAAACTGTGTCAAAAGCTTTGCTAACAAGCCTGATCCTGAGAGTTAATGTGTTACCTTGGTCTAAAGAAAGTTTTCTGTATACTTTTTCCTACCATTATTTATTGATTTTATTGTGGACACACAAAAAAAGCATTACCACTTTTTCTGGATAGGTGGGGAACCTTAATTGAAAGGACAAGCTTAGGTTTTATGTAAACATCAATGAGGAAATGCAGTCCTTTTGTCCTCTTTCAAGCAGCTATATTTTGAGCCACAGGCAGGGGACAGTTTGTCCAGATGTGTTGTGATATCCCAAGAGCATCAGCAACAGGAGTCTCATTTCACCTTGCAGATGGCAAAAGTTCAGAGAGGAAAACTCCACAATATTATTTCCAAAGTCAAAAATGAGTACCTTGGGAGCCTTCACCAGCTTCCAGAGGAGACGTTGAGTACCTAAGGTACAGCAATCAAGTCAAGGATCCTCAGTCATCACAAAGGTACCATTTCCTGGATATAGAAGACAATTTTATGATCCCAGAATTAGACACTAGGGTAACTCAAGGTCCCTCATAAAAGCTGGGTTTGTATCCAGTGGGAAATAGTAGTTTCTTAGTTTGAAATTATTAGAGAGACCTGTAGGATCAGGGTCGATACTAGGATCAGGGACAAAGACCATAGCGACTGTGGAATGAGAGAGGTTGAGATTGTGAAGAAAAGGCCATGGTAGACATAGGGAGGCCTGTGCACCACAGCTAATGCAAAGCAAGAGAATGCACAGCAAGAGCAGAGCTGCTACAAATCAAGCCTGTGCTAAGCATGCTTATGGTGCCGTCTCATTACACATTGTCCTTTAAGGGGAATAATATAATCTGTTTTATACTAAAGAGGGAGATCAGAGCATTATAAAAGAGAAGAGAGAGAGAGAAAGAGAGAGAGAGAGAAGGCAAATACACACATGCCATGAATGTCATGATACACAGGAAGAGAGAAGAGGACAACACTTGGAATTCAGTTCTCTTCTTCCATTACTTAGGCTTCTGGAAAGTGAGCATGCTTTAGCACCATAATATGCAGATGGTGCTTAGGGCATCTCACCACTCAAGAATGGGCATTGCTATAGTTCTTCAATGACTTTATTTTTCTGTAGAAGTGTCCTAAAAACTCAAAGAATGCTAAGATATTTCTGTTGTTTACAATACACTTATCCATGAATGCAAAATCCCCTCCCTTTTTGTGGCCAATATGCCCTTATCAAATAAGGTGAATAATTCCAAATCATAGGGAAGTTCTTCTTTCTTTCTATCATTTTAATGCTCTGCTTTGTAAGCATACACTGAAAGAACTGATTTTTGAAGAAGTTTTAAATTTTTTATTAATTTTGTTTGTCATCATCAAATTCAGGAAATTTTTTTTTTAATTCTGGAATTTCCTTTTATGGAAGTTACTGCAAATTCAATATGATATTCAAGTCCTACCAACCACTGAGTTTATCTCCAACTCTGGAATTTCTTCTTGAAATACAAAACTTACTGAAGGAATCTCAGCCAGTGCAACACTGGCAATCCTCATTTCTAATCCCCACTGCTGTTTGTCACACATGTAGATGTTGGCTACATAATATATCCCCTAAGGATGCATGTATGAAGTTTTCTCTCACTTTCGGAGGCATGAAGACAGACAGCTATGCTGTTTAGATAGAGTTGGGGCGCTAGAAGGTGATTAGGTTTACATAATATTAAGGCGCATGCATGGGCATTGTCCTATCAATATACCACCAAGGAACGGGAAAGATTACAAGTGGACTGGTACCTCCCTGAGAGATTGGGAAGAGATGATGCTTGTAGTATGGGTACAGGGAATGGAAGATGTTTTTCTCAACTATAAACCCATTGATATATGATTCACGCTTCAGCAAGTACTCAGGCACATGCTCCCCAAGACAAGCCAGATGAAATACACACAAGACTGCATGAAAATAGGAAGGCTAGGCTAGGAAGAAGTGGGGTTGGATGCACGCATAATGGTGCTAAAACCTACATGTGCCGTCCTATACCTGTGCATGACTGGTGTATATGTGATTAAACTGAGATGCATAATGAAAAATTACTAGATAACTTCATCCATCAAAATTATTAAAAGGCTTGGGGATTACAGCTTTTTCCTTGTAAGCAAAAGGACTTGAATTCAGATTCCCAGATTCCACATAAAAATGCCAGGGAGAAATGGCAATGACCTGAACTTCTGAGCCTGGATGGCAGAGTCTGGGAATCCCTCCATCCCCAAGAACAAAGCAATAAGAAGGTAAATCAACTCAGAATGATTTCCAATGTGTCACTTTGGCCTCACAATCTCAAACACTGAAGTGTGCCTGTTATGTGCATACACACACACACACACACATACACATACACACACACACACACACACACAGTCTGAGATGGGGAGGACTGAGGCCAGAGAGAGCGTCCCACATGAACAGGTTGTTGCATCTGTGAACTTATTGAAGTTGTGTCTACTTGCACTAGACCGGCACAAGAGTTGTTCTATCAACATTTCCCCACAGAAAAGGAAAGGTCTCAAGAGGCTGCACCCCTCCTTGAGAGAATACTGAGAGTCGATGATGATTGGGGGAATGGGAAAATGCTTTCCACAATGGGATATACCCTCTAATATATCATCAATGCTCCATCAGGTTCCCAAGAACATGGCATTAAAGGCAACCCTGATGAATAAATAAATCTCCCTTTCTGCTAAAGTTGCTTGAGCTTGTGCTTGAACGACAAAGTGTTACATTTGTTGCATATTCATATATGAAATTTTAAAAGAATTTAAAAAAGGCAAAAAGTAGTGTGTGCCTAAGAGATCATGGGGGTCAGATAACACAAGAGTCTGTTAAAAAATGGCGTAAAAGACAGGAAGTCACAGGGTGGGGCAGGAATGGGGCTGCATAAACTGACTGTTAGGTTGTCTAAAATCTAGAATAATTCAAGCTATTAGAAGGAATCACACTTTACCCATTTAATGGGCTCAGCTTTACACTTTTATCACACCCTGAAAGGACTTTGGTTTTGATCTAAAACCCCCTCTCATGCCAACAGATGACAACATAAAAATGTAACAGCTTTCTTCTCTAAGATGTTTTTAAAAATATGGTTCAAAATCCATAAAGAAAAAGGCATTCTTTATGTCTAATCGTACTTCTGAGTAGAGGTAGAAAAAACAGTGAGATATTAAACTGGTTTACTAGGTTTCTGTCATGAGCTATTCTTCTGCAATGTTTATATTATGTATTTCCTTAGACAATAGTCACAACATTTATCTTTGCATGATGTTTCTCTCTGCCTTCCAGATGATTGCCTTTAGGGGCATTGATTAAAAAGAAAAAAAACCATTATATTTGGTAGATCTACATTAAAAATGGCATCTTTTCCTGACAAGCTATTTAAAATGTCATTTGTGCCTTGCAAAGGCTTTTAGAAAAATCCAGAGACCTAGACCCAGTGACCCAAACCACATTTCTGCAAGGACTGCAATTTCCTTTTGAGGATTATGGTTCCAGGGAAGATTGTTTCTAAATATCTGTGAGAGAAGTTCTTTTAAGAACTATGCTGCTGTTTGCTCTATATTGATTTTTAGAGCATTTCACCTCACCTCATAGAAAGGACAAGTAATAAAATACACTTTAATTATGGTACTATTAAATACAGCATTGTAATCATTCCCTAAACATGAGAGGTCAACATACATCTATTCAGCTGTGTGTTCCTTCTGCACATTCATTAGAGTAACAAATTTTTATTGTAAGTTTCATCAAATATGATTTTCTCAAGATCATCCTTTCCAGGGATAAGCATCCCTACAGCCCCCTTGTATGAAAGATTCATCTACTTATAAAATAAATAACCACAAATACAGTACTTTTGAAGACAATAGGCTTGTGAGTTAAAATATGCATGTTCATTGATTACAAATGGATTAGAAATGCCATTCTGTTACTGCACAGAAAGGAGCCCTTTGAAGATTAAGTGACCTTTACTCAGCACACATGAACAATCTTTGCTTTTTATTAAAGGAGAAATATCTGTATAGTCCATGAGCGAGATATGATATTTGAAATGTATTAAACAGATTTCAGTACTTACAATGACAGTGAACATTTTGAAAGGTCTAATTGCTTCTAATTTTTATGTTTTTGATATTCCACAGAGATGAAATGGAGGACTAATCATTTTCAAATGGTATAAATTAAACAACGCAAGTAGAAAGAACCAATACTTGTTTATATATAAAAACAATTTTTAAGAGAAAATCTGAGGCTAAAACGTCTACCAAGGATTTTCTTTTTGGTCTTTAAATATCTGTCTCCAGAAACACAGCATTAAATACAAAAGGAACAGAGCCTACCATCAAAGCATCTGGAATTTATCATTATTAAACAAAGTAAAAGAATCATAATTAGAATCAAAGGGGAATAGAGTCCCACATGGTAAGTTTTTTTAAACTAGTTTAGAGCTACAAGGGCCTTAAACAAACAAGCATCAACTTACTATGATAGAAAAGACAAAATCTCAAAAGCTAAAAGTTATGATAAATACACTAATCATGCCTGGGTCAAAATTGATAAAAGGAAATTGAAATAGCAACTAGGCATCAGATAGAAATAGATGTCAAATGAAGACTTTAATTATGTATTAAAGTATGTGGGAAATAACATAGGGCAGTTGACACAGTTGTACTTGGAGGTATTAATGTCTGACAGTGTGGTACAGTCATTAGTGGAGCAGATGGGCATAGTAAAATCACCCTAAGCAGAGGATACATTACAGTGATATGAAATATGTTGACAGTAGGAAGAAAAATCCATGTGAAAGATGGATTGAAGGAACAGATGTGTATTACCTCTACATGTATGGCAAGCAGTTGAGGAAGTGTGACTATTGTATTTCTACTTTGATATATAGTATATAGTACAGTCTCTATTTTTTTTTTCTGGGAGAGAAAAGATAATGTTAGAAGGTAAGACTTGAAGATAGGTCAAACCTCCTTTCTTCTTCCCGCCTGCCTGTCCCCCCGACAGCGCTCCCAGTCCTCCATCCCAGGTGAGTTCGCCCAGCCCCCCAGGTGGCCCCATGTCCCAGCTCCTACCACCAGCCAGCCACAGGGACACCCACGTTGCCGCCAGTTTTGCCTGGGCCACGTCCAGGGCCCCAGCCTTGGGCCCTAGCCCCTTTCTTCCTCCCGCCCACCTGTCCACCCGACCAGACAGGACTTGCTCACATTCCTCCAACCTTGGAGCTTGGGTGGGCCACTAAGCCAAGTCCCAGGTCCCAGGTGAAGAATTCTGCTATCAGCATCAACCCCTCTGCCTCTCTGTCACACCGGGGACCCATGCACGTGGTCCACAGAAGACACACTGCTACTTAGAAGTCAATAGAGTCCAAAGGACACTCAAGCAAAGTTCTAAGGGTCAAGGGCCACACATCTGAAGACCTCTACAATCATCCTATCACATGGGAGAGGTTCTTCACATCCAGCCCAAAGATAAGTAAACCTCCTTTTCTTCACCTTAATGCTTCTTACTAGTATTAATTACTTTAGATTAACTTTTCCATACAGCCACCCCAAAAACATATACAACTCTAGGGAGTACACCACTCACCCTCACATATCACCAAGATACTAAATCATAAAAGTACACTAGCATACTAATATTCACCCCCTGTCAACTTAACCTGACTTAACTGATGTGCTAACAGCCTAATAGTCTCATCTAGGAAATAACAATAACAAAAGACAAACTTACCCAACTTTGAGGCAAGCACTAGTAATAACTGCCCAAGTGTAGTAATACCAACTAAATCAGTTCAGTCAAAAGCACAGAAACTGAAAGGTCATAAAAGACAAAACAACAATGCCCAAGTCAAAGTGCAGATCCATGTGAGAAACAAAACCCTAGAAATCCAATCTCCCATGGAAAGAATTAACCCCAAAATGATGAATTCCAACCAGAACAAATTCACAGAAAATAGCCAAGAAAGCCTGACCCAAGATAACGATTTTCAAAGTATGATCATTACCATGATTAATACTATAAAAGAGGAAATCCAAGAGGAGTTGAACAACCACATCAAACACTTTGAACAGGAACACAACAGACACTTGGAGGAGTTGAGCAAAACAGTTCAAGAAACACAAATAGGCATAAAGCAGTTAAAACAGTCTCAGGCAGAATTTAAAATCGAATCAATAGACAAGTTATCTTCAACCCAAAACTCAACAGAGAGTCTTATTAGCAGAACTAACAAAGCAGAAAATAGAATTTCAGATCTTGAAGACAAAGTGGGAGAATTAACCAGCTCAAAGGAAGAGATTGTTAAAGCCAAAAAGATACTTGAGAGGAACATTCAAGAGATATGGGACACCCTAAAGAAGCCTAACATGCACATTCATGGAATACCAGAGCAAGAATCCCAAAATACCACACCTGAGGAAATTTTTCAAATTATCATAAATGAAAACTTCCCTCAACTGAAGAATGTTTGGCCCATCCAAATACAAGAGGCATTTCGCACTCCAAACAGATATGACCAATATAAAAATTCTCTACGGCAAATAATAGTCAAAACACTCCATATTCAAGAAAAAGAAAAGGTGCTGAGAGCTTCAAGAGAAAAAAAGCAAGTCACTTTCAAAGGTAAACCTATTAAAACAACAAATCACTTCTCATTGGAAACAGTAAAAGCAAGAAGAGCTTGGACAGACATGATTGAAGTACTAAATGAGCAAAAATGTCACCCCAGGCTGATACACCCGGCAAAACTATCTGTCATGATTGAGGGAGAAAGAAAAATTTTCCAGCACAAAGACAACTTGAATGGATACGTCTACCAAACCATGCCTTCAAAAAATGCTAGAAATGATACTCAAACTAGAAGAAAAAAACAAGCATATCCAGGAGGACAGAAGGGAAGTATAATACCACCAAAACATAAATGTCAAACAATACACTTACAAAATCCACTAAAAATAAAAAATATCCGGAATTAAAAATAATTTCTCCATTATAACATTAAATGTCAATGGTATTAACTCACTGATCAAGAGACACAGATTATAAACTTGGATTAAAAACTGCAACCCATCAATCTGCTGCCTTTCAGGAAACTCATCTCACCACAAAAGATAGGCACATCCTAAAAATGAAAGGCTGGTCCAAAATTCTGCAAGCTAATGGAACCAGGAAACAGGTAGGGGTAGCCATTATGTTGTTGGACAAAGTGGACTTCAAACCAAAAACAGTCATAAGAGACACAGATGGATACAACATTTTAGTCATAGGTACAATTCACCAGGAAGACTTCACAATACTGAACATATATGCACCTAATATGGGCCCCTCCACATTCATTAAGAAAATCCTACAGAGTCTAAAGTGAGAAATCAACCCCCGAATGATAATTCTTGGTGATTTCAACACTGCCTTCTCAACATGGGATAGATCAACAGGTCAAAAACTTAACAGAGACACTTTGGAACTTAATCAAACCCTGAAAGAAATGGATCTTACAGATCTCTATCGAAGTTTTCAACCACGCACCAAAGAATACACATTTTTCTCAGCAGCACACGGAACTTTCTCCAAAATAGATCACATGTTGGGCCACAAAACAAATCTTCACATATATAGGAAAGTTGAAATTCTAACCTGTGCCCTATCAGACCACCATGGCCTAAAGCTGGACATCCACAACACAACAAGCAACAGAAAATACACTAACTCCTGGAAACTTAACACTATGATGCTGAATGAGCCAGGATTCAGGAACAAATTAAAAAGGAAATTCAAGATTTCCTGAAAGCAAACGATAATGAAAATACAACTTACCAAAATTTCTGGGACACAATGAAAGCTGTCCTAAGAGGTAAGTTCATAGCTCTTAATGCCTACATCAAAAAAATGGAAACATCAGAAATAAATAACTTAACAATGCAGCTTAAAGCTTTAGAGAAACTAGAGCAATCTGATGCCAAAAGCAGTAGAAAAGGGGAGATTAGCAAAATAAGGGGAGAAACATCTGAAATTGAGATTAGGAAAATGATACAGAAAATCAAACAGTCAAAAAGCTGGTTCTTTGAAAAAATCAGTAAGATTGATTCACCCCTAGCTAACTTAACCAAAAGCAAAAGAGAGAAAACCCAAATTAACAAAATTAGAAATGAAAATGGAGTTATCACTACTGATACCCAAAAAAATCCAGAGAATTATAACATCATATTTCATAAACTTATACTCTGTGAAATTTGACAACACAAAAGAGATTGATGAATTCCTAAGTAACTCAACTTACCTAAATTGAATCAGGAAGTTGTGTATTATTTAAATAGTCCTATAACATATGAGGAAATTGAGGAATTATTTCGAATGTTCCCACCAAAAAATGTCCTGGACCAGATGGATTCAGCACAGAGTTCTACCAGACATTTAAGGAGCTTATACCACCAATACTCCTTAATACCACCAATATATACCACCAATACTTTTCCATCAAATAGCAAAGGAAGGAAAACTACTAAATTCCGTCTATAAAGCTAATATCATCTTAATCCAAAAACCTAATAAAGATACACTTAAAAAAGAAAGCTCTAGGCCAATCTCTCTGATGAACACAGATGCAAAGATTCTCAACAATGTCTTAGCAAATCGGATTCAAAAACATATTAAAAAGATCATTCACGGGGATCAAGTAGGCTTTATCCCCAGCACACAAGGTTGGTTCAACATATGCAAATTAAAAATGTAATTCATCATATAAACCAGTCCAAAGTCCAAGACCACATGACACTCTCGATAGATGCAGAAAAAGCTTTTGACAAGATCCAACAGCCTTTTATGATCAAAACACTAGAGACATTTGGAATGGCAGGAACCTTTATCAATATAATAAAAGCTGTATACAACAAGCCCACAGCAAGAATTATGCTCAATGGGGAAAAACTTGAAGCATTCCCACTTCGATCAGGAACTAGACAAGGCTGTCCACTCTCACCACTTCTATTCAATATTGTACTTGAAGTCTTAGCTGAAGTCATAAGACAAGAAAGGGACATAAGAGGGATTCAAATTGGCAAGGAAGAAGTCAAGCTATCCCTATTTGCAGATGACGTGATCTTATACCTGAGTGATCCCAAAAACTCTACCAGGAAGCTCCTGGAACTAATTGAGAAGTTCAGCAGGGTGGCTGGATACAAAATAAACGTACAAAAATCAGTGGCCTTCCTATATGCCCAGAATGAAAGAAGTGAAAAAGCCCTGAGACAAAACTATTCCATTTACTATAGCCCCTAAAAAAATGAAATACTTTGGTATAAACCTAACCAAGGAAGTAAGAGACCTTTACAATGAAAACATTATAACCCTAAAGAAAGAAAATTGCAGAATACACCAGAAGGTGGAAAGACCTCCCATGTTCCTGGATTGGCAGAATCAACATCGTAAAAATGACCATCCTACCAAAGGCAATATGCAAATTCAATGCTATACTAATTAACATCCCAAAGCAATTCTTTAAAGAGGTTGTCCAAACAATCTCAAAATTCATATGGAGGCACAAAGACCCAGGATAGCAAAGACAATCCTGAGTAACAAAAACACTGCTTGATGTATCACCATACCAAACCTTAGTCTATATGACAAATCCATATTTGTAAAAACTAGCTCCAAAACAGACACACAGATAAATGGATAAGGATTGAAGACCCAGATATAAGCCTACAACTACAGCCATTTGATCTTTGACAAAGAGGACCAAAAAATTCAATGGAAAAAGAACAGTATCTTCAACAAATGTTGCTGGCAAAACTGGATCTCCACATGGAGAAGATTAAAACTGGACCCGTACTTGTCACCATGTACAAGAATTAATTCCAAATGGATCAGGGACCTTAATATAAGGCCAGAGACTATAAAAAACATAGTTGAAAGGGTAGGGAACTCCTTCGAGCTGATTGGGCTAGGCCAACAGTTTCTAAATGGACATCCAATAGCACAGTCGCTGAAACCAACTCTCAACAGATGGGATCTTGTGAAATTAAAGAGCTTCTGTTCAGATAAAAAGATTGTAACTTGAGCACAAAAGCAACTCACAGAATGGGAGAAAATCTCCACTAACCACATATCTGATAGAGCTCTATTATCCAGAGTGTACAAAGAACTTAGAAAACTAAACATCAAGGAAACAAGGAACTTAAAAGAAATTTTACCAGGAATGAAATTAAAATGTCTAACAAGTATCTTAAAAAATGCTCCACATCCTTAACTATCAGGGAAATGCAAATCAAAACTTTCCTGAGATATCATCTCATCCCAGTCAGGATGGCGAAAATCCACAATACAAACAACAACAAATGCTGGAGAGGATGTGGAGAGAGGGAAACTCTCCTTCATTGCTGGTGGGAATGCAGGCTCATATATCCACTCTGGTGAGCCATCTGGAGATTTTTAAAGAAATTAAAGATTGAAATGCCATATGACCCTG
Source organism: Typhlomys cinereus (assembly GCA_023101885.1). Lineage (NCBI taxonomy): Eukaryota > Metazoa > Chordata > Mammalia > Rodentia > Platacanthomyidae > Typhlomys > Typhlomys cinereus. Next base: position 12,492,099 of record JALPQD010000007.1, on the reverse strand, counting down.
CTATTCCACTTTTGGGTATAACCCCCCATACAGCAAAAATTCACTTCAATAGAACAAGCATGACCATATTTATAGCAGCACTGTTTACAATAGCAAAGTCATGGAATCAACACAAATGTTCAACAGTTGATGAGTGGATAAGGAAAAGTTATACATCTATACAATGGAGTACTACTCAGCCATCAAAAATGATGAATTAATGGAATTTGCCAGGAAATAGATGGAATTAGAAACAATTATATTGAGTGATGTATCCCAGACACAGAAAATTAAGTGCCTTATGTACTCCCTATTGGTGGCTCCTAGTACCAAACTCACTTAGAGACACTTAAGGATAATTGTCTGTAATACCTCGAGTAATTGCAAAGATTATGAACAGGAGGGATGGGGAAGGAAGGCCATACCAGAAACAAGGATAGAGGGGACCATGTTACAGCAGAGAAAATAGGCCATCATCAAAGACTGCAAAGGGTGACATCCAATACCCATCAGGATGGAGTGAAGAGCATTGCAGGAGCAGCAAAACTGAAAAAAAAATCAACAAACCATAACCCAGAACATCAGAGACTCTATATCAACCACCTAAAACTAGGCCAGCCTAATCTCTCCCCATCCTGAAGCTCAGGGAAATTTGTGGAAGAGGGGGCAGTAAGAGTGTAAGAGCACAAGGATGGGAGGAGCAATTATATGCAAGATACTCCACACAAGTTAGTGCCAAAGCAATCATAATTGGACTTTGCATGCCCTGCGCAATGTCCAACACACTATTGACCCTACATTGCTAAAGGCACTAGGATCCTTGGAGGTAAGGGATTGACAGCCACAGTAGTGTTCCTATGCTTAAGGGGAATACAGGAAAGGGTTCTGGGAAATGCCACTGGGTCCTTGCACCTCATCGGAGAGGAGGACCAAGAGGAGAGTTTGGCATGCACATTAAAGATGCTCTGGCAATGGGAGGGGGAGGTCCTGGGGGATGGGGAGGGAGGTGGGGGGTTGGATTGAGGGAGGGGACCGGTGTACCTATCAAGTTTGTATGAGTGGAAATAATAAAAATAAATTTAAAAAAAAGAAAAAGAAAAAAGATAGGTCAAATCTGTAGTCTCCCCCTTTTCTAGTTCTTGCTTCACTTCAACCTTCTTTTCCTCCTTTAATAAGCAGAGAAATCTATATAGTAGAATATGGTCTTAGAAGAATGGTTGCAGCTATGAGTGAAGTAAGGATCTTTTCTCATAGGGCTTTAGGTTCCATGAAAAAAATCATCAATATGCAAAACATAGTAAACATCAGGTAAATATGAGCTTTTTTATCTCATCAGGGAGCACAAAAATGTTACTTCTCTAGATGAACATTTGTAGGCTGCCACTTTTCTAAAAATCTGTAAATGACTCTAGCTCATTTATCTAAACATGAAATATACAAAAAATATATATGGATTAATATTTAACCAAGTTCACGTTTTTCAGTCTCTCATTTCATTCGATGTCCTACACCAGAACTTTCAAGTGTCACTGGCCCAGTATTTTATGTGTCTTTTTGTCTCTTCGCTTGCCCATTAAAATGTATTTTATTTTGTTATTTTTCCTTTGGTTATGCTTAATCTTAATATATGTATTACACAAGTTATATCATCATATTGCAAATTACTGATGGAGTTTGCTTCATGATTGAGATATGTACTGAAAAATGAGTCATCGGGTAATTATTTTGCCACTATGCTAACAATACCAAGGGTTCATTAACTTAGATAACTTCATGTCTATGCATACATAACCAGGTAATATAATTCTGTAATATGATCATTGTGTATAAATCTGCACATGGACTAAAATATCATTAATTAATGTATGGCTCTGTATGTACTCGATGTGTGTGACATGCACATTTGTGATCAAATTTGAACTTGCATAAAATGAATATAAGATTGCCAATATAGCAACAATAAATGTGACTTCTTCAATTTCAAAATTTTTAAGGTGTCTCCATTGTTACTGGCTCTAAATTGATTCCATGAACAAATATATAATGGTCCATTTTCATATGCACCTCTATGTTATACAAAACTAATGTATTGCTGGGTAGTATTCATAGTTCATATCATAGCTCTATGCTTTTACATGTAATTTGACTTCAGTTTTGAGCTGATGTGTATTCTGTGTAGATCAAGAAGTTTCTCTTCTTGGAAACATCCCTTGTCCCCTAAGAGTTCATTAATTTACCAGGTGTTCTCTTGTGCATGAGCCCCACCTTGCATATGTCTTGTATGTGGTCTCATCACAGTGCGCTATAACTCTTGTTTCTTATTTCTCTACCCTGAGCATTAAAGGAAGCCTATTACTTATAGGAAATAGTTGCTTGTCCACATATTTCCCTAGAAAATAGCATGATATATAACAATCAGAAGGTGTAAAATAATTATTGATTAAATAAGATGGATGAATGGTACTGAGAAATATTTCTAATTATTTACAATTCCTAAATAAAAACAACTGTCTCATGATTTGGCATTTTCCTCAATTCTACCATAAAGACTATATAACTGATTAAAATGGAACAGCTGTGCTTTCTCTGTTGAATAATTGTTTTCTAATAATCAACTCCTTGCTAAATACTCTTAGGTAATTGTCTGCAACTTAGAATAAAGGAAATAAGGAAAACTGCTTTCACAGATCTTTCATTTTAATGGCTAATATAGAGATTAGGAAGCAGATATTTTCAAATAAATTAAAAGAGCTTATTAGGAAGCTTGTAGACATTCTAAAGAAAATGATAGGAATGGGATGTAGGGACTTGTGTGGGTGGGTTTATAATGTTACAATGTGATGATAATGTAAATTGTAAAACTTTTCCCTTGTAGACTTCAGTGATAACAAGAAGATAAGACAGTTTGGGATAGAAAGAAGAGATTAAATGTATACAGAAAACAAATCCACTTGAGATTTGTTCAATCCATTTAAGAAAGTTGAATTGGCGGCGGAACAACCCCAGAGATACTGTGGAGAAGGCAAGTCAGAGACCTCTGCTTCATTTTCACTTTTTAGTAAGTACTTCATGGGAAGTGAAACCTCCTTCCTCCAGAAAATGCTTATCATAGCAAAGGCAGATATGAATACCTGTTAACACTAGGTCTTATGGAAGTGATCTTTATCAAGTTTAAGATAAAGGGGACTTTAAACCTTTTTTTTATCCTCCCTAAAATAGGTAATCCTAGAAAACATTAGCATTGCTGATTAGATACTATCCTGATATCTGGATAGGAGGCTCTTTTACATAATTTATCTTTGAACCCTGTGCTAGCTAAATGAATAAATTTTAGTGGGAATAAGACTTGGGGTTTTCACCTTGGTCTTTCAACTCATTGGAATACATCCTGATCTCTGCTTTACTAAACTCTCAGATTTTGTATGCTGCATGTCTGTCATACCCTCCTCCTTGCCCCCTTTTCAGGTCCTATCTACACCCCATAAAGTGGATGCAACAAAGGTAGTGTTTTCTGATAGTTTCACAGATTTGTTATGGAGTTACTCTTTATAGTGCTGAAATCAAAATATTGCACATATTGGCATCAGTCTGGGAGCAGAGGGTTGCAACAAATTTTCTGTCTACTAATCATTGCAAGAATTAAGTATGTGGATAGTACTTAATTAATTATGCTCATTTCCACACTCTGCAATTATTCTATGACTGAAGTGATTAAATATGAATCAATGAAGGACTAGAAATTCATGATTATGTATCCCAGTTTTCCTGACTCATTATTTTCAATCACTATTCATATATATAAAGAAATTTTGCTAGTCTTGATCTACTTGTGATTCATGGATGTTTGTCATTAATTAATATATGACAGTTAGAGATAGCAATATTTATCACCACAATGGGGCAGAGAAAAGAAACATGGTGGAATGAGACTCATACCTCTCATATACCAGGAGTGTAGACTTCGTTATAAATTTATAGTGGGAAAAAACACAGCAGAAATTCCTTAAAAGACTCCCAATGAAATTTAACACCCTTTTAAGTTTGGGTGATGCAAGTTTTTCTTAATATTCCTCAAGCTGATATTAAGAGCCAGCTGGAATAATAATGAAACTCCCAACATTTAGGCCAATTATGAAATATTCTGATTTTAGTATGTGGCTCCTGAATCTCTCCGAGAACTACTAAAATTATTAGGACAGGAAGGAGACCTGGGAATCTGATGCTGCAGGTCATGGGGACATTTATTCCTACATATATGGAAATAAAAGAATGTGGGCTTAGTCTAGAGAAAACAATGGATTGCAGTACAGAAAATGCTCCATTGATTTGGTTATTGAATCAATTTGTAAAGTACCAAATGGAAATCTTTTGCATAAATGGATAGGTATATAAAATGCAATAAATGGTATTTTTTAAGAATTTACATTAGAGTATTTAAATCCCATATCAAATTATGAATGAGTTAGCAATAGAAATCTATTAAAATAAAAGATGGATCTTTTCAAGATTCATATTTTTCAACCAAATATTCATTATGAAGATATTTTCGAAATTATTTGAGATGCATGTTTCTCTTCAAAGTTTCAATTTTGAAAACTAGAGAACCATTCAGGCTCAACTACAAAAGTTTGAATTCGCAACAACCAATAGTTTTCAGCAAGGAAGAAATGCGTAGATATACATGCCCACCAAGAAAACTCTATTTACAAAAACAGGTCACAGGGAATTTTCTTTGACCTATAAATCAAACTGAATAACAGTGGCCAATGGGGAGTCCATATTTTAATGACTACTTACTGTCTCCAAAGGTTATTGAGAAAGAATCAAAGTAAAGGATTCAAATACTACTGTAGCCTTCTGTGCTAAAAAGTAAGCTTTCCCTAAATTGGCTCACAGTTTACATCCACTTAAGAAACAATTCACTTGTATAATCTGATAAAAGAATCTATCTTTTCCTCAAATACAAAGGTTCTGATATAAACAAAGTATCAGGAAATGGATCCTGTAGGTGTTATCAGTATTTCCATGTTCATTAACCACAAGTGGACAGAATCTTCCTGATGTCTTCACTTGGCAAGTCAAGTGAAATATGGGTAAGAATGTTTTGAGATTATAAATGTGTTAGACCAATTGTCTTCTTCAAAGAACACAAGAACAAAGCTTAGCTCCTTCACTGTCTTATTCAGCACCACAGAACAAACTAGTGCCTGAGTGAGCTCAGTTCGCTAAATACAGAATTATGTGCCAAGAACTGCTTCACTAAACTGCCCCCTACATTGTCTAACAGGATTATAAGTAAATAAACAAGTAATCTCATTATAATCTTTTAATTTGGCAGATAAAGATTTATTTACTTTATATTGGTGAACTAAATGGATACTAAAAATGGAAAAAATGAGAGATGTGTCACTACAGTGTGGTGTGGGTGGCATGTTACCCAGGATACAATACTCATTGCCCCTGATCAAGATAACATCTTTTTCTCCTGGTGCTTAGATATAATAAACCAGAAATTCCATGTCATCCAACTGTGACATATGTCTAAGGCAATTCCAGTCCTTCCTACCCTTCTAATGACTGCACTAAATTTATGTACACTGCATTCTTTTGTTTCTCAAATTTGGCTCAGACCCTAAACTCCTGGAGATTTGCATCTTATTTGGATTTAAGGACACCAAGTCTGACATCCATTATCTCACAGTGAGCATTGTTTAGCTCATTGTTTTCTTGGTAAACCACTCAGACAAGCTGTGAGATCCAGTCACATTCATTTATGGTCAAATCTGTTGAAGCTTACAGGGACTCACAAAATCCTGAAATGAAGGCTTGTGCACTATGCACACTTATCATCACAAGCTCTTCTAAAATACAACTCTTTGTTGATGGTATTCAATATTCTGGAATAGTAACACAAAGTGATGTCTTTATATTCATTTGTCTGTTATCTTACAAGTAGGATAAGCTAATACTGCATCAATAGAACTAGTATTATTGCAATTAAACACACATTACACATACATATATGTATGGTACAAATATTTGTCTCAATCATATTTCTAATTGTTTTGGAATTTATTATTGCAGTATCTACTACAGTTTAAGTTTTAATTTTTATTTCTAAAAAGTATTTGGAAATGTATTATAACCCGATCTATTACTAAATTTTGACTCAATATCATACAAGCAAAGTAATTAAATTTCAATTAGCACCTTAGCAAATCTTTGGATTTGAAAGTCTATTGCATTAACTTTTCCAGGTTAATTTTAATTTTATAATATCTCTCCCTTGTCATTTGAATCCAACCTAATTATAGTTTAGAATGCTGATATTGTAACAATAACATAAAACTGAGAAACATTGTCTCTATATACAGAAATACAAATGGCATCATGATTAGACATATAATCTCTAAGTGTAGGAAATTTTACATAAATTCATTGATACAGGAAACAAAGCTGATCAATGTAAATGTATTTGTTGTTATTGTTTAATTCAAACATTCAATTTAAATAAGTAATTTTCTATATTTTCTAATATGATGGTTGTCTTTTTCCATGAACATAAATTCTCTTTAACTTCCTCTTCATTTCATTTGCATATAGGTGGCATTAAAATTGTATCTTTAATTTTCATTGCATTGTATACAGAGTGTATGTATATGTCTTAACTATTTTTGATATATATTAGAAAATTTTTCTTCATTCTTTCTTTCTTTCATGTGCTGGGAAATATATGTAACACCCCATGGATGTTAAGCAAGCACTTTAACACTGAACTGTAATCTCGCTCCTAATTTAAAGAGCTTTTTTGTTTTATTTTGTTTTGTTTTTGGTATTTTATATATTTTGAGAGACCAGGGGCAAGAGAAGGGGCAGGGGAGAGTAGTCAGCACATGTGTGGACGTTAGATGATAAATTTTGGAAGATTGTTTTCTTCTTCCACTATGTGGGTGCTTAGAATTGAACTCATGTCTCCAGGCTTGCCTACAGGACTTTACCTCTGAGCCCTTGCATCAGCCATCATGAAGTGTGAAAGGTCTTGTCTTTTACCTACATTATATGTGAATATATCATTTAAATATTATTTTTAATATTTTATGAAGTTCTTGAAGGCATAAATTACAATCTAGTAATGAAAATTGGAAGTGATGTAAATCTTAGAGAATAGTGGCATGTAGGAATAGTATAATAAATAAAGAAAAGTAGAATGCACTTATTATCTAGACCAAAACATCTCCTAATCTTTACTTATGTCCAAGACCCTCTCCATTCCCTCACATATGTGCAAAATGCTAATTAATATAATAAACAGAATAATGGTAAACTCTTTTGGAAGTATCCATTTGAATAAGAACTATAATTGTAATCATGTTTACACTTTTAGTACAAAATAAAAGTGCCATTTTTGGCACAACTTCATTGACCAATATATCCATTAAAAACACAGTGGGTTAAATTTCACCATCAGTTTGAATTTAGCACATGGCATAATCTATAATTTAGAGATGATTCCACTATTACACTAATATTTGGGTCTCAATTATGCCTCTGTCTATCTATTCCTATTTAGGAAGTGTTCTTAAAAGTAAGGAATATAAAGGAAAAGAGCAAACAAATGAAAAACTCTAAGGGCTCAGTGGTCGTCACTGTAATCCATACACTTGCCCCATGATAACTTTGAATCCTTGGAGAAATCATGTCTCCTGTTCAAAGAGACAGAAGCCTTAGTGTAACAGAGTGAAGAAAGTCCACATGCCTTGGTGATAAACACAGACAACCAGCAAGTACGGGAGTATAAACAGACTGCAGGAGTCCTGCAATCATCTTTTTTCCTATGTAAGAAGAGGTAGCATCAGCATTGGTCTGGAAAACGCTCCAAGGAATTTCAGAAGGACAGCCAATTAATATAAATAGTTTCCCATATCAATTCCTATGGGAGGGAAGAGAAATCAACATTTGAAGAACAATGAGGACTCACTTTAAAAGCACACTTAAGATAAAATGATAAATAATTATATGAAAGCAACTATATGTTCATACTATATAGATTAATTATTAAAATTCAGTATAGATAAATATAGAGCAATATGTGCTATTTTCAATAATTTATATTTTGATATTTAAGGATAATTTGAGTCAAGCATCTTACACGAAAGTAACTTGTCACTATTCTTCACATTCATAGAGTGTTTTTAATCAATAGGTCAAGTGTAGTTACTACAGTTGGATTATTTCATTTTTCTTAATTACTCCCAAAATTTCCATGATGTGGAATAAAGCCATCAGACTATATTTACATGTGAAAATGTAGAAAAGAAAAAAGTTCATCTAATCAAAGTTAACTTCAGAAAAATGTTCCTTCATAATCTCTCTAGAATCATTTCATAACCTCATGAGAGGAATGGATATAAAAGATGAAGTACTTTAGTAAAACCAGTTGGATAACTGTTCTACATCATATGTGACATGTAAATCTGACCCCAATTCACTGCATTTGATAACATATATAACCTCAGACATACACTTTCTAAAAGTCAAGATTTCAACAAACAGTTAACCTCAGTCACATAAAAAGATAAAAATAGCAACCTTTCAAAATAAACATTTCAGAAAGTCATTGATTTTTTTTCACTTTCTTTTTAAACGTATCTCACTAAAGAAATCGGTCTGTCTTCTGTGAGGACTGTAAATTATGCCAATAGAACATCAAATACTCTAGGCTCCCTCGCTAGAAAAAGTTCCATGAGAAACTATTACATTTCATGTCTTAAACCATCACTACTAAAGCAGAAGCAGAGGCTTAGTCCTGAGTCCTTAATGCAAAAGAGCTTGCAGAGACACTTCAGAAGTCGAAAGCTGCACACTAGTCGAGCTCTCATTTGTACATTTTCTTTCCACCCAATTAAACTTCCAAGCTTTCAGACTGTGAGTGTATCCTAAGACATCAAGGAACCTCTTCAAGCAAAATCAGGTTACCTTGGCACTCAAAGTCCTCTAAACAGATCATTAGAAAGGTAAACAGAAAAATAGTCTTTCCTTTCCCAAGTCCCCTTATTCTCCTCTGATGAAAGGTAGAGCATTGATATCATATCGGAACAGCTGTGAAATGCCATTTGCCCCCCCCCCCCAACACCGCCTGTCAGCCTAGGACACTTACTAATCCACTAAGCCTCTCCCGGCCCCAGATTCTCACTTACTGCAGTGCAGCGTCAGCTTACTCGGTTAGAACTTTCAGTGCCCAGATGCCTAGAGATGCAGCCAGCCAGGTAGAGCCAGAGCCACACTTACCTGAATTGAAGTCTTCTCGCTCCAATCGGCCGTGACCGGGTGGGGAGATCCAAGTTTTCAATCAACACCCTCGGAGCCACAGCGTGCACTGACCCCTTTCCCTGTTTACGCTGAGCTCCACGCTGTCTGGAGGGAGATAGAAAGATCCGCTGAAATCCTCGGAGATTCCCCGGGAGTAAAGGACGACGATTGAGCAACGTTGTTTGCAACCGGAGTTACTCCGAGAGCGAGATCACTAACTGCTGTGATACACGCCTGTCAGATCCCTGGGGCTGCGCGACACTCATTGACCTGGTTAGCAGCCAAAGCTCCGCGCGCACCACAACGCCCGGAGGAGGGCTGGTGGGTCTCCTGGGGATCAGAAGAGGAACCCAGGCCACACGGGAATCTGGTCTTTTCCAGCCTAAAGGATGAACTGCGACTCTGACTATAATTTACAAGAGGATGAGCCACCGTTTTAGCCATTGCAGGACTTCCACAAATCCGCAGGCGTTTTTCCAGATGCGGTCCTGTTAGACAGGAGGTACAGCGAGACAATAGTAGGCTGATAGCGCTGATTTGTAAGACGTGTTTAAGGCAATGTGATAAAAGAGACAGCTGCACCTGTCTTTGCCCTTAGCCTGCTACATCTATCAACCTTTGTCTAAGTAAAATGACTTTAAAGGTTTCTTACAGCCCTCCAGAGGGCAACTCTGAATTTGTAAAAAGGTGGTATTCATACTAAATACGCAGAGTTGGCATTTGGGCACAGACACAAGCACAGAAACCAAAGCATACTAAATATCATTGCTCCTGGAGTTTTTCAAATAGCATTTGGAGTTAGTATCGCCTTAACAAAAAAGCATTATGCTTTTATGCGGAATAGCACAAAACATGTAAATTACACTTAGCAAATGGACTCGATTATCTGCTGAAATGAGCTGATGGGGTCTAAGGAAAATCAGCAGAGATAATTTGGGGCAGGAAACATCGAGCAAGTATTTAAATATTGTCCCTGCACCTACCTGCTGATCTCCATCCATCATCCACTCTTTCTACCATAGACACCCTTCTTAGTCTCCTATCACATCCAAAGTTACTAGTTCCCCAAAGAGATCGCAGGCTCCGGAAAAGGTCACGGAACTGAATGTCGAAGCCCCAAATGGTTAATTTTTGACAGCTCTCACTTTTGCAGGAGAAAATTATGCAAATAACATAAAAAGAAGAGATGAAAAAAGTCATTTGCATGTCTTGAGGGTGAGAAAATTCTCATTGCCAGAGAGGAAACTGACGACTGTCCTCTCACAATAGTGTGTGACATGTTCAGCACTTCTGCTTTTCCATTTAGGTCTCACTTGGGACATATGGCGTTCCCTTGATGCTGGGCTGTGTGTGTGTGCATGTGTGTGTGTGAAATAGAGACAGAGACAGGAAAAGAGAAGAGACAGAAAAAGAAGGGAGGGAGGGAGAGAGAGAGAGAGAGAGAGAGAGAGAGAGAGAGAGAGAGAGAGAGAGAGAGAGAGAGAGATCTATTAGTATTTCAGTAATCACATAGAAGAAATCCCCAAATTTGCCTAATGGGATGCTCCAAGAGTGTACCATAGAGAATTTGGTTACTTTCTATGTGACAAATGAACTTCTCATTAATGACTTATCACCTCTGTGAGGAAACTTCTTGATCAACAGAAAAGTCCAGAGCATGTCAGAGGATCTGCGATTGAACTGAAGCCCCCGCCTCTTAGCCCAGATGTTCCAGCGAGGTCCCTGGAGGAGGGGCCGCTGCAGCTTCAGTGCGGAGGTCTGGGGCTCCCTCAACTGGCGAGCGCGAGATCTGAAGGTGAAGGAACGATCGATACATTTCAGCAGAGGGGAACAACATTGCTGCTGTTAAGCAGGAAGCACATTATCCAATTATAGACTGCCAGTGGAGGGTTCCAGTAGAAATGAGGCTCCTTAAATGGAAATTGATGCACCCTGGGCGTAAATAGCAAGCAGGAACTTATAGCAACTAATTTCTTCAGAGGGTTCTGACTAGGCTTCTGCAAGGCACTAGCAGGGGTAAAGAGACCTGTGAGGAAAACGATCAAGTTTCTGATGTGCAGTTCGTCATGCTATGAAAGCACTTCTGCCAGTTGATGCCACATTCGGAGCATCTTCGGTTAAGTAGCGATTTCCTTTTAAACTTTTTCAAAGCTTTCGCTCTGTGCTTGTTTGCCTGAACCCTGCCCACCAAAAATTACCATGGTAAACGAAGATGCCATGGCTAATGAAGCAGGTCTCCTTACACCAGACAGTTTGGTTGAATAAAATTCACTTGCATATAGCAAGAATTGTCATTCTCAAAGACGGGCCCTTCACCAAAAAATTTAGGCAAAAATGTGATCAGCTACTGTACATGTAAACTGATAGGAAATCCTCAATGACTTTGTTTCTATAGGGGGGAGGAGTTTGAGAAATAGTAGCGGTGAAACAATAGTATATATCAATTGATAAGTACTTGCTACATGTCAAATATTTTTTAAGAATGCCAGCAATCACTCTTATCTATGAAATCCTGAGATCAATCTTGTTGACTGCTTTTTTAAACTATGTTTTCACTATTGTATTAATTAAGGCTCTGAGGAGTTAGTCAATTGTCCAATGTCACCCAGTCAGTAGAGAGCAAGCAAAGAAAGGCCCACGGGTCATTGTAAGTATACAAATCAATGTTCATTTAGAAATTCTCCAAACTGGTTGGCAAGATAGCTGAGAAGGTGTGGCACCTGCTCACAAACCTGCTGATATGAGTTTAATACTCAGAAGTCCTCACACAGGAAGGAAAGAACTGAATTCAGAAAATTGGACTCTGACCTCAATCTGATCTTTCTGTTTCACTGAAAAAAAAAGACATTATATAGTCTACAAACATCAAATCATAAGCTTCCAAAAAGGCCAAAAAATCGTTCAATTTTTATAACCTATCAAATTTATTTTTGCAACTTTTAAATATATTTTATAAAGAACGAATCATTACATAGTTTTCCCAGGAACATATTTTGATATATATTATTAGAACATGAAACTCAAAAGTATATGTTAGCCTAAAAAGTAAACAAAATCCACAGCTTCCAAAAAATATAGGTGCAGTAGCAGATATTGATTTACCTTTAAAGTAAAAAATAATCATTTTTTGATTCACTTGGTCTTTCAAACACATATTGTAATTCCACCCAAATTATGGCAATGTTGGATAACCAACTTCTGCAAGAGCTACAATGTAACAGGAAAAAAGTACAAATAATATGAAAGTTAAATTTTCATTTCTAGGTTGTTTTGACTTTAAGTTTCTTTTCCAACCTGACCTGCATACCATTACATCTCGCTTTGAAATTCCCAGACATTCATAAGCTTTCAGAGAAATGTTGTGACCACAATTTTAAAATAAGTCTAATACATTTCTCCCTAAAAAGAAATGATGATAACTCAAATTAATTGCATCTTTAAACTTTGCTGATGACTTTGCTGCCTATTATTACATTCGATTCTTACAGGAATCTTGTGAAATAGGTTACTGTAAGGATTTTTATCATACTGAAATGACAAGTAAATGAGAAATGAAAAGGGCAAAGGCTTGTTCTCTCATCTCTAAAACTTGGTCAACAATCTAACGCTGTCCTTTCCAGGAAAATTTTATTGCTTTCCACAATGTCTAATAAATATGTTTGTCTCAGTTATGTTGGAATAAAAATAAACACCTAAAATAAGTTCACAAATGAAGGTAGTATGTCTTCTTATACTTAGGTTTGTCCTGAAAAAGTATAAACAATCATCAATTAGGTACTCTGAAATAATAAAGAAATTAAAGTCTTTGTATATTCAGGGGTTTCTCTGATTTCTGACACACTTTTCCCAATATTGGCTCCTTTTATTTAATCTGGAAGGATAAAGTAATTTTCTAAATTTTGTTCCTATGATATATATATTATTCATACATTTCCATACACATTTACACTTAAATATTATCTCACTTCAAATGTTTGTGTTGAGTTAATTATCAGCAAAGAACAAATCACAGAACATTAATGTTGTTTTAAATACAAAAACAATTTCTTTAACAACAGTTGATTTTTTAGCAGAGACAGAAAACTAATACCTTCACATACATATGCCAAATGCTAATAGACTTTCTTATTATACTTATTTCTGCACTATCTATATCATGGAGGCCAGAGAATTGCATTTACTAGCTTTTAAGAGATAATTTACACATCTTGAAACCATCTTCACTCATATATATTCATGAATTTTGAGAAATAATTAAATCCAGTAAAAAAAAGTTGGATTGTTGTCAAAATCCTTATACTAGCTAGCTTTATAACCTTCAGACATTTAAAAAGCTTCCAGTTAATAATTTCAGTAGGAAATGTGAGAAAATTAAAGACTATTATCTCTAAGATTTAGCCAGCTATAAAAATACATTATCTGACTAATAATTGTGATATCTTTTCTGCCAAATGCAGAAATAACCCAATAGTCAAGAACAAAGGGTTGGATCAAACACGCATTCTCTCCCCTGGCTCACCTCTGTACCTGACATTCACAATATAATTGTTTTATTCTATAAATAACATTATAAAAAGAGTAGTTTGATTTCATCGTTCAGAGTAATTTATGAATCAGCCTTGAATTACTATTGTGAAATTGTCTATAGAGTAAATGATCAAAGTCAGGAGCATTTGTTAACTATTTATAGATAATTATACCATTTTTCTACAAAAACATGATTGATTTGTTACAACTAAAATATTGCTTTTAAAGATAGTCATTAACAGTAAAAAAATAAAATACATAACAAGAAAATTATGAGAACACTAATCTCGATTTATTTTAAATTCTCTAAAACACATTGAAAACTGAAATGAATTGATCTATACATATGATTACAAATCACACATTTTAGCGTTGATTAAATATAAATATTGAAGCAAGTGCACATAGGACAACCTATTACTGTTTAGTATTGATTAATCAGCAAGGAAGCACACACTTTTACTGCATAGACAGCATTATACTTTGGGGAGAGTGAAAAAAAGTGCAGCGATGTAGATTTAAATGTGGAAAAATCTGGAAACATCAATGTGAAAAATGGCCTCAAATGGCCAATGCTGCTCGCTAAGATTCCTGGGATGCTAATGAATCTTAACGTAGATGATCAGATTCGTTTGAAACTTTACAGGATTTTAATTCCTTAGAAAGGTCTTTCTCCCATTATAGACCTATTGGAACATTTCATATCATAAATAAAAAAGAAAAGCTGATCAAACCAACTTCTGTCAGAGATATCAACCATCTAAAGATCATATATATTTTTAAAAAGAATGCACAGCGTTTTAATACTTTTGAAAAGAAATGTAGCATTTCCTTAAAGAATTAAAATGCTGATTGTGTGATCTAACTCTCCCACTGACTAGCCAGAGCATCATTCAAGGGAAAGAATGCACATCTTCATTTGAAGACTTTTACATTCAAATATTTAAAAAGTCACACTTGTCCCAAATTGAAGGTGAGTAAATATCCATTAGGAGATGAATTCATAACTTCCCAGACATTCTTTAATACAGTGGACCCTTGTTCTTCATTTAAAGGGAAAAATTAGTCATATACTTGATAAATTGAATTGTCAGACGATTAAGCAGAAAATAGCAAAAACCAAACAGGAATATATCACCATTCTATCATTCACATATGCAAAACTGAACACAGGTTAATGAATGCATAATTACTGAATGTATGCTAGCGATTGACTTGATGTTAAGGACAGCATGACTATTAGCTGAGTCCAGAGAAAACATCTTATGAGATGGAAATGTTCAGTACTTTGAAAATGGAGGTTTTACATAGGTGCCATGCTGTTTTAAAGCATATGCAATTTGCAGTTTAAATATATTCAGTTCATTGTACATGCTCTTTATTAATAACAGAGAAACACAACATTTCTTGCTATTTTTCTCTTAATCAAAAATATTTTTAAAATTAAACCATTACCATCATATTATGCCAATTATGTTTGAAAATTTCACGTCTGAAACCTCACTTGCTATTTTCTAAAGAAACCATATGGTAGGTGGATAAAAATCAACTACTTTATATTTCTAATGGCTTCCTAAATTGTATAAGGCATTCTCTATTCAATCACAGTTTAAGACAACTTTAAAGTTAATGTCCTAGTACCTATCCAGATAATAGTTCAGTAAAATTTTATATAGGGGAATAAAGTGGCATTGCAGTTCAAACAGTGGCTGCTGTGAAATGCTTAATTACATTTTGGTACACATATATCATTGTTCATTCGTTTCTAACTTCTATATAATGTGCAATGAAATATCACACTACATAACTCAGCATCTATTCCAGAGCCTATGATACTATATCATAGAGAAATAATTATGCTTCCCTAGGCTATAAGTGCATGAGACAGGTCACAAGATGAAAACATCTTACAGAGTATCTTAAACTTGAGCCTGCAGCAGAGTGGTTCACAAAGGATCTCTGTCTTATTAACACCCAGTTTCTTCTTCTGTCAAACCTGTTGTATTTCATTCTCCACTTGTAACTGTCAATAATTTGCTACCACAACATGGAGAATGCATATCTGCTTTGTGTATTCCTTTTTTCCTATTAAAAAGATCTAGGCTGTCTACAGTAATACAAGGTTTCACATATCCCAGTCTTTTGATGATCAGTCTAAAATAATACTTCTACTGTCTGCTGTACATCAGATATACAGGTTTTATACTTTGTAATAATGACAGGGAAGTGGTGAGAATAGCAATGTAGCTCACTTCTAAAGATCAGAACACCATCACAGTAACATGGATTAAACCTGAATCCTGGGCTTGTCTTTTAAACCATCTTTGGTCACAGTTTTCCAAGATAATGAAAGAATTATAAAATACTCTTAGGCAAATGAATGAATGCATATGGTAGACACATATTAAGTGCTTTAACAGATGTAGAGAACTAATAAGGGGACATAGTCACTTTGAGGACACAGGTAAGAGCCATGTTCTCCACACAAGAGAGCTCTGTTTTTATGCAGGTGCAATTCCATCCACTAAGAACTGTGAACATACAGAAAACCGTTTTCATCTCATATTGAATCATACAAGTCACTGTGTATTTGAATAGCTCTGGAGGGGAAACCTTAACCCATAAAACATGAATATTGCAGGGCTGAACAAAGCACAGTTTGGCTCTGGATGAGTCCTTTTGTTTATTTGTTTATCTATCTATCTATCTATCTATCTATCTATCTATCTATCTATCACCTATCTATCTGCATTTCAGAGATGGAACCTAACATTAGCATCAGGTTTGGGGATATATCCACAAAACACAAATTTTTTTTATAGCTCTCAATGTGCTTCAAAAGAATTGGAAAGTCCAAGAATGAGCTTTAACAGGCTACTATCTTCCCATAGCCTCATTCATTCATTTGGCCACTCAGCATAACTTGCTTTATCTCCATTCTTTCTTTCTGTCCATTCATGTACTCCTTGTGAAAGGAATTCCTTTCTACATGCTTAAATAGTGCAAAAACTTTATATATCTTGGGAACATAAGAATCTTCTACCCTTCTTTCTTCTTTTTCTTTCTTCCTTTCCTCCTCCTTCTTCTCTCTCTCTCTTGCTCGCTCACTCTCTTTCTCTTTCTCCCCTTTTTCATCCTTTTATTCCCAATAGATTCCTGTACTTGAGCAGTTTCTATGCTCCAACAATTAAAATTTCCTGTTGATATTTTCTGTATCTGTTACCTTTCTCTGTTGCTGTGAGAAAACACCCAAAGTAAAGCAACTTAAGGAGAAAGGGAAATTTATTCAGTTTATGATTCCAGAAGGGAGATACATTCTTTTGCAGCACAAAAGCCATTGGTGGCTGGCCAAAGTTGAGATGGGATAAGTCATTGCAGACATCATAGAGGCTGAGAGCTGTATAAGCTCAAAAGCCTACTCACTCACTCATTCAAGTAGGGTGGGGCAAGCCAACCTTAAGGTCCAACTCCTGTGAATGCCCTCTTCCAGCAAGGCTCCACCTCCTAAAGGTAGCATGATTTTACCAAATACTAGCAGTAGGTAAGGATTCAAACACATGAGCTTATGTAGGTAAACTCAAATTTCAAACTGTGACATTATCTTAACATACTTTCTAAGACATTATTTGGACAATAATACTCTAAATGTGATTTCAACAGTTATAATTCAAATTTCACAACATATCCTATTGATGGTGGTCAGAAGCAACATTTGAAGATGTATTGTTTATTTTAAACTTTAATATTTTACTTATTTGGTGACAAAACTTTAATACCTTGAGGTACTTGTTGGATAAAATGCAAATATGTAAGTTTCTAGTGTATAACAAAGTATTCTCCATGATGAATTGTTAAAATGATTTTCTATAATTGAAAAGATGAAAGTTTGTCTCTACAGGCTATCAGTATATACATTTTATTTTATTTTATTTAGTTTATTTATTTCTTCCATTCATACAAAGTTGATAAGTACCCCATTCCCATCCCTCCCTCCACCATTTCCTGGATCCCCTTGCTCTCTTCCCCCTTTTCCCTTTCCTTTCCCTCCCTCCTTCCCTTTCTCCCAGTGCCCCCCCAATCCTGGAGCATCCTTTAGTGTTAATGCCAAGCTTCCCTCTGGGTCCTCCTTTCTGATGAGGTGTAAGGACTCAGTGGTATTGCCTAGAGCTCTTTTTTGTGTTCCCCTTTATTATAGGAACATTATTGTGGCTATTAATACCTTGCTTCTAAGAATCCTAGTGCCTGTGATCCATGCTATACTTTGGGGGTTCAATGATATGTTGGTATTTGCGCATCATATCATAAAAATGACCATCCTACCAAAGGCAATATACAGATTCAATCCTATACCAATCAAAATCCCAAAGCAATTCTTTAAAGAGGTTGACTAAACAATTTCAAAATTCATATGGAGGCACAAAAGACCCAGGATGGTAAAAGAAGTCCTGAGTAACAAAAACACTGCTGGAGGTATCACCATACCAAACCTTAGTCTATACTACACATCCATAGTTATAAAAACAGCCTGGTATTGGCTCCAAAATAGACACACAGATCAATGGATAAGGGTTGAAGACCCAGATATAAGCCCACACAACTACAGCCATTTGATCTTTGACAAAGGGGCCTAAAAAATCCAATGGAAAAAGAACAGTATCTTCAACAAATGTTGCAGGCAAAACTGGATCTCCACATGCAGAAGATTAAAACTGGACCCGTACTTGTCACCATGTACAAGAATTAATTCCAAATGGATCAAGGGTCTCAATATAAGGCCAGAGACTATAAAAACCATAGTCGAAAGGGTAAGGAATTCTCTTGAACTGATTGGATTGGGCCAATAGTTCCTAATCGGAAATCCAATAGCACAGTCAATATAACCCAACACTCAACAGATGGCATCTTATGAAATTAAAGAGCTTCTGTTCAGATAAAGAGATTGTAACCTGAGCACAAACGCAACCCACAGAATGGGAGAAAATCTTCACTAACCACATATCTGATAGAACTCTATTATCCAGAGTGCACAAAGAACTTAGAAAACTAAACACCAAGTATATACATTTTAATATCTTAGCTTTTAATTTCTTAGGTTGGTGCAATTATTTCCCTTGTGTTTAAAAAAAAAACCTGTATTAACTTGATAGCTCTTCTAGTGTTTAATGTATGTACTGGATACAAAATAGATACTTAGTAAATATTTGCTGAAAGTATGGTACCATGCCCTATTGAATAAAGCATTGGTTTCCTGTAAATGGCAAATGTTTTCCTGCTCCTTCATTTTGCAATTGTATTCAAGAGCAGCATGGAAATATGTTTAGGGACTTAGATTTCCAGATGCCTCTGTGCTGCTTGAGAATATGAGAAGCCATCACAATTCACCACACTAGAACTGCTTTCATTTATGCCACTTCTCTCAAAGGGGCTACAAAGCAAGGCCCATTTATCTTTATTACATAGGGTTATTCTACTATCTAAAGACTAAGAATTAAGTTTGTGATTTCCAGTGGAGAAAGCACTACCATTTTGAGGTGCCTTTAACCAGATGTCATATTTTATCATGACAAGTCAACTTCACAATTTAATTGGATGTTCTTTCATCTCATCTTCTACTTCTGCACTTAAAAATGAATTATTTTCATTTTGTAAAATGGTTACTATCTATTTTAAATCTCTTTTAAACTCAGTGCTATGGATGTGGAAATAGAGGAGCAATATATTATTAATAAATATTTTCCTGAGAAAATATTTCACAATTCATAACTTCATTTATAATTAAAGGATACATTTTATTACATTGATGCCACTTTTAGTGGTTTGGAACATGGCGGATTATGGTACAAGCTCAGTTGCTGTATTCTGCTATTAATAGATTTAATTAGCAAAAATGTAAACAATTCCAAGATATATTCCAAATAAAATGATTCAGCAGCAATTTGAACATAAAATTTTAAGAAGGAAAAAAAATATGGCATAACATTATTTCTTTCTCTCCAAAGTAAATTACTGCAGTCTGTTCCTATAGTCTGTTGCTTGCCCCTCAGCCTCAATGATGTCTGTGGTGACCTAAATCAACCCCATCTTCTGCTGCCTACCATGCCCTCAAAACAGACTATGTCTCCTACCTGGAACCATAAGCAAAATAAATATCATTTTCTCCCCTTAAGTTGCTTGAGTCTGAATGTAGTCTCACAGTAGTAGAAAGGAAGACTTTTTAGTCTCTTTTCTGGTGAACTTTGATTGCGTTTAATTCCAGAAGCTAAAAGAAAAAATATTAAGCATGTTTAAAATTGAGTTTTAACGTATCATTAAGTAGATGCCTTAGTATGGGAACTTTAGAGAGAGACTATACTGGACCAACCGTTCCTTCTGCCTTATTTTAGATGAAATAGATATACACTTGGATGAACTATCTGCAGGTCACAGATATAGTAAAATTTAAGATTATTCAGGGATAGACCCTTAAGATGAAGCAGAACTATGATTAAATAGCAAGTACAGGGAACAGAGATTCACAAATCAATGCTGAAGCTGGCAGAAATGGGTTCCTCAACTCACACTTGGATGACCAATAGCTTAATCTCCTGGACATAAAAGGTGTGTTTCTTAAGCTTCTGACACATGTGACCCCTTTAATCCCTGTAAAATTTACATGATCCTGAGCACAAAGGTATATAACATTGATGTGCAATTTATGTTATTTCATCTTCCTGTCTCTGAACAAATACAGAACATGAACAGTTTAAGTGAACAATTGGATTAATGCTACTATGGATGCTCACAATCTAACAACATTGCCTGAAATTTCATACCAACATCAAGAAGTAAGGGGCCTGGCCATACCATATTTATAGTTACTGCTGGGAAGGACATATGTCAATGCTTACCAGTATGCCTGTATGCTAAAGCATGACCAAGTATGTCAAAACACTAAACCAGCTCGCTTCATCTTATTCATCTGCCCAGGGAATACTACCACCCACCATGAGCTACATGTTCCCTTAAGAATTAGATGATCTCCCATGAATGACCTCAGAGATTGCCTTAACTATTTATTCTTCAAGATGCGCCCAAAGTTCAGCCTTCATTTGAAAAGTTATCATTTATATCCAACTGATGCAAAAATCAAATAATTATTAATACATTGAAAAATAAATCTTTGGCATACCTAAAATTTTTCCATTTATTAAAGACTAAGACAAATTTGTATATGTATGAGATGAATTTGAGTAATAATTTTTATATAAAAAATTCAATCTTCCCTGAAAATTTAATATAGCAGGACATAAAATATCTCCATTATTTTTCAGAGTATGCAAATATGTCAATTTTATAATTATATAATTCATCTAAATGTGTTATATAAAATATAAGTATGTTATGGGTCATTTCAGATACTATTGGGTTTTCTGTCCTAATTCCAAGCCAGATTCATTTAAACATTTATATTGTACCTTGTTTATTTTATGAAATTTAACTCATAGACTCAATCATCAATTTTTAAAGTAAAATATTCAATCCTGGGAAGATTATTCAGTAGTTAAGTGGTGCTGCACAATCAGAAGGATGTGGGTTCTCTAGTAGCTCAATTTTGAGTTATCTCCCACAGACTCAGATATATGAATCCTTAGCTGGTGTTAATGTTTAGGATACTCATGGTGCCTTTAAGAAGTAGAGCTTCGAGTGAGAAGGCATATTCCAAGGTAGCATCCTACTTGAATGCTTTTACTTGCTCTGCTGTCATGGTAGCTGGTCTGACCTCAGGACTGACCTTCTCCTTCTGCCTGCAATCATGCTTTCTTTTCTGAGTTCCCAGCCATAATAGGCTACATCTCCTCTAGAACCACAAACCAAAGAAATCTTCCTTTCCCCCTTGAGTTGCATTTGAGTATTGTCTCATAACAATAATAGAAAAGTAGCTACAAATTCAGATCCCTAGATTCCATGTGAAAAAAAAAAGTAAAGATTAGATTGATCTTCAGGTTTGGTTATAATGGCTGAGACATGCTGCCAGCTCAGAGATTCTTAAATAAGAAACCTAATCTGTTTAGTGCTCAAGCTGCAGAGGTGGTCCACACAAGCCTGACCACAAATCGTCCCTCACCTTTCCAGAACTACTGAAAATTAGCTAAAACCTTTTGTTAATATAGGAAGGGCTGAAAATCTGAGACAATGAAGAAAATAGTGTTCTGAAGATAATATTGTAGCAATAAAAGACATGTTGCTTCAACGTGCAGATCGAAATCAGGAAAAGGAATTTCCTGACATTTTGAACCACAAAGAGGGTCAATACTTGCACCAAGGTACTCTGGAAAAACCAGCCATCATCAAGAAACGTATCTGTCAGTGGGCAAGGATGATGGAATTCTAAGACAGACGCAGGGAGACAGAAGTCTGTACTTGTCAACAGGGCTTCAGCCTTTGCATACGAGCAAGTTGTAAATAGTGTTCAAGAAGAATCTACTGATTATCTCAGGGTGAGTTTTTCAAATCAGCAATGCTAGCAGCTAGTCTACCAAGAGAGAAATCAAACCATAACTCCAAATCTTACCCTTTTAAGTCAAGCACTGCAAGCGATTTGATATGCAAACTTTCATTCTATACTGGTATTCCCTCAGCAAAGAGATTTTTTTACTCATTCTTCAGAGATGGCAAATAATAAATAACTTGAGTAAAATCACAGTTTAAATATTCTAGAGATGAAGAAATTGAGACAAACAAATCATTGAGTTGTGAACTGACATAAGTACATCTTGTATGAGGTTACACAGAAAATAACTTTTAAAACAATAAATTATAATTCATGTCTTCTAAAATCTGATTATGCTATATTAATTTGATATATAAATTGGCATACTGTTTCCCCTTAGAAACTAGTTAGTACTTTAGAACTTGAGGACTGAGTATTGAGAATGCTGTCTAAATGTTTATACAATTACTTAAGTATTAACTATTTAAAAATGTAGCACTTTTCTTTGAGAAAATTTCAATAATTAGCAAGTCAATAATGAGTTGTCCAACTCAGGACTAAACTCTGGTTGTCCAATTGTCCTCTAATAATTCTGATGTTTTTTGCATATTTTATACTATGAAATTATACATAGCTCATTAAAATATTGTGAGAAGATATTTTAGGGCTAGTGAGATGTCTAAGTGGATAAAGACATTTCTCACTAAATCTGACAATCTACATTGTTTTCTGAAACACACATCATGAAAGGTAAGAACTGAGTCCTGCAAGTATTTTTGTTACTTCCCATTGTGTGTCAGGACATGATACACACTCACACACACACCTACACATACACTTACACAAACAGAAGAGCTAAACAAATAAAAGTTTAATGTAGTTTTGAAAATTTAATTTAAAAATTTAAATTAAATTACATTAAATTATAATTTAAATTACATAAAAATAACAAACTTGCATATAAATGTCTATTTGCTTAAAATATATTAAGCATGACCTCTTTAAAAATGTGTTTTGATAAAATAAAATTAAATGTGCATATTTTCTTCACTTGCACGATTAATGAAAGTATTTGTTTGTATTCCTCTTTAGGGTTCATGTGAACATGTTTGCCTGTGCGTGCAGAAACTTGAAGTCAATCTTTGGTGTTGTCTTCAGCAACTCCATCTGCTTCTTTTGAACCAGGTTCCTGATTGGCCTGGCACCCCACTTAAATGACACTTCCTGGACACTTACTGAGTGTCAGGGTTTCTTCTGTCCCTACTTCAGTTCTGGGAAAGTAAGCTTGAGCCATCATGCTCACATTTTTATCTACATTCTGGGTGTGAAGCCCTCATCTTTGTGCTTGCATGACAAGTACTTTATCATCAAACTACTCTCAAGATGCCTGCAGTATCCACTGAATTAATAACATTTACTTTCTCACAGTATTTTGAAAATTAGACCCAGTTCATTTAGGTATGTGACCATTCCCCCAATCATATGATTTCTCCCTCTACCTGTGATAGCTCTAGAAAATATGAGTTCATGACAATTTAGTTAAAAAATTCTTAAAATAAGGTAAAGATAACTCAAAGATCGGTAATATATCAAAATTCATTTCATTAACTTTTTTTTCCTTTAGAAAGTATGCAACATTTAGAATATTTTTTCTCATATATAAATGAATGAATGAACAGTTATTTTGTCTTCACAGTATTCCAGGCTTTATGTTCTGTATGAATAAATGGTAAATCAATGACAATGATAACAGTTATAAAGGGTTATAGTTTCCCATACGATTTTAATAATTTTTGTCTTTAATATCAAAATAAATGACAATTTTTTAAAGAGAAAAGTCTATTGATTGAATATTTTTGTAGATAAATAGATAACCTTTTCTTTTTCTTCTTATTTTTTCTCTTAGAATTTCCTGTGGGAAAGCAGTGTCAATTTGTCATGCTATGGCATGCTGTATGAATTGTACTAAGGAAAGGAGCTTTTTCTAAGAGATTACTTGTTAGTGGGGCCTACAGAAAAAAAAAAAAGCAGATTCACTCAGGGAATTGGGTAAACCACAAAGATGTCCTAAATTAATGTGCATTGCCTTTCTATAGCATAGAACAGCCAAAGTCTTCTCAAATATTGGCATGATTTTGAATGTAAAGAACTTGTGACATTGTGGCACATTATTCTTGATATGAAGCAATTTTCTTCCACTGTGGACAACAATGACTATTTCTGAAAGAAGGGAAAACTGTTTCTAAGTTCACTGTAATGGTCAACGGAAGTCTCAGAATCTACAGAGATAATGGTGTTTATGCTCTTGATGGTCATTAGTATTTCCCATCGAATTAAAAAAATTGAATAATCATAGCTGGGGTCTTTATTTTGTTGTTCTTCATAAAAAAATCATATATTTCCTTACATCTCTTCAGCACTTATGCTGGAGTTTAATATAAATAATCAATAGAAGAAGTCAATGGAAAAAAGGAAGAACTGGTTTGATATAGTGTAGAAAAAGATACTTCAGAAAACAGATGTGTTTCTTTTTTTTTTCTAAAAGAAAAAAATCAAGGTATTATGTTCACTGAAGTTAGGATGGAGTTTCCAGCAAGGTAATCAAACATTAATTTAGGGTTTGTTGTGAAAGCATTTTGTAGAAGTGATTAAAGACTATAATTAGTCACTTACAAGTAGATTATCTCAGATAATTTGAATTGGCTTAAGTCAATCATTTCAAAATCATTAAGAGGATGCCTGAAGCTTACCCACAGGAAAACAAATTTGTGGCTGAATAGTAGCTTGAGCAGAGTTCCTACCTGCTCCTTCTTACAGATACCTGTACATTTTCATAAATAATTCAGTTCCAGAATCTCACCATACTTATAATTTCATGGGTCTACTTCTCCAAGATAGATTTAAATGACACCCTGAATGTAATGTTCACTGCCTCAAATGCCTCAAATTCATATTGGATGGTCAGAGAAAAAACAAGCATAATCTAACAGAAATGAAATGTAAACACACAGACAGACATTCAGGATAAAACTGAAACAGAATATTGAATGAAACCACCAGATATGGACAATCAATTAGTTTCAGCATTTAACAGAGAAACCGCATGACACTACTGGGTACTTAAGTCTTCATATTTCAACATTTATATTCATGCTTCAATGTTGTGTTTTCACTGCAAGTGAAAAAGATAACACTCTGCAAGGGATAGCACCTGTCTTCTGTGTACTCTTTATGCATAGATCTTTTATAAGCAAAAGTCTATCATGGTACTAGTGACCTTCACCCCTTGTAAAACAATAGATCTTTTCAGACATAATTAAAGTTATAGTAAATGGTTAGCAAGAATATTCTCTGGGTATTCCAAATCTAATATACTAGTGAAAATTTTTTTCCAGTTGGGTTAGAAGAAGTAAAAAAAAAAAATAAAAGGAAACAAAAGAGTTGTGCTGATATTTTAATAGGGTAAGAACTCCAGTTGAATGGAATTTAGTGACATTATATGGGGATAAACTGTGACATTACATAGTGAAACAAATAAGGTTACACTGCAGGATCTTTGAATCTCTCCAATATGCAGAAAACGGATTAAGTTTATGTTGTTATACAAGTGCTAACACATAATATAAGCTAAATATACATGTGATATAATAAATCTGAAGCAGATACCACAAAATACCATAATTCCTTAGCCTTAAATGCTCTGTCTTTTCTCACTGCCAGTTTTTGATTCAATGGAATATATGTACATATTCTTAAATCATTTTAACTTTTCTGTGATAAATTATACAACTTAACACACATGAGTTTGTTAGAAGTCAGACAAATTTGAATAGTAAGGAAATTTGTATAATAACGGCATCTAAGTTGCTTTACATTGAATTAAGAGGAAAGAGAAATTTGGAGTTCTCCTGCAGTCTAGACCTTCTCTGATTAATGCCAATCCCAAGATGATGAATGTTCTGTCCTGGAGAATGAAAAGTATATGAGATGAGATATGGAGGAATCATGTGACTACTCAGAGATTTAGAGGTTAAAGAATTTGCTGAAAAACTTTTGGTAGGTGAGAAATGTACCAAACAAACTATTTTTATGTAGAAAAAAATAAAAGTTTTACTTAATTTCAAAAAATAATTTGACCAAATAATTATTTTAGGACATTTCTCATGTCTCTTGTGACAGCAGAAGTAGTCACAAGAAGCTATAGTTGAAGCATCGGTTATTACAATTTACATCTTCCAGTACATTTCCTGAGTGTCAAAGCAGGGCATCTCAGTGCAACAGAACTTTTCCAAAGTTATTTAAACTATATTTTCTGTAATGTGCTCAAAACACCAGGAAAGTTCAATATTATGAAAACAAAATCAATGAGGAGTCTAATCCCCACTGTTCTTGCTGCCTGTTTTAGTAGTCTAGCCTTATCTCTAAAGTAGCCATAATGGCTCCATCAGCACTGTGAGATTGAGGACACCTTTGCCATCTGACAGCAGAATAATTTTTTTGCAACAATACATTGTTCTAGTTAACATTTTTCGTAAGGAAAGTGAGTTCTGGAGTTCAGCATACTAAATGGGATTAAGATTGTCATAGATCTACATCTATCATTCTTTTCATAGGAAATAGATGTAAGAAAATACTAAAACTTATTCAAGACAAAATTTGATTATTTTAACATGTGGGGATATAATTTTCAAAAACAGTTTTAAAATTTTCAGCATTGGGATAGTGCATTATCTGAATTTAGGATAATTATGATATGAAATTAATAATTTAATAGGGTATTCTGGAACCAAATTGGAATCTTAATATATTGATTTAAATCATGACATTTAGCAATGTGGTCTATGCAAAGTGGTTTACTGTCAGGAGTTCCCTAGATGTCTGGGACCTAAGAGTACAGTCAAGTATACTCTTGAGTAGATAAGCAGCAATCCTCAGCTCATAACTATATCCAATTCCAGCCTGGAGGTCACCACAGTTTGTAACCAACCACAGAAATGTTCCTCTCAGCTACTAGAACTCTCAGTTATGAACTGGCGTTAAACAGACAAATGTCAAACTTGTCTATAAGGTAATCTCTAGAAAGTAAGGGTAATTTCCTCTACCTTCTTTCAACTTTTGAAAAGATGCAACACATTTTATGAAGTGGGGTGGAGTGCTGAGATACACCTTTTATTTGGATCATTTTCCAGTTACAGAGCCTTGCGCCAATAAACTTTGACCCATTATAAAATTCTCCATTTTTTTAACAGTACTAGGAGAAGCTTAATAATATTATGGTTTATTTCCTGTGATTTTTAATAATATGATCTCCATAAATATTATTTTTTAATAAAAATGGAAATATGAAAGTATACAAAAAGCATATTTATTGGTTACAAATAACTCCATGATACATTCACAGTTCCTCATCCAATATCCAATCTATTCTGGGAAAATAGGGTTACATTTTCCCCCTTATGGAATGAGAGTTTGAAGTGTTGTAGAGTTTTAAATTAATATTTTAATACTTAAAATGTAGTAATCTGTATTTCATATGGAAAATTGAAGATTTTGCTATTGAATAGCTTCTTTCACTTCCTACAAAAATGATTGAAACTAACTCATCATCCATGAACACTTGAAGCATTGCTTTCCTGACTTCTGATTCTTGGTACATGTTTTTCTTCATGAGTTTGAGGAATTTTGTTCTGCTCTCATAATGAAATCATAAGCATGATTCTAATTAGCCTGAATGCACCCTGGAAATGCATAAATCTATTCATTAGATAGAAGAGATGAATTCCGGTCAACACCTCTGAATGCCAAATTTATTACACTCCAAGAAAAACTACAGTCTTTCTTTTAATTAAAACTCTACACACCATACTGAGTATAGCATAATTAATGATAAAATAAAAATGAGAGAAACTGTTTGCTTTTCTATAAACAAACCTGCATTAATTGAGCAAAGTTACATCTCCTTAGATTGTGTTTTTAATATGTATATCATATCAAGGACTATACTTCAATTGAAGTATAATGTCTGTTTAATGTGTCTGTTTAAATGATATGTAATTAACATCTCCCCCACATTTTTGGGCAAATTTTATAGTATCAACCTGGTAGAAGTCTTCCTTATAGAAACTCTCCATAGATGCTTTTTCTTTCAATTTATTTCAGAATATATTAGAGTTTTCTTCTTGGTAGTTTCAGTTTTTGCCCAAATCAAATTTATTCTGATGCACTCTATTGTCATTTTTTGAGACAGAAAAGGATATATCTTGTGTCCAGTTTTTTACTGACGGATATTATCATTCAATGAGATGTCGTATACTATATATGCAAATATGTACTCTAGTAAACTCTTTAATTTCGTGACAAGGTCTCTTGCTGAATCTGAGGCTCACATATTTGTCCCTTTTTTGTCTATGTTGGACAAAACCTAAAATTTCTACATTTCATCATGTTAGAACAAATGGTTTTGGTTGACTTTGGTAGTTAGAATTATGGAAATGATTAACATCTCACAATGAATGCCAAATGTACTGTTATGCAGTAAATTAGCAGACCTACTGTGTTTATATGAGCAAAAATACCTTTCATGATAATTTGGTGATTTTCCTTCTGTACCTGTCTGTTACCATCCTTCCCTCAAGGACCAATGGATGGCTCATTACTTATCATTCTATATCCACACGCACCCATGCCTAGACGTTACTTCACATAAAAAGCAAGGGTGGTTTCACTTTAAAGCTTTAAAAGTTAACAGAAAATCAGTGACTATTTCTATTAATAAATTAGTGAAGGTACTACTATCATGTTATAGCTATATTTAAATATTTAAGTAGGGATACTTGTTTAGAAGTTCAAACAAAAAGAGCTTCCCTTCCCTAAGGAATAATGTTAATAATCCAAAGTCACACATGCTTTGAGATATATTTATTTTTCCAACATTCTTATTATTGCATAAAACATCAACAAGAAAATTGCCCTGTGTTACACTAATTTAATTCTAAACAACTGACATAAAAAATGAGACACCATAATTCTTTAAAACTATGGTGATACTGAAGAACCTGCTCATTTCTACCTCTTCCTAACTAGGTTGTCAATTTAAGTAGAATTCTTACTTGTCTGAGTTTTGGCTTGTGAATGATGAAGCTAGGAAAATAATGGGCAGGAAAACTCATTCATAATAGTATATTATGGTGTTTTCTTATAGTTTTCAATAGCAATGTCATGCTTTATGAATGAAATTGCAATGTGTAAAGAGCATTATACTCCAATGAAATTGAGTGATGTACTTGTAAAATATATATGGTAAATGGAAACTACTTTACCATGATCATGATATTTAATTTTGGGCCCTCTTTATATTATATCTCAATAAGTCCTTATTTGATTTAAAAATGACAACTTACAGTAAAACAGAAATTTTTCATTTTAAATAGTATTTCTTGAAAATTAGACTAAAATATGTAATGGAGCCACATATTAACTCCAATTTGTTCCAACCTCTTTTGTGGTAATATTATTCACAGGTTGTGTAGAATTCATGCAGCATAACTATGGTTTTCTTAATTATTTTAATGATTATTTCTTCTTTTTAAGCTAATGAATATTCAACAAACTGTTCATTAGAGGATTTTGTGTTTAATAATACTAATGGGTTTAAATGAAAAAGATATATCACATCATTAAAGTAGCATATAAGAAAAATGTTAGGGCTAAAATAATCATTTAGTAGGTATCAAGAGATGCATATGAAACCCATATTTCATGAGGTAATTTTTCTATTGCAAAGTATTAACCAAGTGGAAAATTCATCCCTTTTAAAATCACAAAACATATTCTTTATCGGTTATAAAACTGATTTTAAAACAAAGGAAAGGAAAACTGTGATATTTTTAAAAATTTAAGAAACACATATTTAAAAATAAAATTTACTCCATTTGTGTCAATTTCAATGACAACATCAATGACTAGGAAATAATTATTTACCTATATAGCAATTTAAGTTGTTAACATAAATGGAATTGTGAGGGCTAACATGAGCATGACACATGAAGAAATATTGCTGAGAACAGGATACCATAAACGAGAACTAATATTTCAGAAATGTTTTATGTTCTATCTAAATCATTGATAAGCATACTTATAATTTGTCATAATCCTTCAAATATAATCTGTGAAGGTTAGTCCTTTACAATTGCAGTGACTTCAGAAAACACTAAAAATTCAGGGATTATTGAAGTGATTCATTAAAGGTCAAAATCAAATATTCTGTGTTTTGACATATATATATCATGTATATATGTATGATTCTATGGAATGATACAGTAGAATAAATACTTATTTTCTCTTTATTTTTGTATGTTTGGTTTTGTCTTAATAAAATATCAATAATTTTCATGCATTGTAAATTATAAATTAATTTTTAAAATTTTATTATTTATCCAATTGTGTGTGTATGTGTATGTGCATGTGTGTGTATTGTATGTGTCTGTGTGTAGAACCACGGACGAATTAGGGAACCACCATGGACTGCTTCCACCTCCTCCTTGTTTACTCTGCCTGTGGATTCACAGACTCCGCCCCACCAGAACCAGAAACGCAGGCCGCCTGTGCTTCCGCCTGGCATCTATACATGGGGTCTAGGATCCAAACTCGGGACCTTCCACCTGCAAGGCAGAGGCTTAACCCCTGAGCCATTTCTCCAGCCCCCATGCATTGTAAATTAACAAATATATTTTTCTAGGAGATTTATATATAAAATTTTTTATCTGTATTTTCAGATAGCAACAGGATTTTGAGTGGTAGATTCATTGGAGTCAACTATAGTACACTAAGTCCTTGAAATGCTGAATTAAAATAATGGTAAACAATATAACTGATAAGAACATAGTGTTTCTCTTCTTCTCTTCCTCTTATGTCTCTAGCTTTCTCCAATAATTACATCCTTAATTAAGCATGCTCATTTATTGAAAGTACTACTATTGGAAATATGCATCTAATTCTATGAGTGGTTATGTTTTATGAGGTCAAGGGCCACCAAAGCATGGCCTGAAGAAAACCTCATTCACATAGAGTTCTCTGAATGTTTCCACACATTAACTTATTCCTCTGTCCAGGATACTGGACGTATTCTCCCATGCACACCGTTTACTAATAAAACTGTCATCTGTAAGTCAGTGCTACTGCTTTTTTACTGTTTGACATAAAAATAAAACAATATTAATGTGAGTGATCAAACATCAAATGTCATTTCTTCACAGTCAGAATTGTGTTTTATAGAGAGTCTCCTAAGGAATAGTATTTTTTGGACAACAGAAACAGCAACATTTTATCAGTGTCATGGCTATATTTTTGATAGTGAATGATATAAAGTTAGACAAGGGAAGCTAGATAAGGCCTATAAATTCTAAGACAACACATAGAAATGCAGGTCATATTTTATCCAAGTTTAGTTGGAACCAATGGCTGACACGTGTAATCACACAATCATACTCTAATATGCCCCCAAATGACAAGGGTCCAGCCACTAAAATAGTAGTCCATAAATTATCACATATTGCTAAACTTGTAAGAGTGATTTGAATTGGTTTAAACAAAGTAGTGATCTTAAGTAGACATTTTAATTAACATTTTTATTTTAATGGTGAATTTTTCTCTTTGACAATTCATACATGTTTATGAAAGGTTGAAATTACTTTTGATTCTACATTTTCCCTACATGATCCCATCTCTGACAAAAATCATTTTCTTCTGGTTTTCCTTACATATTCTTATTGTTTTCTTTGTTACTCATTTATTTCACTGACAGGATTTAGCAAGGATATTTTCTTATGTGTGTGTGTGATTCTGGTGTCTGAATTACCCATTGAGGGACTAGTAGGCATCACTGTGGTTACACAACTGACATCTTGTTCCACCCAACATGCATATGCATGTGCCAGTTGCACATTGTTCTTCAGTCTTTGGGTCCTTTGAATGGCCCCATGAGATTCTACTCATTTCACGGCTGAGCACTGTCTAGGAAGGTCTGCTGTAGGCTTGTTGTTATTAATTCACCTATTACAGGTTCAGAATTGCCATGGTCATGTCATTATGAAGAGTGAAATTTCACAACCATTTTCCTGTCTTCCGAATATTAAATTCTTTCCATTCTCCTTTCCTAGCCTTTAAGGATAGAGAGTACATGTATCATGCCTATGATTCAATCTTCAATCTTACTTACTCTTTTTGTCTTGTGCAAGTATCTTTCTATGCATTCCCTTGTAGTGTTGACAGAACATAATGGTCAAAGCCTATGGTTGAGCCTCACTGGGCATGTAACATGGATAAATCAAATCTGTAAATGATCTGCTGGATAGCATTCACTTTATGAAAACTTATTATGTAGACTGTTATGTGAATACAAGTCATCAACAGTCCTACTCACCTATGACTCCTATGAGCTACAACAAGAACCAGCCTGACTAATATATTTTCACTGATGGAATAGTAGGATGATTGCTGTGAATGCAACTCATTGTTTTCCAATTAGATCCAAGGTCTGCTCTGCAAGGGGGGTTAACTCATGGCACTATAACCACTACGATCCCAGGGATAGGGAGATCATAGATCCTAAGGAAGAAACTACTTCTATTGTTTTGTCAAAAAGACACAGTGCAGTTGTCTTGTGAACATTTGTCTTTGAATCCATTAGTAAATCTCTGTTTTCCTCCCTAGGTTTTTCCCCTCCAATAAAGAGCAGTTGGTATAGAAGAAATGGATGTAGAATATGTGATCCCAGGTACTCAAGGATCAGGGAATACCACAGAGAAGAGACTACAAAAAATGCAGAAACTAACCTCAGCATCCAAATGTATTTTTGTTTGTATCTGTGTATGTGCATTTGCAGTGTTTGTAAGGTGGGGGTATGCTTGCATGTGTGTGTGTGTGTGTGTGTGTGTGTGCATGTACAAATATGTAGGGCATGTGCATATTATGTATATATATGAATGTGCACATGCAGGTACACACATCAGCTTTCTTGGAGGCAGGAGAGAGCACCTAGGCTCCAT
Organism: Typhlomys cinereus; assembly: GCA_023101885.1. NCBI lineage: Eukaryota > Metazoa > Chordata > Mammalia > Rodentia > Platacanthomyidae > Typhlomys > Typhlomys cinereus. The sequence continues at coordinate 12,458,769 of JALPQD010000007.1, read as the reverse complement.
ATCTATCATTATCCATTTTATTTTCTTGGGACAGAATCTCTGAATCTCTCAATGGCAGGCAGCAAATCTTAGTGGTCCCCTATTTCCATTATTCCCTGATTTACTTAGACACTTTTATGGTCAAATCTGGATGTTCATGAACGTTCTGAGGATCCATAATCAGGTGGTCACGCTTGCACAGCAGCTGGTCTAGTCCATAGATACACTGCCTCAGCTCTGCACACATTCATTATACTTAATTATGGGATACTTAATGACATATTCATTCCTGATTATAGTGAATTTTGCTAGCACTTACCCTCCATTTCCCTCTCTTGCTCTCCTCTCACACCTCTTATTTTCATTTTTAAAGTTTAGATGAAGAAAATTTATAACGGGGAAAATAAAACAAACATGACAAATTGTCACTTTTACTACTTTATTAAGAACAGTGTTTGAGTCCAGCTTTAATCTTCTGCATGTGGAGATCCAGTTTTGCCAGCACCATTTTTTGAAGATGCTGTTCTTTTTCCATTGGATTCTTTGGGCCCCTTTGTCAAAGACCAAATGGCTGTAACTTTGTGGGCTTATATCTGGGTCTTCAATCCTTATCCATTGATCTGTGTGTCTACAATACTTAATTCCAAATGGATCAAGGACCTTGATATCAGGCCAGAGACTATAAAAACCATAGTTGAAAGGATAGGGAACTCCCTCGAGCTGATTGGGCTAGGCCAACACTTCCTAAACAGACATCCGATGGCACAGTCACTGCTACCAACTCTCAACAGTTGGGATATTGTGAAATTAAAGAGCTTCTGTTCAGATAAAGAGATTGTAACGCGAGCTCAAAGGCAACCTACAGAATGGGAGAAAATCTTCAGTAACCACATATCTGATAGAACTCTGCTGTCCAGAGTGCACAAAGAACTTAGAAAACTAAACACCAAGGAAACCAATGGCCCAATTAAAAAATGGGCCCTGGAACTTAAAAGAAACTTTACCAGGGATGAAATTAAACTGTCTAACAAATATCTGAAAAAATGCTCCACTTCCTTAGCCATCAGGGAAATGCAAATCAAAACTTCCCTGAGATACCATCTCACCCCGGTCAGGATGGCAAAAATCCACAATACAAACAACAACAAATGTTGGAGAGGATGTGGAGAGAGGGGAACTCTCCTAGATTGCTGGTGGGAGTGTAGGCTCATACAGCCACTCTGGTGAGCCGTCTGGAGATTCTTAAAGAAATTAAAGATTGAAATGCCATATGACCCTGCTATTCCACTTTTGGGAATAACCCCCCATACAGCAGAGGTTCACCTCGATAGCACAAGCACGACCATGTTCATAGCAGCACTGTTTACAATAGCAAAGTCATGGAATCAGCCCAAAAGTACAACAGTTGATGAGTGGATAGGGAAATTGTGGTACATCTATACAATGGAGTACTACTCAGCCATCAAAAATGATGAATTACTGGAATTTTCCGGGAAATGGATGTCATTAGAAACAATTATATTAAGTGAAGTATCCCAGACCCAGAAAATTAAGTGCCGTATGTAATCCCTAATAGGTGGCTCCTAGTACCAAACCCACCCAGCCCACCTAGAGACAGTAATTGCAAGGATTATGAACAGGAGGGATGGGGTAGGAGGGCCACACCAGAAACAAGGAGAGAAGGGACCATGTTACAGCAGAGAAAATAGGCCTCCATCAAGGACTCAAATAAGTAATGAGACATCTGATTAAGTTCACAGACTTTTGTTCCTGATCATTTACTACTGAGGGGGTATGATCTCACCAGAAGAGGAGGGCATATAGTCTGGCAGATAAAAAGTAAACATTTTACAAATATGTGATAGACCCCTCCCTCACTGTGGTTTCCCACTTTTATTACATCTACCTTTGAATGTGCTTTTATCACAAGACTCTAGTTTAACAGCTTTTTGTCTCTGGCCAAGGGGTAACGTACAATGCCCACCAGGATGGAGTAAAGGGCATTGCAGGAGCAGAAAAATTGCAAAAGAAAATCAACAAACCATAATCCAGAACTTCAGAGACTCTATATCAACCACCTAGAACTAGGCCAGCTTAATCTCTCCCCATCTTGAAGCTCAGGGAAATTTGCGGAAGAGGGGGCGGTAAGAATGTAAGAGCAAAAGGATGGGAAGAGCAATGATATGTAAGATACTCCATATTAGTTAGGGCTGAAGCAATCATAATTGGACTTTGCATGCCCTGCGCATTGTCCAACACACTGTTGACCTCACAAAGTCTAGCATCTGCTAAAGGCACCAAGATCCTTGGAGGCAAAGGATTGGCAGCCACAGCAGTGTTCCTATACCTAAGGGGAACACGGGAAAGGGTTCAGGGAAAGGCCACTGGTTCCTTGTATGTCATCGGAGAGGAGGGCCCAGAGGAAAATCAGGTATGCACAAGAAAGGACTCTCTGGGAATTGGGGCGGGAGGCACTGAGGCATGGGGAGGGAGCGGGGTGCGGAGGAAGAGCAAGGGGTATGGGGGGGAGGAGGAGGGAGGGAGGGAACTGGTGTACCTATTAAGTTTGTATGAGCTGAAATAATAATAAAAATGTATTAATAATAAAAAACTGTTTGAAGCTCATCGGTCTGCAATATTTTTCTCCTTTTCTTTATTGATAAATTTTGATCTTTGAAGTGAGGGTCAAGGACACATGAGTGAAGGGAGGGGAGGATGAAGGAAGAGTAGGTGGGAGAAGAGGGAGAGGGCACATGGACAAAAACTCATTTGCATATAAAAATTCTTAATAAAAATAAAAATTGCTCTTTGACAATTCCATACATGTATACAAAATGCTATTTCTCTCTCCTCTGCTTTCCATTCCCCATTCCTACCTACCATCAAGTATTCTTTCCTTATCCTTGACCTGTTTTTGTTTTGTTTGCTGGCCTCTGCTGGTATTCACTCTGGGCTTGGGTTCTTCTTGAAACCTAGTAAATTTTGAAGATAAATTCTAAGAAAATGTAGTTACCATTCTTGTGTTTGCTACATAGTAAAAAGATAAATGAGAATAAAAAATCTTTCACAATGAAGGAGAAGCTTCAACTAGCCTTCCTTATCTCTATCTCTATCTATCTATCTATCTATCTATTCATCTATCTATCATGTATCTACCTATCTATCAATTTATCACCTACACTTTATGAACTCTGTATCTTTTATAACATTCATCATTTATTTATCTACCTATGATCACCATTTATGTATGTATCCAACTATCTATGATCATCTATTTATTTCTCTGTGATTATTCTATCATCTATCATCCATCTTTTTACTTACACATCTTCATCTGAGCCTGTAAACCTATTATACTGTGGAGGTGGAATTGCTTAAGGTCACCTGTATGACAAATTCAAGATTAGTTGGGGTTGTGTGAAACCATGAAACCCTATCTCTAAATTACCCATCCATCCATCCATCCATCAAACAATATTAAAAAATAAAACCAACACCATGACAGAGTTTTTATTATAATTTCATTGTATTCATAAATGTAATTTAGTAATTTCTCCTGCATTTGTTGCCAAATGGTCTGTTAAGGCGCTCTTCTTTATTCTAACACGATTGCTATGTGAAGAGTAGACACAGAAAACATTGCCTCCAGGTTATGGTTAATATAATTTTCAGATGATTGACCTTCTTTTCTCACTGGCATGTTTTGTGTATTTGACTCTAATTGAACTAAACATAACAGGAATTTCAGGCATGGAGCCAGCAACCTTCTTGATTGACCTGATTCTGAATGCCAACTCTTGAAGGAGCTTCAAGAGCAGAACAACTTCTCAGGCAGGTTTTAAAATAGATTCTGCTCCTAAGCAGTGTCAAGGAATGACACACCTTCTATATCTGGGAGGGCCTCTGACAAAGTGTACATTGTTTCACAGTGGGGAAACGTCACAATTGTAAACCTGCATGACTTTCCCTTATGATGTCACAAAGTATTTCTCTGCACTGTATTAGCAAACAATCCAAATATTTTGGGGGTTTGCTAATTAAAAGAACTCAAGTAAGTGTATTGCCACTTTTGGTGTTCCAAGGCCTAATTCAGCAATTCTCAAAGTAAATAAATTTCAAGCCCTGAATCTATAGAAGTTAGTTCAGAGAAAATGGAGAAAAGAGATGGGCAACATGGGAGAAGGAAAATTAAAGGATTACAAATAATTTTCCTTATTAATAGGTGAGTAGGAATATATTTGCAGATTCAAAAACTCTATCTGCCCATTAAATGGTCCTGTCCAGATTGATCCTTGCATTTTAAATAGACTAAATTTTATTAAATATAACAGTTAAAGCTTCTACATTAAAGTTTAATTGATTCACACACTAGTGACTAATTTATCCCTTTTAAAACAGATGGTAGAGCTTTAGAATAATACTAAAATACTTAATAGCCCTAGGTATCAAATATGTCAAATACCTCGACCATTTCAGAAAACCTGAGACCATTTCTTTTCACAAGGATCATGTCTTAATTTCAGATGGCAGGCAGAGGAATACTTTTATTTTTGCCCTAGAGAGAGTCTCTTTAGAAAATAATCTCTATGAAATGTTTATTGCTATGGAAACACATCTAGAATGGCTTAGCAAAATGTCTTAGTGGGTACAAACACTTGCGGTCCATCCTGAGGATCTTTGTTCAGTCCATTGAGTTCATGTGATGTAAAGGAGACTTGACCCCCTAAAGTGTCCTTTGACCTCTACATGTGTACCTAGGTACACAAAAGACATACAAATATGCAGGACACTCACATAGACAGTTACACTCAAGATAAACACACTTTAGGACATTAAAACAATATTTAATAATAATAAGTAATGTGTAAATAAGTAATATATAAGGATGGTAGCTGGATCAGTGACTTGCCTTTCTTGTTTCTGGGAGACAATCTTCACACATGGCAAATATAGGAGAGAAAAGAATATATTTGTCTTAGTGTTCCAGAAAACATACAGTCCATAAGAACAAGAATCATACAGAAGAAGACGTGGTTGGAGGTAGAAGCAATAAGCAGGTTTCAAAGCAAGATAGACACAAAGAGGGCAGAGAGAGCAAGAGTGACCCGGGCAAAAGTACACTCAGGTTGCCAAAGTACAAAGTCCCACCCACTAGGATTAGCCTTCCTCTTGTAAAACTCAAAAGTGCCACAGCCCTTCCAAACACTAAATCACTTCAGGATGCAAACCCTCGGGTCTGTAGAGGGCAGCTCACATTCAAATCATGATTGTGGCTTTGTAAAATAATATGTACAATAACTGAAAGAAATAATAAATTGTTTGCTACAGATCTGAAGATACATCCATAGACAAGAAAAAGGTGAATGGCTATGTTCTCAGTTGATTCTGTTTTTGAAAACATTACATCTTCTTCCACAAAAATCCAAGAGGTTTTTCTGTAATATTAACAGATAGGATTTGCATAACCAGATATTTAAGACAGTTACTCTCTGAAAATAGAATTACCATTAAGCAAATTAATGTGAGAGGTAGATACTGATAAATATCCTTGAAGGCATAAGTACAATTGAAGAAAATACTAAATCAGAATGAAAGTCATTAAGGAGGAAAGTAGGAAGAAATTGGAAATCTCCTGAAAAATCTGACATAAAAATTATCTATTAAAATTCTATCTATTAAAATTATTTATTACAATTCAAATTGTTATTACATTTTGCACAGAATCTTAAGAGAAAACATAGTGAGAAATATCTAGTGCTCTATATATCATTGCCCTAAGGTTTGTAGGGGATTGTAATTTAATAGTGTTGATTAAATTAAGCTGTAAAGGAAACATACTATTTCAGACAGCACGCTGAATTGCCAACATGGTTATCCCAAAGATAAGCTGGGGTTCCACTATCATGCATCAAACTGTCGACTTAGTAGGAGAAAGACAGATTATGAAGAGGGCAGAATAACAGCTGTTTTATTATTTTGTTTTCCTGTTTGAAGGAAAAGATCAGAATCCACATACTTTAATGTCATACCTGTTGTTTCTATTATAATTCACATAAAATATTAAACTATCTGTCTTAATATTATCTCTTGAAATGATCTTATTATTCTTCTCCTCCTCCTTATCCTTCATTTTCTTCTCCTTCCTCTGCATAAAAGTATGATCATTTTTAAAAGGATTTTTAAAGAACCCTCCATCAGAATATTTATATCTCATCATAATTCACTGATTCAGAAACATAATGATCAACGAGGATATCTTGACTTAATAGTTGACTCCAGCAAATCTTTCTGAGGCAGTAACATACTTATAAATGTGACAGATGAAAGAAAAGAAAAGAAAAGAAATGAAAAAAGAAAAGAAAGAAAGAAAAGACAAAAAGAAAGAAAAGCAGAAATATTGATAGCTTGTGTTTTTCTACTTAGACAAAATGTGATATTTTTTTCACCAGCATTGCTATCATAGGTGCCAAATGAACATTAGAAAAACACAAGCAAGAAAATTACTTCCGTGTCATTATGCTTTAATATAAGTGTGAAGAAGATATACTAAATGTCACAGGCCTGTGTGGAAGGAGTAGATAGCTATAAACAAGAAGCAAGCACAGAATCATTTCTACAGTTCACTGGAGAATCTAAGTCATAACAGAGCGATTATGGGCAAAGAGATACATCAAGTAATTATATTTAATATCTGTCATGGGTACTTATTTTTTAAAAAATAGGTCATAACTATCTGAATATAAGAACAAACAAAAACCTGTAGAAGACTAAAATATGCAAAGAAGAATACCAGTGAGAGGAAATGAAGGAAAGGGAATAGGGGAGAGAGAATAGAAAGAGAATAATAGCATTGCATGAGATTATCTCAAGTGTTTTTATAAACACACAAGCTAAATCTATTTTTAGGGGGTGCTAAAACCAGAATATTTAGAAAGCTAAAATATTTAAAAGTTGTATATCTTTTAAATGTTTATTTTGAAATATTCATGATGCTTAAATGCAATTTTTCAACAAGCCAAGACACATTTTTTTTAAATTAAGCCTATTTAAATATTAAAGGAACTTTATTCTACCTGATCAGAATTTCAGATTCAGATTAAGACTGCTGAAAGTAGAAGGTGCCTCCACCATATATCAATGACCAAACTAATTCTTCAGTCAATTGGTTCTACAAAAGCACATTGTAACACATGTAAAATGTTGCTTTATTTGAAATTGATGCTGCAGTTATGAAATAGTTTCTATACGGCTTTTATAGTTGGCAGTCCAGAAATCACTAATTTAAACAGATAAAACTATTGTTTTGATATTTATTTTTTGGTATTATATTTGCTCCATAATTCCATAATGTTGCTGTGTTACAAAAAAATGGAATAGCATAGATCTGCTGAAGTTGGTTGTTCTAAAGCAATGAAAAGATCCATAATCAAAACAAATTATTTCACCTTATCTTTTATTAGAGATATAAGAAGGTTAATGAAAATGCTCCTATTAAAAATGTGCATTTAGCAATATCTTTGGCAGTGTGTACATAAAACTGGAACTCGACAGAGATGCTCAGTAGAACCCCTGAGTAAGGGTGGCACCCTTCTCATGAGGTATCCTATGCTTTTTCTCTTTTTTTTTTTTTAAGAAAAGGAATGTTTCCAGTAGTGGTAGAGCAGGGCCATTTGTTACTTCAACTTTTAGATGTTTTAGAAATTGCCATAGTCATCTCTAGAGTGGTTGCACAAGGCTGCATTCCCACCAGCAATGCAGGAAGGTTCCCTTGTCCCCACATCCTTTTCAGCATGTGTTGCTCCATGTGTTTTGGGATTTACCCATTCCTACTTAGGTGAGATGATATCTCAGGGTAGTTTTGATTTGAATTTCCTTGATGGTTAGAGAGGTAGAACATTTTCAAAGGCATTTGTTAGACACTTCAATTTTATCTTGGAAAAATTTCTTTTAATGTCATGGCCCATTTTCTAATTAGACTATTTATGTCCTTGTGGTTTATTTTTTAAATTCTTTGTTCACTCTGGATATTAGTTTTGTATCAAATATGTGGTTAGGAAAGATTTTCTCTCATTCTCTGGGTTATCTTTTTGCTCAGCTGACAATATCTTTAGCTGAATAAATACTCTTTAATTTCACGAAATCCCATTTGTTGAGTGTTGGTTTTATTCCTTTGCTTTTGGGGTTTTGTTTGGACAATGTTGACCCAGGCTAATCAGTTGGAAGGAATGACTTACTTTTTCTTTTAAAGATTTTATAGTTTCTGGTCTAATATTAAGGTCCTTGATCAATTTGGAACTGATTTTTTGTGCATGATGACAAGTAAGGACCCAGTTTCAATCTTCTGCATGTAGATATGCAGTTTTATCAGCAACATTTGTTAAAGATACTTTTCTTTTTACAATGGGTTTTCTGAGCACTTTGTCAATATCAGATGACTGTTAGTGTATGGGCTTATGACAGGGTCTTCAACCCTAATCTATTGACCTATGTGTCTATTTTGGAGCCAATACGATGCTGCCTTTATTATATGATTTGTTGTATAGATTAAGGTCTTTATTATATGATTTGTTGTATAGATTAAGGTCTTTATTATATGATTTGTTGTATAGATTAAGGTCTACCTTTAGCAATTTTTATTATCAGGATTGTTTGTCCTATCTTGGGTCTTTGTGCTTCCATACAAATTTTAAGATTGTTCTATCAATTTCTCTAAAGAATTACCCTGGAATTGTGATTGATATAGCATTGAATCTGCTTATTCCTTTTGATGGATGGTCATATTATGATATTAATTCTACTGATCCAGGAGCATGGGAGATCTTTCCACCTTCTGGTATCTTCAGAAATTTCTTTCTTTAGGGCTTTAAAGTTTACATTGCACATGTCTCTCCTTTCCCTGGTTAGATTTATATCAAGGTATTTCATTTTTTAGAGCTACGGTAAATGAAATTGTTTCTCTTAAGGCTTACTTTTTTCATCCTTGGTACAGGTATGAGAAAGCTACTAATTTTTGAATATTAATTTTATAACATACCACATTGCTGAACCTATATATTCATTCCAGAAGTTTTCTGGTGGAGTTTTTAAGATCTCTCAGGTATATGATCATGTCATCTCCAAATAGAGATATCTTGACTTCTTTTCTGATTTGAATCCCTTTTACCTCCATCTCTTGTCTTTTGGCTCTATCTAAGACTTCCAGTACAATCTTGAATAGAAGTACTACTGAATACAGCCTTGTCTAGTTCCTGGTTGAAGTCAGATTGCTTTAGCTTTTTCACCATTTAGAATGATCTTACTCTCAGCTTATTGTATATATGGTTCCTTATGTTGATATAAGTTCCTTCCATTCCAATTGTCTACAGGCCTTTGGTCAAAAAGGGATGTTGGATTCGGTCGAGAGCTTTTTCTGCATTTATCCAGAGTTTTGTGTAGTTTTGGATTTGTTTATATGGCGGATTACATTTATTGATTTGTGTAATGATCCAAATTTGTGTGCCTGGAATAAATACTACTTGATCATAGTGAATGGTATTTTTGATATATTTTAATGTGGTTTGCTAAAATTTTGTTGAGAGTTTTTGCATTTGAGTTCATCAATGAAATTGGCCTATAGTTTTCTTTTATTGTATCTTTACATGACTTGGGATCAGTATAATATTAGCTTCAGAGAAAGAGTTTGGAAGTGTTCCTTCCTTTTCTATTTTATGGAATAGTTAAGGATCAATGGTGTTAGTTGTCCCTTAAAAATTTGGTAGAATTCTGCACAGAATCCATCCAGTCCTGGACATTTTTTGGTAAGAATACTCATAATTAATTTTGTAAATTTTTCCAATTGTTATTGGACTATTTAAAATAACTCCATTATTGCTCATTCAATTTTAGTAAGTTGTATATACTTAGATATTCATCCACTTCTTTCTATTTATAAAATTTTGTGAAGAAAAATTTTGAAATATGACCTTATGGTTGTATGAATTTTCTTAGTATCAGTTATAGTAACTCCATTTTCATCTCTAATTTTATTAATTTGGTTTTTTTCTCTTTTGGGTTTGGCTAGTTTGGCTAAGGTTTACTAATCTTGTTGATTTTTTTAACTCGGATTTCATTTTTATTTCATTGAGTGATGCTTTATTCTGTTTTAAAGTCAGGTTTCCTCTGACTTAAGCCAGTTATATTGATATACAATTTCCATGAAACAAAAGTAATCTCCTTAAAGTATATAGTCAAATGAATTTTAGCAAAATAATATAGTCATAAAACCACCAGTAGGATAAAACTAGAGCACATGACTCTCATCCCATAAAGAAATTTCTGAAAATACCAGAAGGTGGAAAGATCTCCCATGCTCCTGGATCAGTAGAATTAATATCATAATATGACCATCCATCAAAAGGAATAAGCAGATTCAATGCTATATCAATCACAATTCCAGGATAATTCTTTAGAGAAATAATGCCTTATATTAAGAGATCTGCACCCCCAGACTTGACTCTCATAATCCTTTTAAAATCTCTTATTAATATGCTTTTGCCTTTTTCAGAATATTGCTGCAGATGTTAGCAATGTCTTCTTTTACTTTGCTCAATAATAGTTGACTGCGTGAGTGTATCACAATTTATTAAGCAATTTACCAGTGATTTGTAATTTCTTCAATAATCAGACTATCTCGAATAAATAATGCATTTATATAGCATATCTTCTCAACACATCAGCTCTTTGTTTGGTTGATTTTTTGTGTAATTTTTCTCATCTCAATTTTGGATATTTCTCCCCTGATTTTACTAACTGACTTGCTGTATGACCCAATAATACCACTTCAGGGAACATTCACCCCCAAATGCTTCATCTTACCACAGTGATAAGTGTACATGCACAACATTATTCACAATAGAAAAGTCATGGAATCAACCTAAATGCCCAAGAGTGATGAATGGATAATGAAAATGTGGTACATATAAACAACGGAATACTCCTCAGCCATAAAAAACTAATTAATTAAATGTGCTGATATATGGATGGAATTGGAAAAGTTATACTGAATGAAGTATCCCAAGCATAGAAAAATCAGATGTCTCATGTTCTCCCTTGCAACCTAGTTACAAGACCTCATAAAGACATGCTTAAGAGAAAAATCTTTATTGTACCTATTATAACAACAAAGGTTTATAAGTAGGAGAATAGGGAAAGAGTGTAGAAACAAAGTAAAACGGTTTAATAGATGAATAAGACAATTGTCAAGAAAGATCTGTAATAGCTTATTTCCCCAGACCTGGACCAGGGAGGACTCCCTGCTCCTCAGGTAAGGCCTCTAGACCACACCCCAAACACTAAGTCTCCTGCCTGCCCTACAAGCAGCCAGTCTGCCTCTCAGGCACAGAGGAAGGCCGCTAGGCCACGTCCCAGGTCCCAGGTGATCTGCAAGCCCCACTAGCCACTCCAGCTTTCTTCCCCAGACCCAAAAAATTCAACGGAAAAGGAACAGCATCTTCAATAAATGGTGCTGGCAAAACTGGTTGTCCACATGCAGAAGATTAAAACTGGACCTGTACTTGTCACCATGCACAAAAATTAATTCCAAATAAATCAAGGACCTCAATATTAGGCCAGAGGCTATAAAAGAACTAGTTGAAAGAGTAGGGAACTCCCTCTATCTGATTGGGTTAGGCCAACAGTTCCTAAACAGAAATCCAATAGCACAATCACTAGAACCAACACTCAACAAATGGGATATTTTGAAATTAAAGAGCTCGGTTCAGATAAAGAGATTATAAACCAAGCAAAAAGGCAACCCACAGAATGGGAGAAAATCTTCACTAACCATGTATCTGAAAGAGCTCTATTATCCAGAGTGCACAAAGAATTTAAAAAACTAAACACCAAGGAGATAAATGGCATAATTAAAAAATGGGCCTGGGCGGGCAACACCCAAGCTGCATCTGGTTTGCCCCAGCCCCTTTGTTCCTCCAGCCAGCCTGCCCACCCCTGACGGGACTCAGTCCTGGTCGGTTGGTCCTCCATCCCAGGTGAGTTACCCAGCCCCCAGGTCGCCCCCTGTCTCAGCTCCTCCCACCAGCCAGCAGGCTGCCCAGTCCCTTTGTTCTCCCCCCCCCAGCCCAACCAGGACAGGACTTGCTCTGGTTCCTCCATCCCTGGAGCCTGGGTGGGCCACTAAGCCAAGTCCCAGGTCCCAGGTGAAGAGTTCTGCCATCACCACCAGTCCCTCTCCCCCTCTGACCATCAGGGACCCTTGCTGTGGTCCACAGAGGACACACTGCTACTCAGAACTCAACAGAATCCAAAGAAAACACAAGGGACAAAGGCCATACATCTGAAGTCCTCTAAAATCATCCTTTCACATGGGAGAGATTCTTCACATCCAGCCAAAAGATAAGTAAATCTCTTTCTTTTACCATACTGCTCCTTTTAAGTATTAATCACTGTAGAGTAACTTTTCAATACAGCCACCCCCAAAATACATACAATTCCAGGGATTAAACCACTGACCCTCACATATCACCAAGATACTAAATCATAAAAGTGCACTACCATACTAATATTTTCCCCCTGTCTACTTAACCTGACTTAACTGATATATTACACCCTAATAGCCTCATCTAGGAAATAATACTAACAGCAGACAAACGAACACAACTACAAGCCAAGAACTAGTAATAACTGCCCGAGAGTAGTAATACCAACTAAATCAGTTCAGTAAAAAACACATAGAAACTGAAAGGTCTTAAGAGACAAAACAACAATGTCCAAGTCAAAGTGTAGATCCATGAGAAACAAAACCCAGGAAGACAAATCTCCCAGTGAAAGAATTAACCCCATAATGATGGATTCCAACCAGAACAAATTCACAGATAATAGCCAAGAAAGCCAGATCCAAAATAACAATTTTCAAAGTATGATCATTATCATGATTAATACTATCGAAGAGGAGTTAAACAACCACATCAACCATTTTGAACAGGAACACAACAGACACTTGGAGGAGTTGAGAAAAAGAGTTAAAGAAACAAAAATAGACATAGAGCAGTTAAAACAATCTCAGGCAGAGTTTAAAATTGAACTAAAAGCCAAGTAATCTTCAACCCAGAACTCAACAGAGAGTCTTAGTAGCAGAACTAACAAAGCAGAAAATTAAATTTCAGATCTTGAAGACAAAGTGGGAGAATTAACCAACTCACTGGAAGAGATTCTTAAAGCCAAAAAGATACTTGAGAGGAATATTCAAGAGCTATGGAAAACACTGAAGAAGCCTAACATGAGTATTCATGGAATACCTGAACAAGAATCTCCAAATTACACACCTGAGGAAATTTTTCAAATTATCATAAATAAAATCTTCCCTCAACTAAAGAATGAGAGGCCCATCCTATTACAAGAGGCATTCCACACCCCAAACAGATATGACCAGAATAGAAAATTGCCACGGCAAATAATAGTCAAAACACTCCATATTCAAGACAAAGAAAAGGTGCTGAGAGCTTCAAGAGAAAAAAAAGCAAGTCACTTTTAAAGGTAAACCCATTAAAATAACAAATGACTTCTCAATGGAAACAGTAAAAGCAAGAAGAGCTTGGAGAGACGTACTTCAAGTATTAAATGAGCAAAACTATCTGTCATGATTGAGGGAGAAAGAAAAGTTTTTCAGCACAAAGACAGCTTGAAAGGATACATGTCTACCAAACCAGGCCTTCAAAAAATGCTAGAAATGATACTCAGGAGTTATCACTACTGATACCCAAGAAATCCAGAGAATTATAACATCATATTTCAAAAACTTATACTGTGGAATTTGATAACACAAAAGAGATGGATGAATTCCTAAGTAAACACAACTTACCTAAATTGAATCAGGAAGTTATGAATTATTTAAATAGTCCTATAACATAGGAAATTGAGGGAGTTATCTCAAATCTTCCCACCAAAATTGGCCTGGACTAGATGGATTCAGCACAGAGTTCTACCAGACATTTAAGGAGCTTATAATACCAATACTCCTTAAACTTTTCCATTAGCTCCTGGAACTAATACAAAAGTTCAGCAGGGTGGCAAGTTTCAAAATAAACGTACAAAAATCAGAGGCCTTCCTATATGCACAGAATGAAAGAAGTGAAAAAGCCCTGACAGAAACAATCCCATTTACTATAGCCCCCCCAAAATTGTAATATCTTGGTATAAACCTAACCAAGGAAGTAAGAGACATTTACAATGAAAACTTTAAAACCCTAAAGAAAGAAATAGCAGAAGACACCAGAAGGTGAAAAGACCTCCCATGTTCCTGGATTGGCAGAATCAACTTCGTAAAAATGACCATCCTACCAAAGGCAATATACAAATTCAATGCTATAGAAATTAAAATCCCAAAGCAATTCTTTAAAGAAGTTGACCAAACAATCTCAAAATTCATATGGAGGCACAAAAGACCCAGAATAGCAAAGACAATCCTGAGTAACAAAAACACTGCCAGCGGTATCAACATACCAAACCTTAATTTATACTACAAATCCATAGTTATAAAAACAGCCTGGTACTGGCTCCAAAACAGAAACACAGATCAATGGATAAGGCTTGAAGACCCAGATATAAGGCCACAAAATTACAGCCATTTGGTCTTTGACAAAGGGGCCCAAAAAATCCAATGGAAAAAGAACAGTATCTTCAACAAATGTTGCTGGCAAAACTGGATCTCCACATGCAGAAGATTAAAACTGGACCCGTACTTGCCACCATGTACAAGAATTAATTCCAAATGGATTAAGGACCTCAATGTAAGGCCAGAGACTATAAAAACCATAGTTCAAAGGGTAGGGAACTCCGTGGAGCTGATTGGGCTAAGCCAACAGTTCCTAAATGGACATCCAATAGCACAGTCACTACAACCAACTCTAAACAGATGGAATCTTATGAAATTAAAGAGCTTCTGTTCAGATAAAGAGATTGTAACCTGAGCACAAAGGCAACCCACAGAATCAGAGAAAATCTTCACTAACCACATATCTGATAGAACTCTATTATCCAGAGTACACAAAGAACTTAGAAAACTAAACACCAAGGAAACTGATGGCCCAATTATAAAACAGGCCCTGGAACTTAAAAGAAACTTTACCAGGGATGAAATTAAAATGTCTAACAAATATCTTAAAAAGTGCTCCACATCCTTAGCCATTAGGGAAATGCAAATCAAAACTTCCCTGAGATGTCACCTCACCCCGGTCAGCATGGCAGAAATCCACAATACAAACAACACCAAATTCTGCAGAGGATGTGGAGAGAGGGGAACTCTCCTACATTGCTTGTAGGAATGCAGGCTCATACAACACCTCTGGTGAGCCGTCTGGAGATTCTTAAAGAAATTGAAGATTGAAATGCCATATGACCCTGCGATTCCACTTTTGGGAATAATCCCCCATACAGCAAAACTTGACCTTGATAGCACAAGCACGACCATGTTTATAGCAGCACTGTTTACAATAGCAAAGTCATGGAATAAACCCACATGTCCAACAGTTGATGAGTGGATAGGGAAATTGTGGTACATCTATATAATGGAGTACTACTCAGCTATCAAAAATGATGAAGTAATGGAATTTGCCAGGAAATGGATGGAATTAGAAACAATTATATTGAGTGAAGTATCCCAGACACAGAAAATTAAGTCCAGTATGTACTCCCTAATAGGTGGCTCCTAATACCAAATCCACTTAGAGACAGTCAAGGATAAATCTCTGTAATACCTAGAATAATTGCAATAATTATGAACAGTAGGGATGGGGAAGGAGGGCCACGCCAGAAACAAGGAGAGAGGGGACCATATTACAGCAGACAAAATATGGCACCATCACAGACTGCAAGTAAGTAAATTGACATCTGGTTAAGTTCTCAGACTTTCCTTCCTGATCATTTGCAACTGATGGGGTATGATCTTACCAGAAGGGGAGAGCATATAGTCTGGGAAATAGAAAGTAACCATTTTGCAAATGGGTGATTGACCCGTCCCTCACTATGGTTTCCTACTATTATTATATCTACCTGTGAATATACTCTTATAACAAGACTCCAGTTTAACAGCTTTTTATCTCTGGCCAGGGGTGACATCCAGTATCCATCAGGATGAAGTGAACGGCATTGGAGGAGCAGTAAAACTGAAAAAAAAATCAACAAACCATAATCCAGAACCTCAGAGACTCTATATCAACCACCTGGAACTAGGCCAGCCTAATCGCTCCCCATTTTGAAGCTCAGGGAAATTTGCAGAAGAGGGGACGGTAAGATTGTAAGAGCATAAGGATTGGAGGAGTAATGATATGCAAGATTCTCCACACAAGTTAGGGCTGAAGCAACCATAATTGAACTTTGCATGCCCTGTGCAATGTCCAAAAAATTCTTTTTTTTTTAATTTTTTTATTATTATTATTTATTCAACTGTGTGCATATGCGTGTGTATGTGCGCGCGTGTCTGTGTGTGTGTGTGTCTATGTATGTGTAGAACCACGGAAAAATTCGCGAACCACCATGGACGCCTCCACCTCCTTCTGCCCCGGGATTCACAGGCTCCGCCCTACCAAGACCAGAAGCGCAGGCCGCCCCTGCTTCTGCCTGGCGTCTATACGTGGGATCTGGGATCCGAACTCAGGACCTTCCGCCTGCAAGGCGGAGGCTTAACCCCTGAGCCACCTCTCCAGCCCATCCAACAAATTCTTGACCCCACAAAGTCTAGCATGGGCTAAAGGCTCTAGATTCTTTGGAGGCAAGGGATTGACAGCCACAGTAGTACTTTTCTAGGAACAAAATTGAAATGTCTAACAAATATCTTAATAAAATTGGAATGTCTAACAAATATCTTTAAAAAATGCTCCACATCTTTAGCCATCACGGAAATGCAAATCAAAACTTCCATGAGATATCATCTTACCCCAGTTTGGATGTCAAAAATCCACAAACAACACCAAATTCTGGAGAGGATGTGGAGAGAAGGGAACTCTCCTACACTGCTGGTAGGAATGCAGGCTTATACAGCTACTCTGGCAATCAGTTTGGATTGGCAATCAGTTAAAGATTGAAATGCCATATGACCCTGCTATTTCACTTCTGGGAATAATCTCCCATAAAGTACAAATTCACTACAATGACACAAACACAACCATGTTCACAGCAGCACTATTTACAACAGCAAAGTCATGGAATCAACCCAAATGCCCAACAGTTTGACAAATAGATAATGAATATGTGGTACATTTATACAGTGTAATACTACTCAGCCATTAAAAAGATAAATTAATTAATTTGCTTGAAAATGGATGGAATTAGAAAAAATTATTCTGAGTGAAGTATGCCAGACACAGAAAGTTAGACACCATATATATTCCCTAATAGGTGATCCTAGTACCAAACTCACTTAATGACATATTCAAAGATATATCTCTGTAATACCTACTGTAATCACAAAGATTATAAACAGGAGGTGAAGGGGAAGGAGGGCCCCACAGAAAAAAGGAGAGAAGGGATCATGCTTCAGTAGAGAAAATAGGTCACCATCAAGTATTGCATGTAAGTAGAGAGACATCTGGTGAAGCTTTCTCTAAATTCCCTTCCCGGTCACTTGCAATCAAAGAGGTTTGATTTCACCAATCAGGGAGGGTATAGGGATCGGCAGATGGATGGTAACCATCCTGCAAATAGGACATTGCCCCCCACCTCCTCTCTGCAGTGTCCTACTCCTATTCCATCTACCTTTGAGTCTCCTCTTATAGTAAGATTTTCATTTAAACAGCCTTTTATCTTTGGTTAGCAGGTGACCTCCAGTACCAATCAGGATGGAGCCAAGGGCAGTGCAGGAAAAGCAGAACTGAGATCAACAACAAACCATAATTCAGAACACCAAAGACTACATTAATTAACTGGAGCCAGACCACCCAAATCTCTCCCCATCTTAACTCAGGGGAACTTGCAAAAAAGGGGGTGGCAAGATTGTAAGAGCCTGAAGATAAGGAGGACCAATGATACGCAAGATACTCCACACAAGTTAGGGCCGCAGCAGCCATAATCGGACTTTGCATGACCTGTACAGTGACTGACATGTCAACAACTCCCCCAAATCTAGCATGGATCACAGGAACTAGGATCTTTAGAGGTAAGAGATTAACAGTCAAAATAGAGGTAAGGGATTAACAGTCAAGAAAGATCTCCTGGTTATGTTATGCCACTCAGTCCTTATACCTCACTGGGGTAGAGGACTCAGAAGTTTGGCATTCACACAAAAGGATGCTTTAGAGGATAGGAGGGAGGAAGGAGGAGGCACTGGAAGAAGGGGAGGGAGGGAGGTGAAAGGAATGGGAAAATGGGGGGAGAAAACAAGGGGGAATGGGGAGGAGTGGAGGGAGTGGAAGTACCTAGTACTTATTGAGCTTGTATGATTTGGGAAAAAAAGAAAAAATTAGAAGTTGCTCCCCCCCCAAAAAAAAAGAAAGACCTGTGATAATGAGGCATCTGAGCCTGTCCACTGTCAGTTTCTTTGTTCACTGTAGTTTGGACTGGTCTGAAATGCTGGGCATGTGTACTCCATCATAGAAGGGGCTTGGTGGTTAGTAGGTAACCAGTTGGTATCCTGGATACCAACTGTTCTTTCCTCTCCTTTGAGCCCTTGCTTATATAAAGGTCTGTTTTTAAAAAACCATAGTGTTCCCATATTAACCAGGAGCCCTATCTACTCTTTAGATAGGAGAGGATCTCTGCACCTAGTCAGGATGCAACCTTGTGCAGTGCAAGAACAGCAAAACAGATGACAAGACCAACCAGAATGCAGGATACTGGTGATCCTACAATGTTTACCTGGAACCAGGCCTGCCAAATCTCTCCTCATTCTAAGGTTCAGATAACCTTGCAGAAGAGAGGGTGGTAAGACTATAAAAGCCTAAGGATGGGGAGGTCCATGGCCAGAAAACACACTCCACTCAAGACAGGGCTGCTGTAGCTGGAAACATTTTGCAATGAGACTTGACCTTACCAGACCTGCACAATGGCTGACATATCAATGTGCCCCCATAGACTAGTGAAGATCTCAGGAGAAATAATGTCAAGAAGTAGAATCCTTAGAGTGAGGGTTAAACAGGTGTAGGGGAGTAACCCTATTAATGGTCAACCCAAGGAAGGGTTTCTTAGTCTGCCATAGAGGTCTGAACCCCCACTAGAGCAGATGATCCAGAGGGAGCCAGAGACCCATGTACTCTGAAAGACAAAAGAACGGAAGGGAGTGGGTTGAATCCAAGAAAGGAGGGGAGGGAAGGAGGAAAGAAGGAGGGAAGTAGGAGGGAAGGAATGGAGAAAGGGAGTACAGAAAGTGGTTGGTAAGGATACCTACTCATTGAGCTTGTGTAACAAAAAAAATAACAAAAAAGAAAGGTACACTAGGATTTTTTTTAAGAATAGTTCTGCTTTTATTTTTATTTTTTTATTAAAAATTTAATTATACATTTTAAAATTTTTTACCAGTTCCCTCCCTCCCCCCTCCTCCCCCTCCCCTTCCCCCAGTGCCTCCCCCCCAATTCCCAGAGAGTCCTTTATTGAAATGACAGATTTATACTATTTGAATTACAATAAAATGGAAAGAACATATTTAATAAATCATTCAAAATGTATTCAAAAGTGTATCTGGAATTTATACATCTGTAATTGAGCATCTGTGTAAAATATGTGATAAAAGTCAACTATAATTATTATTATCACTTATAGGAATAATAAGAATTTCACTAGTAGTTAACCAACTATTCAAACATTTTTAATAAGATATAAATATTGTGACATGAACATCAATGTCTGTCATGCTTGTCTATGGTTTTAATGACAGTCACATTCTGAATCATTAAATGATTTTTACATGTGTGTGCTAATTATTCTATTAGTAACAGTATTTGAAAAGGCATAAAGTTTGTGTTCACAGATGAAACATCATGAAATTATTCAAACATTTACATATGTACCTAAATATTAGCAGATATTTACACAATTTTTCCAACTCATATTTGTAAAAGGATTTATAGTAATGAGATGCAAACATTTTCATTTGTTTTAGAACACTTTATCTCTTTATATATTTAAGATCATTTCACTAAATCATAATGCAAAATAAAATGCATAGGATTCAAATATTTCAGAGCTAAATTTGCACTCATTTCATTTAATATTTCCTAAATAATATACTATTATGTCCACCTTCTTACTTTCTCATCTCTAGCTCCATTCCTTCATAATATGGTTATGAAGGTTGGTTTATAATAATGAGAATAGGAGGTTATAATAATGAAAATAGGAGTTAATGATGGACCATTTCCTAGCTGGGTTATGAGCAGAGATTGGGAAAGTGTGGATTCTGCAATGTGGTTGGAAGAATGGAAATATATTTATCATGAATTTTACTCAAGTAAAAAGAAAATATCTTGAAGAGGTTTTTCTTAGCTCTATCAGAATCAGACATGGGACACAATCTCCTACCCCCTTCATGGTCTCCAGATCCCAATGGACAATACTTATTCCCAGATGACACACACAAAGCTGAAACTTGTTTAAACTAAGCTTGTAGCTTTAACACAGACAATTTGCTTCTTCTTTACCCTACTACTGTTCATCCTTTAAGCATCATGTCATTGTGTATTAGATTCTCTCTCTCTCTCTCTCAATCTCTTTCTTTCTGTCCCCCATGACTATTCTTTCTTCTCTCCTTCTCCTCTTGAAACTCTTCCTTACTAACCTCTTGATAATCCATTCTTTCTTTCTTCCTTAAATCTAACTCAAAGCTGAATCTTTTACATTGAAAACTTCTAATTTTACCTTCAATTTTAAACAATATGTATTTGAGTGCTTACTATAGATACTAATAAAGTTGAAACTGTATTCATTTTTTTAGATAGAATCCTAAGTTGTGATGTGCAACATCAGAAAAACTGTTTAAATCACAGCATCTGTGACTTAATTTGTACAGTGAAGATTCTTGACCTTTAGTATTTCTTTTCATATAACAATGAACATGTTTATCTATACCATGCCATGCAGAAGTAACACAATTTTATTACTGTATTTCAATAAATGTATCTACACTGTCCTTAATACTTTGAAGCAAAGAAAGTAAATTCATATTTTACAGAATCATTTGCTGATTTTTTTTATTTTCATCACTGTACAAAATGCAATAGTTTCAAAGGGATCAAGACAGCAAAAGATTTGAAACCCACTGAGACACACTAACTTATGTATCACATGTCACACAAGGCTCTGTGGATGATAGATGTTATGGTTAGATCTGAGTATCAATTGATAGTTGCAAGCTTTTCATGACACAACTGTGGAGAATCAATGATTGGAGCAGACCCCTAAATAAATATGCAGGTTCTTGCTTAGTTGATGTGAAAAACCAAGCCTATACTGGATGATGCCTTATAATGATGGACAAATGATAGGAAGTACAAGGAAGTACTAGCTCTTCTTTTATCTTATGTTGACTTGCTGTTGAGTCTATGAACATCATCTTCTTAGAGTATCATGGCCTTCTTTGTTGCTGCTGCTGCTGCTGCTTCCATCCTTGGCTGACTCAGAGCTCCATCCATTCCACCTTGCTGCCTTTAGAGTCTAGTCTCATAGGCCTTGGTGCTGTTGCCTGTTCATCATTGACTTCGGAGCCTGGTGTCTTCAATTCTCCAGATAAAGACTTAGATCTTCTCAAGATCCTTAGGCTCGGATCTTCTTGAGATCCTGAGGCTTTGTGAATGAAGCAATTATACTTTGAAGGACACTATTTCTATTGTGAGCTGATCAATTCCAGTGATGCAATTCTTCTAAAGAACTCCAATTAATACAGTAAGTATTAATGTGGCATGAAATAATCCCCAAAACATTATGATATTCTTTGATTATTATGTTTGTAAATTGAGTGTGAGTTTTAGAGCTGACATTGTTGCATTACAGTGTCAAAAATATTAGACCTACCTGCATGCACTCTCTTTCTGTGGGTAATAAACATAAATATACACAATCTGATAGTGCTCTATAAATAATTGAAAGAATATGCAAAGTAGTGAATGAGGGCTAGATAGAAAGTTAAGAAAGAGACAAAGCAGAAGTTGTTCTGGAAATGATGCTTTCAGGTTTTGCCCATGGAAATTCCTGTTAAAGACTAAAGGAAGAGAGAAGATTCTTGGATGGGGCCATTGAGCATGATATCTAAGACTAAACTCAATGATTCCATAGGCTGCAGGTCTTAATAGAAAGGCTACTGTGAAAAAAAAAATCTAGGGAAAAGTCAATGTTGCCCCTTATTGGTGTTTTGTTTTGTGTTCCTAGTAAGAAGTAAAATCATGGATGAGATAGAGAAGCGCGATTTTATGTTCTGCCCAAAACTTGATCTCCATAAAAGTATCAGAACCCAAGAACAAGAATGAAAAATGTGTGAGATTTAGAAACTATTTTTCAAAAATTGTGGTGGCTTTAAGATCACACTTTTTTTTTGAGGAAGTCAATTTCAAGGACTTAATGAAAGACAAAAGAAGGCAATAAAGTGTGTGTGTGTGTGTGTGTGTGTGTGTGTGTGTGTGCGTGTGAAGTGTAATATGATAAGTAATCATCGGATACTTGCATAAAATGTCACCTTGGGATCCATTATTTTGTACAGCTATGTATTGTTATCATCTATGAATTCATTTCTTGTCAAAAATTGATACTATTATAAAATCTGTAAAATGTAATGCTTATGATTTCATGGCCAACATGTACACTTTCATAACAACTGGATGGGAACTGTTCAATCAACGTCGTCAACTTCTCACCAGGAAAGGTGAAAGATCTCAATAAACTCCACACCTCCTTGAATGACTGATGAGGACTAATGCTGATAGGGAAGAAAAAAAAGATGCTTTCCTCAATGGTATAACCACTGATCTATGATACTTGCATGAATCATGTCAAGTATATGACATTGAAGATAAACTAGATCTAGTACATTAGGCTACAGAAGTAAAATAGAATGGAATCTGGCAGGGGAGCTGAAGGGTCATGAGGGGAGAAGGGGAAGGTAAAGGAATGTCGATTAAGGGGCCAGGATGTCATAAATTCACTATATTTATGCATGTAACATAAAAAACTAATCTTTTTAAAGACATAAAGGGATCTCAAATACAGAAGATGCTAACTCGAACCCAAAGCCAGAGGTACAATCTGGTCTTATCATGACAAGTTTCAAAAGAGTCAGAGTTACTGTGCATTAATACCTGGAGCTGTAAAACTGCCATCTTATATCATTTCTGGGTGCCGAGGGAGCCTTGCATTCAGTGAAAAATTCAATGGCTCAAAACTGAGCATGCGTAGATGAGTAGAATTAAATCAGGAGAGTTTCCACACCTGAAGTCTAACCTGTTTCACTATTCTCTTATGAAATAATAAATACTGTTCTAATTAATTAAGAAATTAAAGAAGATATATAGCTAGGCATCCAGGTATATGTTCAACCTAACTGTGGAGTCAGGAGAGGATATCTATTAGAGAAAGATGTAAGAAGGGGAAGGCTCACTCTAGTGACAAATCTCCTGAATCAAAACATTTGTAATGGCATTCTATTGCACATCACACTCTATATGAGTCAATTTGATTATTAACTCTAATCTACACCAAAATTGTATTGTGAATACTTTATGTCTTAAATAAGAATTCAATTTTGGAGATCTAATTTACTAGAGAAGTCATTACACATCAGTGTTAATTAATTGAATTAAAATGGCTGTTAATGGCCTGTCTTAGATAACACACAGGAGAAAATTTATTTCTCACTGAGACATAACATAAACCTGAATATGTTCACAACTTAAGCTACTTCATGCAATGTTTCATGTAATAAGAATTCTAATATCTGAATAAATCACAAATTCAAGAATTTGAATGAAATAGAGATGAAGGTATAAATAAACAGGAATATTTCATGATTTCAGTTTCTCTGTAATTTTGACAGTTATATCTTGGAAATTAGATGATATACAAAATGAAGACTATTGAAAAGAAGATATGCTTTAATTTAAATTTTGGTTGCGATAATAATATGTCAAACGGGGCTGGAGAGGTGGCTCAGGGGTTACACCCCTGCCTTGCAGGCGGAAGGTCCTGAGTTCGGATCCCAGATCCCACATATAGACGCCAGGTGGAAGCGGGGGCGGCCTGCGCTTCTGGTCCTGGTAGGGCGGAGCCTGTGAATCCCGGGGCAGGAGGAGGTGGAGACGTCCATGGTGGTTCCCGAATTCGTCCGTGGTTCTACACACACACACACGTACATACGCACACACGCACAATTGAATAAATAATAAAAAATTAAAAAAAATATGTCAAACAAGGAAACACAGAAAATAAGAGATATTCCTGTCACAATTTTGCTACAGCCCGTTCTGGCAGGAAAGTTACCAGCAGAAATGAAGGAATGACCACATGGAGTTCAAATCAATAGCTGAGAAGGGAGAACCAATGAATGCCAGCACTCTTCTTATAAGCTATACCACCTACCCAGGGAATCTGCTACAGACAAGGGACATGGGCTTCCTTCAATTAAAGCAATTAAAGCAATCTTCCTGCAGATTTTTCTGAGAAGCCTACCTAACTAAATAATTCTGCGTGGGTATAACCACAGGCCACCTAACAGTTGTCGAGGTGGCATTGCTCAGTGTATAAATTCAGCAATGCAACTCTTATTACAAATAAAATTGTTTAAGACTTTCTTAAATCATTGAAAAGAAATTGCAAATACTCAAAATACATCATTTTTTATTAAAAACCATTTGTATATTTGACTAATACATGATGCTTTATTGAGCCTTCTCATGTGTAAGATGACAAATTTTTACATAAAGGTATTGAAAACTAATTAATTTTTATTTGTTGGTTACAAATGTTTTCATTTACATAATTTCATTTAGATAAGTTTGACATAAACAATTACATCATATTCAAAAGAATGAGTTCAGACTTTGTGTAATGAAGCTCATGTAGTTCAGAAAAGTTAAAAGAATATTTCACAATCCAAAGCTAAGCTGAGTAACCTAATACTTAATCATATGAGTTACTTCACTGATATAAATAAAAATTCTAGGTAAAATTTATTTTAAACAATTCTTTTTAAAAATATGTGTACTTCGGAGTGGTGTACTTGTTAAGTTTGTATGAGCGGGAATAAAAAAAACATTTTAAACAAAAATAAATAAATAAATAAATAAATATAATTAAAACAACAAAATATGTGTACTTGCCACTGAACAGCTTTGATCTCATGAATCAGTGAGGGTATAGGGCCTGGCAGAGAGATGGTAAACATTCCTGTAAATGGGACACTGAACAGCTTTTATCTCATGAATCAGTGAGGGTATAGGGCCTGGCAGAGAGATGGTAAACATTCCTGCAAATGGGACACTGAACAGCTTTGATCTCATGAATCAGTAAGGGTATAGGGCCTGGCAGAGAGATGGTAAACATTCCTGCAAATGGGACACTGAACAGCTTTGATCTCATGAATCAGTGAGGGTATAGGGCCTGGCAGAGAGATGGTAAACATTCCTGCAAATGGGACACTGACCCCTCCCTCACTGCCGTCCTACTCCTAATCTTCCATCTATCTTTGAGTCTCCTTTTATATTAAGATCTTCATTTTAACAGTCTTTTATCTTTGGTTAGAAGGTGACCTGTGATACCAATCAGAATGCAGCCAAGGGCAGTGCAGGAAAAGCAAAATTAAAAACAACAACAAACCATAATTCAGAACACCAAAGATCCTACATTTATCACCTGGAACCAGACCAGCCAAATCTCTCCCCATCCTAAAACTCAGGGAACCTTGCAAAAGAGGGGGCGGCAAGATTGTAAGAGCCTAAAGATAGGAGGAACCAATGATATGCAAAATACTCTACAGGAGTTAAGGCTGCAGCAGCCAGAATTGGATTTTGCTTAACCTGCACAATGGCTGACATGTCAACGACCCACCAAAGTCTAGCACGGATCACAGAGGAGAAAGTTTCAGGCAGTAGGATCCTTAAAGGCAAGGGAGTAACAATCATAATAGAATTCCCATACTAATGGGGAGCCTAAGAAGAGGCTCCTGGCTGTCTCTCACTGACTCCTGAACCCTCACTAGGGTGGAGGACTCAGAAGTAGGTTTGGTGTTCACACAAAAGGATGCTCCAGGGGATGGGAAGGAGTAAGGGGAAGGCACTGGGAGAGAGGGAAGGAGGCAGGGGGATTAAGGAAGGAGGAAGGGGAAAGTGCAAGGGGGCATGACTGGGGAGGGGAGGAGGGATGGAGAAGACAGGGGTACCTACTGAACTTGCATGATTAGGAAAAAATAAAATGTGGGAGAAAAAAATTTAATGTTAACATTCTATTTTACCATAAAAAGAAAATTATTAAAGAGAAAAAGCGCACATTAACTTAACTGAATCTGAACAAATGCAAAAAAGTATGTAGAGACAAAACCCAGTCACTTAAATGATGAGATTCTCATGGATTCATGAAAAATTCAAAATCTTTACATCAAGTCACATAAGTTCAGACGGAATAATTTACCTTTTGTTTGGCAGACCAATTTAATATCAAGAATATCTCAATTTCCCACTTTGGATTAATTTTAATCATTAATATTTCAAAACCCAAATGCCAAGGAATTCCCTGCAGTGTTTTCATGTTCCCTGGACAAAGTTAGATGTTACTACAAATCAGAGAAAAAATAATGTATCTGACACCTCACTAAGTCCTTTCATACTTTATCAAAAAATGGTGCTTATGCATAAATGCATGGTTAAAACTGTATTTCAAATTGATTGATTGAACACATCTATTATGGATACTATATTTGGAAAAGATCAATAAATGAAATATAAAATAAAACTAAAAAATGTAAAGATGTAAGGCATTTATTCTGAGTAATAGTATTATTTGCAGTAAACCAAAATATAGCTGCATTTTCAAAGATATTTTATTTGACTGTTATATGTTAATAATTCATTTATTATTACTGTATATTCCATATTGGTCTTTTATTCTTTTGTGTATCAGAATACATAGCTAAGTATCTTCATAAAATATTATATGTTTTAAGGCTTTACATTTCAAATATGTGTGGAATTATTTCAAGAAAGAAGTCATTATATAGAAAGACGCTCTCATATTTTATACAGTTTTACTCAACAGTTTTATTTCCTTTGTACAGTTTGGTCCATTGCAATTGTGAAGTTTCAGCATTGAGATTTATATATAATGACACATCTATAAATTCTGTATGTGTTCTAGGAACATCCAGGTAAAAATGTTATGTTCCAATACAAATGTGAATGTCCAAAATGACAAATATATCACTGACTCATAGTGTCAATATTTAATTCAAAGAACAGTGATGAGTGTTAGAACTAGCAAGCTTTAGCCAGGGCTACTGTGAATTATCTCTCATCGTGAAAGGAAGGAAGCATGTCAATTTGCCATAGGTGTACTTTTAATGCATGAACTTATAGGGGAAAGTGGAATGTCTGAAGGAGTACATGATAAGAAGAGATAAGGTGGTAGAGAAGTGAAGTTCAGAAGAGCAATATGAAAGGACTGGTGGAGAGATGAGTTGTACAGAGATTAGGCTAGGAATGTGAGATCTGTATCCTAATTCAAATCTTTGAGAATAATATTTCAACACTTCAAATAGCCTCAAGGAATAGCTGCTTTGATCCCACTTTGAAAAGAACTGTAAAACATTGCTGTTGGGCTAGAAAGATGGCTCAGAGGTTAAGATTCTGCCTCAAAAGCAGAAAGTCCTGAGTTCAGTTTCCATACCCCACATTAAAAACACTAGGTGGAAACTGTGGCAACCTGCACTTCCGCACCTAGAGGCTGGAGCCTGGGAAATCCCAGAGCAAAACAAAAAGGAGCTAGAAGCAATCATGGATGATTTCTGAAGTCACCCTTCGTATCTCACAGGAACACACATGAGTATTATGGTTACTTCTTATGTATTATAATCCATGAATGGAAACATTAACCAATCATATATCCTTAAAGGAAGAGAAACACATCTGTTTCACTTCTTATTGAAGTCTTACAAGTAAGTTTGAGAAATTGATAGTAACAACTATAGATGCCTTTTCCTAGAAGGTTGCATTTTATCTAGAATAATTTCTTATTCTACTTTGAAACATTTTTATGCTCATTCAGTGATTCATATCTACAAATAGCTTATTTCTGAATAATCTAATAAGAGTTACATTTTACATCCATATAAAACAAATAATGAAGTTCTTGCATGAACTGGGAGTTTTGATACATCACATAATAGAAGTATATCTTTCGAGGTAATGTAATCATACCTACAAACAAAACTTGGTGCACACATGACTTGCACCAAAATGAATGGAGCAAAATTTCTAGAATTCTTTTTCTGTAAAGGCATGCAATCAATGAAGTAGTATAGCTGATTTATTATAATTTGAGCTAAATATGTACTAAATAGTTGTGAATTAGTCTAAAGATAAAATACATTTATTTACATCTGAATAAGAAAAGAGGTTAAAGATTTAAAAGGTGAGAAAATTAACCTGTCAAGTAGCTACAATTTAGGAGCTACTCAAAGTCTACCATGCTCACAAGGCTGGAAATTGATACTAGTTGTCGATAGAGACCTCAGTTCAGAACACTCGCAGGTAGATACTGGATTCTAACTATAGATGTTGTCTTTCATAACGTAGTGTGACAAGTACATGATATTTATTTCACTACATATTATTTCTGCTCATGGAAGTGAATTAAAGAATGATCCCATTCTGTAAGAAGAACTTGAAGAAAGGATATTTTGGCATAATCATCTTTTAAAAGGAAATCTTATGGAAAGGCTAAGTTGTAAACTAGGAATCTCAAAAATCTATCCCAGTTGCTTTTAAGTGCATTGGAGGCATTACTGGACATGCAGCTTTGGGAGAAATGACAAGAGATGGTTTGCATTTAAAGGCAGGGAAACCCATTTAAAAAACCAGGAGAAGAAGTATGATGACACTGGATTACAGCAGAGAATGTGTGGAAAGGTCAAATGGTAATGTAATACAAGAAGGAATAAGTGACCCAGGAAGGTAAATGTCACAGAGGGACAGAAAAACAGAATGAAATATGTTCATAAGACTCAGAAATGGCATTATCAGAACTATGAAATAATGAAGAAGGATCCAGAGTAAGGCAATTTCCAAGATGAAAGTAGAATTGAAAACATAGAAATGGAAACGATGGAAATGATGATATGGGATTCAATTGGATAAGAACTATGGGAAGCAGATGTAAAAGCAACAGCATAGTGCAACTGTTCATAATGTTTGTTGATGTTTTTGTGTCCTTGTTTTGTTGTGTGTGAGGAGGAGATTTCAATGAGTTAAACAGACATTAAACTGGAAGAGCACAACTGTAGGTGTGTTTGCAAAGGAAGGTCCTTTGCAGAAACTGGTACAGGGTCTCAAGTTCAGAGAAGGTACTGGATATTGGCTTTTGGTTTGTTGAAGGAGAAAACCCACCCAATTGAATTTTGTGCAAGTTGCTAAGACTGAACTAGCTCAGTGCACATGGGAATTACTTCACATCTTAAACTGCGGTGTGTGTGAGGCAAAGTTTCATTCTATTATTTTTGAACTGCTTAAGAATAAGCTTATATCTTTGTGCACAGGTCTCCTTTATCTACTAAACACAGATGAAAACTAGAGATTGCATATTGAAGGGGAAAGCACACAGGTATTTGACAAATAGCACATCTGCATTATTAATACTATGTGAAAACAAAGGAATAGTCCATATAAAAAGAAATGTGCTTTGATCAGAAAATGAAAGTATTGGCTATTGGGTTTGTTCTTTATCACAATCATCTTACAGCTATGTCACCTCTACTCTTAAGAGAAATGTTCTTTTCAACATATATTTAATTTGTGTGAATATTTATTTTGAATATCATCAAAATAGTCGAAAAGAAAACTTCATTTCCTTGTGATTATATTATTAAACATCCTTAAACACTGGTTTAAAAGTTGATATGGATACTTAAAATATTAAAAATATGTGCATGGTTTAAAAGGAGATGTTTTCTTTAACACTCATTAATATTAAATGTGTTTTATAACAGAATAAAAATGTTAGCAATTTTTATGGCATAACTGTGTTCATTTAAATGATTGATGAGAGAAAAAAATCTTGTTTCTCAACACATTTATTAACAAATCAACTTAAGAAAATCTTGGGAAATGAAAGATAACAGAAAGAACAAAATTGGCAGAAAATATTGCAATATCATCATGGTTTATCAGGAATGTTAGCTGTGTACCAATATCAAAATAAAAATAAAATCCCTACAGAGGACAAGCAACTATTTGTTTATGTGTGACGCAAGTCTCTGTTGTATCTGGGGCATGACAATGATCCCTTGTTTTGTTTTATACAAAAAGAGAAATCAAAATCAGGACAGCAGCATTTGTTTTGGGAAAAAAAATCTTTCCTTTTCCAAAACCATTTTGATTATTTAATACACCTTATATCGCTGTATACTAATTTCAGTTATATACAATTACGATGAATTTTTATTACCCCTTGACCACACTATGATACTTCATCCTTCTTCAGTGACTTTTTCTTACCAATAAGCTTCCCTCCTCCTTCAAGTTTTCTTCTTGTGAGTGTCAACTGAGTGAAATTAAGGGTGTCTGTTCTTGCATGTACCTGGGTACATCAACAATAGCATAGATAGAATTTCAGTGGGGGAACCACTGATTCCTGAGGAAATACTTCTTACCAGCTCTGATCATCCATAATTATTTGGTAAGCTTTCTTCCTGCCATTTGTTGTTCTATAAAGCTGGACCTAGTCTTGCAAGTTATACTTTGTCTTGAGTTTTATTCTCTCAACTTAAATGGCATAATGTATGCTTTTTATTTAGTTACTTTTTTCTAAACTACCTTCTCATGCCATCCTCCTGCTTCAGAAGATCTTGGCTTGGGTGTACTTGAGGTGCTGAATTTCTCTCCACCCTCCTTTACTTTGTACATCAGCTGGTGCTACTGGCTTCAGCCTCAGTGATTCCCACTCCTGAAACACATTCTTTATGCACATGCCTTTATGTTGGCCATTTCCCTGAAGTGAACTAACTTTCCTGTATATTATCCTTTCCCTTTTCTTTCTCTATAAAAGTACGGTTAAATTGCTTCTTTTCCTAGATAAATTTACTGAATAGACATACTCATAGTAAAATAAATGAATGTACTTGATAAATCATGAGGCTTAGAATGTGGATAAAGATTATTTTAAAATAGTTTCAAGTTCACTAAATGGAAATAGTGCATCTGAGTAGATTTTAATTTTTTACATGTACTTAAGGATCTTTTGTGAATTAAGATAACTAGGAGTTAGATTCTGCAGATACTTATAAAATGAAAGGGATATGTAATTTGCCTTTGTCTTTCAGTGAAGCTTCATTCACTGTCCCTAGTATGCTCAAAATTTATTTTGGTTTTCATATTCATACTAAAGATGAATTAAACATGCTTTCTTTTGTTAGTACATGAAGTAAAGGATTTTATTATGGACTGTTACATACATATGTCACTAAATTTTGTTCTTTTCACTTAAATTCTTATGGACTGTATTGTTCATCCTGTCTTCCCACAACCCCTTTCTTGATGATCTTCTTCATCATCCTCAAACTACTCTCCACTTTTGCATTTTTCATCCCTGCATTAAACACTGTTACCCTTCAATTTTTATATCTTCCTTCCTTCAAAAACTGTTCTTCCCAATTTCCTATCTTACAACAACACACACACACACACACACACACACACACGAATGCACTCATGTGCATGCACACACACACACCTACTCACAGAAGCACAGATACATCTGTATGTATGTACATACATACACAGACATATGCACATACATGTATGTAAAGCTTTGCTTTACTTTGTTTTTTCATGCTATCCCTGTTCTTTTTTTAATCCCTGATCTTTATTGTAGCATAATAATTACTTGAGTAATTATGTTAGGATGAAAGAAAAAGTAGCCTTAATTCTTGAGAAAGAATTAAATAAAGTGTAATTTGAAAATAAAATCTAAATTTTCCCTTTAAAAATTGGTACTGAAAATATTAAGAGAAGGAAATAGCAAGTTCCTCAAAAAAGCTGCCTTTCAAGTATGTAAAGACACAGGGAGAGAAGGTGAAGAGAAGGGAAGAAAAGCAGCCAAGGCATATTTTCTTTAAAAATTTCAGTAAGGAAACCTAATTCCTTGTAAAGTTCTAAATCTGCTCAAGATTTGGCCTATTGTTTTAACTTAAAATTAAATGAGTTGTAGCTTACATTAATTCAGAGCCTTTCTGCTGTATACATTTTAGATCCATGGTACAAAAGAGAAAAACTACAAATAGAAATTAATTCATCAAAAAGAAACTTGGAGCATTATTTTTTCTTCTAAATTAAGATATTGGAGGTATTTGGAACCTTAAATAACTTAAATAACTAAGAGGCAAATTTTTCATCGTGCACCTTTATTTTCTTGTTTTAATTTTTTCTTTTAATAAGATTTTTATTTATTCCTTTAGAGTTTCATATATAAATATAATGAATTTATGATATTTTCAAACCTCAATTCCCAGGGGATCATGCTACAGCAGAGAATACAAGCCATCAAGTACTGCAAATAAGTAAATGAGACATCTTGTTTTTCTTTTAAACTTTATTTACTTATTATATTATTGTGTGTGTGTGTGTGTGTGTGTGTGTGTGTGTGTGTGTGTGCGCGTGCGCGCACATCAGAGGGCACCTCTGTCCCTGTGAAGGGTCAAAGGTGACTTAGGGAATCATCCTGAATTGCTTCTACCTTCTTTTTGCTTCTCTCTGGGATTTACCAGGCTTATCCACTAGAGCTAGAAGTGCGGGCTGCCACAATTTCTGCCCAATGTTTTTATTTGGTCCCTGGGATCCTAACTCAGGACCTTCTGCTTGTGAGGCACAGTCTTAACCCCTGAACCATCTCTTCAGCCCATTGTACATCTTTAAAAAACTGTGAAAATAATGGACAAATCTCTTTCTCCTTGCATTTTATTAAGAGGAATGAATTTAGTCTTGATTATACTCAGCTGTATGTCAGACACTACAAACAGACCCATATATGCCTTCTGCCTTTCAAACATTGCTATAGAATCTCCATTTTTGCATCAATATGAATAGAAAAATATGTTATAGTTTTCTTAAGTAGTTTGCCAACCTGTTTTATCAATATATCCAAGAAATGTAACATACTTTTTTCCACAAATTGTGCTATTTAGCAAGAGTCAAATGTACTCTAACAAATGCAGAATGTAACATACGATCAACTTTGAGACACCATTTATATTCTTATCATAATAGCTATCAAAGATATGACAGTGTCACTAGGTTCATTAAATTTGAAGTACTCTTTTCTTCTTTCAACAATGTAATATACTAAATTTGAAATTGTGTGCAAACATCATGCAATGGTATACCCAGTTTTTTCAATGAGCAGCATATATACCAAAGAATACATAGACTGCATAAATTAAAATCAACCCAATTCAGGTGTCACAGTGCACATTTGCGATCTCAGTTTTGGAACCCAAATAGGGTAGGGTTTAAAGTCTGAAGCCACTGCAAGTGTATATAGGATGTCTGCATGCACGTCTGCATGTAGTCGGGCAATCCTGAACATAATGCTTATACACATGGGGTCCAAAGGTCATCAGAAATCATCTGCAATTACTCTTCCACACTATTACTTTGAGCCTGGACCTCTAATTAAATACAAAGAGTAACATCAGGTCAAATCTTGCTAACCAGCTTGCTCTGGGGATTATTAGACTCAGGTTGGAATTACAGGCAGACTGACATGATCTCTGGCATTTTAAGTGGGATCTGGGTTTTGAATGTCAGTCCTTCCATGTATCATTGTGTCACTAGATGTGTGTGTTTACATGTGTTTATGGGGTTGTTTGTTTGTAGGAATTATTTTGAGGAGGAAATTTGAAAACTTTTATGATATGTGGCAATAGATCTCTATTCCCAACTTCTACATGGTACTAACACAATTTAAAGAATTCTGAACTAAAAAATGAGTTTCTCAAGTTTGGACTATATGCAAATGAGACAATGAGAATAGCACTAGTCATCATTCTGATGGAAGGTGGTTTATATCACAAGAGCACTCTATGTGCTAACATCTCTATGTACTTTAGCGTATGAAGCCTGATGAACATAAGAAATTTAACATAAGAAATTCATTAGACTGTACTAAGAATAATAAAACTACAAAAATTCATAAATTTATGTAAAATATGTGCTTTATTTTTAAAATATTATTCTTTTACTTACATAAAATTTAAGATATGTAAAGGAATTTTTTTTCTAATCTCCACCCCCAGCATTTACGTGGTTTTTTTTTTTTTTTGAGATCTTAACATTTTTTATTATCTCCGCTCATACAAACTTAATAGGTACACCGGTTCCCTCCCTCCTTCCTCCTCCACCAGACCCCTCTGTTCACCCTCCCCTCACCCTTCCTTCCCCACCCCGCAATGCGTCCCCTCCCTCATTCCCCAGAGAGTCCTTTAATGTGCATGCCAAACTCTACTCTGGGTCCTCCTTTCCGATGACGTACAAGGACCCAGTGGCATTTCCCTGAACCCTTTCCTGTGTTCCCCTTAAGCATAGGAACACTACTGTGGCTGTCAATCCCTTGCCTCCCAGAATCTTGGTGCTTTTATCAAATGCTAGACTTTGTGGAGTCAATAGTGTGTTGGACATTGCACAGGGCATGCAAGGTCCAATTATGATTGCTTCAGCACTAACATGTGTGGAGTATCTTGCATATCATTGCTCTTCCCATCCTTGTGCTCTTACGCTCTTACCACTCCCTCTTCCACAAATTACCCTGAGCTTCAGGATTGGGAGAGTTTAGGCTGGCCTAGTTCTAGATGGTTGATATAGAGTCTCTGAAGTTCTGGATTATGGTTTGTTTATTTTCTTTTGCAGTTTTGCTACTCCTGCAATGCCCTTCACTCCATCCTGATAGGTATTGGATGTCACTCCCTGGCCAGAGATAAAAAGTTCCCTACCCTTTCAACTATGGTTTTTATAGTCTCTGGCCTTAAATCAAGGTCCTTGATCCATTTGGAATTAAGTCTTGTACAAGGTGACAAGTATGGGTCCAGTTTAAATCTTCTATCTGTGAAGGTCCAGTTTTGCCAGCACAATTTGTTGAAGATACTGTTCTTTTTCCATTGGATTTTTTGGGCCCCTTTGTCAAAGACCAAATGGGCTTATATCTGGGTCTTCAAGCCTTATCCATTGATCTGTGTGTCTATTTTGGAGCCAGTACCAGGCTGTTTTTACAACAATGGATTTGTAGTATAGACTTAGGTTTGGTATGGTAATACCTCCAGCAGTGTTTTTGTTACTCAGGATTGTCTTTGCTTTTGAGCTCATGCTACAATCTCTTTATCTGAACAGAAGCTCTTTAATTTCACAAGATCCCAACTGTTGAGATTTGGTTGAGAGTTGTCTTTTGTGTTTCCATATGAATTATGAGATTGTTTGGTCAACCTCTTTAAAGAATTGCTTTGGGATTTTAATTGGTATAGCATTGAATTTGTATATTGCCTTTGGTAGGATGGTCATTTTTACTATGTTGATTCTGCCTATCCAGGAACATGGGAGGTTTTTTTACCTTCTGGTGTCTTCTGCAATTTCTTTCTTTAGGGTTATAAAGTTTTCATTGTAAAGGTCTTTTACCTCCTTGGTTAGGTTTATACCAAAGTATTTCATTTTTTTAGGGGCTATAGTAAATGGGATTGTTTCTCTCAGGGCTTTTTCACTTCTGTCATCCTGGGCATATAGGAAAGCCACTGATTTTTGTACGTTTACTTTGTATCCTAACACCCTGCTGACCTTCTCAATTAGTTCCAGCAGCTTTCTGGTGGAGTTTTTGGGATCACTCAGGTATAAGATCATGTCATCTGCAAATAGGGATAGCTTGACTTCTTCCTTGCCAATTTGAATCCCTTTTATGTCCTTTTCTTGTCTTATTGCTTCAGCTAAGACTTAAAGTACAATATTGAATAGAAGTGGTGAGAGTGGACAACCTTGTCTAGTTCCTGATGGAAGTGGGAATGTTTCCAGTTTTTCCTCATTGAGCATAATCCTTGCTGTGGGCTTGTTGTATACAGCTTTTATTATATTGATAAAGGTTCCTTCCATTCCTACTGTCTTTAGCGTTTTGATCATAAAAGACTGTTGGATCTTGTCAAAACTTTTTCTGCATCTATCGAGAGTATCATGTGGTCTTGGACTTTGGACTGGTTTATATGGTGAATTACATTTATTGATTTGCGTATGTGGAACCAACCTTGTGTGCCGGGGATAAAGCATACTTGGTCCCTGTGAATGATCTTTGTGATATGTTTTTGAATCCTATTTGCCAAGACTTTTGTTGAGAATCTTTGCATCTGTGTTCATCAGAGAGACTGGCCTATAGTTTTCTTTTTTAAGTGAATCTTTATTAGGTTTTGGGATTAAAACAATATTAGCTTCATAGAAAGAATTTGGTAGTGTTCCTTGCTTTGATATTTGATGGAACAGTTTAAGGAGTATTGGTGTTATTAACTGCTTAAATGTCTGGTAGAACTCTGTGCTGAATCCATCTGGTCCAGGACATTTTTTGGTGGGAAATTTCGAGATTACTTCCTCAATTTCCTTATATGTTATAGGACTATTTAAATAATTCATAACTTCCTGATTCAATTTAGGTAAGCTGTGTTTATTTAGGAATTCATCCATCTCTTTTGTGTTGTCAAAATTCACAGTGTATAAGTTTTTGAAATATGATGTTATAATTCTCTGGATTTCTTGGATATTGGCAGTGATAACTCCATTTTCATTTCTAATTTTGTTAATTTGGGTTTTCTCTCTCTTGCTTTTGGTTAATTTAGCTAGGGGTTTGTCAATCTTATTGATTTTTTTCAAAGAACCAGCTTTTTGACTGGTTGATTTTCTCTATCATTTTCTTAATCTCGATTTCAGATATTTCTCCCCTTATTTTGCTAATCTCCTCTCTTCGACTACTTTTGGGATCAGATTGCTCTAGTTTCTCTAAAGCTTTAAGCTGTATTGTTAAGTTGTTTATTTCTGATGTCTCCATTTTTTTGATGTAGGGATTAAGAGCTATGAACTTACCTCTTAGAACAGCTTTCATTGTGTCCCAGAGATTTTGGTAAGTTGTATTTTCATTATCATTCACTTTCAAGAAGTCTTGAATTTCCTTTTTAATTTCTTCCTGAATCCTGTTCTCATTCAGCTTCATATTGTTAAGTTTCCAGGAGTTAGTGTTTTTCTCTTTTTTGATGTGTTGTGGATGTGCAGCTTTAGGCCATGGTGGTCTGACAGGGCACAAGTTAGAAGTTCAACTTTTTTGTATATGTGTAGATTCGTTTTGGGCCCAGTATGTGATCTGTTTTGGAGAAAGTTCCATGTGCTGCTGAGAAAAAAGTGTATTCTTTGGTGCGTGGGTGAAAAGTTCAATAGAGATCTGTAAGGTCCATTGCTTTATGGGTTTGATTAAGGTCCAAAGTGTGTCTGTTAAGCTTTTGACCTGTTGATCTATCCCATGTTGAGAGGGCGGTGTTGAAGTCACCAAGAATTATCGTTTGGGGGTTGATTTCTTGCTTTAGACGCTGTAGGGTTTTCTTAATGAATGTGCACGGGCCCGTATTGGGTGCATATATGTTCGGTATTGTGAAGTCTTCCTGGTGAATTGTACCTGTGACTAAAATGTAGTATCCATCTATGTCTCTTATAATTTTCTTTGGTTTGAAGTCCACTTTGTCTGATATCATAATGGCTACCCCTGCCTGTTTTCTGCTTCCATTAGCTTGTAGAATTGTTGACCAGCCTGTTATTTTTAGGTCATGCCCATCTTTTGTGGTGAGATGGGTTTCCTGAAGGCAACAGATTGATGGGTTGTGATTTTTAATCCAAGTTTGTAATCTGTGTCTCTTAATCAGTGACTTAATACCATTGACATTTAATGTTATAATGGAGAAATTATTTTTAATTCTGGACATTTTTTATGTTTAGTGAGTTTTGTAAGCTTATTATTTGACATTTATGTTTTTGTGGTATTATACTACTCTTCTGTCTTCCTGAATACGGTCATTTTTTTCTTCAAGTTTGCATATCATTCTAGCATTTTTTGAAGGCCTGGTTTGGTAGACATGTATCCCTTCAAATTGTCTTTGTGCTGGAAAATTTTTCTTTCTCCCTCGATCATGCCAGATAGTTTTGCTGTGTATATCAGTCTGGCATTTTTGCTCATTTAATACTTGAAGTATGTCTTTCCAAGCTCTTCTTGCTTTTACTGTTTCCATTGAGAAGTCATTTGTTATTTTAATTGGTTTGCCTTTAAAAGTGACTTGCTTTTTTTCTCTTGAAGCTCTCAGCACCTTTTCTTTATCTTAAATGTGGAGTGTTTTGGCTATTATTTGCTGTGGCAATTTTGTATTTTGGTCATATCTGTTTGGAATGCGGAATGCCTCTTGTATTTGGATGGGCCTCTCATTCTTCAGTTGAGGGAAGTTTTCATTTATGATAATTTGAAAAATTTCCTCAGGTGTGGTATTTTGGGATTCTTGCTCTAGTATTCCATGAATGCGCATGTTAGTCTTCTTCAGGGTGTCCCATATCTATTGAATGTTCCTCTCAAGTACCTTTTTGGCTTTAACTACCTCTTCCTTTGAGCTGGTTAATTCTCCCACTTTGTCTTCAAGATCTGAAGTTCTATTTTCTGCTTTGTTAGTTCTGCTGATAAAACTCTCTGTTGAGCTTTGTGTTGAAGATAACTTGTCTTTTAGTTCAATTTTAAACTCTGCCTGAGACTGTTTTAACTGCTCTATGCCTATTTTTGTTTCTTGAACTGTTTTTCTCAACTCCTCCAAATGCCTGTTGTGTTCCTGTTCAAAGTGGTTGATGCAGTTGTTTAACTCCTCTTGGATTTCCTCTTTCCTAGTATTAATCATGGCAATGATCATTCTTTGAAAGTTATTGTCTTGGTTCAGGCTTTCTTGGCTATTTTCTGTGAATTTGTTCTGGTTGGAATTCATCATTATGGGGTTAATTCTTTTGGTGGGAGATTGGACTTCTTGGGTTTTGTTTCTCATGGATCTGCACTTTAACTTGGGCATTGTTGTTTTGTTTTTTAGCACCTTTCAGTTTCTGTCTTTTTGACTGAACTGATTTAGTTGGTATTACTACACTTGGGCAGTTGTTACTAGTGCTTGCCTTGGGGTTGGGTATGTTTGTCTTTTGTTATTGTTGTTTCCTAGTTGCAGCTACTTAGGCTGTTTGTACGTCAGTTAAATCAGGTTAAGTAGACAGGGGGGTGAATATTAGTATGGTAGTGCACTTTTACCATGGAGTATTTTGGTGATATGTGAGAGTGAGTGGTGTATTCCCTGGAGTTGTATATGTTTTTTGGGTGGCTGTATGGAAAGGTTAATCTACAGTGGTTAATATTAGAAAGGAATAGTAAGGTGAAGAAAAAAAAAAGAGAGGTTTACTTATCTTTGAGCTGGATGTGAAGAATCTCTCCCATGTGATAGGATGATTGTAGAGGTTTTCAGATGTATGACCTTTGACCCTTAGAACATTGCTTGAATTTTCTTTGGACTCTATTGAATTCTGAGTAGCAGTGTGTCTTCTGTAGATCACTTGTGTGGGTCCCCGGTGTGCCAGAGAAGCAGAGGGGCTGATGTTGTTGGCAGAATTCTTTACCTGGGGCCTGGGACTTGGCTTAGTGGCCCTCCCAAGCTCCAGGGATGGAGGAATGTGAGCAAGTCCTGTCCAGTTGGTCGGACAGGCAGGTGGGAGGAAGAAAGGGGCTGCGGCCCCGGGCACAGCCCAGGCCTAAGCCCGAGGCAGGCCCGGCCTTGCCGCAGGGACGCGGGGCAACCCGGGGGTGTGGGGGGCCGGGCGGACTGATTCGCTCACTCATCTGGGGATGGTGGTGCAGACAGAGGCAGCGCGGAAGGGAGAAAGGGGCAGTATTTATGTGTTTTTAAAGATTCTTGCCTTAAAGGAAAAAAACTGTTCAAATTTGATTAATTGATGATGTACTAAAATAAACTTTGAGGCTGATCAAACTGTGGAATCTTGGATCAAAATTCTTCCAAATGAACAATAAAATGCACAAAGATTAGAAACAGAAGATCCTAAGGTTGAGCAGCAGCATTCTTCAAAGACAGAAGAAACAGTGCAAATGATGTAGATGAGAATAAATAGTCAGAAATGTGTCTTTTAAATGTTAGTCTTTTCACAAATGCAAATTTTAAAATTATAACTCCATACACTGCTTCTGGACTGCAAAGAAACCTAAAAAATGGAGTATACTTTGCAGTTAGGGCCTGCATTATGCCCTGTTTCTTTTAGTAGTCAGGTCACAAAAGTTCATTATTCAGTACTACTTTTTCATTTATTTGAAATGATGATTTTGAAATGCATAACTATGAGAAAAGTCTCTGGACATTACTTCATCAGTGACAATGCATGGATTTTATGAAATTTAAATAAAGATTAAATAGATACCCAGTAAATTATAGCTGTAAATAATTATAGTATCTTTCTCAATGTATTGTGATGGAAAATTTATCATTCAAGGTAAAGAAAAGCTCTGATAATCATTTAAATTGAAGTATATGTGTTTGCCAATCATTAAGTTAGGTCATCTTACAAATCAATGTCAATTAACTGAGAATGTGATTACAGTAAGCATCAGTAATCCTATGATTTATTGGTAAACCATTAAGGTTTAACAATTTGCTGAAACTAGAAGTCCCCAAATAGTAGAATTCTGACAGGTGCTAAGAAGAAGAAACCTTTTAAAACAATAAATTCTGATTGTTCATTTGTGAGAAAATAAGGTTACAAATCTTCAGCTAGGAATGTTATATACTTACAATTATATATTCTACATCATTTGATGTAAATAAAATTGTATATCTTTGAATAAAGGGAAATTTTTAATGGTGTAAAAATATCACTCCTAGCAGCCCCTGTGCATGTTTCCAGTTTGTCCTTTGCCAAGGACTGCTGCACTGCCCAGGATCACAGAGTCACCTATGCTCAAGTCCCTCCCCCTATTTCCCAAATTATCATAAGTACATGACACATAATCCAAGGTTGTAGCCAAACCTTACCCAAAGAAGGACTCCGAGATTCGCCTCAGTCAACACAGGATTGCTTTATCACCAACCCAAAAGATCAAGAACATGTTTCTTCTTCCATTTATGCTCAGGAGATGGTCATACCTATTTAACACTTTCATACTTTGTATCCACACCTCATATACCCATTCACCTAGCTCTTACACTTTCACCCTGAATACTCCAAATTAAACCTTCAAAGTTTTCATTCCTTCCTAAACTCTAATACCACTCTTAAGAATTCTAGTCATACTAACCTATCTTCTTGAAGTTGTTCTGATATTTTAGCAAACTACACCCACTAAACCTGACTTCCAATCGTCAACTTCTTAGCATAAAGTAAGTCATAAATTCTTTCATTTCTAAACAAAACCTATGCAAATACACTCCAAGCACACTCTATCTACCACAACCACAAAACACCATCAAATAATCCTATATTAACTCCCAAACAATACCATCTGATCTAATTCCAGGAAAGAAAAAACTGTTAAAATTGTGCAACTCCAATTTATTCAGATATACCAAAAAAGCATACCAAAGAAAGCAAACAAAGAGCTTACACAAGATATCCAATTCGTATCATAGAGCCACAAAATACTCCAATTATCAGGAAAACATGTCACCCACCAAAAAAAACCCATAATGATAGATTACAACCCAAGTAACTTCTTGGATACTAGCCAGCAAAATAGTAGTCAGGATAATGTATTCCAAAGATACATTATAAGAGGAACTACAACAGTAACTACAAAAAGAAGGAGAAAATCTCTAGAAGGTGAGAAATAAATGTATCAAAATACACAAACAGAAATATAATAAGTAACCAACTAAGGTGGAAAAGACTATAGAAGAAAGAAAAAATAAGCACAGTGAAGGTCAAAAAATTTCAAGTTAAAATTAAACATGAAATAATTGCAAGTCAGGTATAATAAAACATTTAGCAGAAACTTTTACAATAGAGCTTGCTGATCAAGCACAAGATACAATATCAGATCTAGAAGAGAAGCAAGAGAATATGATGGATCAGTTAGAGAAGCTGAAAAAGTTAATAAATATATTAAAAGAATATTCAATGGCTATAGGACATGATGAAGAAAACACAAATGTGCATCCATAGAATTCTAGAACAAGACACCCCAGAAAACACTTGAACATATTTTTTTACCCCATCATAAAAGAAAACTTCCTTCAACATATGGAAAGTAATCCAAATGCAAGTACAAGTTGCATACATACTACACACCAATTAGATATAATTAAAGTGAAAAGACTCACTACAAATAGTCAAACACTGCATATAGAAAATAAAGAGAAAGTTTTGGGAGCTGAAAGATAGGAAAATAAAGTGATGCCTGTCAGAATGAGAGCTAACTTTTTGATAGAAACAGTAAAATCTAGAACTTGAAAGTCATACTTCCATCACAAATGATCACTATGCCAACCCAGACTGCTATATCCAGCTAAACTGTCAACAATGATTCAAGGGGAAAGAAAACTTTCCACAACAACAACAACAGCAAAAACAATAGACCTACATAACCACCAAGCCAGATCTGCAAAAGATACTAGATTAATACTCAAGACTGAAGAAAATGATAAGCATATTCAAGAAGTTGGAAGGGAAAAATAATGCCAGCATAACTGCTAAACAAAGAACCACTAATAAAAATATTATAAAATCTAAGAAATAATAGAAATCAACAAATACTTCTCAATTATACCATTTAACCTCAATGAACTCTAATTCACAACCAAGAGATATAGGCTATCAACATAGATTAAACATCACTACTCATCTATTTGTTGCCTTCAAGAAACATAACTCATCATGTAAGAGAGGCAAAATCTCAAGGGGGAAAGATTGGTCAACAGTAGTCCAAGCAAAATGAATGAGGAAACAAGCAGGAGTAGCTACTGCAATGTTTGAAATAATGGACTTCAAATTAAAACAAATCATAACAAACACAGAAACTCATAAAAAGGACAACCCATCAACATGGCTTCCCAAATTTAAACATACATGCACCAAATATAGTCTCATCCATATTTGGTAAACAAAGACTACAATACATAAAACAACAATTCGACTCAAATTTGATAATAGTAGGGGATTTCAACACCCACTCTTTCCATCCAAGATGTCAACAGACCAAAACCTGAATAGAGACACAAAGGAAATAAATTAAGCCATAAACAAGATGGTCCTAACTGACATCTCTCAAACCATCCATCCTAACACCAAAAAAGTACACAGTATTCTAGTAGCCCATGGACCTTTCTCTACAGTAGTTCAAGTACTAGGCCTCAAAGCAAGCCTATACAAATATAGGAAAATTGAAATTATATCATGTAATCTGATCACTATGGAAAAAAGTAGATATCCTTAAAAAAGCAAACAACAGAAAGTACATAAACTCAAACATTTAGAAACTAAACAACATACTAGTATGCCTGGAATGGATCCAGGCAGAAGTTAAAAATAGAAATCACAAAATTAATGGAACTTACTGATAATAAAAACACAAGTTACCTAAATATGAGGGACACAGTGAAGGCAGTCCTAAGAGGAAGGTTTATGTTACTCAATTCTACATTAAAAATAGAAGCATCATAAATAAAACCAGCAATGTGGCTTAAAGTCTTCAAGATAAAAGGACAAACCAATTTCAAAATTGTATATGGGTAGAGGTTAGACAGATGAGCAGAAAAATATACAAAATTTAAACAAAGAAAATGATGGGAAGACTCAGTCAAACAAAGATTAGATTTGATGCATGGTGGCCTGCATGTTGCTGATAAAATCACTTCAAACAACTAAAGGAAAAAGGGGTTTATCTCTTATCAGGAGAACATATACTATCACCAAAGAACCGAGGGAACTGACTGCTGCAGCTGAGAGGGGGACAATCCTTACTTG
This sequence comes from Typhlomys cinereus, assembly GCA_023101885.1. Taxonomy (NCBI): domain Eukaryota; kingdom Metazoa; phylum Chordata; class Mammalia; order Rodentia; family Platacanthomyidae; genus Typhlomys; species Typhlomys cinereus. The sequence continues at coordinate 12,414,583 of JALPQD010000007.1, read as the reverse complement.
CCACATCAGTATATCTGGCCAAATATTCAGGAGGATGCCTCCTTTCTCAAACGGTTCCCTCCATTTTATTCATCATCCTGAGGATTAGTCCCACCCACCATGGGCTGCACCTTCACCATCCACTAAACAATCTCCAGCAGATTTGCTCTGGGCTTAATTCAAGTATTTATTGCATGCAATATATCCAAAGTACAAACTTTCAACCATCATATTGACAACTATGTCTAACTATGACATTCCACTCTTTGTCAACTTAACACAAGAAGATATGACATTTAAGAACACATCACCTTGACCTTGTCCTCACAGGTATTAAATTTATTTTAAACATAAATGTATTTAAAAGTCTTAAATCTCCTAACTGTAAGATCCTGTCAGATCAAATTAAATATTTTAGCATAGATAAAGCATTGAAATGGAAATATAACACAATATGAAAATATGGAGTTAAAACTAAAGTACAGCCACTCAAATACAGCATCCTATGTGCTTCGCTTCTATGTGCTTCTTCTGTTGTTCATCACATAGTTACAATAGCTCAAAGATTCTTGGCAATTCCAGTCGTTCTTCACAGCTCAAAGTTTCACAAATAGTATTTTTCTGTATCAGGTTGAATCCCCACTCAGACTCATCCTCATCTATACAACTCTCCATGGCAGAGCATCTGGCTCTAGCATCTCCAATGTCTTCACTTCTCAATGGAAAAATAGGCTTCAATCCATAGCACAAAATGCCCTTTTGGGCCAGCTGGAACTCCACAGCACAAAATGGGCCTCTCTGCAAGCTTCCTGCCACACACTTCCTCAGTTCCTGCCACTCTCTAAAACCTTGGGAAAGGATCCATGACTTCATCCCTTTTGCATCTTTAATGCCTCTGAAACCTGAACCATGTGGATGAAGTGAAGTGACCAAGTCTACCTTAATCTCCAGGTGGAGATTAGCTTCCTGGAATCATAGTTCATTCAAATTTTCTCTGCTGACTCTCAGGAGAACGTCCATGCTGGACTGAATCTCAACACACTAACTATTCCTTTCTTATACCATGTCAGTGTCGAGCACTGAGTGCTAAGTTTTCCTTAAGTCACATTAACTAACTCAACATCTGCAGCTGCTATTCTTTCTGCCCTGTTCACATCCAAAATGTCAAAGCTGCCAATACAGCTTTCTTTTATCAAGTAAACCATTCCTTCATCTTTATTTAACATGGCTACATTCTTTGTTCTCTTTATCACAAACTAGGCCCAAACAATCCACAACTCAACCAGCATTTCCCTTATCCAAATGGCTCATTAAATTATGCAGAACACTATTTGTAATCCTTAGACTCAAATTTCAAACATTTCAAACTTTGTCCAACAAAATCATTCAAAATTTATATAGTTAGATGTGTCAATAGCACCCCACTTCTGATATGAAATTCTGTTTCTGTTTGCCTGTAAGTTTATGATAAAATCACCATTAAATGACCAAAGTGATTAAGGGGTTTATTCTCTTAGGATAGTCCAGTTACAGTTAATAGTCCACTTTGGCAGAAGAGTATGCACCATCCCTAAGGGACTGAGGGATTACCCTTTCCATATCCATGTAGAAGCTGAGAGAGGGTCAATCCTTCCTTGCAAGACCATCAAATTTGGCCAAGTATACAGAAGGAACCTCCTTTCTCAAACAGTCCCATCTATTTTCTTCACTTGCTCAGGGACTAGTCCTACCCACCATGGGCTGGGCCTTCCTCATCCACTAAACAATCTCAGTTTGCTCTGGGTTAACTCAAATACCAAGTCTCTACAAATGTGTCCATACCTTAAACCCTCAGTTGAGTTGACATCTGTGTCTATGACAACTTATTTGAAAAAAAAAACAAGATTGATAAATGGTTAGCTTATTTAATCAAAATCAAAGGAGAGAAAACTCAAATTATTAACATTATAGCTGAAAATGGAGAACTTAAAACCAATATTAAGTAAATTCAAAAAAGTATATGGGCATACAATAACAATTTGTACTCCAAAAAATTTGATAATAAGGAAGAAATGAATGAATTTATAAACACCAACAACCTACAGTCAAGTTAAATCAGAATGAATTGGATTCTCAAAGCAGTGACAAGTGAAAAAATATAAACAGGAATTACAAATCTCCTGACCAAGACAAAAACAAAAATAGAAAACAAAACAGGGCCTGCTGGATATAGTAAAGAATTCCCCCAGACATTAAAACAAAAACTAATGTCATTATTCATCAAATTATTTTATAAAATTGATAGGAAAGGAATACTTATCAATTATTTTAATTAAATCAATATAACATGGTCTCCTCTCTCCTTGTTTTTGGTGTGGCCCTCCTACCCCATCCCTCCTGTTCATAATCCTTGCAATTACTGTAGGTATTACAGAGATTTATCTTTGAGTGTCTCTAGGTGGGCTGGGTGGATTTGGTACTAGGAGCCACCTATTAGGGAGTACATATGGCACTTAATTTTCTGGGTCTGGGATACTTCACTTAATATAATTGTTTCTAATAACATCCATTTCCCGGCAAATTCCAATCAGGATAGAGTGAAGGGCATTGCAGGAGCAGCAAAACTGCAAAAGAAAATCAACAAACCATAACCCAGAATTTCAGAGACTCTATATCAACCACCTAGACCTAGGCCAGTCTAATCTCTCCCCCTCCTGAAGCTCAGGGAAATTTGTAGAAGAGGGGGCGGTAAGAGTGTAAGAGCACAAGGATGGGAGGAGCAATGAAATGCAAGATACTCCACACAAGTTAGAGTCGAAGCAATCATAATAGGACTTTGCATGCCCTGCACAATGTCCAACACACTATTGACCCCACAAAGTTTAGCATTTGCTAAAAGCACCAAGATTCTTGGAGGCAAGGGATTGACAGCCAAAATAGTGTTCCTATGCTTAAGAGGAACAAAGGAAAGGGTTCAGGGAAAAAATGCCGCTGGGTCCTTGTAAGTCATCAGAGAGGAGGACCCAGAGGAGAGTTTGGCATGCACAGTAAAGGATTCTCCAGGGATTGGGGGAGGGGAGGCACTGGGGTTGGAGAGGGAGGGATGAAGGGAGGGTGAGCAGAGGGGTCGGGGGAGGAGGATGGAGGGAGGGAACTGGTGTACCTATTAAGTTTGTATGAGCAGAAATAATAATAAAAAATTTAAAAAATAAAATAAAATAAATCAATATAACACTGATCCCAAGAAAAAATAAGGCACAAAGAAAACTATAAACCAATGTCTTTGATAATCAAAAATGCAAAACCCCCTCAAAAATTTAGCAAACCAATTTCAAAGCCATATCAAAAAGATCATTTGCTGTCACTAGGCTGAGTTTATTCCAGAAATACAAGACTTATTCAATACATGTAAATCAATAATTGTAATCCATTGCATAAAAATTAAACACAAAAATTATATAATCTTCTCAATAGATGCAGAAAAAAAATCTACAAAATTAAACACCATTTTGTGATTAATGCCCTGGAGATAATATCCTAAAGGCCATATCCAACAAGCCTATAGCAAAAAGCATCCTAATGGTGAAATACCTGAAACATTCCCACTTACATTGGGATCTAGACAATTTCTGTGTAAAACAATTGTGTTATAGAGCTATAAGAAAGAGAGAGAGAGAGAAGAGAGACAGATGAAGTTTCTATGTCTAGTAAATATGTTAATTAGAGAGACAGGCTACAAAATTAACATCTTGTGGCCTTCTTATACACCAAGGATGAATAATATATTGAGAATGTCCTAAGAGAGATAATTCAATTTTCCAAGCTTCTAAAAAAACTTATAATACTTTGGAATAAGAAGGTTAAAGACCTGTAAAATGAAAACTTTTAAATATTAAAGAAGGACGGCTGGAGAAGTGGCTCAGGGGTTAAGCCTCTGCCTTGCAGGCAGAAGGTCCTGAGTTCAGATCCTAGACCCCAGGTACAGACGCCGGGTGGAAGCGGGAGCGGCCTGTGTTTCTGGCCCTGGTAGGGCAGAGCCTGTGAATCCCTGGGCAGAGTAAACAAGGAGGAGGTGGAGGCGTCCATGGTGGTTCCCGAATTCGCCAGTGGTTCTACACACACACATACCTACACACACACACAACATGCACGCACACGCGCAATTGAATAAACAATAAAAAATATTAAAGAAGGAGATTTCAGAATACAGAACAAGGTGTAAAGACCCCCCCCATGTTAGAGGACCTTTATAATTAACATTGTAAAGATAACCATCCTACCAAAAGTACATATTCAATGCAATATCAATCGAAACTGAAATATAATTCTTTACAGAAATTAATAAAGCAATCTCAAAATTAGTATGGATACACAAAAGACCCAAGACAACAAAAATAATTGAGTAATGAAAGTTCTGCTGGAGGTATTACCATATTGCAACTTAAATTATATTTCAAAATCATAGTAATACAAACAGTATAGTACTGTTTCCACAACAGAGATTCATATCAAAGGATTAGAACTGAAAACCCAGATTCACCTACAGTGAAATGATTTTTCACATAGGTGAAAAATTTTTGAAAAACGACAGTATCTTCAACAAATTGCATCACAGATTAAAACCTCTATAGGGTATACTCAAAACCTCTAAACCACAAAGGAACATAAATTCGGGGGGATGGCGATATCCCAAAAGAGTGGAGAAGAAAGAACACAGGCAAAGAGATAAATAAGACCATTATGGAAAAGTCTTAAAGGTCAGACAAGTAAGGAGATAGGATTTAGCAAGGGGTAAGGACAAAAAAAATGGCAAGTGGCACAGGAGCAAAAGAGGGATAAACAATTCAATGACTTCAACCAACTGAGTGATGCAAACTACCACAACTCTGGTAAGAAAAATCTAGTGGAGAAATAGCGATGTTTAAGACCCATGGGTAGCCAATTTCTCTTAGAATGGGATCTCATGCACCCCTTATTATCAGGGAACACTTGCCTGGTATTGTAAATCTATCCAATGACAGTAGAAGGGAAGAAAATAGACACTAGACAGAAACAGATGTCTTAGTGTAAACTATTAAACTTCTTAATGAACCACCATCTAAACGTTTATTATTTGACCCTTAGATAAGAAAAGCACTCCAACCTCAACCTAAATATACTCTGCTACAGTGAAAGACTTGTGAAGGAGAAAACCACACTGTCCGGAGTATAGCATATGTTTCACCTGAATCATCAGCCTTAATCAAGCCTTCCAAATCTCTCCCCAACTCAAGGTTCAGGGACTCTTAAGGAAAATGGAGTAGTAGGATTGTAAAAGCCTAAAGACACTGGAAATATAGGTGATTTCTGTTTTGGAAATAACTGCACTATAGAATCCATAGAATTGATATAGTGAGGTAAAGCTCATGCAGACAAAGTACTCCAGGTACACCAGGAGGTCCACTATGTCCATGTACACTGCCTTAGCTCAGTCATGTTCTCAGAGTTCCAAGGATGTGAAGACATGTTCAGATACTCTCCTAATGCAACAGGTCAACACTTTGATATGACTCTGAAATCATGAATCATAAGCTGCAACAATTTCATCATGAACTACAAAATGACTGCCTTACAAAGGAAAAGGGGGAGAGAGTGCAAGGGGGACTGGGGAAAGAGGTAGGGAGGGAAAGGACTTGGGTACCTATTAAGTTTGTATGATTGGGAAAAATAAAGAAACATTAAATAAAAGAACACATATAAAATGCATATTGCTGATGAATTTTATACAGTTTTGCAGCATGTACATTGTTGGGATTTGCCTTACAATAAAAATATGGAATTGTTGATTTGTCCTCTGTACTGTTGCTTGGTCTTACTAATTGATTTGCTTCCTATGTCAATTATTTCTGTATTTTTATCTGTTCTCCCTGCAATTTTAAGATGTATATTGCCAAATTAGGTCTATCTTAGGCCAAGTTGTACTGTTAACTTCATTTCAGCATTTCATAACTAATATTACTCTTCTTAGGTTTATATCCCAATGATACAAATTTAAGCTGTATTGATTAAGGAAGATAAAGCCAAATCTTAAAACAAATTTCCACTCATTAATTTTCAAGCAAATTAATGTAGTCATTATTCTAAATGGTACAAAGATAAGTGCAATACTGGAGCAAATTTTCTTCTTTTGGTTGGTTCCTTAAGTTATTCATTTTTTCTAAAATTGTATTTGTCCCACACAGATGTTGAAAGAATAATTCTAGAAGAGAAAGAAGGTAACAGACTTTGGCTTTCTTCCAAGCAACTAACACTAACATGTGTGACCATAAAATAAATAGCCTTCATGGCAGGTGGTTTATCCTCCAATATCAAACCCAATTTCCCAGTACTTTACATAGGCAACAATGTAGAACATTTTAAGTCTCTTTCCTGAGATGTAAACTGTCATAACAATCATTGTGTAAAAACTATTTTTAAAATACCATAAACATTGACAGACTTAAGAAAGTAAGTTATGGACGCTGTATCTCAGATATGTCTTAGTTCACAGAGTTTGTAGGAATTTATATTAAACAATTTTTCTCATTACAGCTCACAGTAAAGGAAAAGGAAAAGGACAAGTCTGAATAAATAAAATGGAAAAATGAAAACATAAAAACCAAAAAAAATTCAAGAACAAGGATCCCAATTAAACATATGTGACTTTTCACTATCATTATGGAGAATATAATACTTTAGGGCTATAATAATGTAATATACTCATATAGAAAATATTTAAAGGTTTTTATTATCAAGAGTTCATTGCACTAAATAAAAGTTAAAAGACATACAGTGTAGCATCCTGGTCTTTTGATTATTCAAAACAATTTGAAGAATATATAGGTCAGTGCTTCTACCATAGGCATAAGGATTGGTTTTTATTTTGATTTTTTACAATGTTTACACAGCTATGATAATGATAAAATCATAATCATAATATCCAAATGTGTAGAGTGCTTTCTGAATAAAGTATCTTTTATTTCATCTTTTCAACAACTTTTAATGATGATGATTATTATTATATTTTCTTTATACAAAAGAAGAGTCACTGGGCTATCTCAGAACTATTTTGAGTTTATGCAACAAGCATCAGGTTGAATCCATAATGTGATACTAAACTTAGGAGTCTAATTCCAGTACCATATTCTTGTCAAGTGTAGTAGAGCATTATTATTATAAACTTTCATTTTGCTGTTTTTAAACCTACTTCTCCAATCATTTAAAGAGAACTAATTTTCTGTTATATCTGTTAAAACTTTCTGTTTCTTAAGATGTCTTCATGTACATGTTTGTTGTTTCTACATTGTTCTTTCGATAATGAAGATGTAAGTTATATTGGTGAGTAAAAACCACATTGCCGCGTCCCTATCCAACTAATCTGGTAGAATATGTCTCAGTTTGGAAAAGATGGATTCAAAGTAACATGTTTTGGGATAAGGACATGGCTTTATTTAAGAGTAATAAGGAAAAAATATGCGAATTGTCAGGCCTTGGTGTTTCTTCCCAGCTCAGGCCTAAAGCCTGTTCCCTGAGGAAGGTCACAGTAATGCCCATAAACAGGGGCTGGACACTCTCTCCTAGATAATTCAAGTTTTGCCTCTGGCAGGAAGAATTATGGGAATTAGGAGTGCCCCTTACCTAGGTTTTGTTTTTTGGGGATAATTCAAATTTTGCCTCAGGCAGGAAGAATTCTGGGAATTAGAAGTGCCCTTTACCTCCCCTTAGGTTTTTTTGGAACTAGCTTCCTGCTTCCTGACCTAGAGAAGAAGCCTCCTTTTTAGAAATTTCATGTCTAGTCACTTACAATAAGTAGACTTGTTAGCCAGAATGTGTGCACTGATTTTAAGGAAATTAGAGAATAACTTCTAGAGTCTTAAAACATAGGTTGGGTAAGATTCCCACCTATGTACTAACTCATAAATTCCAGAAGTATAAGACTATGCTATTGGTCCACTAGAACCTTAAAAGAAACTGTGATACCCTCTTACCCTGGCTGAAGGCCAAGGAAGAGACCATCATGCCAGAAAGTCTAGTTGCCAAGACTGCCCTTGGAGATGGTATTTGCAATCCAAACTGGGAGAATCCATGTCAGAAGCAAAGAGGGCCGTGTTTTTCCTATCCCAAACAGCACTCTTATGAGAAATTACAGAGATGGACCATTCGAGTGCACTCCACCAATGATTGCCTCCGCCCCGAAAGAGACACCTTGGCATATGGGGCCTGACTGGACCCCAGGTTTGGAGAATGCATGGTTCACAGATGGGTCATCTAACTGGCAATACACTTCTGGAATTCTTCAAAGGAAGACCTAAGCAACCTTACTATTAAAGGAATCGAAGGATGCTATTATAGAAGTTATTCTTTTCAGAATTATATTGCTTAAGTGTTTTCTTCAGTGCATACCTCAGTAGTGCTCCATTGACAGAACCAGCTATAGGTTATGGACCTTGAGTATCCAAGTCAAGGCCCCCCTTAGAGATGTGGTTCAAGCTTGGATAGTAGACACTACATGAGTTGCATACATCTTCCCAAGTTAGAACCTGCTGCCATGCCTGGTGCCTATGTCGACTTGCCTGACTGAGAGTATCAACCTAGAGAGGATCAATCTAGAGAGGACAACAGCAAAAGCTCATGCTGGGACTTATGGGGTGTTGGGGACTCCTATAGTTAATTGTAAAATATGTTCCTTGCTGAAATCAGAAAGAGTTCATTCTGCCTGTGTATTTAAAAAAAAAAAGCAGTCTGTTAAAATGTGGGCTCAGCCCCATAGCTATCCAGTGAAGCATTATAGATTAGATAAGTTTGGAAATATCAAGAGAATGTTTCTGTTAAGTGTCTTTGCCCTGAAGCAATGGGTTAGGTTCTTGAAAAAATGTCCACCCTGAAGGTGATTTTTGCTGACTAGAAAATTGTACGTAGGTGCAACATTTTTTACCCCAAAATTTTCTGCATAAAAGTTGTCATGAAAGTTTCAATAAACGGGTTCAGGATTTACTCAGAGGAGAGGGAGCCGTGTGTGTTCTGTTCTCCACCCGGTCCTGGGGAGCCCTGGTCTCCAGGCCGCGACTCTGGTCTGTGCCACCACATGAGCATATTTCATAAACTTTTTGTTCTAATCATTGAATTAAGCATATCTGCATAAGAAACAACAAATAAGTTGAAAAAAATTCTAGGAAATTGGCTATAAACAGGAGCCCTATAAATTTATGCCATTTGTAAAATCAAAATGTATTGTTTCTAAAGTTTTAAAGTTTGTAAAGAATCAGTTACATCAAGTTTTATAGGTTATTCCTGTATTTTTAATTCTTTGTCACATAGTAAATCATTTACATTTAACTAAAATTCCAGATACAGTGACAGCATCATTTTGCAAATATTGAGCAGAGACACATGGTATGGAGACATATGTGAATAAAAAAGAGGCAATCAGACTAGGTTATCTTGAACTGAAATTCAGGGATATTTCTTCCTGACCTTTTGTCAATGAGATTAGGAACTACCACAAACTATCCAGAACACCTGTGTCATGTGCTAATAATTTTGATCCTATAAAGAGCCTGAAAAAAAATCTCACCTACTGACCTGATTGCAGCCCAAGTCATAGATCAGACTCTGAGTGATGTAAATGGATGGGTCCACTTAGTGGAAACAGCCTCCAAGACAAACAAATTAAGAAAGACTTGCCATATTTTGAGTTCATCATCACATTTAAGAATGTGTTTGCATCAGTCAAAAGCGTTCATATTTTGACCTCACTAAGTCCAGATGAATTAATGTATTATTCTATTATGTATTTGGGAAAACAGAAAGATGTATTAGTATCAATATGTGTAATTCAATCATTTGTTAGATACCAGTTCATTTTAAATGATATATTATATGTGACATAAATTGACAATGCTTTTCATAGCAATCAAATTTCTTTAAATTCTGTTCATCAGTTGATGAATTTATAAACATTTTGCTGAGAAGGGGTAATAACCCCTAAAGGTTAAGATTCCCTTCCAGAGGGATGCACATGAATTTTACAGGACAAGTACCTAATCACAATAGGGCATGCCACACACAATGAGCACAAAATTTAATTATCACTTTCCTTTGTATCCAAAAGGATCAGGGATACCTAAGTACAAGTAATGGGTCCAAATTCATTGTCAAAAAACTAAGTCTCATGCTATTTTATTCTTCACATCCAATGCCCAGACTATGATATCCATCAACTTATTTATGCAAATAAAACAATAAACTGATGTGTTGGTTGGAAGTGACTGTCCTTTGAAGTAATTATTGTAAATTTTTTTCTGAACAGTTTCTAATAATGGGATGGTTAGCTCCAGTTTCACCTACTTTATTACACTATAAGCATTTTCTTTCTTAATAAGAATTTTTTTTTTTTGCCTCTGACAGCAATTTTGCTGATATTGCTAGTATGAGACAAGCAGAGTGAACCAGTGCAGTCCTGCTGGGAATCCAATCTGTGTGTGCAATGTGTTATAGGCCTGCCACCCCAAATCGTTTATGGCGAGACATTCTTTGACTTATAGATATTTGTCAAGGTCAAGATGCTGTAAATGACCCTGAGTTTCTGAACTGAGAACAATCTTTGCACAGTAACTTTTCTCTGAATATGTTTCATGAACCTGAAGTTTTCTTAGCTACCCAAGAAACTCCTCACCAAACTTCAAGGACAAAAAATTAAATCAGATGAATTGTGGCTGGAAATTGGCAGAGGTGTCAGAATTAGTGTGTAACAAAAATGCTACATAAAAAATATAGAGTCTCCATGATATGCTGCATCAGTCAGCAGCAGGGTAGAAAGTTCAGGAAACGCTATTTAAGGAAGAAATCTGCAAATAGGAGTAATATAGGTTACCACTAAGTAGAAATCATAAGTAGAAATTACAAAACAAAAATTTTGTTGCTTATTAGAACAAAGAAAGAAATCAAGATCTCTGAAAATTTGAATAAATTATGAGAGTATTTTCTTATGTTTTAGCAAGTCGCTTATATTTTCCTTAGGCTCAGGAATAGTTAACATTAGCCCATATTGTAATTCAGCTTGTTTTTTGAAGGGAATCATTATCACACATATTTTATCTTCTCATTTAGGAACAGCATTGATACTAAAGTCATCTAGCATCCTTTTGGGGAAACTACATTATTTGGAAATTAATGATTTCCCCACAATCCACTTATGTTAAGGTCAATAATCTTAGATAGATAGCATGTTTTCTGCTTCAAAGAAATAGAATTTGTATTGTGCAAAATTAATAGGGAGGAAAATATTGTGAAATAGTTATTAACTCAGGCCATCAAACTTTATTCTGGAAAACAGCCTTAATTTTGAAAAATTGGTTTATCAGGGTCAGAGAAATGACTCAGTAAGTGAAGTTGCTTGCGTTTTTAATCCAGATGATTTGTGTTTTATCCTCACACTCATACAAAAGGAGGAAATGGATGCATACAGCTATACATCCAGAAATACTATAGTGAGATATAAGTTGGATACAGGAAGACAGGCTAGAAGAATGTGGTCTAGAGGGCCTGAATGACACAGTGCAGTGGTGCTAACAACAAAGACCCTGCCTGAACAAGGTGACAGGGAAAAACCTACCCCCCAAAACTGTCCTCCATATAAGCCCAGCTTGCACATGGCCCCACTTACACATATGCACACGCACACACACACACACACACACACACACACACACACATACACACACACACACGTTACTGTGTTAATACTTCTCCATTCTCAAGGAGCTCTAAGGTCATGTAGAAATTCATATCTAAACATTCATAGATTATTATATGGATATATAATGCAATAGAATACATAGAATGGAAAAGATTAAAGCAAAGACATTTGGGCAGAGCTGATATTTGAAAGGCCTAGAAGCAAAGCCATATAATACCATTTCTAACAGCAGAAAATTTCTATGGTGTGTGTCCATGCAGGATTAAAAGTTTATATATTATGCTATCCTACATAAGGCATAAGTGACATCTAACAGTCACAATGCTTTGACTTTTAAGTAAACAATTGAGATTGGCGTTTTCTTATTGCTTTCCTTTCAATGTGCAAATATTCTTTTTTCTTGCAAAGCTAATGAACTCTTTGTAGTATTTAGTAGCCATGCACACCAAGGAGAACAAGGTTGGGAAGTGCCATTGAAGCCAGATATTGTGATAGTTGAGATCTTATGGAGTTGCAGTCAAGGGCAAAAAAAGACAGGGAAACTGAGGAATCAAAACCATGTGAGTTCATATTTGGTTTGGTTTGGTTACAGTCTTAGACGTGTGAAGCTGCAGAGGCATTTGGGTGCATTGTTGATAAGAAGGCAAGAAGAGTTGCCAGGTAAAAATGGAGTAGAAACTTTCACATCGATCATGAAAACCATGGTGATCCATTTCACATCTTTGTAAGGTTATTATAATTGTGAACAGCTAATTGTCAATTAATATTCTCCATTGTTGAGGTTATACATGTGTGGAATCAATATTTTGGAGGTATGATTCAACCATTATAGTGTCTGAAACCATCGAAAAGTATTTAAATCAGATTGATTCCTTCTAAGATTCCATTTCATTTTATATGATATTCTGATTCTTAGTTATAAAACAATAGATCATCTCAATCAAAGTAATCACTTCTTAATTCTTCTGGCTGTCCTGTATCTTGCTAGTGGCATTGTTGCAAAAACAAAGATCAACAAAAATGGAATCTCACCCAACAGCAGAAAAAGAAAGGTGCTAAAGAAATTGAATTCAGTATTCTAGAACCTTTGCACACAGAAATATAAGGACTCTTAATTATGATTTGCATAAGGAAAGATAGTACTTGTGGAAAGATGTTACCTTGTGAGTTTTCATGGACCCACCATTAATGAAAAATTATTGCCAATGGTGCAAAATGATTATCTGTACAATCAATTTTACATCCATATGTAAGCCTCATTTTTTTTTCCCGGTTACTATAACAAAATGATAAAAATCATAAAAATTTAGACTTCCTCTAATTATGAGTGCATACAGAGAAAACCATCTCCATTGTGATCTCCTTCCCATGCTATGCAATTAGCAATTAGCAACTTGTGCAAACACAAGTTATGCGTGCATCTGCAGCTTCACAAGAAAAGAAATACAATTGCGCTTGGTTCATCTCTGTTCTCCTGTCTCACCCACAATGCCTCCAGCACTCTTTCACTGTGTAGACAGTGTAAAAATGTGCAGACACATTTTTTTTTGCTTACTTACATGTCATGAATGTTTGTGGATGGGGAACAAAGAAGTACAAAAGAGACAAAAAAATCCATTATTCTTGGAGAAATTAGTTGAATAATTTCATTCTGTTGGATTACTGGTTAAAAGTCTCTGCTTTAATTTCTGTGTATTCTGAGTTCTAAACTGTTAAACAGTGAGCATTTGATCTATGGGATTATGAGATTGTTCTACTTCTGCCTGACCAATATAGCAGCAGTACGTGTTTGTGTTTGCATATGATTGTTGGTATGCATGTGGAGGACAGAGGACTACTTCAGGGAGTTACTCTTCTCCTTCTATCCTTATAAGTGCTTTCTTAATTCCTTTTACATTAACATCAGAGAGAAGTAAGTCCTTGCTTTGAACAGAAATTTAAAAAATCCCTCTCCCATTTCTTATTCTGCTTTCACATGCATACATTCATTTTCATGCATACATATTAAAGCTATGTGTATACATATTCATGTGTGTATCCACCTGGATAGTAATTCCAACTTCATGTTATTCTTCTCTTTTTGATCTCATCAGAGCAGTTGACGCCATGTTCCAACTGATGTAAAACTAGTAACGAAGAACAGGACAGATCATCATTAACGGAATGCTTCAATCAGGTCTGCAGTCTTGTGAGTTGGCTGCAGTGAAGCCAAACTGTAGGTAAGAGTTGCTATCCTTCACCGGAAATGTCACTCTGCCTGTGTAACTGGAGGCGAACAATTATATATGTCTTCCTATGGCATGAATAATTTGTAGTTTTGTATTAAGTCAAAGTAAAAAGGTACTAAAAATATTCTGTGGAAATTGTTTAAAAATCCTGAAGTGAGTGCTATATGAGTTTTTTACACACACTTAGCATCAGATTTAAATATCACTGTAAAACAAATCATCATTGCAAGAAGGCATTTCCTGGACAGAAACTACAAATTATAAAATTTTGATTGATTTACCTATTTTGGGTGAACAATTACATACATATTCATATATTTTAAAGAACCTTTTTTATTCTGCATCATCTGGCAAACAATTTAAACAAAGGTGTCTTCGAAATTAAAGTCATCTTTGGGAATGGCTCGAATTTGGAATCTTATTTAATGCTTGAGTGTGTTCTTTTCTTTTTCTTTTTCTGCATGTACAGCTTTACTTATTGGCAAGGAGATTCTCTACTCAGTAATCTTTACTTAATATCATCTTTATTGGATTGTGTATGCTCTTCATATTAGGGAAAAATAGTTGCAAATAGGCTAGAAATTATATTTTATACTTAATATACTTTAAAACTATATTATCAAAACTGAGTTAATTTCATTTTTGCTTCAAAAACAAAGACTTTTTGTTTGTTAGGAATAAATACAATTCTTTACTCTTTTGGAAAACAACTCTCTATATTTGTACTAAATACAATTTTGCTGTGTGCCCTCCTAATAAAAGTTTATGTACCCAAAAGCAAACAGTATGTTGAATGACATTTAAAAAGGAATTGGAAGAATAAAGAGATAAGTATTGTACTAAAACTTGCTCCTGTCCTTCTCTAATACTTTTAGGTTTCTCTTAAAAAAGCAAACAAAATAATATAAAATAATCTTGAGAATAAGGAAAGAGAAATATGACAGAGTAAAAGAGGTGAAAAAAGGAAGTTAATAGACATACTTATTTCATGCTGTAACTACATTGAACACATGAAACCAAACATGATATAAACCTTTAATACAATATTGAATTTCAAAAGACATAAAAATGCCCTGATGCTAAAAGGTAATAGAAATATCGAAGCCAGCCCATGGCTCTGGGCACTGGATTGTGAGTGTTAACCTTCATACATCTAGCTGAAATGTATTTTCCTTACCTGAACCTCTCTAGTAACACTGCAAAACTGTTCAATTTTTTAAATTTGAAGTTAAATGAGTCAAAGATATTATTCTGTAGTTTACTTCCTCCTAGGATTATTTCTCAATTTTTAACTGATTATTTTTTATAACTCAAACTTTAAAATGAAGTTTATCTTTAGTCTGAATTTTTTTACATTGGACTTTTGGACTGAATTATCTTCATTTTCTTGTCTTTAAAAATAGAAATGTTGTATTCCTGTATCCTCTCCTTGACATGAAATGTATCTAAATATATTGCCTTTAAACAGTTATTAGTTTCTGAATATGGTGGCTTTGATGGTAATTGCAGAACTTGAAGGAATAAGGAAGCAAAGTCTTATGTTGAAGATATACTTGAGTCATATAATAATAAAGTGTCTAAAATAATTAAGTAACTATCTAGCTAAATAATAAGCATAAGGATGTGGCTAAGAAAGATAGGTCAGTAGGGACACTAGCTATGAAAACTGACAACAGAAGTTCAATTCCCGAAACCAGCATGAAGAAGAGAACTAATAAATAGTCCTTTGGTCTACACTGCACACACACACACACACACACACACACACACACACTCACTCACTCACTCACTCACTCACACAATATACATTCTCACATTATAAGTATTTTTTTTTGAAAAAGGAAAGATAGGTGGAAAGGGAGAGATGTTTGGAGAGAGAAAAAGATTAAATGAGTTATTTTAGAGATGTTCAAAATGAATCAGAATGGTGTCCCTCAAAGACATTAAGACATAAGGATATGTAAATGAATTTTGATATAGATGGCAGATCATGTGATAACACAGTGAGATGTTAACTATCCTAAAATCAAGAGACCAACATCAGTAGAAAATTCTCCTTTTATGTCGTGACTTGAGACATAAGAGTTTCCAAAACTATTGAAGTAAATTTTATCTGTATAATAGAAACAAAGCTTTTTATAGAAGACCTGGCAAAGCCAATAATGCCTGAAGTGAAATGAAAGGATAAGATGGGAGGATTTCATGTTGGAGAAACACTGGGGCTTTGAAATGTCTAAAATAACTAAACAACTAACTAGGTGCATGCAGAAACCATGGCCTTGGGCATATTCTTTTTTATATAGTAAAATAGTAATTTATTTATTTAGAATTCTCTCTCCCTCCCCCTCTCCTTTTCATCTCCTCCTTTCACCAATCCATCCCTCTCCCATCAACCTTCCTGCATGTCTGCTTGTGTGGACCCTAGGGTTCCCTTCTGGTTGTCTTCTCTGGTAGGGGCTCAGGTCCCTGTGACAGTCTAAGTGGCCCTTCCTTGGGTAGACCCACTGATAGGGTCGCTCCTCTTCACAAGTCTAGTATTGGCCCCTAAGGTTCCCACTACATGTACTTACTTATTTCTCCTGAGTTTCCTTCTGGTCCCTGGGGAATGTTGATATGTCAGCCATTGTGCTCATTTGGTGTGGATAGGTCTCATAGCAGTGAGTTCTTGAATGCGGCAACTTTGCTATAACCGGAGTGACCAGGCAATAATGGACTTTCTCACCTTCAGGCTGTTATAGTCTTATTACCCTCTCTGCAAGATTCTCTGATTGAGGCTGAGCATTTCAGGGTTGCTGATACTCTGCACTCTGGTTAATAGCTATTTATTTCGCTGCTCTTAGCCAATCTAAGATCTAAAACACAAACAACAGCAAATTCTGCATGAATACAGTTAGAAGGAGACTCTCATACATTGCTGGTGAGACTGTAAATTCATATCACCCCTCTGGTTCCTAAAAAAGTTAAAAATTGAAATACCACACAACCAAGTTATACCACTCTTAGGAATATTACCAAAGAACACTGCTATTGCAACAGAGTAATGCCTGCTGCCATGTTCATCGACGTTCTTTTCACAATAGTAAACAAATGGAATTATCCTAGATGTCCAACAGTTGATGAATGTGGGATAAATATATGATGGAATACAATTAGTTGAGAGGAAAAATGAATTAATGAAATTTTCCATTAAATGGATAGAGCTATAAAAATATCACAGAGCGAAAGATCCCAGATTCAGAACAACAGAGCCCGTATGCTCTCCCTTAGAAGTAGATCTTAGCAAAAATATTCAGTGTTATGTAATCAAGGGCGGTGGGGGAGGTTGGAGGGAGTGAGGGGACCGGTGTATCTGTTAAAGTTGTATGAGTAGAAATAAAAAAAAAAAAAGAAAGAAAAACTGTCAAGGAATAAAATGTGTGAAAAAGTTTTATTCCATAAAATTATAGTATATGGTTTTCTGTGACATGAAGACTTTTTTAAATTTTTTTATTATTTATTCAATTGTGCATTGTATATGTGTTTGTGTGTGTGTGTGTGTGTGTGTGTGTGTGTGTGTGTGTGTGTGTAGAACCACGAGTGAATTCGGGAACCACCATGGATCCACCTCCACGTCCTCCTTGTTTACTCTGCCCCAGGATTCACAGGCTCTGCCCTACCAGGACCAGAACCATAGGCCGCCCAGTTTCCCCCAGGGGTCTATACGTGGGGTGTAGGATCCGAACTCAGGACTTTCCGCCTGCAAGGCAGAGGCTTAACCCCTGAACCACCTCTCCAGCCCCATGAAGACATGTTATACAAGCGAAATTTTATGTCAAGTATATTTAACTTAACACGAGTCACACTTGTAATTAGCAAAAATAAAATGATTATTAAGTTCCTCTACATTTAAAATATGTTAATTAAATGTCATTTCTTAAATCAAATTTTGAATGAAAGCATGTTATTTTACTTAAGAGTAGTAAAATAAAACTCACTTAAATGTTTCCAGTGGAGTTTGGGAAATTCAGACTACTATTCATATTATAGCTTTATTAGTTTACTCCACTTAGTTTTTAATCTAAATAAATAAGCTTTGTTACATTTTGTCTTTTAACCATTCAGAGCAGTCACTAAAAATAAATTCCACGACTTATTTAACAATAGATCCTGTATGAAATACTTAATTTTTAAGCTTTAGATTTGGCATATCAGTTTTTGATATAGATATAATGTTGAAAATAAATGTTATAAACATAACTGTAACTGTGAATAACCTATATTTACTATTCATTAGCTACTTTAGTTACATATACACAGATGACTTTACCTGAAAATTTGTGTTACAAGTCTTATATTAACACAAATATAACACACATTAATGTGTATATTTATTTAACAAATCACATAGAACACTCTACAAAGAATGTTTTTAGTCTATGAGGAATACAGAAATAGTAGATCATGAAGAAATCCTTAAATGGAATTGCAGGGTCATATGGCATTTCAGTCTTTAATTTCTTTAAGAATCTCCAGACAGCTCGCCAGAGTGGCTGTATAAACCTGCATTCCCACCAGCAATTGTAGGAGAGTTCCCCTCTCTCCACATCCTCTCCAACATTTGTTGTTGTTTGTATTGTGAATTTTTGCCATCCTGACTGGGGTGAGATGATATCTCAGGGAAGTTTTGATTTGCATTTCCCTGATGACTAAGGATGTGGAACATTTTTTAAGATATTTGTTAGACATTTAAATTTCATCCCTGATAAAGTTTCTTTTAAGTTCCAGGGCCCCTGTGATTCCACATTTGGGAATAACCCCCCAATACAGCAAAAATTCACCTCGATAGCACAAGCACCACCATTTTCATAGCAGCACTGTTTACAATAGCAAAGTCATGGAATCAACCCAAATGTCCAACAGTTGACAAGTGGATAAGGAAATGTGGTACATCTATACAATGGAGTACTACTCAACCATCAAAAATGATGAATTAATGGAATTTGCTGGGAAGTGGATGAGATTAGAAACAATTATACTGAGTGAAGTATGCCAGACATAGAAAATTAAGCGCCATATGTACTCCCTAATAGGTGGCTCCTAGTACCAAACCCACTTAGTGACACTCAAAGATAAATCTCTGTAATACCTACAGTAATTGCAAAGATTATGAACAGGAGGAACAGGGAAGGAGGGACATAGTAGTAACAAGGAGAGAGGTGACCATGTTATAGCAGAGCAAATAGGCCACCATCAAGGACTGCAAATAAGTAACGAGACATCTGGTTAAGTTCACAGACTTTCCTTCCTGATCATTTGCAACTAATGGGGTATGATCTTACCAGAAGAGGAGGGCGTATAGTCTGGGAGATAGAAAGTAACCATTTTGCAAATGGGTGATTGACCCTTCTCTCTCACCATGGTTTCCTACTTTTATTACATCTACCCTTGAATATACTCTTATAACAAGACTCTAATTTAACAGGTTTTTATCTCTAAACAGGGAGTGATATCCAACACCCATCAGGATGGAGTGAAGGGCATTGCAGGAGCAGCAAAACTGAAAAAAAAATCAACAAACCATAATCCAGAACATCAGAGACTCTATATCAACCACCTGGAACTAGGCCAGCCTAGTCTCTCCCCATCCTGAAGCTCAGGGAAATTTGCAGAAGAGGGAGCGGTAAAATTGTAAGAGCACAAGGATGGGAGGAGTAATGATATGCAAGATACTCCACACAAGTTAGGGCCGAAGCAATATTTGGACTTTGCATGCCCTGGGCAATGTCCAACACATTATTGACCCACAAAGTCTAGCGTTTGCTAAGGGCACTAGGATCCTTGGAGACAAGGGATTGACAGCCACAGTAGTGTTCCTATGCTTAAAGAAAACGACAGGAAAGGGTTCTGGGAAATGCCACTGGGTCCTTGCACCTCATTGGACAGGAGGACCCAGAGGAGAGTTTGGCATGCTCATTAAAAGATGCTCCGGGGATGGGAGGGGGAGGCACTGGGGAATAGGGATGGAAAGGGGAGGGGAGGGGGGACAGGGGGGTGGAGCGTTGGAGGGAGGGAAAGGACCGGTGTACCTGTTAAGTTTGTATGAGTGGAAATAAAAAATAAATAAATAAATAAAAACTAATCCTTAAATGATAACACTCTTCAATTTCAAAACATTAATCCTAGGAAACTTTTCAAATTATATTTGTCATGTCTTAATAAGTTTTTCAGTTTTAAAATTGTTTTTAAATTACTATGCTTTTGTTCTTGACCCTATTTCCCTTTATCACCCATCCTTTCTTCCCTGTGACCCTTCCACTCTCAATAGCCTCTTTTTATTAATCTTCCACATGTATATTTCATCATGTTATCAAAAGAAAGAAACCTTACTTTGGAAGTATTGAGAAGAAATGTATTTATATGAATTACATGTGTTCATAATTAGTCTTTAATTGTGTTAGCTGAATATTGGTTTCTGCCTTAAGAGTTTTATCATCCATAACGGAAGACTTGAAATCTGACTCGGAATAAATTATTGTGGTAAAAGCAGATTTAGTTTTTACATTTTCATCCCTTTTTTTAAATAATAAGTTACTGATCTAAACTCAAAGTGTATGAACAACATGAAAGGTATTGTGAAACTTTTTAATTGTGTAGCCTCTATAAAATATATTTGTCAGAGAACCTTGTTGGCTTCTAACATTATGACAGTTATTAAAGTTGTTCAACAACATCAACAAATAAATTTAGAAGAAGATAAATTTCTCTAATCTAAGTTTTTGGTCACTTGGTACTTTCATTGTAGCAGAGAGCTGTAGTGCATAGAAATTTAACCCAACACTCATAATACTTAAAATATAAGAAATCATACAATTCTTATATATTGTAAATTATAAAATAATTATAGGAGTTACATAAGTATTTTATAGTAAATCTACCCATTTAATCCTTTTTATTAGTGTATATTGATGTTGAAATGTATAATTTAATTAAAGCATTAGTTGAAATCACAAATAACCAAACTGAACTAGAATTAAATTAATTAAATTAAATTATAAAAAGCATTCACTCTTCATTCTTAATGTTATTAATAGCATCTTCATCATATAAACTCAAAATAGTTTGAGCCAAAGGTTACAAAGACAAGATATTCCTGATAAAGAATTCCCACAATGTATCATAAACCTGAATATGATTAAAATGATATGTGTACAAATTAAATCAATCAGAAATCAATCATCAATAATATATTTTTATGCTCAATGTATATATTTTTTGGAGGATTAAGGTAGAGTTTATTAGAGAAGAGAAAGGTTGGAACTCATGGACTCCAGATGTGGAGTGCCGCGAGGGGCTAGGACGCCCTGGAGAACTCATGGTGCCTAGACATGGAATCCATGAGGAGCAAGGAACAAGAAATGGACTCATGGCACTAGAGTGCCATGAGGGGCTAGGGTGCCTCAATGTCATATATTTTGTACTAATAGTACTAGGATAGTTTATGTGGGATCTCAGTTGCTATAAATAGAAGTTGGTATAAAAATAGTATTTCCATTTCCAACAACCTATGCCATTGGGATCATAATCCAATCATCATAAGCAGATCTAAACATTCAGTTAATGAACAGGCCTCTGAAATAGTTAAAGATTTATACCTTGATATCATAATAAGCAACATTAAATAAGTTATAGCAATAACACTAACAATAATTTAGCAAGGATGTCATGAAAGGCACAATTTTAAGCATGCCCTTCCAATTATCTATTCTAGTCACAACAATTCTCAATTTGATTCTGTTTTGTATTCATTAAATATATTTGATAGTCTTTAAACTTCATACAAAAGAAGATTAAATTCATGTGTTTTCAGCCTTCGTATCCAATCCTACCCTCCTTCCCCACCTTCCCCCCTTTTCTCCATTCCAGCTGCTGCCTCCCTCTGACTCCAACTTCCCCCTGCATGTTGTGGTCCTTTGGCCCCTGCCTGTGTTGTCCCAAATAATTCTTTAGACAGATTACAAACATGCCACCTTTATAGATGAGTAAATGGAGATAAAGTTCATGTTACAAGATTCTTGTTTGAATAGCTAGATTACGATGAGTAGAACTAATTCAAGAAGTAAGTCTTAAATATATACGGTCTTCCTGGACACTCTTTCCTCGAGCTTAGCATTTTCCCAGCATGCTAAAATGTCAGACCAAATGGGACAATGAACTGTGGAAACTACTGTGTACCACAACCATCACACCTTGCTGGACAGACTGACCAGCCAAAAGTGCTGTTACTATGTGGTAATTACCATGCCCCTGCCAATCTTAGGTAATTAGCTCTTGCTAGCTTGTGCCTTTGCTGCCACAGACACTCAAATAGCTGATCAAAGAATCTTGTCAACCTATACTCACTAGGAGAGAGGATTCCAGATGCCAACACTTGTCAGTAGATATTTTCTATGTCTAGGACAGTTCTTCATTGTAGATTTATTTTTCTAATACCAAACTTTCTACTACTTAGGATCTGTCCCTTGTGAACACAGTAAACGGCACACCAACGCCCTTCAGAATTAAATCCTTAGCATGGAAAACAAAATCCTAATGGTTGGCCTTGCAGGAAACTGGACTCAAGAATTATGGAAATTCTCTTTATATATAGATGGACATGAAGTTTATTTACTAACATAATTATCAATAGTAAAAGTGAAGATAGCATATTCCTTACTAAAAAACAAGACATTTGGTGTACTTCAGCTAAAGACAAAAATTAATCATAGAAGGCAGTAATACACATCAATTTACTTCTTATTTAATTGGATAAAATAAGAAATAAGAATAATGAAATGCTTTTCTGACATATATACTTGAGCTTTGCCAACATCTTACCTTTTTGGAAATTTGCAAGCACTACCACCTGGCCTAACTACAGCACTTTTGTCAGCTGGGAAAAGATGGGGATATGAATCAAGGAAATGAGGCAGCGTAGACAGTGTTCAAATGAGTAGCGAACTCTCCTTCCTTGTGAAATGCTGAGTTACTCAAATGACAAGACACAAATCACTCGAATCTGCTGGAAGAGGAGTAGCAGAGTGTGGTGTGTGCACGTTAGCACTCACTTGCGCCATGTATCAGTCAGACTTTGGCATTTGAAAGATTAAGTCATGCTATTCAAAAATTGACTTGAGTAAGATATAGAAATGCCTTCTTAACATGCTGAGTATATTAATTATTATGTGATACTCTTAGAACTCATTTTAGCTTTGCTTTTAGAGTAATCCTGCATGGATTATCCAAACCGTACCTTATATTAAAAAAGTGGTTGTACTTGAACTACATGAAATAAAAATTTATTGGAATGGGGAGGTACCTCAGTGGTTATATGCCTTTTGCCTTGCAAGCAAACGGACCTGAGTTCAGGTCCCATGTAAAAGTGCTGGGATGTGGACCTTTCCTGTAATGCTAGCACTGGAACATGGAGTTTGGGCATCTCCACAGCAAACTGGCTAGTCAGACTGGCACTAATGTAATGTTCTGGAGTTAATTAGAGATCCAGATCTCAGAGCAATCAAGGATGGTTCCTGATATCATCCTTAGGCCACTATATGTACTATAGTTAAGTGCATTCATGTATATACGTCCCTGCCCACATGTACATCCATCCACATTCAAACTCTGACATATGCATGTATGTACTCTGTGTGTGTGTGTGTGTGTGTGTGTATGTATGTGTACCATAAAGAAGTCTCTATGAACCTAGTCTCTCTCCTAATGTCTTTCCAGATTCATGACTTTGGTTTGGTTTTGTGACTTAGTTCAACCACAATCATCTTTTTGACTGCTGAATTGGAGCAAGTACACAATTGATACAATCCCTCCTCTGTACCTGAATCTACCAATAACAAAGTTCAATGATGAGGTATGGGACCTTGTCCTTTTTCTCTATCCATGCCAGACTTGTGCAAATCCAGAGCAAGCAGCAGCTGCTGCTGGGAGTTTGTGATTGCGATGTGTCTGACCAAGACCAGAGCTTGTATTCTGTGTTCCTTCTCACTACCTTCTTTCACATTCTTTCTGCTTTTTGCATTTGTCTGGCTTCTTCTGCAAAGGTCACTGAGACTTAGAGGAGATGGCATAAATGCCTCATTTAGGGTTAAATCTTCCACCATCCATTATTTTCAGTACCTGACCAAGCCACAATGCTCTGTTTTCATATTTCAGTGAAAATATGCAGAGAGCCTATGAGGATCCTTCAGGAATTAACAGATTATATCATGCTTTAAAAGGTGAGTTCAGGGGGCTGGAGAGGTGGCTCAGGGGTTAAGCCTCTGCCTTGCAGGCAGAAGGTCCTGAGTTCGGATCCCAGATCCCACATATAGACGCCAGGCGGAAGCGGGGGCGGCCTGTGTTTCTGGTCCTGATAGGGCGGAGCCTGTGAATCCAGGGGCAGAAGGAGGTGGAGGCGTCCATGGTGGTTCCCGATTCGTCTGTGGTTCTACACACACACATATATACATGCACGCACATACATGCACGCACATACATACGCACAATTGAATAAATAATAATAAAAAATTAAAAATATATATAAAAAGGTGAGTTCAGGATCTTTATAACATCTGTACATTTTTGTCCTTGTTAATAAGAGGCAAGGGATTAACAGTCATAATAGTGTTCCAACATTAAAGGAGAGCCCAAGAAAGGGATCTGGGCAATGCCACTGAGTCCTTACACCTCACTAGAATGGAGGACTCAGAGGGAAAGGGATCTGGGCAATGCCACTGAGTCCTTACACCTCACTAGAATGGAGGACTCAGAGGGAAGTTTGGCATTCACACAAAAGGATGCTCCAGGGAATGGAAAGGGGGAAGGTGGGGGAACTTGGGAGGAGACAGAAGGGGGTGAAAGGAAGGGGAAAAGGGGGAGAGGGTGCAAGGGGGACTGGGGAGGGATGGAGGGAGGGAGTGGACCAGTGTACCTATTACGCTTGTATGGTTGGGAAAAATAAATAAATATATGATAATAAAATAAAATAAAAATAAAAATATAATAAAAGTAATGATCTGATTAATATACAGCCTAGTAATTGTAAGGTGTGTATAGCGCAGAATGGCTTCATGATCAATATAAGTTCAAGTTTAGTCTAGCTAATAAGTAATTTGAAGAGAATTTATAGGCAAGTATAAAGAATTATTTACTTAAGGCAAGCTCTGAGCTTCCTTGTGGGAGATTATCTGATAGATGCTGGAGGGTGTAACTGATTGTGGGTGGGACCATGGACTTGTGAATAAGATGGGGATAGCTGATTCATTACCTTATCCCACAGGAATGCTATGAAGAGAGAAAGCATTTCCCTTTCTCAGGGATTGCTGTGGATGTGGCATATCCTGGTCCTCGGTTCCTGCAATTGGTGTTGATTCTCCTCCATGCTCATAAACAATAGATAAGAATAAGCCTCCTGTTTCTCTAAGTTGTTTGGTTCATATTTTCATTCAGTAACCATAAAATGAAACTGAAATATGGTTTAATCTATACACTTTATTAAAATTAATCATAAATAGAAGCACTAAACAATGAAGTGTTTAACAAGACACCTTGTGTCATCAACATATGAAACACAGATAAGTTATAGTCTGTCACAAATTTACATGTTTGGGACATCTACAGTTGTACTTTCGGAATTACCTAATAACTTAGCAGCTTATAAATGATAGTTCTTAACCTTTATTTATTTATTCATTTAGTGTGTGTGTGTGTGTGTGTGTGTGTGTGTGTGTGTGTGTGTCTGTATGTGTGTGTGTATATTGGAGTGTACATATGTCCCTGAGGAAATCCAAGTGTGACTTTAGGAATCATCCTAGATTGCTTCTACCCCTTTCTTGTTTTGCTCTTGGATTTCCTTGGCTCTGACCACCAAGACTAGAAGTGCAGGCCGTCGCCATCTCCGCCTGGCATTTTTATGTGAGACCTAAATCTGAACTCAGGACCTTCTGCTTGCAAGGCAGTCTTAACACGTGACTCTTCTCTCTTGCCCTGTAAATAATAGTTTTATGTCATACAATATTAGGAGACATATGCAAACTTCATTCCTCTAGGTAAAAGTGAATACTCAAAAATTATTTCACAGCATTATTGGAATTAAATCAGTATTTTGGAGAGAAGCTTCAGTGATGTTGAGTATATGATTATGTGAATTACATTAAAATATCCAGAACTTAATTGGGGGAACAAGATTATTTACATTTTAAATTTTTAATTTTATTTTTATTTTTTAATTTTATTAACATGAAAGCAGTACAATGTAATGTTTCATTATATATGTGCTTTGTATATTGCTCAGAAAAAACTTTCCTACATTTCCAAATAATTTTTTCCCTGTGTAGAAAAATCTTCAAAAGGCTTTTCTTACAGGTTTAAAAACATTTAGTGCTTTCTTGTCATCTATAAACACCCCTAGGTGCAATAATACTGCAGAATGGTTTACTCTTGTCTCATGACGACTCCTGACCAATGAACAGCATTTCCCAAAAACTTTCCCTGCTCCAATCTCTAAGAACATATTTCTACTCTTAACTTCTATAGTGTTGATACTACAAAGCTTTTTGTTATTATTTCTCAAACAATGTTCAGCACTGAAAAATAGATCATAGCTATTTAAGATACTGGATTTTTCCCTATCAAAAGCAAGACTCTTCAGAAAGACATTGAAAGACTATTCATGGACTATCAGGTGTCGCTTGACAGCTGTATGCTATTTGTGGCACAATTGTGAAGAATGGACAGGGCATTTCCTTGAACACTCCTGTAAGTGATTGTTTAATTGATGTGGGAGACACAGTTCATAGTGGGTGAAGGTTTCCAGAGATGGACTGTACCAATGGAGGTTTAAATAGTAGAGACTCACCCTGTCTGGCTCAATGTGGACTTGCCGCTTTGAGTGCACTACTCTCTGTTCCTGTCTTCTCTACACTACTGTTCTTGACTGCCATGGGATCCCAGGCTTTAGACCTTGCCACTGTACATCACTGACTTGGGAGTGCAACATGCTCATCCTAGCTGTTGTCCATCACCTGGCGATATGGAAGCCCAGTGTCTTCAATCTGACAGCTGCTCATTGCTCACATCAGAGCCCATCACCTTCAGTCCTCCAACATGACCCATGTTTGAGATTTCCTTTGGATTCTTCAGTCTTCTAAGATATTCAGCTCAATAACTGAACAACTAAATGCAGCTATTGGTGGACAACACTGATTTTATTTTGTGAGTTTATTTAATAAATTTCTTTATATGTACATCCAGTATGTCAATTCTGTTCTGCTAGAGAACTCTGACTAATATACTATCAAATCCTTCCTTTATTAGATAACAGTGTTACCCAAGCCCTTATTCATGAGCCCCATATTTTAGCTCTGGCTGAATGGAGAAAGAGGAAACTCTCTTTTCCATGCAGTTTTAAAGTAGCTATACTGGGAAGGTCATCCCTCCATTGCTGGAACACACCTTATTAATCTGGAGGAAATGACTAATCCTTCACAGCGATAAAGTGGACAACTTCACCCAATCCTCTGTTTATGAAAGGATATGGAGATTAGGTCTCCATTGCAGATAAAGTCTGTGGTTGTCCACAAGATTAACTTGGTTGGCCTCAATATGAACAAACCAATGTCAACTAAGTTTGCAAAAACTGGAGCTAAACAATGATGAATAGCTACCTTTCCCTGGCCTACCTAACCCTATAAAGACATCTTCGGCTCCCTTCACCTTAGTGGAATTCATTGTCTGGAATCTGTGAGTTCCCTTCCAGTTTCCTTGCTCCTCATGCGTTCCAAGTCTAGAATCTTTTCTGGCTTTCTCTCACTGTCCCCTCACAGACTCCATGTCTGTGAGTTCTTCTCAGCTTCCTTGCCCTTTATGGGACTGCATGTCTGGAGTCTGTGAGTTCTTTTCTTTCTCTTCTCTAATAAACTCTGATGTAACCCTTTATGCATGTTCTGTTCTCAACTTTGGTTCAAGAACAGAAGAAACTGGACATAAAAGACCCCAGTGCTTACATATATAAAATAAATGCTATAGGCAGGAATATATGATGCCTATTTGAAATTGTTCTTAAACTTTTATCTTTGGGTTTATAATAATCTGAGAAAATTAATAATACGGAATTGCATTAATGTTATAAATATTCAGGCATTGATTTACAGTGAATTGATAATTATTTATTTGTTTTCCTCCACAGCATTCTTACTGCTCTTTATCACATAAGATGCTTTTATGTATCTGGAGAATCAAATAATGTTATGTAGCATTTTTGTGAAATAATATACTACAGGTAGAAATTGAATCAGAAATATAATTCTCACAAAATCAAATCACACAAAAGGAGAATAGACGTCATGATAGAAATGTTTGCAATAATTTCCTCTTCTAATTAATCAGACATTCAATAGTCTTAAAAACGTTACCACCAGAGACAAGCCATCTATCTTAGCAGGCATCTGAAATAGATGGCCATTCTTTTCCTTATAGCCCTTCAACTATATGAATCTGAAATGAAATTCTAGACACACAAGGTTAAAAAATAGCAGAGTCAGGTTTCATCTTCAACCATAATGTTAAATGGTCAAGGTGAGGAACAAAAGTAATATCCATGCTTTGCGAAGTACAAGGCAAATGTGGACCACAATGTCAGGAATGATGAATATAAGAGAAATCTCCACATGCAGAAGCAAGGTTAACCGAACAGCATTTTAAATCTCTCTCTCTCTCTCTCTCTCTCTCTCTCTCTCTCTCTCTCTGTCTCTCTCTCTTTCTCTCTTTCTCTCACAGAATAGTTTTATTCTATTATTTGGAATAATATGGCCAAAAACTTACATGAATACTGATTACTATGAAAGGAAATATTCTATCATTTGAAGCAAAGTCATTTTTCATGAGCTTTGAATTTATTATGACTGACATACTTAAAATATTACAGTTTGCATATAAGAAAGTTTTGTATTTATAGCCCTGAATGAAAAAAAAAATGATGATTTGCAGAGATTAAAGAATAGAACCATCAAAATATATTTCAGTGATCAAAATATTTAGTGTGATTTAGCAATCAGGCAGACTTCCATGGAGACCCTGAATTTCAAATAAACTTTGCAATAACAAAGGATTCAAAAGTAGATATGGAATTACCCTTCAGTCTATGACATATATTTGACCAGAATATCAACAGAATTTGGTTGACTTCCAGAGACTAGTGAAGTAGAGATACAGACAGTAACACATAAGGGTCTAACATGGCTCTATTTCCTGTACTTTGTAGCAGTCTTCCTTTTCCCCATTTACATCCAGTAATTTTCATTTATTTCATTAACAGTTTGATTATGTTCAATAGACTAGAATTTATTAACTTTCTCTACTGACACAGTATGGTTTTATAAAGTTACATGAAAATATACTTAACACTTTATGCTATATTTATTATTATATAATAGAAACAAATATTATGTTTCTCTGTGTTTAAGATACACGCTCTGAATAAAAATTGTTATATAAATTACAAAGAGTATAAAAAGGGCTGGCTAGAGTAGTTAAAGTAGTTAAAATGCTGGCAATATAAACAAGATTGGATCACCAAATCCCATATAAAATGCTGATTGAGTGTGGTGTGGCCCTGCTTATAAATCTGTCCTTCACTGTGGAGACTGACAATCTCCACAAAATCTATCTAGCCAGAGCAGAATATTGCTGAAATCTAGGATTTAATTAGAGGCCCTGTCTCAATAAAGAACAACTGAAGATGATTTCTGTGATTAACCTCAGGCCTCCATAGGAACTTACTCACACATATGTATGAATACACTTTTGAATAAACATACACATGTTCAGGTACAACTACCCACATACACTTAAAAATGGAAAAAAAATAGTGTAAAACAAAATCTCTTTGTAGCAGTCAGCCTGCATAGTTGCTGACAAATCACCATCAAATGGCTTAAGGGAAACAAAGAGTTTATTTTATTACAATAGTCCTGTTGCAGTCTATAGTCTTGCTTGACTAGAGAGCATGAACCAACACCAGGACTGAGGGAAGTGACCACACCATCAGCACATAACAGCTGAGAGATGGACAATCCTTACTTGCCAGACCAGCATGTCTGGCCAAGTGTACACAAGGATGTATAGTCTTTTGACCACCTCTCTGTAATTTATTCCAGTGCCTAATTCCACCCACCATGGGCTGGGCCTCCCCATCAGCTACACAATCTCTTGCACGTTGGCTCTGGTTTTAACTCAACCACTAATTCTCTACAACTGTACCCAGAGTTCAAACTCTTAACTGTCAAGTTGACACCCGTGCTTAACTATGACAGTCTAACTTCAAGAATAGTATTATACTGATATTCTATACTATGGTTACCTCACTATGTGAAAATCTGTAGTTTAACACAAATCTGAGTGTCTGCAGATCATTCTAATGAACAATGTGAACAAAAGGAATCCTAGGTGATACACAGAGAGTCAACTCCATGATTCATTTAAATATAGTCCTCTTTGCTCTTAGAAAATTACAAATTTGAGTTTGTTCAATGTTTCCCTTTCTTGTTCTAGAATGGTAAATTATACTTACATGCAAAGATTACTAAGTCATGTCTAAACCCATTATCTGATACATCGTGAACACAAGAAAATGTGTTTTAAATATCTCTTATCTAAAGAATTGTTACATTTGGTAGAATTTTAATAGCAAAAATCCATCCATTAGAGAAATGAATGTATCAAATGGACATATAATCAATTCATTTTAATCATCTTTTTTATTTGAAGTTATCTCTTCTGTTCTAATGCTCTGCCACCATAAGGCTAGACTGTGGTTCCCTGGGTGACCAGACCCTCAGCTCTACTAAGTTCATCTTTCTTAAGTCTTTATTTGTGGTAGTTTCTATTTATTTATTTATTTTCTTGGATCACTTTGCTATGAACATAAGTGTGTAGAAGAAACATTAATTTTGAATACATATATACCTAAATTTAAATCTAGCCATACATATGTAAGATATGATTGTGGTTTTTATATTCAATTTAAAATATTAAATTAAAGGATAGCACTTGTAATTTTTTAAGAGAAAAGAGTATTGCAGTGAAATATCTAAGTTACATGCTATTAAGAATTACCTTGTGTGTGCTTTGAGATTGAGAGGTGGATTTTATGAAGTTAATAGAGAATGACATTTCATATTGCTGACTTGAAATATTCAGGAATTAAATCATTATATAAAGTGTTGACCATAGTTTGTTGGTAGAATACTTGCTATACACAGGATCAGGAAATGATATCTGTAACTATAAAATAAAAACAATTTATTATTGACATGATTATTAGAATTTGCTCTGTTTCCTTGATGCTGATAACTAACACATATGGATTTATTAAACTCAAAGAGAAATGTCCTCATTCTGTGAAAAATAACAAAAGAAAAACAAACAAAGCAAAACTTCCAACATATTTTAAAGAAATGTTTCAAATGTCACTCCAGGAAGTATTAAAAATCATACATTGCTTATCTAGTTCTAAATGATAAAGAGATATGGAGCAGTGTTAGCATCTATGTTTTTGTCTACTGATAAGAAAAATGGTAGAACAGAATTTACACTCAACTCTTACTCAGAACTTACTCAGATTTTTCAGAGAAGGTAAAGCATTTAAAGCATTCATTTTCCCTAAGAAATACATAAGACTGGAAGCAGGAGATAAGATGTTCTTAGAGAAATTCATTCCCCATCTCCATCAGCCCCTCTGCCCCTCCTCCCACCCGTGACAGGACTCTCACTCATAATCCTCCTTCCCAGGTAAGTTCCACCAGCCCCCAGGTCACCTGCTTGTCCCAGCTCCTCCTACCAGCCAGCCTGAGCAGCACCCAGGCTGCCCTGGGCTTGGGTGGGCCACTAGGCCATGCCCCAGGTCCCAGGTGAAAAGCTCTGTCATAGCCATCAGCCCCTCTGTCCCTCTGGCCCACCAGGGACTTCACTCATGATCCAGGGAAGACACACTGCTTCTCAGAATTCAACAGAGTCCAAAGGAAACTCAAGCAAAGCTCTAGGGGACAAAGGCCATACATCTGAAGTCCTCTAAAATCATCCTATCACATGGGAGAGTTTCTTCACATCCAACCCAAAGATAAGTAAACCCCTTTTTTACCATCCTGCTCCTTTCAATTATTAATCACTGAAGATTAACTTTTCCATATAACCACTCCCAAAACATATACAACTTCAGGAATTATACCACTCACCCTCACATATCACCAAGGTAATAAATCGTAAGAGTGCACTACCATACTAATATTCATCCTGTCTACTGAACCTGACTGAACTGATGTACTAACAGT
This sequence comes from Typhlomys cinereus, assembly GCA_023101885.1. Taxonomy (NCBI): domain Eukaryota; kingdom Metazoa; phylum Chordata; class Mammalia; order Rodentia; family Platacanthomyidae; genus Typhlomys; species Typhlomys cinereus. The sequence continues at coordinate 12,382,343 of JALPQD010000007.1, read as the reverse complement.
CTAATAGCCACACGTAGGAAATAACAATAACAACAGACAAACGTAGCCAACTCCAAGGCAAACACTAGTAATAACTTACCGAGAGTAGTAATACCAACTAAATCAGTTCAGTCAAAAACACATAGAAACTGAAAGGTCTTAAGAGATAAAACAACAATGCACAAGTCAAAGCACAAATCCATGAGAAACAAAACAAAGAAGACAAATTTCCCACCAAAAGAAGTCTGTAAACAAATTCACAGAAAATAGCCAAGGAATCCAGGCCCAAGATAACAACATTCAAAGCATGATCATTACCATGATCAGTACCATGAAAGAGGAAATCTGGGAGGAGTTAAATAACTGCATCTACCACTTTGAACTGGAACAAAACAGACACTTGGAGGAGTTGAGAAAAACAGTTCAAAAAACACAAAAAAGCATAGAGCAGTTAAAACAGTCTCAGGCAGAGGTTAAAATTGAACTAAAAGACAAGTTATCTTCAACCCAGAACTCAGCACAGAGTCTTATCAGCAATATCTTATCTGATAATATAATTTTAGGTCTTGAAGACAAAGTAGAAGTATTAATCAGCTCAATGGGAGAGGTTGTTAAAGCCAAAAAGGTACTTGAGGGAATATTCAAGAGTTATGGGACACCCTGAAGAAGCCTAACGTGCATTCATAGAATACTAGAGTAAGAATACCAAAATACCACACCTGAGGAAAATTTTCAAATTATCATAAATGAAAACTACCATCATCTAAAGAATGAGAGGCCCATCCAAATACAAGAGGCATTCCACATCCCAAACAGATATTACCAAAATAGAAACTCACCAAGGCAAAAAATAGTCAAAACACTCCATGTATAAAATAAAGAAAAGGTGCTGAAAGCTTCAAGGGGAAAAAAAGTCACTTTTAAATGTAAACCTATTAAAATAACAATGACTTCTCAATGGAAACAGTAAAAGCAAGAAGAGCTTGGAGAGATGTACTTTAAGTATTAAATGAGCAAAAATGTCACCCCAGGCTGATATACCCAGTAAAACTATCCATCATGATGGAGGGAGAAAGAAAAGTTTTCCAGCACAAAGACAACTTCAAGGCTTGCATGTCTACCAAACCAGGCCTTCAAAAAATGCTAGAAATGATACTCAAGTTTGAAGAAAAAAACAAGTATATCCAGGAGGACAGAAGGGAAGTATAATACTACCAAAACCTAAAAGCCAAATAATACACTTACAAAAGCCACTAAACATAAAAAATGTCCAGAATTAAAAATAATTTCTCCATTATAACAATAAATGTCAATGGAATTAACTCAATGATCAAGAGACACAGATTACAAACTTGGATTAAAAATCACAACCCATGAATCTGCTGCCTTCAGGAAACTCATCTCACCAAAAAAGATCGGCACATCCTAAAAATAAAAGGTTGGTTCAAAATTCTGCAAGCTAATGGAATGAGGAAACAGGCAGGGGTAGCCATTATGCTATCAGACAAAGTGGACTTCAAACTAAAAAAAAAAATCATAACAGACACAGATGGATACTACATTTTAGTCACAGGTACAATTCACCAGGAAGACTTCACAATGCTGAACATATATGCACCTAATATGGGCTCCTCAACATTGATTAAGCAAAACCTAACAGACCATCATGGTCTAAAGCTTGACATCCACAACACAACAAACAACATAAAACACACTAACTCCTGGAAACTAAACACTATAATGCTGAATGAGAATTAGATTCAGGAAGAAATTACAAAGGAAATTCAAGAGTTCCTGGAAGCAAACGATAATGATAATACAACTTATCAAAATCTTTGGGACACAATGAAACTTGTCCTAAGAGGTAAGTTCATAGTTCTTAATCCATACATCAAAAAAAAAGGAAACATCACAAATAAATAATTTAACAATTCAGCTTAAAGCTTTAGAGATACTAGAGCAATCTGATCCCAAAATCAGTAGAAGAGAGGAGATCAGCAAAATAAGGGGAGAAATATCCAAAATCAAGATTAGGAAAACGATACAAAGAATCAACCAGTCAAAAAGCTGGTTTTTTGATAAAAGCAATAAGATTGATACACCCTAGCTAAATTAAGCAAAAGCAAGAGAGAGAAAACCCAAATTAACAAAATTAGAAGTGAAAATGGAGTTATTGCTATTGATACCCAAGAAATTCAGAGTATTACAACATCATATTTCAAAAACTTATACTCTATAAAATTTGACAACACAAAAGAAATGGATGAATTCCTAAGTTAGCACAACTTACCTAAATCGAATCAGGAAGTTTTGACATCTGGGACCAGATGGATTCAGCACAGAGTTCTACCAGACATTTAAGGAGCTAATAACACCAATACTCCTTAAACTGTTCCATCACATAGCAAAGGAAGGAACACTACTAAGTTCTTTCTATGAAGCTAATATTTTCTTAATCCCAAAACTTAATAAAGATACATTTAAAAAAGAAAACTATAGGCCAATCTCTTTGATGAAAACAGATGCAAATATTCTCAACAAAATCTTAGCAAATCAGATTCAAAAACATATCAAAAAGATCATCCACAGGGATCAAGTAGGCTTTATCCCAGGCACACAAGGTTGGTTCAACATATGCAAATCAATAAAAATAATTCACCATATAAACCAGTCCAAAGTACAAGACCACTTGATGCTCTCGATAGATGTAGAAGAAGCTTTTGACAAGATCCAACAGCTTTTTATGATCAAAACCCTAGAAACAGTAGGAATGGAAGGAACCTTTATCAATACAATAAAAGCTGTGTACAACAAGGCAACAGCAAGGATTATACTCAATGGGAAAAAACCTGAAGCATTCCTGTTTCGATCAGAAAATAGACAAGGCCAGTACACTCTCAGCACTTCTATTCAATATTATATTTGAAGACTTAGCTGAAGCCATAAAACAAGAAAGGGAGATTAAAAGGCATTCAAATCAGCAAGAAAGAAGTCAAGTTATCTCTATTTGCAGATAACATGATCATATACCTGAGTGATCCTAAAAACTCCACCAGGAATCTCCTAAAATTAGTACAGAACTTTAGTAGGGTGGCAGGATACAAAATAAACTTACAAATATCAGTGGCCTTCCTATATGCCCAGAATGAAAGGAGTAAAAAAGCCCTGAGAGAAAAAATCCCATTTACTATAGCCCCTAAAAATGAAGTACCTTGGGATAAACCTAACAAAGGAAGCAAGAGACCTCTACAATGAAAACTTTAAAACCCTAAAGAAAGAAATTGCAGAAGACACCAGAAGGTGGAAAGACCTCCCATGTTCCTGGATTGGCAGAATCAATATCACAAAAATGACTATCCTACAAAGGCAATATACAGATTCAATGCTATGCCAATTAAAATCCCAAAGCAATTCCTTAAAGAAGTTGGCCAAACAATCTCAAAATTCATATGGAGGCACAAAATACCCAGGGTAGCAAAAACAATCCTGAGTAACAGAAACATTGCTGGAGGTATCACCATATCAAACCTTAATCTATACTACAAATCCACAGTTATAAAAACAGCCCAGTACTGACTCCAAAATAAACACACAGATCAGTGGATAAGGTTGAAGATCCAGGTATAAGCTCACAAAATTACCTCCATTTGATCTTTGATAAAGGGGCCCAAAAATCCATCTTCCATATGGTGCTGGCAAAACTGGATGTCCACATGCAGAAGATTAAAATTCAAACTACACTTGTCACCATGTACAAGACTTGATTCCAAATGGATCCAGGACCTGAATATAAGGCCAGAGACTATAAAAGCCTTAGTTGAAAGGGTAGCGATCTCCCTAGAACAGATTGGATTAGGCCAACAGTTCCTAAACGGAAATCCAATAACACAATCACTACAACCAACATTCAACAGATGGGATCTTAAGAAATTAAAGAGCTTCTGTTCAGATAAAGAGATGGTAACGAGCACAAAGGCAACCCACAGAATGGGAGAAAATCTTCACTAACAACATATCTGATTGAGCTTTATTTTCCATAGTGCCCAAAGAACTTAGAAAACTAAACACCAAGGAAACAAATGGCCCAATTAAAAAAATGGGCCTTGGAACTTAAAAGAAACTTAACCAGGGAAGAAATTGAAATGTCTAACAAATATCTGAAAAATGCACAAACATCCTTAGCCATCAGGGAAATGCAAATCAAAACCTCCCTGAGATACCGTTTCACTCCGGTAGGATGGCAAAAATCCACAATAATAAAACACCAAATGCTGGAGAGGATGTGGAAAGAAGGGAACTCTCCTACATTGCTGATGGGAATGCAGGCTTATATAACCACTCTGGCGAGCCATCTGGCGATTTTTAAAGAAGTTAAAGATTGAAATGCCATGTGCCCTGCTATTTCACTTTTGGTAATAATCCCCCATACAGCAAAAATTCACCTCAATAGTACAAGCATGTCCATGTTCATAGTAGCACTGCTTACAATAGCAAAGTCATGGAATCAACCCAAATGTCCAACAGTTGATGAGTGGATAAGGAAAATGTAGTGCATTTATGCAAAGGAATACTACATAGCCATCAAAAATGATGAATTAATGAAATTTGCCCAGAAATGAATGGAATTAGAAACAATTATATTAAGTGAAGGATCCCAGACACAGAAAATTAAGCACTGTATGTACTCCCTAATAATTGGATCCTAGTACCAAACCCACTTAGAGACACACTCAAAGATAAATCTCTGTAATATCAACATCAATGGCAAAAATTATAAACAGGAGGGAAGGGGAAGGAGGGCCTTGCCAGCAACAAGGAGAGAGGGGATCATGCTATAGCAGAGAAAATAGGCCACTATCAAGGATTGCAAGTAAGTAATGAGACATCTGGTTAAGCTCACAGACTTTCCTTCATGGTCACTTGCAACTGATGGGTATGATCTTATCAGAAAGGGAGGGCATACAGTCTGGCAGATAGAAGGTAATTATCTTGCAAATGGGAGACTGACCCTCCCACCACCACCATAGTCTCCTACTATTATTCCATCTAGCTTTGAATCTGCTCTTGTAATAAGACTCTATTTTAACAGCCTTTTATCTCTGGCCAGGGGGTGACATCCAATACCATCAGGATGGAGCTAAGGGCTGTGCAGGATCAGCCAAAATGAGAAAAAAAAATCAACAAACCATAATTCAGAACATCAGAGATTCTGCATCAACCACCTGGAACCAGGCCAGGCTAATCTTTCCCATCCTAAAGCTCAGGGAAATTTGCAGAAGAGGAGGCGGTAAGATTGTAAGAGTCTAAAGATGGGGAAGAGCAATGATATGCAAGATACTCCACACACGTTAGGGCCAAAGTAATCACTATAGGACTTTGCATGACCTGAGCAATGATCAACATATCATTGACCCCTCAAAGTCTAGCATGGATCATAAACACTAGGATCCTTAGAAGCAAGGAATTAACAGCCACAATAGTGTTCCTATACTAAAGGGGAACACAAAAAAGAGCTCTGCCACTGAGTCCTTATACCTCATCAGAGAGGAGGACCCAGAGGGAAGTATGACATGCACACTAAAGAATGCTCCAGGAATGGGGGGAGAAGGGGGCACTGGGAGAAAGGAAGGGAGGGAAGGAAAGGAAGGGGAAAAGGGAGAAGGAAGCAAGGGGATCCAGGAAGGGGTGGAGGGAGGGAGGAGAATGGTTTACTTATCAACTTTGAATGAGTGGAAGAAATAAAAAGAAATAAAATATTTAACTTCAAAAAAATTTTCTTGGAGACTTTAAAAAAACTTTATATCTCTTCTAAGAGCAGATATGTGGCCAATGACTCATAGTCACCTATGAAGTATCTGTCATTAAATTACATGGCACCATAATTAACCTACTTCTTCATGATGTTTGTGTACCTAGAAAAGATTAATACTTATAAGTGAATGGAAACACAAATTAGAAGTGTTGCTAAAGAACACTGAATTGAGATCTATGAAACTAAATGAGAATGTGAGGCCATCATAATTTAAATCTGAATTCCTTATCTGTGAAGTCAGTGGAGAAAAAATATATTCTGCTATTAAAAAACAGAAACATTTTTTCAAACATAGAATAAAATATAGTAAAGAAAAGCTAAGAACTTTGCTCATTAAAGAGTAAAGCAGAAGATGTTGGGGAAAAGAGATGTAGATAGTGACAGAATAAAAGAAAGACAAACTATAGATTTAGACAGACTTGATCCATTCTTCACAAATGCTATATATAGCCAATAGGTACAATTATATTTCTAAATAAAAAAGTGAAATGTGTATAAAAATAAATTAAAATAAAAGTCAACAAGTACTTGTGATGCATTTATATCTTTGAAAAATTCTGCAGAAAATCTTTTAATCTTTTAACATAGTAGTTGCATTTGTTACCTGTACATTGTTGCATCCTGAGTCAGGAAGCAGAAACTCTGAACCTGGAGATTTAAAGTACATAGGAAACCCTAGAGAGATTCAATGGGCAAAGACACACAAAATTCACCTTATCCAGATATAAGCCTCAATTAAAAAATTCAATAAGATTTTTTTATTAAAAATTTAATTATACATTTTAAAATTTTTTACCAGTTCCCTCCCTCCCCCCTCCTCCCCCTCCCCTTCCCCCAGTGCCTCCCCCCCAATTCCCAGAGAGTCCTTTATTGTATACGCCTAACTCTCCATTGGGTCCTCCTCTCCGATGACATATAAGGACCCAGTGGCATTTCCGTAAGCCCTTTCTCTTGTTCCCCTTAAGCATAAGATCACTACTATGGCTGTCAATCCCTTGCCTCCAGGGGTCTCGGTGCCCTTAACAGATGCTAGACTTTATGAGGGCAACAGTGCGCTGGACATTGCGCAGGGCATGCAAAGTCCCATTACGATTGCTTTGGCCCCAACTATTGTTGAGAATCTTGCAAATCGTTGCTCCTCCCATCCTTTTGCTCTTACAATCTTACCGCCCCCTCTTCCGCAAATGTCCCTGAGCTCCAGGATGGGGAGAGATTAGGCTGGCCTAGTTCTATGTGATTGATATAGTCTCTGAAGTTCTGGATTGTGGTTTGTTGATTTTCTTTTGCAGTTTTGCTGCTCCTGCAATTCCCTTCACTCCATTCTGCTGGGCACTGTATGTCACCCCCTGGCCAGAGACAAAAAGCTGTTAAACTGGAGTCTTGTTGTAATAGCACATTCAAGGGTAGATGTAATAAGAGTAGGAAACCTCACTGAGGGAAAAATTCAATAAGATCTTATAGGCATACAAGTGTGATGCAAAACTCCCCCCCATAGCATCTGCTAATCCAGACTTCTCATTTACATCCTGAAAATTGAAGGGCATTGGGGACAATTCAGAGCTTTTTAGACCAACTTGATCCATTCTTCAAAAATGCTATATATAGCCAATAGGTACAATTGTATTTCTAAATAAAAAAGTGAAATGTGTATAAAAATAAATTAAAATAAAAGTCAACAAGTACTTGTGATGCATTTATACCTTTGAAAAATTCTGCAGAAAATCTTTTAATCTTTTAACATAGTAGTTGCATTTGTTACCTGTACATTGTTAAAAAAGAAAAGAAAATGATCATGACAGCATCAAATCGACTTAAGGCAGGCTTTATTTTGGTTTACTGTTTCAGGTTTTAGTTCATCTTAGTGGGAAAGTCATGGTGGCAGAAACCTAAGGGATCTTTTATAGTTGCATCCTGAGTCAGGAAACAGAAACTGATGAATGCATCCATACAGATTTTTATCTCATTTTCATTCAGTTCTGGACCTTTGTCCACTGAAAGGTACCACCCATATTCAGAGTGGCTGCTTTACCTAATCTAGAACTTTGTTCACAGACACTCAAAATGGATCTTTACAAGGTGACTTCAAACCCCATCAAACTGTTAATCAAGATTAATCCTGAGGACAGCAGTAAAATCTGTAGAGAATGACATAAAAAAGTGAAAATAGTGACATGCAAGAGTTACTCTGCATGCTGCTTATAAACTCACTACCAAACAGCTTAAGAGGGGTAGGCAAAAATTTTATTCTCTCAGGATTCTTGGTTGTAGTGCCTTGTGCAGCTTGGAAGGGCAGCTAATACCAATACCAGAAGCCAAGAGAACTTCTCACACAATATCACAGAATCACTGAGAAGGACATTCCTCACTTGCCTGAGCAGCATTTCTGGCCAAGTACAGAGAAGCATGCCAACTTCCTTAACCAGATCCCTCCATCTTAATTACTTACCTAGAGACTAACCCCACTCACCATGGGCTGGACCTCTGCATCAGTCAGATAATCTCCTGCAGTTTTGCTCAGACATAACTCAACTATCAGTTTTTTACAACTGTAAATGTATATCATATGCCATATGTAAATATAAATTTATATGCCCAGATCTTTAACTGGCTAGTTTTTATCATTAAACTGTTAAGTAGACAAATCTAACTATATGTAGACAGGAAATAATTGTATTCTACAATGTACAATGAATTTTACAATATACATGCACATGGTTGTTGAAATCAAAATGGGACTTTTTAATGTGGTCCTTGTTACGTAGATGAATTAACAAGTAACAAATGTTAGAATTCAACATAGATGAGAAGTAATAAAAAGTAATGTTCAGAAACAAAGACAGCTTAGAGTAACAAAACTAGGCCTGTGATTTGTATGAAACTAATTTTTTTCCAGTGAAAACTGAGGTGAGAAAACTGATGAAGTATATTACTATCAGAAGATCATGATCATACTTAGACATTAAACTTAATTGAAAAACTTGAAAGTGTGACATTTATATCATGAACAATATAATTATAAACATAGTAACAGATAATAAGCTAGATGGTTGATGAATTACCTACTACAAACTATCACTAGAATGGCTTAATAAAACAAAAATACAGTTTCTAGATGTTATATGCATCCTACAACTTATTACAACTAGACAAGAGATTCATTTTTTTCCTTCTTCCCATGTGTAGATGTTTCAATGTGACAAACTGTCTCACACAGCCACAGGCATGACTTCAGAACCAAGATCAACTCTACCTTTAAACTATGAGCAAAAGCAAATTCTTCCTCCTTTAAGTATTTTTTTCACATATATTGTCATAGTGATAAGTAAAATAACCAATACACAAAACTGGAGTAAGGAATGGGGTCCCTGCTAGGACGGAACTGAACATATGGTTTTCAGGCCTTTGGAATAATTTTATAGGTAATATGTGGAGCAGTTTGGACTCATATTTGGAAAAATCCAAAATGCTATAAGCAGACTTCATTGGGGAACCTTGATTAGAGTTTGGAAGACCAGGATGCTGAGAGACATGTGCAGATCATAGATGCAGATTATGGAGTTTCAGAAGGAATGAGGAATTTAAAGGGAACTGGTATAGCAGCCGCTGGTATTAGTTAAGTTCTATTAAATATTAAGGCTTCATTCTGTACATGTCTTGAGGATTCAGATGTGGCTAATTACAAAGGGAATGGAACAATTACTTTGACAGAGTAAATTTCAAGACAAGATAGCATTCAGTTTATATCAAGATTGCTGTTGTGAACTGAATTACTTAACAGAAACTTTCATCTCTGTTAATGATTATTCAAGGATATGATTAAGGCAAGTTGGTATGTTACGGGTGCCCCATTATCTTGGGCGAGTGATCTTTATCTTCCTTAATAGTCATTCATTCACCATCTCTTTTATTGAGTTATCTCATAACTATTTTATAAATAAATTTTGTACCAATATTTTCTTCTATCCAAAAGGCTAAGAATATCTTCAGGTAACATCTGTGGCACAAGTTTACTCCACTTTTGCCTACCTCATATTTATGTCAGTGAATTTCTGAAATACCTTGGTTTATGACTTTTTGATCTTTTCCTTAAAATTCTCAAGAAACTCTTGTCACATTGGTACATTTGAGCAACTTGAATTCATACCACTGTGTCATATTTGAATCCAACATGAACTCTTGAACTCTCTCTGATTCCTTTCACATTTGAAATATGGTTTTATATCAATACTGTTTGCTCCAGGCCGATAGAGTACAAAAAGGGCCCCCACTAGAAACAAGGAGAGAGTGGATCATGCTATAGCAGAGAAAATAGGCCACCATAAAGGACTGCAAGTAAATAATGAGATATCTAGTTAAGTTCACAGACTTTCCTTCCTCATCATTTGCAACTGATGGGATATGATCTCACCAGAAGGGGAGGGCATATAGTCTGGCAGATAGAAAGTAACCATTTTGCAAATGCGAAATTGACCCCCTCTCACCGCAGTCTCCTACTTTTATTCCAACTACCTTTGAATGCACTCTTATAATAAGACTCTAATTTAACAGCTTTTTTATTGGTGACATCCAATACCCATCAGGATGGAGCCAAGGGCATTGCAGGAGCAGCAAAACTGAAAAAACAAATCAACAAACCATAATTCAGTACATAATTCAGAGAGTCTATATCAACCACCTGCAACTAGGCCAGTCTAATCTCTCCTCATCCTGAAGCTCAGGAAAATTCGCAGAAGAGGGGGCAGTAAGATTGTAAGAGCACAAAGATGGGAGGAGTCATGATATGCAAGATACTCCACACAAGTTAGGGCCTAAGCAATCATAATAGAACTTTGCATGACCTGCGCGATAACCAACACATCATTGACTCCTTAACGTCTAGCATGGACTAAAGGCACTAGGATCCTTAGAAGCTAGGGATTAACAGCCACAATAGTGTTCCTATACTTATGGAGAACACAAGAAAGAGTTCTAGGAAATGCCACTGAGTCCTTACACCTCATCAGAGAGGAGGGGCCAGAGGGAAGTTTGACATACGCATTAAAGGATGCTCCAGGGATGAGGGGGAGGCACTGAAAAATAGGGAGGGAGGGGGGAAAGGAAAGGGAAAAGGGGGGAAGAAGTAAGGGAGTCCAGGGAAGGGTGGAGGGAGGGAAGGGACTAGTGTACCTATTAAGTTTGTATGAGCAGAAATAAATTTAAAAAAAACACAAAGATGAAAATATGACATGAGAAGAAAAGAAAGTACAGCCAAGGAAGGTGCTGAAAAAAGAGCTGTGATTGTTCTATTTTTTTATTCATTTGTGTGTGTGTGCGTGCATGCGTGTGTATGTATGTGTGTGTATGTATGTGTGTGTGTGTAGAACCACCATGGACCGCCTCCACCTCTTCCTTGTTTACTCTGCCCTGGGATTCACAGGCTCCGCCCTACCAGGACCAGAAACGCAGGCTGCCCCTGCTTCTGCCCGGCGTCTATACGTGGGGTCTAGGGTCTGAACTCAGGACCTTCTGCCTGCTTAACCCTTGAACCACCTCTCCGGTCCCATGAGAGCTATAATTGTTAAAGAGATTACAGCCATTTAAAAGAAACCTCATGTTATATACTTAGCCAATACTAAATGTAACTTACTTGCACTAAACTACAACCTAATAGAAGGCTCCAACTTCTGAATGATCAAATTCATTTGAAAGGAGACAGATTAAATAGAAAATTTTCAGAAGGTTTTTCATGTTCTAGAACAACTATCTAGGAAAGCATTTTCACAGATCCAACCCCCATGATAGGCAGAGGCCAGTGCAGCTACAATTTTGCAAGGGCGAATTTCTAAATATTGCATGATACAAAATTTTAAGGGTTGAATGATATTGAGTGCAATGAGAATCTCATGAAGACGTTGTTAAGGAATCTCAAAGGCATTGAGGTCAGGAAATGTGTGAGAATATCAGAATCCCAGGAAGTATCGATACTGAAAGGTGAGATGGCGAAACCTATGCTTCAGTGGAAATCAAAGACATTGGAATGCAAGGAACATAGATGGTACCGTAGACACAGAAGGGAGTATGCCCAAGAGGGAGGCTGGTGGCTTCAAATAGCAGAAGTGAAGAGTTAGCATTCCATAAGACCTTTGGGGTTAAGATGATTCTACCTCAATCCCATTATACTCTAATTAAAACCACTTGTCCTTCTGGGAATGTTTCTACTCTATGCACTTATGTATTAGAAGTATGGAAATTGTTTTTAAATTCTGCAAGGACTCTCATCTAAGTGTTTTCTTGAATAACAGAAGAGACTTTCTTGGTTCTTTAACCAGCATTGGGAATATATTAATTTGGCATTGTCAGAAGAACATGAATATTCAGGGAAAGGGATAAAATTATATTATTAAGAGTGATGAGTTGATGTGGTAGAGTATGTAAGTTTGTTGGTAGAGAACTTGTCTGACATGCAATATACCCTGGGTTTAATACCTAACATTGAAAAACCCCAAGTGTGTTGGCACAACCTCAACTCCCCCCAGCAAATAGTGAAATGAAAGGGATCAAAATTCATAAGACTCTGTCTAAGGAAGAAAAGGAGGAAGAGAAAGAAAGAAAAAGAAAGAAAGATAGAAAGAGGGAGAGAGAGAGAGGGAGGGAGGGAGAGAGAGAGAAAGAAAAAGAAAGAAAGAAAGAAAGAAGAAAGAAAGAAAGAAAGAAAGAAAGAAAGAAAGAAAGAAAGAAGAAAGAAAAGAAAGAATCAAAAGGAGAAAAATGATCCATCAGCATTCATCTTGTATAGGTGTGTGAGTGTGTATGTAGGTGTATGTGTGTATGTGTTTTGTGTGTATCACAGCACATTGGGTATTCCTGTGGAAATCCAAGATTGACTTCAGAAATCATCCTGCATTGATCACCCTCTTCTTTCCTCTGCTCTAGGGTTTCCAAGATGCTCTCTTCCAGGGCCACTGACAAGTTTTGACTCACATATTACATGGGATATTTTGTCCGAACTCAGGTCTTTCTGCATTTAAGGTAGAGGCATAATCTATGAATCATCTCTCCAGACCAGATCCACCATTAGTCTTTATTCACAGGAAAGGAGTGTGTTCAAATGCCTTGTGCTTCACCTGCCGTGACTTCTTCATTGTGAAAGATCGTACCCTTAGTAAGCTAAGATCAATCCTTTATCCTCCTGCTTATTGACAGGTATTTGATCACAGAAAACTAGAAATTTAACTAATTAGATAGAAAATTAAATAATTTTGTTTCCTTCTAAGAAAATATACAAATGGATATGTATAATTTAAATATATATGGAAGATAAATAAAATAATAAAATTCTTAAGTCTTCAGATTTCAAGAGAGAAATCTTGATATAAATGCCATTTCCTTGAGAAATAAGAAACACCAGAAAAAGTGATACATGTTCTTTTTATAAATGTTGAAATAAATTTGGCTTCCATTACTAACAATAGAATGAATTAATACAATTCCACTACTTTAACATCCTACAAAGCTATTTGAGTTCAATTTTTAAAAAATTGACTACTTTGAGTTAGCATATTTAATGGAAACCAAACTTATGAAACCTGTAAAGAAAATATAATGCATAATATGGAAAGAAAGGAAACTTTAATTATATGTTTCAGATAGTGTTCTTTTAAAAGTTGTAATGTATGCTTGCTGATCTGTGACACAAACTAAGCAAAAAATAAATTGCAAACCATAAGAAAAGCAAAATGTCAAATGAATAACTTAGAGAACTAAAGGACAGGTTAATTAATTTTCTAATATCTCTCAAAGAATATGACAATAAAATATGAAACCTAGACCAAAATATGTATCACTAGAATTTCAACATAAATGTATATATACATGTTCAATAAGCAGTATATTAACATATAATGGAAATGTTGTTTGTGTGAATGCTCTCTTTAAATCATGATTATTTAAGTAAATATTTTCATGTTCAATGACTTCCAGCATAATTCTAAAACAAAACACGGAACTGTTCTTTGTATAAGTGTAGTAGTGCTTCTGATAATTATACATTTAAAGAGAAAATTGCCATTGAAATTATTAAATGCAAAGTATTTTTAAACAATATGAGTGAATATTTATTGGCATCTCTTATTAATTTGATTTCTACAGTTTCAAATATATTTAAGAAATTCTATTTTTATTAGAATGCAAATTAAACTTCTAATATTCCCAAAGAGTGAATTTCATTCTGCTTTAAGATTTTATAAATGACTTCAGTAACACTTTATAAGCTGTAAAGTTTTGTTGCCTTTCTTAGCAGATTATTTAATATTGAAGTCAGTGACAATGAAATAGAGTTATACACATAAGTTTTACACCTTGAATATATGAATATAGAAAGAACAAATTGCTCTATCTTCTCACACACACACACATATATATATATATATGTTCATATATATACAAGCACAAGTTATATAAGATAAAATTCAACTTAATTAAAGATGTATTTATATATGGTGCGATGTTATCTTTAGAATAGAACAATTATCACTTAGATTCCTATTTGGAATTGACATAAGCACATGTGTCATTATGAATACATATTTCTAAGCGAGTTCAAGTTGTCATGGTTCATAAGAAAATAGGTATTAACATTGATATCTAATGATAATACAATCACAAGTTAGTGTATAAAATACAGTCAATTGATAATTTCAAAGTATATAATCTATGTTGAAAATATAATTTTCTTAACATTTAAGCTGGTATAAATCTGTTGATGTCACACGATCTATGTTTATAATCATAATTTTTCTTCAGTTTTACATTAGCTAAAAATATTTCATACATTATCTTTGATTACAATTTTGGTTTTGAAGAAAGTAGATTTAAAAGGAGATGTAGCAGTTATGCAAAGTCAGATTACTTTGCCATCGTGCAATCACTGTTATTAGTCTTTAAGTCTCAAATATTTGAGTGTTAATAGATTTTTATTCATTGATTTTTATTCAATGCATTTTTCTAACGTATATTAGATAATCCAATAAAAATTTAACTTACTTATTGCATGAGACCAAGCACCTCAATATATACTTCAATGTTTGATTTATGTTAATTTAGTTAAATTTTATATTGCATAATTTGTGCTTGTATATTCCTACAAAATACATAAACACACATATGTATGTTACTTGATATTAATTTTATCCAATAATTTACATTTAATATATATTTATTTGTAATATCCATATGCATATATAATTAAAGATGTCAAGTTTCTCATTTGTTTCCACTAAGAACTATTTGGGTCTCATTTATTTTTCTGAATACACATTTAAAAGTATTTCTTTCTGTTCTACTGTTTCACAGTATTTAATAAAATATGATTGTCATATTTGATCTAGTTGTTAAAGTTGCCATGGTTCATAAGAAAATAGGTATTAACATTGATATGTAGAGATAATACAATCATGCGCTAGTGTATAAAATACATTCAATTGATAATTTCAAAGCATATAATCTATGTTGAAAGTATAGTTTCTTAACATATTTAAGCTGGTATAAATCTGTTGCTGTCACACCACTCTTCTTGGAGTAGTAGATTCTATAGCGAATTCCTTAGAAAATGTGTAGTGATTTAGTTATATGACCTTACTGTCTTCAAATTGTTTTCTAAGTATACTTTAAACATTTATCTCTCATCTCTTTATCTGTGCCACTACATGTGTTTATTGTTATCTATGCATAGCTTAGGTGTAAAAACTGAATGAAGTAGCCAGTTACAGTGTGGATGGAATTAGACGTTAAAAATTATTGGATGAAACAAATCTCAGACAGTGCCTTTAGGACAGGTACTGGGCAAGGGGAAAGGAACCTCCACTCTCTTTTGACTTTGCTCACTGAAGAGCCACATATATTATAGAAGATATCAGACTCTGACTCCCTTTCTGAAACAGGCACCAAAAAGAGAGCCTTGTGATACACAAACAGAGAGACAGAAGGGTATGCAGGAGGGTGGGAAGTGGGGGTCCAGTAGAGAAGGAATTGGGACAAAGATATGAAATCCATTTTGTTTGTAAGTGAAAAATGAAGATTTTAAATGAAAAATGAAAATATTATCAAAAATATTGTCCACAAGTGTACTTCTTAGTACTTTGATATAACACTTTGACATAAGAGGTTAGAGTTAGACCTCAAGAAACACCTGGGAGGGAATCTCTAGGGTAGATGGACACTGGATTATACTAGTGAAGAATTGTCCTAATTGAGTAGCTAATTGGAAGGCCCAGCTATGTTTCCAGATCCTAGGCAGAGGATCTAGAAATGTGCATGAATGAGGAAAATTGAAAAAGCAGACATGCATTTGTTGAAATATTGTTCTCTGAACGTGATGCACATTTGATATGGTTAATCACTTCAATCTTCTGGTATAACTTTCATGCACTGATATACCAAATAGCTCCTTCCTCCCAAAGTTGCTTTGGTAATGTGTTCTGTTGCAGCAATGAAATGAACAACAAAAGCAGAAAGTGAGAATAAGAGAAAAGGGGCTCTCTCTATTTAAACTGACTATGTGTGTTTTATAAATTTTTGGTTGCTTCATGGTAGTGATATAGAACACTTGGGAACCTTGGGCTAGCTATTGGATATTGTAAAGAGAGTATAATGGACCACTCTAGTTGGAATTTGAGAGAAAATCATTCTGAGAGGAATGCACACAATTCAGACCTGAATCCTTCAGTGGGAGCAAGAACTTCTTCGAGATCTCAGTTATTAATGTGCTATGTTGGCCAAAAATCTGGCTTCATTCTGTCAATGACCTAAGAACTCGTGTGAAGTTAAATTTCAAGGCAATGCCTTAATTTGTTTGGCAGAGGATTTGTCTTTGCAGAACATCCATGCTGATGTTGATGAAGCATCTGAGCTGTTAAAGAGATCAGCATTACTATATTGCATATTGCACTGGATGGCAGTAGGCATGTTCTGATGTGAAAATTCTATCTCTTGTAAGCTCAATTTTGTAAAAATACAAACTTATGTAAAGGAACACAGCTATGATGAAGGGATTGCCTGGTCTTTAAAAGCAGCTTCTTGCAATCATAATTGGACTTTGCATGCCCTGCGCAATGTCCAACACACTATTGACCTCACAAAGTCTAGCATCTAAGGCACCAAGATTCATGGAGGCAAGGGATTGGCAGCCATAGCAGCGTTCCTATGCTTAAGGGGAACACGGGAAAGAGTTCAGGGAAATGCCACTGGGTCCTTGTACATCATCGGAGAGGAAGGCCCAGACAAGAGTCAGGCATGCACAAGAAAGGACTCTCTGGGAATTGGGGCGAGAGGCACTGGGGGGTGGAGAGGAGGGGTGAGGGGAGGGGGAGCAGGGGGTTCGGGGGGAGGAGGAGGGAGGGAGGGAACTGGTATACCTATTAAGTTTGTATGAGCTGAAATAATAATAAAATATGTATTAAATAAAAAGCAGATTCCTGGAGCTAGTGAAATAGCTCATTGGTTAAGACACCTGCTTGAAAACCTCCTGACCTGGAGCTGGAAAGATGCCTCAGGGGTTAAGACTCTGTCTCACAAGCAAAAGGTCGTGAGTTTGGATCCCAGGTCCCATTTAAAAATGCTGGGTAGAAACAGGAATGGCCTGTACTTCCAGCCCTGCTCTTCCAGTCCTGGTGGGCAGAGCCTGGGAAATCCCAGAGTGAGCAAGGAGGTAAAAGCGATATGGGTTGATCCCTGAAGTCACCCTTGGACCTCCCTTGGGATACACAGTACTCTTTCACACACACACACACACACACACACACACACACACACACACACACACCAATAAATAAAATATTAAGAAAACCTGATCACCTAAGTTCATTCCCCCTGAAACCCTCATGATAGAAACAGAGAAGTCACTCCTGAAAGTTGTTCTCTCACCTCCACCTTAGTACGCATTTCCCTCTTTGTCTCTCAAATGCATAAATAAACAAAATATTTAAAAAATGTCTATAAACATAATCTGTGATACAGGGAAAGTGCAGCAACATACATTTAGAACTATCAGTAGAACACAGCCATGTCAATCATGCTATCATGGTTTGGAAGCTAAAATGCAGGTTTGAGGGTGTTGTGGACAGCAGTTCAGGCCTTTTCAGGGCATAATGGAGTTCCTGAATAGGCTCTTGAGTGAAAATAGGACAGTGATGACTGAAGTTGCAACCACTACGGATGTACAGCAAAGAAAGCTCTAGATAAGGAGAGAATATCGCCTAAAGAATAGCTTTGTGTGGTTTGGGTAGCAGAGTTGTAGCACTGGAGCAATGCAGCTTTCCAAGACCCTCTTCATGACAATACAAGCCCCAGGTGATGGACATTAATTTGGTATTTGTCATGCTGTAATTTGATCTTATTTTGTTTGGATTATTTCTAACTGTGCCATGACTCTTCCATTTTCAAATGTAAATGTTTTCTCTGTGCTATTAATTATTAGTAATATGTAATTTGTGTTATTTTAAAACAGAATTTGACAGTTTAGAGACTTTGGACTTTCAAAATACTGGAACTGCTAATCGACGAACTTCTAAACTTGAACTGAAAGCATTGTGTGTTCTTAGATAAATATGAGAAAGTGGTGTGTTTTTGCATCAAACGAACAAAGGATGGAGTTGTGATGGTTAGTATTATCAATCTGACAATTTGGAGTCAGTCCTCATATACTAACTTTGAAAAGGATTCTCTACATTATGGTTGGCCTTATAATATGACAGTGAGTAACTGTATTAATTGATTCGGGAAGTCACAGCCTATTGTGACAGGTTCATATTCTAAACAGAGGATCTAGACCTGCATAAGTATATATTAGAATGAAGAGAACTGAACAATGACAATCATGCATTGATTCACTGCTAACCCCTCAGTGTGTGATATGAACAGCTGCTTCATTCCCCATCTGATTAAGTATACCTTCTGTATGGCACTGTTACTGGAATTGAGAGCAGAATAATCCCTTTTTCACTAAGATGCTATGGTCAAAGACTTTGCAGCAGAAACATGTAATGAAACTAAATTGTAAGGTTTTAGAGATGAGATTTCATTTATGTTTCTATAGTGGTTCAATGCACAATTTTAAGCATAATAACATAGGTACATTTGTTCCATAGTTCCCATTGACAACATGTAAATTATTATTTAAATATTAGTAATTCATTCCTAATTGAAGAATTCAGAACACAAATTGATGTGGAGCTTTGGCATGAACACTTTGCATGTTAAGATGCAGCAGTTCACAGAAGAGAAGCTAAGTATTGTGTTCAAGAAATGTATTACCTTGAGTGAGATTTGATCACTGATCTAAAGAAGATGAATACTAAAGGAGATCTTTATCTGAGAGATAAGCACTCAGGTAAAGACCAACACCCCATAAGATGAAATATTGTGTTGATTATTTACTCTAAAGTGAAAAAAATATATTTTAGTTGGTACAAAATGTTAATAGAAAAAAGTAGATCATGGATGGATTTATGAAACTAGGGAGAAATGTGAACTTCAAAACACAGGGATTGTGCTTGTATGAAGCAAATTAATTCTTTGAACACATGTAAGTAATAAAACATCTGTAGCCTAAGCTAAATTTAACTGAAAGAAATTTTATGCATGATTTCTAATATTTCCTCACATCTGTAGTACTATGTTGTGAATCAAATTCTATGCTTATTTTCTCTCCTTTCTGTGTAGAAGAATCAATAACAATAAACATCTCATTGAAACAGTTTATGTTATTTAGGAGAAAGTAACTTTTTACCTCTTTATTTGTTTAACAGAAGAAACATTCTTAATATAGTGATAGAAGATGACATGATATTTTATTTATTGATTTTAGCAATTTTATCTATTATTTTTCACAGCATTTTTAAAATTAATTTCAAAGCAAGTTAACTGTAGCTTACAGGAGATTTTCACCTGATTGCATAAATACTATGAATGGTAGCAAACTGAGGGGTTAATATCATATTTCAAAATGCAAGTATGCACTTAAGCTTAGAAGATGTGATCCTTCTCTGAAGTTATGATTCTAGTAGCAGTCCATATGAACTGACATTTGGATAAAAATGAAGTTACTCCCAACCAAAATAGCATCATCTTAAAAGCTAATCTATTTGCATTAAATATGTGGACAGCCAAAAACCGCAAAGTAAAAATGTGGGTGCCATTGGGTCTGTGGTCAGAACTTTGGCTATGAAAAAGCTACAACCATGACAATGGTATTTATCAAGAACCCACAGTTGTATGTACTGGGCTGTCTTCACTGTGTAAAAGTTACAGCTTGTTCCCTTTATTTGTAAATGACTGCCTAATATTAGCCAAGGCAAATGAATGCTTCTTTCATCTTTGGCTCCAAATCAAAATCATCCTTAAGCACATGTATTAGAAGGTCAAGTTCATGGAGTATTCTGAGAAGGTCATATCAAATTATAGCTAGTGAATGACTGATTTCTAGTACTACCTGATTGAAAAACATGAATTATAACTTTAAAGCCATATAGCTTTTAACATTCTGCCCATGTTTTAAGAGAATATGGTTTATACTTATGAAGTAATGTGTTGTAGAACAATTTTCATATGCATGAGTAAATCTTTTAGAAACCTGATT
Organism: Typhlomys cinereus; assembly: GCA_023101885.1. Lineage (NCBI taxonomy): Eukaryota > Metazoa > Chordata > Mammalia > Rodentia > Platacanthomyidae > Typhlomys > Typhlomys cinereus. Next base: position 12,361,941 of record JALPQD010000007.1, on the reverse strand, counting down.
AAGGTTTAGCTTGTTTTGTCTTTCCCTACAAACCTATCACAGTTACACACAGAGCTCACTCACCTCTTAAATAGTCTGAATGTTGTTACAGAAAAAAAGTCAGTAGCTCTATTAACTTTGTAAATTTATCAGTAAAGTTAAAAATATCCTACTAAATTAAATAAGGTCTGAATAAAAGTCTGTTTAATTGAATATTACTTATAAAGTTTTGTAGACAGAAATATTAAAACTAATGAATATTTTGCATAGGTTTAAGATTGATGGTCATTATTAATTATATCATAAAAAGGAAAAAAATAAGTGTTTAAGAAAAACAAAATTGTTTATATTTCAGAACTTAGCCATTCTGGCTAGAGTGAGATAATATCTCAAGATGGTTTTAATTTTCATTTTCCTAATGGCTAAGGAAGTAGAAAAAATTTAAGATGTTTCTTAGATATTTGGACTTCATCTCGTGAAAAGTTTCTTTGACATTGCACAGCCCACTTTCAAACAGTATTGTTTCCTACCTTAGTATTTTATTTTTTGAGTTATTTTTGTACTCTGGATATTAGCATTCTATTGGATGTGTGGTTAGTGAAGATACTTTGTGTTTCTATAGGTTGCATTTGGCTTGATCAACAGGTTCTTTTGCTGTGAAAAAAACAATTTCACATAGTTCCACTTGTTTAGTATTAGGCTTGTTCTCTGTGCCTTTGGGGGCATTCTGTGATAGTTAATCCTAGGTGTCAACTTGAACACACCTAGCATTAACTAAAATCAACTGTCAAACCACCTGAAGTGTTTATCCAGATCAACACATTTATAAATAAAAGGAAACTTAGAATAGAAAACTTTGAAGAGAGACTCTCCACAGCTGTGCTAGAAACTCTTTTCCCTCCTGCCATCAGGCTTCTTAGCTTCTTTGACCCTCCAGCCTTCCAGCACTCCAAGCCTTCAATGCGACTACAGATCTCTGGATATTCTCCAGCCTTCAGCCGTCTGACCTACAGAACTGAGCAGCTCTGAGCCGCCAGGATCTTTGCAGTAACTTAGCCTGCCTCCAGCTCCAGCCAACAGCCATGTTCCTTCTGCCATGAAGGACTGTTTCTCTCACGTAAGTTGTCAGCTGAGTAAATCCTCCTTTCTCCTTCACAACTACAGTTAAGAGTAACTATTAACAGGGTTCTATTAAGGAAATGCTGGCCAAGGACAAGAAGTTCAAGGTTTTTCCCATTTTTTTTTCTCCTAGAAGTTTTATAGTCCCTGCTCTACCATTGGAGTCTTTGATGAATTTTGAGTTTATTTCCATGCAGGGAGACAATAAGTGTTCAGTCATGGGGAGACGGGGACCCTCATACATTACAGGCGTTAATGTAAACTCACACAACCCCTTTGGAGATCAATTTAGAGGTTCCTTAAAAAGCTAAAATATTGAAATTCCTTATAACCCAGCTATGTCACTCCTGGGAATATTCCTAAAGGGCACTGTATCTAGCAACAGTCACGTGTGCAACCATTATTACAGCAGCTTTTTTCACAACAGCCAATAAATGGAACCAACCTAGATGGCAGACAGTTGGGAAAAGATTTATTAAAATGCGGTATATATTTTCACAGAATACTATCCAGCTGTCAGAAAAAAATGAACGAATGTAATTTGCCAGAGAGTGAATGGAGCTGGAGGAGATTGTACTGAATGAAGTATCCCAGACACAGACAGATAGACACCATATGTTCTCCCTTATAAGTAGATCTTGGCATTAAACCTTCTGTTTGATGTAATCAGAAACCCTTACAACATGCACAAACTTAATAGAACACAAGACAGGGTGAGGTGGAAGGTTGAAGGAGATCCCAAAAGAACAGGAACAAAAGAACTTGGACAAAGAATTAAATAAAGGATCTATGTAAGAAAAGTCTTAAAGGGGAGGGAAGAATAGAAGCAGGACACAATAAGGAGTGGGGCTAGCTTCTACCAACCACCTCATCACTAGCTCTTAACTCCCCTTCAATGAAAGGCGCCAAAGGAGAGAAAATTGATACCAGACAAAATCAAATGTCTCAATAACCAAAAATACCTGATAGTAAACCAATACCTAAGATCTCTTATTATATCTTTAGATAAGAAAGGAAATCAGGGTTGAAGAGATAGTTCAGGGGTTAAGACTCTGCCTTACAAAGAGAAAGTCCTGAGTTTGAATCTTAGGCCCTACATAAAAATGAAAAATTCCACGCAGAAATGACGGTTTGCACTTCTGGCCCTGGTGGGTTGAACCTGGGAAATTGCAGAATGAAGCAAGAAGGAGGTAAAAGCAATCCAGGATGATTCCCGAAGTCACCCTTGAGTCTCTACAGGGATATACAGTGCCCTCTGATAGACACACACATACACACACACACACACACACACACACACACACACACACACACACCTGCACATGCATTTAAAAAATAAAAAGAAATCAACATCAAAACAAAATGCAGTGTTTGGCAATGGAAGAACAGTGAAACAGAAAATAATAATCAGCCAGATTGCAGACTATCAGGGACTCTAAAATTCTGAACCCATATCAGAACAACCAAATATCCTCCCATCCTAAGGTTCAGGGAACTTTGTGGAAGATGGGCTTTAAGATCATAAGAGTCTGAAAGTTGGGAGTCCTGCTGGACAGGTCACTCCAGACAGGACAGGGCAGCTGCACCCTGACCAGACCTGCACAATGATTGACACATCAACCATTGTTCATGGACCAGCAAGGAAACCAGGGGTAAAACTGCAGTGGGAAACAGGAACTAGGATTAGACAGGTGAAAGGAAGTGTCTCTATAGGTGACCTATGCAAAGTAAAAGTGTTTGAACTGCTGCAGAGGCCTGAGCCCCCACTAGAGCAGACAATCCCAAGGGAACCCTGGAGCCCACAAAACCAGACAGGCAGGAGGGTGGGAAGGAGAGAAATGGATTGGTGAAAGGAGGGAAGGGAAGAGGAGTAAGGGGGGAGAGAAGGAAAAGGAAGGATGAAGAAGGGAGGGGGAATGTGGGAGTGACGACCACTCATTATGTTTGTATAGAAGTAGATTTCTTAATAAAAAAGAAAAAATTAAAATTATTTAAATTTCATAAATTTAACACTCTATATTAACAATATAACTAACTAAGCAGAGGAAGCATATTTATTAAAGAATATTTTCTACCAAATGTTTAATATTCTTCCATAGCTTATTAAAAATTTTTAGATAATTAACAGGAAACAAGTATCATGCTGCCATGTGAAATATTCTCTTCAAACTTTCTATCAAGATAACATGATTTATGTATTTTATATATACAAATAAGACCACACATATGTAACAATACTTATGTATTAGTTATGTGTTTATACATCAAATAATTTTCAACAACACACTTTTTATCTGTTGCAAGTAATGTCATATTTAAAACTGGTATCTCTCTTAAAAATGAGAAGTTTCACTAATCACATTTACTGCATTAAACACGTAGTGTGAAGTGCATACATTGTAGTATGAGATAAATATATACTGCAAATACATAAATATGCATATAGTATGAAACAAACAAGTAGAGTGAACTAATGAGTAATACTTCATATGAAAAATGCCACAACAAAAGATCACCAAACATCTTGAATTTCATCCAATGACAAAACAAGTTGTAAATTTCCAGTGGAAAAATGATATTACCCTTATCATCTAATTTACAATAGTTCATACAAATTTTTATTTATACAGAATATTTTATATGAATCTCACAGAATTTTTGAAACAATTTTGCGACAGAGCAATAACTCAAACAATTGCAAGTCATTAGGAAAAAAATTACTTTTTTTAAATGTTTCAGAGTCTATATTTGTATTTTCATCTTCTAGTTTCAGTCTTCATGTTATTTACTTGTAAACAACTTGACAGGTCACTTTTCCTCAGCAATTATTGCTCCTTCTATAACCTTGGGGACTGACTTTATTTATCTTGAGTTTTTTGAGACTTTGTGAATTTAGTTAACTTCTTGAGCTTTGTAAGTTGTATTTACTTCCTAAGATTTAACATGATTCCTCTGAGGCATAATTTTCAATTTAGAGAAAGTAACTACATGATAGGTACCTTTAAGAGGTGGAGTTTAGTGGGGAAGCCTCGGAAACTGAGTAGAACTCAAATTACCTTCCTGCAGCAATCCTGAACTCATAGATAATTTAATTTCCAAGTAGGTTCACCTAGCCGAATCACTGTAGATTTATGATGTGGTCTGGTCTGCCAAGCACGCTATCTCCATTTGCCATCACTATAGTGTCTTTACTAGAACTAAAGTTAGGCCTCTAGACTCATGGACTAAGTAAACCTGTTTTCTGTATAAAAAGTTGCTTAAGTATTTTTATACCGGAAAATTAGGATAAATGCTTGAGCTTCCTCTATTCAATGTCAAATTCATGATGATTGCATTTCAAAAATGCAATTTAGAACAAGAGGTCATATTTGCTTATTAATGTTAGACTGAACTCATTTCACTAAGGTTACTTTGATGACATTATAAATTGCAGCTAGGGAGTACATAAAGTTTTTATTATTTCAAAAGATTAACTTTTTAAAAATTTTTTTATTATTATTTATTCAATTGTGCGTATGTATATGCCCGCGCGCGTGCGTGTGTGTGTAGAACCACCATGGACGCCTCCACCTCCTTCTGCCCTGGGATTCACAGGCTCCGCCCTACCAGGACCAGAAGCACAGGCCGCCCCCGCTTCCGCCTGGCGTCTATACGTGGGATCTGGGATCCGAACTCAGGACCTTCCGCCTGCAAGGCAGAGGCGTAACCCCTGAGCCACCTCTCCAGCCCCCAAAAGATTAACTTTTAAAACATAATAATTTGAATATATGATCCAAATAGAAATACACTATACTTCTTTTATTTTCCTTTTTTATGAATATGTCTTTTGAGTATATGCATGCATGTGAGAAGTGCATGCATTTTTATGTTTATATGTGCTTTTCTCTGCATGTGTATGTGTGTGTGTGCTTGCATGTAAGTGAGTGTATTTGTATGTTCACGTTTATGTATACAAGTGCACTTGAGTATGTGTCTGTACAGGTCCAAGTGTGATATCAGGAATCATCCTCAATAACTCTTCCACCTTATTTTCATGAGCCTGGCTGTCTAACTAATCCCAGAGCATTTGTTCCATTAGGAGATAGTCTGGCTAGACAATTTGTACTGCTTATTCCCAGGCTCTGCTCTGCAGGGGTAGATTTTTACCAGGTCTGTTTGTTTACAAGGCAAAGGTTTTTAGCCCAGAAATATATTTCTAATGGGGAATTGATGACAAGGGAACTGATGAAAAAAATTTTTACAAAGGCACCAAGAAGAATAAAACTTCAATTGTTAAAATCATGGCATTGACATTACAAGTTCAATGGTAGCAAAAATGAAGGCTAATATTAGTGAAAACAATGTAATTTTGCATCACTAAAATTCTCATGATTGAAATAATCCTACAATTGTGGATATTTGGAAGGTATTGTGACTACAGAAGTCATTTCTGATTAGTTGTCTTGTGGAATATAATATTTGGAGTGAGACCTTGAGGTAATAGCAGACTGCTTTCTTACCAAGTCTTCTAACTGCATTCCAACTGCCATGAAATAATGTTTATGAACAATTATAAAGGCTCCATTACTCTAAAATAAATTACAAAATGAATTCTTACAAATATTTCATAACAATTCCAAGATTATTCACATTACTATATGCTGCTAATGTTTGATTTATGGATGAATATTATTTAATAAAAAGTTAGTTAGGTTACATGTTAGCTAGAATATTAAACTCACTATTAAACAATTAACTCAAAGTGTGTGCCCCATTCCATAAACAAACCAGAATAGTATGAATCCTCTGTCATTGTGTAGGACAAAATGCAGTAATAAGTCTGTCCTTAGCAGGCCAGGACGTATAGATGCCAGAATGAGGTCACTTTAATTTGAATAACTTTGCCAATTTTACTAGATATAATATAGAATTTGTTACATTAATTCTTTCTTCAAAACATTCAACTTCATAATGTTTCAGATAAACAGTTTGTGCAGCTCCTTTGTGCAAGAAAGATTATTTGTTGTGTTTGCATGTATACATCTTCGTGTTTGTGTGTGTGTTTGTATTTATATACAAAATTATATATATTAAATATAACATATACATATACATGTCTGTATGTGTGCTTATGGATAAGTTTGTGTGTGTGTGTGTGTGTGTGTGTGTGTGTGTGTGTGTGTACTGGCTCATTCACATGCTGATTGGTAGCAGATGCCTCTGTTGTTATGGACTCTCAAGTCTACCTTCAAAGTCATGTGCGTATACATTATTTCCTTGGCACAAAGTCAATACTCTTAACTAATGAAATGTGAAATCAAAATGGCATTAAACGACTAAATTAGAAGTGGAGAAGTCGGTTGATGGCATTTGGCATTCAGATACAAATACAGGAGACATGAAGGTGAAAAAATAAAGTTGGAGACTTTTCCTCTGTTTATAAATGGATTGGATGTGAACCATCGCTAACTATTCTCATTTGAATGAACACGTTACCTTGGGCTTTAATTATAAGCTAAGTGAGGATGTAAGTAGTAGCTGGAGCTGACAAATGTGCATGTAGAATGTGCCTTAGAATATAATCACATTCCCTTCAGAGAAGTAAGGATATAATAAACAGAGCAGCGTGACTCCATGTTACTTATGCATGAATTGGGCAATGAAGAAGACAGTTGAGATAAGGGGAGTTTCATCGTGAAAGCATTATTAAGGCAATGGGATCTTAAGTTCAGATAGACATGTCTGTTCTATGCGTATGTCTGTATAACATAAGGGACCCCCAAGTCATCCAGAGATAATTTTTTTCAAAAATGTTAAAGTGCTAAGCCAAAGAGCATGAGACTTTATTTTTTTTTCAATTAGACTCTGCAATAGTGTTATTGACAGTATCAACAGCATACCTATCTTAAAAGATATTTTGAATTTGTTATTTCATAATATTCCACTTCAAATTTCCACCCCTTTTTAAATTCTGCTAAATCCTGAGTATTCTGTGATTTTTAGGAGTTCTCTGTCAATTTAACCATTGTCATCTCCACTACAAAATTGAAAATTTGGTCCAGAGAGATGGCTCAGGGGTTAAGATTCTGCCTTGCAATTAGAAGGATGTGAGTTCAGATCCCAGAGCCTATGTTAAAACACCAGGTGGAAATGGCAGCAGCTGTGGAAGACAGAGACTGGAAAATCCCACAGGGAAGCCAAGAGACGGTATAGAAATCCAGGATGATTTCTGAAGTAACTGTTGGTCCTCCACAGGTACACATGGTGCTCTCAGAAAACACACACACACACACACACACACACACACACACACACACACACACACACATGCACGCACGCACACACATACACACACACACACACAAATTCAATGTTGCATTTATTATTTTTGCATGTTCTACTCTTTAGAATTCCCTGTTTGTCTGCTGAAGAAGCTGGATATCAGACTGGATTCTTCAAAATACAGCTGTTATCCCATGTCTGATTCTGGCTATTCAACCCAGAGTCATTGTTTGCTAGGCAAGTGCTGTCTCATCACGATTCCTTTAAAACACAATATTGTCATCTCTCAGAAAAGGGAAATATTAGACAGAAGGGAAATATGGACCCTTCTGGATGGGTCGTACTCAGTCCTCTGCACTGCCTTCCCTCTTTGAGTATCTGGGTGATCAATCATTGTTTGGAGAAGGGAGGGAACTTAGGATATGTGTGAATGTGGAAGTAGTTCACAGTTCAGGCAGCAGGTGGTCCACCCCACCTCTATCTACAGGTGAGCCCGCAAGTCTTCCTGGAAGCAGAATTGTCTGCACCCTCTTCAAGTCACGCCAAAGTCCAAGTGCTCCCTCACTGGCCAATTTTGCCAAATCTGACTGTAATGTTCTCTCTACCGGATCCTATGTGTCTATCTTGTGACTACCTTAGGTCAGTCTGACTTTGCTTCTCCTTCACTTTTGCTTTGTGTATTTGTGTCCTCTTCCCTGCGCATCATCCTGGTAAGAAGCTGAATGGTGTTCTTTCATGCTTTGATTAAACCACACGGTAGCTTCCTGTTGTCTGAATTGCTGCACTTCTCGCTTTGGTCCATGTACTTTGGGATGTATTTTTCTTTTGTCAGGCATTTTGTCATAGAACAAAAGCTTACAGCAAAAGCTTCAGCACATGCCAAATGTATCTTTGTTCATTTTACTATATCAGTGAAATGTTCACTTAGTAATGAGGTGCTGTATGTGTTTGGGCCTGGGATGAGACTTGTCTATCCTTGGGTTTTAAGAAAAGAGAAGAGAGATGAGGTGGGGGAGATGTGAGGAGGTACACATGCACACTAGACAGGGAAACACAAAAAAACAAAGAATCATATAGACATAGATTAAATATTTAAAACAAAATTTGCAAAAATGATCTATCAAAAATACTAGTGACAAGTCGCCTTTTGTAGCATATCCTTTGTGTACAAGCAATTGTTAACCCTAAACACTGGGAAAAATGGATATGATATCTATTTTCCCTACTTACAGTCTAATAGATAATTTATTCTTAAAGTTGTTTTAGAGGTTTGTATGCATATTAATTGTTTCAAGCTAATTAAGACACTGTGTCAAATGTCAGGAACAAAACAAGTCTAAAATGAAATGTATGATTATTCTATCTCCAATATCTTTCACTGTTTAAAATTTTGCTATCTTTTCCACTGTACAAACATATTTTCTCCAATGCACAGATTTTATGTGCTTTTATTTATTTTGTGTGTAATATTGTGTACATTATACATATGTGTATGTTCTTATTTGTGTCTGTTCAAGTGGCACCATCCACCTTATTTTTTTGAGGGATACTGGATTTGAATTTAGGTTCTTCTGTTTGCTAGGCTGAAGGGCGGGACCATCTGCATAACAGTGAGTATGTAGAAGTCATCTCATGTAGACCTTGCTGCCCGTAGACAGCACTTTATCCACTGAGACACACACTTCAAGTACTTAGTCCTACGTTTTATTAAAATGGTACTTTACCAGACAATTCTTTAGCTGTGTAGTGATGTAAGCATTATCTCTGAGTAAAACCAAGTGGAAAAAGGTCTAAGTCTTTGATGAGCACAGCTCTGCTGGATGAAACTATTTGAATATATATCTCTGAAGAGATTTTTTGAGTCCTGACCATGAATACTTTTACAGCTCACTGCAGACTTTAGTGAAATTCTATGTCTCTAAAGAAGAATTATAACCTTGTCTCCCCTTCACTATCCCTGTGGAACATGGCTCTGAATTCTGAGAGATTGGAAAAACAGGTACATTCTTGGGATTTCAAGGAGTGACACCTTTCATAGATGTCAGCAGAAATTGACAGAACTAATTGCTTTACCAAATAACCTGAAGAACATTTAACCCTGTTTTTAAGAACTGCTTTGGCAAGTTGTGATTGCAGTGTGCAGTCTCCAGCTTCATATCCCCCTTTGCTGAGGTTCTGAGGACTTTACAGCATGAGTTTCCAGGGGTTTGGTGACTATAAAAGTGAGACATCAGTACTTCTTTGGTTTATCCTGGTACACAATAGCTTGTCTAATAAGTAGATGCTATAAATACATGTGTTAGAATCATAACTTCACTTCAGCATAGGTCCCTCAGTAAGAAATAATTTGTCATAGATAATTCCAATTATTGTACAAAGAAGAGTTATATTTTACCTAAGCAATTAGTTGATTTGTATAGTAAAGGCACATAATGTTGGCTTCCAGAAAATCAGTTTTAGATTATTCTCTAAATCTTGGTGTCAACTTTGGCTCCAATCCTTAGTCTAAATTTTTATTTTGATATTAGTAGTACTTTAGAGTACACATTAGAAAATTATTAGTATAAATTGTACAGGACCAAAGACAATTTGTTTCTAAAGATCTTTAAGTGTTACATATCTTTACCCTATTCCTTCTTTCCTGCATTCTCAAGGAAAGACTGCCTGAACTATCTTGATGACATGTGATGGAAGTGTCGCTTCTGAAACTGTACTCAATATCAGTAGAGTTATTTAGACTTCAGTGATTTAAAGGTCAGGATGAGGTTCTGTACTTTTTTAAATTAATGGGGAAAACATATATACTTATCACTGCAGTTTACCAGTTACATTTCAAGCTTTTCCTCAAGCTTTATCAATGAACTCAGGACTATTTTGCCATCATAAGACATTTGACTGGGTCTCTTTTTCCTTTAAGATACTCATTCAATTTCCATACATCAGTTTGTAGATGTTTAGAGTATAACATTACTCAATATGAACCATGTACTTTAGTGAAAAAATGGAAACATATAAATAATTATTTCCTAAATGAAACAATGCATATCTAGAAAAAGATACTCAGTATTTAATAAAATATAAGTATATTCAGCAATACAAGGGATGCAAGTCATCTAAATAACAAAATATTCAATGCTCTGTCATAATTGATTTGAAAGTATCAATGTCAGCTGAGTTAACATGCTACTACTGCTGTTAACTACAATAGTAAAAAGAACATTCAATAACCACTGTCTGTTCTCTAAAATTACATGAGTCAGTTAAGTAAGAGTAAGTCATTAGGGAATTCTCCTGCCAAATAAGTATCATGATAGGTAGTTCCTGTCAGTCAAAATTTTCCCCAAATAAATCTCTTCAGTACCTTTTTCATTTAGGCAGGAAACCCAAAGAAAATTCTGTCCTAAAATCTCTGCCTTTCATATCCTCCCTTTAGTAGAAATCAGACATATATCAAGATTAAGACAAAAGAAAACCATATCAGAGAAAAATGCAATTAGTCATGATACGGGCATTTCAGTATTTTGCCTCAAATGTAATAATGCTTCAGTTTGACAAGTTCCCTATTGACATTTTGAGATGTTTTCTCTCTTCTTTCAAGTAAGGATGTCCCATAGCATCTATGTGATAGAGAAAGAAGACAAACTGATCTTGTTACCCATATGACCACCTTGAGGGCACGGGGCAGCTTGCAGAGCACATGCTGCGCTTCTGGTGTCAATAACAATATCTAAATAACACAAGTTTTAATTGCAGTCATCTTTTGTAACAGACAACACTCCCGGTGCTCCCTGGGCACTTTTCAATTTAATTATACCAAAACGTGCTGCCCTGATTTTCATGAATTAGGACAAAGTCACCCTCCGTCACCATCTGAAATCTCAGATGTTCCTTCCCATTCGGTAATGAAAATAAAAATTATTTTCCTTGGCAACTCAGGCGATGTTCTGGTTAATTATGTGTATATAACTCTCTGATGATTTGCATATTTTATAGATGGCTAGTCCTCTATTGCACATTCTTTTATTTTTATTTACTGAGCATGTTATGATTTCACATTTGAGCCATCATTCATTTTGTAAGAAAATGTTTTTGGAACAATATTTTCTATACAATTTATGAATATATTCTCATTTTGTATTAGCGTCACAAAACCTGTAGTTGGTTTTAAGTCCTTCAAATATGTTGTAGCTTCAAAATAGTTACTATTGAAATGAAACTTTATGTGATTAAAAAGTGAAAGCATACATACAAGTAATAGGAATGAAAGGATGGCTCAGTTGTTAAGACTTTGCCTCACAAGCCAAAGGACCTGAGTTTGGATCCCAGATATCATGTAAAATCCCTGGATGGAAATACATGTAATTTAAACTCCCCCCCCCCTCGGAGAGCAGAGACCAGGAATCCCCAGATCAAAGCAAAAAGGAGGTAAATAAACCAAGATGGTCCTACTGCCACCCTTGGTCCTCCGAAGGCACGCACAGTATTCTCTTCTACTCACATCCACACTCACACATACATAACCACACTACATGCAAAAAATAAATAAAAATAGAGACAACACTCATTCTTTTCTTCCAATGCTTCAAGAGTGGCCTCAAAGTATGTGAGATTTAGAAATGGGCATATAGTCCATATCTCCATTAAAAGGAGGACTAATTTAGTAATAAATTATTGGCAATAAAAACTGTTTTATTTTCAACAGAATCAAAATATTTGGTTAAATATTATGAGCAAAAATGAATTCATTTGAGTGTGTATGTTATTAGATTGAGTGACTTCTACATTTTTCTGTATTATGGGGTAGGAAACCTGCATGGAAGATATGATTGATTTCTACTTTCTGAGCAGATTTCTTTTGACTGGCAGGCTGCACGGCTGGTCAGTGGCAGAGTGGTAATTTGTTTTGTGCTTTATCACATCAAAGCATTTTTTGGCCAGTATGATAAGTCTCCCAAAGAACAGGGATGAAGAGAATGTTCAAATGATTTCACGTTAATAGCCTTTTTCAATTAATGAATTCAGAGGGATATGGAATTGCTTATTAGAAACAATGCTATATATACTGTAGAAAATAGTGAAAACATTCCTGACACTGTCAAGATTATGACACTATATGTTTGTCCAATTTCTCTGTTTATAGAACCACTAAAATTGATTGTCTTTAATGGATACGTCCTATTAAACTTACAGTTTACTCTAAGGCCTGAACATACAGAATTCAATGTAATACTGTTAATAAGGCTAATACAGTCACTTCAGGCACCTTATAAAAAAATAGAGCCTGCAAAAAATTCTGTTTAAATAGAAGGAGGCTTGATCCCAATCTGACATTTTCCTTTATTCTAAGCTCCTTAAATCAGGAGAAAAAAAATTATATTTCCAATAGAAATATAAATGACTTTTTGTGGGACTGCTCTTTCCCTATAGATTAAAGCCCCCTGGAGGCCGGTAATATATCATCTGCTCTCAGGGCGGAAGACTGAAAAAGGAGCAGCTTGCTTACATTTTTCTTTTAATTCATCACGAGCTCAAGTTCTTTTTTTTTAATTAAGGATTTTCCTTTTATAAACACATAATGAGTGGTCGTTCCCGACCTCTCACGCCCTCCTTTACTCTTTGCTGCCTTTCCTCTCAACCTCCCCTCCTTTCACCAATTCATCTCTCTTCCTCCCACCCTCCTGCCTGTCTGCTTGTGTGTCCCATTGTTCTCTATCGGTTGTCTTCTCTAGAAGGGGCTCAGGCCTCTGTGGCAAATTAAGTGGCCTCCTTGGGAAGACTCACAGATAGGGACGCTCTCCTTCACTAGTCTAGCATCGGCCCATTTCCCACTGTGTGTAGTTGTTTCTCCTGAGTTCCTCTCTGGTCTGTGGGGGGGGGGATGTTGATGTGTCAGCCGCTTTGCGGGTCTGGTGAGGGTCTCATTGCAGTGAGCTGACTTCCTAGACGCAGCAGTCCTGCCAGCAGTGAACCTTCCCACCTTCAAGCTCTTTTCTGCTGTAGGATGGGAAGAGGTTTGCTTGGCCTAATTTGGACTGAGTGTTGTAGAGTCGCTGATATTCTGCCTTCTGGTTGTTGCTATTGTCTATTTCACTACTCTTCAATTGCAATAGACTATGTTTGAGTTTTGAGATCTTTTCTTATCTAAAGATATAATGAGAGGCATTTAGATAGTGGTTAACTATCAGGTATTTGTGGTTAGTATTAAGATGTCTGATTCTTTCTGATGTCAATTTTTTCCCCTTCCTGTTGTTGTTCAGCTTGTTTGTTTGTTTGTTTGTTTTTTGCTAGGTATGTTTCTTGTCTTGGGGAAGGAGGTGGCTAGAGGCAAGTGGGCAGGTAAATGATTACTTGAAGAATAACCCTACTCTCTACTGTGTCCTATTCCTGTTACTCCCTCCCAGGGGCTCATTTCCTTCCTTCCTTCCTTCCTTCCTTCCTTCCTTCCTTCCTTCCTTCCTTCCTTCCTTCCTTCCTTCCTTCCTTCTCCTTCCCTCCCTCCCTCCCTCCCTCCCTGCCTCCCTCCCTCCCTTCCTTCCTTTCTTTTTCTTTTTCTACATGTGTGTATGCTTCTATGTATGTGTACTAGAAGGCACTTGAGTGTGTGTGCCTGTGGACATCCAAGGATGACAGGAGGAATGACACTTCATTATTCTGTCTATTTATTGCTTTGTTACAGGCTCCAACTTCCTGAGCCAGAATTATAGACTGTCAACATTTCCACACGGTGGTTTTAAATGGGATCTGGAAATCTGAACTCAGGTCCTTCTGCCTTAAAACAACTTATTTTAATTATAAAACTGAACATAACTTGCAAAGTTTAACATGACTAAAGCCTCAGTTGTTACACAATTTAGGAACCTGAAGCAACTAAGTAGATGGGTAGCCTTCTCCAGGTCACAGGAGAACTGGTTTAACAGAAAGACATCATCTGTATTAGTTTTATAATTAACTCCTAAGACATCTCACCAGCCCAGGGCCTCATTTTCTATAACTTGCATAGAGGATTAGAAAGATAACAGAACACATGTCACATCTTTCTGAATTAGCACATTGATAAGTGATTTATCACAAGTCCACAGTCATCTGTATTTACATTTGTTTTAAAATAAAAATACTGAGATTACTTATATTTTTGATGTCTGCCTTTTAAACCAGTTCTGCTGAGACCTAGAGAAGGCTATCCATCTACTGTGCTACTTCAGGTTCCTAAATTATGTAACTCCAGAGACTTTCGTCATGTTGAACTTTGCAAGTTATATTCAGTTGCACAATTAAAGGACTCAATCTGGTGTTTGATTTAAAAATAAAAGGGGGAATAAAAACATGTATTTCCCTGTTCCTCCAACAACAGCAAAAAAAAAAAAAAAAAAAAAAAAAAAACAACACACTGTTTGTTACATGAAAAACATTTCTAAAATCTAACAGTGAAGAGTAAGGCAGATGATCAGCAACTTTACCATCTTTAAAAAAAAAAAAAACACATGAGTGCACAAAAACAACACAAAAGCACATTCTCTAGGTCTTATTTTGTCTAATTTACATAAAGCTGAGGAATCTGGCTTCTGGTGCAGAAAACAGGCCCCAAGCAAAATCTGTAATTCTCTCTCTTATATTGACATGAACCAGAAATGCCCCCTGAAGATCAGAAAGATTATAGGCAGTAACTTCCCCAATTAAGCATATTTCTGAACATGGTAGTAAAGAGTGTTGACCACACACATCAATGCCCATCAGGGATTATGTAATAAACTTGACTTTGGTGCCTGTCAGAATCTTGCAAACAGCCATTCCATCCTGCCAAGATGGCACAGGATGAGCAGAGTAAGGATTTCATTCATACCTGATAATAAAACAGAAAACTCCATCCTTTCTACGGTGTCATTATAAACCACTGGGTACCTGGCTTCCACTCTATTGATATAAAAATGTTCTAACTCTGTCCCTGCTGAGTGAAGTTAGACAAAGCCCAGTGTAAGGACAAGACATGCCAAATAAGGTCTAATGACTAACTAGAACTCACTTCCCTTTCCATAAATTATGCAGAGCCACACATAGCTTTCTATCACTTTGGGCAGCGTTTGTCCTTACACAATTACACAAATAATGAAAATCTGAGTTTAAAAAGACCCCCGTATCACTCCAAACCAGTAAAATATCCACTTGAACAAAAAGAAAAAAAATCAATAGTTCTTATATCCAATTGAAAACGTTTATCAGAGAAAATGTTTTGAAGGAGCCTTTATAAAACATTTCAAGGAGCCATTATGAGGGTATTTGAATGCATGGAAAATATTGAACAAAAGAGGAAATCTTAACAAAGAAATAAAATATATAAAGTAAAACCAAATCAGCAGCAGAATGGACAGGTCAAAGCAAAATCATTGAATTGCAACACAGAATAGCAATTATACCATCTGAAAAACAGAGAAGCAATAAATCGAAAAAAATAATATAGAGTCTGACAGTCCTGTGGGTCTCTTGCAAAATGTATAAAATCACATCATCAGAGATTAAAAAATACAGTAGATATTTCTCAGGAAACCAATGGCTAAAAACTACTTCCTAAGTTTATAAGGGCAAAAACCTATTGATTTTCAAACTTGAGAGAACTCCAAATTGGATAAATCCAAATAAATCCACATGAAAATATATCAAAATCAAGCTCCAAGGACTTAAAAACAAAGAAATTGTATTAACATCTTTAGATAAAAACAAACTAAAAATATTATTCCTAACAAATAAAAACATCATGTTTCCCAACCAAGATTGTGGGAACTGGTGGTAGATATATCCCATTTAGGACCAAATATTCCAGAGTTACTCATTGTCTGCACTTTGGTCAGCTGGGATTCTCAGTATTAAATGATGTCATCTATTAGTAAAAGAAGGTTCTCAGATGAAGATTGAGAGCTACACTAAAATATGTATTGAAATCTAAGTATCAAGAAGAGAGTTTGATATCATGTTTACCTAAGTTAAAAAGAAATTGTGGTTTGTTAAGCACTAAGGCCTATGACCTCTGAAGATATAGATTCTTGGAGATTTTCATTACAAGGCATGAGTTGCTGCCCAAGGGATGGAAAGTTTGAGACTCTCAAGAGACAATAAAATGGTGCAACTGTTTAAAAATTATTAAACATAGGTTAATGTTTAAGCTAGAAATTTTTGTCACATGACTACTGCATGAGAAATGAAAATATATGAGGACATAAAATCTTGTACATGGATGTTTATCCATAATATATATGTTCATCATTCACAAAGAATAAAAACAGAAGCAAAACAAATTGTCCATCAAGGATGAAAATATAAAGTTGTGATCTAGCCATCCAATGAAACAAAAAAACATGAAATGCTGATGCATGCAATAACAGGGATGAACCTTGAAAACGGAATGTGAAAGGAGTCAGCTGAAAGATTTATCATTATATGACTTCAGTTCTATGAAATATTAAGAAGAGACAAATCTACAGACACAGAAACATTTCATTATAGTTTGTGTTGCGTTTAGAAAAAAAATAATAAAATGATAGATTATCTTCTAGTTCGTGGCACATATTAATGCCCCCAAATAATATTTATTCTATTTTCTTTTTTATATTTACTTTTGAGAGATGGGGGAGAGAGAGAAAGAGAGAGAGAGAGAGAGAGAGAGAGAGAGAGAGAGAGAGAGAGATTACATGCACATGCATGCCATGCCACACAAGTAAAGATCAGAAAGAACTTTCAGAAGTCAGTTGCACCGTCCACTCTGTGGGCCTCCAGGGACTGGACTCAGGTCACCAAGTTTGCAAGCAGGCACCTTGCCTACTATTCTGTATCATTAGACCATCTTATAATATTTTCAAAAAATCATAAAATATATTTAATCATATGTTACCTTAGCAAAGGAATGTTAATACAGAATTATACAACAAAAGTCACTAAAAATATAATGCTAAGAAAGTAAAATGAAAGTCTAAATTAATTTTCATATGTTCTGCTTATTTTTCAACTTCTTACTCACTCACTAATATACCCATTCATATGCATAATTGGGCACATGCATTTCCTTTATTTGTACATATTGATCATCTATTTAAAAATAATGTCCAGATATTATTTATGTGGTTTATTTCCTTCATGACCCTCTGTTCTTGGAAGTGTTCCAAACTAAAAATAAATGTTCATACTCTTCTTGACAAGTTATAGGAGAGATGCTGGTTTTTTTGTCATTGACTCTTTACACCAAATACTAATTTATATTTTTCCCTCTGATCCTATATGTGACAAATATTTCTATAAGAAGCTTTTTTTTTTTTTACAACATACAATGTTCCCAGAACTCAGAATTCTAGGCAACATATATTTATGTTCAAGTATGAGGGACTAAGGGTGCGACAGTCAACATGTAAAGAGCAAAGGAATATAGGAAGAATATTGTTACAAATATTCATGAGCTGTATTCTACTTTCCCCTTAAATTTGTTTTGGGTCTTTTCATCTCTTAGAACAATGCTGAAAGCAATCCTATTGTAGGCTGACAGTTACAGATCTTTACACTGCTCACGTAAAGTCAACATGAAACTTCTATCCACTAACCAGCAAGAGAATACACATCCCAGGTTGTACAAAACAGACTTCTTCCAGGCTGTGAGGACTTTTCTCTGAGGCCTGGTTGGGGAAACCTCCATGGGGTAAAGCAGTGATTTTCCAAAGCAAATCACAAAACTGCAACTTTGAGGACACTGCAAACATTGTTTTGAAAAGCTCTGTGTGACTCTTAAACTTTTTGCCAAAACAAAATATTCTGAAGCTAGATTTCATGGACATAGAAACATACTGATTTCACTGTCTATTTTTACTAATTCCAAAAAAAAGACAAAAGCAGAATATAAAGCTTAAGGTGGAATATGGATCTAAGACAGAATTCCGTGGAGACGGATGTCCGCTGCATGTTTTTCAGCAGAAGAGCAACATCATAAAGATTTAATGCCTGAGTACATGGACCTGATTTGAGACATTTTCTACTTTCATGAAGTATAATTAGAAAAAAAAAGCAGTTAGATAAATTACAATTGAACAATTTTGTGGAGATCTCATAATGTGTTGTTGTTTTTTTTTCTTGTGTGTTTGTAATATGGTTTGTTATTTCTCTTGTATTTAGCATATTTTATTTTGTTTACATTTATTCATCTTTCATTATACTAAAACTCTTATTGTGTCTGAATGCCAGGAAGCAGGTTATAACTCTAAAGGAAGAGGAAATTACCACTTTAATACTTTAATGGGCTACATTACTATACAAACAAACTATTTAAAAACATTAAATATTCGATTTCAAATATTATTGACATCTTCTAATAAATCTAATGTCTCTCTATATATACTACTGTCTGTGGATGCATTCATATGCACACATAATTTAAATAAATTACAATCAAATATTGAATAATGAAAATAACAAAGAAAATTGCATACAATTGTAGTTTCCCCAGTAAAATCAAGAAGAGCTTGGAGAGATGTTCTTCAAGTATTAAATGAACAAAAATGTCAACCCAGGCTGACATACCTGGCAAAACTATCTGTCATGATCGAGGTAGAAAGAAAAGTTTTCCAGCACAAAAAAAAAATTTGAAAGCTTGCATGTCTACCAAACCAGGCCTTCAAAAAATGCTACAAATGATACTCAAGTTTGAAGAAACAAACAAGCATATCCAGGAGGACAGAAGGAAAGTATAATACCACCAAAAACTAAAAGCCAAATAATACACTTTTAAAGGCCACCAAACATCTGGAATTAAAAATAATTTCTCCATTATAACGTTAAATGTCAATGGAATAAATTTACCAATCAAGAGACACAGATTACAAACTTGGATTAAAAATCACAACCTATCAATCTGTTCACCACTTAGGTACATCCTAAAAATCCATTCAAACCAAAAAAAACCAAATTCAAACCAAAAAAAATCATAAGATACACAGATGGATACTACATTTTAGTCAGAGGTAACATGCATCAGAAAGATTTTGCAATACTGAGCATATATGCCCCTAATACAGGCCCCTCCAAATTCATTAAGCAAATTCTACAGCATCTAAAGCTAAGAAATCAACCCCCAAATGGTAATTGTTGGGGATTTCAACACTGCCCTCTCAACATGGGATAGATCAACAGGTCAAAAACTTAACAGACACACTTTGGAACTTGATTAAACCCTTACTGAAATGGACCTTACAGATCTCTATCAGACTTTTCATCCATGCACCAAAGAAGACACATTTTTCTCAGCAGCACATGGAACTTTCTCCAAAATAGATCACATATTGAGCCATAAAATGAAATCTCCACATATACAGGAAAGTTGAAATTCTAGCCTGCGCCCTATCAGACCACCATGGTCTAAAGTTTGACATCTAAAGCAACACAACAAACAACAGAAAATACACTAACTCCTGGAAACTAAACACTATGATGCTGAATGAGAATTGAATTCAGGAAAAAAATTAAAAAGGAAATTCAAGATTTCCTGGAAGTGAATGCTAATGAAAATACAACTTACCAAAATCCTTGGTAAACAATGAAAGCTGTACTAAGAGGTAAGTTCATAGCTCTTAATGCCTACATTAAAAAAATTGAAACATCACAATTAAATAACTTAATAGTGCAGCTTAAAGCTTCAGAGACACTAAAGCAATCCACCCCAAAAGCAGTAGAAGAGAGGAGATTAGCAAAATCAGGGGAGAAATATCTAAAATTGAGATAAGGAAAAACAATACAATCACCCAAAGAGCTGGTTCTTTGAAAAAATCAATAAGATTGATACACCCCTAGCTAAATTAACCAAAAGCAAGAGAGAGAAAATCCAAATTAACAAAATTAGAAATGAGAATGGAATTATCACTTCTGATACCCAAGAAATCCAGAGAATTATAACATCATATTCCAAAAACTTATACTCTGTGAAATTTGACAACACAAAAGAAATGGATGAATTCCTAAGTAAGCACAACTTACTTAAATTGAATCAGGAAGTTCTGAATTATTTAAATAGTCCTATAACATATGAGGAAATCGATGAAGTAATCTTGAATCTTCTCACCAATGAACTTAGCACAGGGTTCTACCAGACATTTAAGGAGCTAATAACACCAATACTCCTTAAACTGTTCCATCAAATAGCAAAGGAAGGAACACTATCAAATTCTTTCTATGAATCTAATGTCATCTTAATCCCAAAACCTAATAAAGATACACTTAAAAAAGAAAACTGTAGGCCAATCTCTCTGATGAATACAGATGCAACAATTCTCAACAAAGTCTTAGGAAATAAGATTCAAAAACATATTAAAAAGACCATTCATGGGGATCAAGTAGACTTTATTGCAGGCACACAATGTTGGTTCAACATATGCAAAAAATATATATAATCCACCATATAAACCAGTCCAAAGTCCAAAACCACATGATATTCTCGATAGATGCAGAAAAAGCTTTTGACAAGATCCAACAGCCCTTTATGATCAAAACCCTAGAGAAGGTTAGAATGGAAAGAATCTTTGTCAATATAATAAAAGTAGTATACAACAAGCCTACAGCAAGGATTATACTCAATGGGGAAAAACTTGAAGCATTCCCGCTTCAATCAGGAACTAGACAAGGCTCTCCACTCTCACCACCTCTATTCAATATTGTACTTGAAGTCTTAGCTGAGGCCATACGACAAGAAAGGGAGATAAAAGGGATTCAAATCAGCAAGGAAGAAATCAAATTATCCCTATTTGTAGATGACATGATGTTATACCTGAGTGATCCCAAAAAATCCACCAGGAAACTCCTAGAACTAATACAGAAGTTCAGCAGGGTGGCAGGATACAAAATAAATGTACAAAAAACCAGTGGCCTTCCTATATGCCCAGAATGAAAGAAGTGAAAAAGCCCTGAGAGAAACAATCCCATTTACTATAGCTCCTAAAAAAAATAAATACCTTGGTATAAACCTAATCAAGGAAGTAAGAGACCTTTACAATGAAAACTTTAAAACCCTAAAGAAAAAAATTGCAGAAGACACCAGAAGGTGGAAAGACCTGCCATGTTCCTGGATTGACAAAAACAATATCATAAAAATGACCATTCTACCAAAGGCAATATACATTTTCAGTGTTATACCAATCAAAATCCCAAAGCAATTCTTTAAAGAGGGTGTGTATAAACATATGTGTACAAAGAAATACTTTTTGTTGTGTTTTATTTTCCACATACTGGTTACAAGCTAATACTCCTTGGATAGTGTCATAGTTAAGCACAGGAGTCAGCTTGACTCTTGAGGGTTTGACCCTTGACACAGTTGTAGAGACTTGATGGTTGAGTTAAACTCAGAGCAAACCTGAAGGTAATTGTCTAGCTGATGGGGAAGACCCAGCCCATGGTGGGTGGGATTAGGCCCTGAATAAATCACACAGAGCTGGTTGAGAGAGTTGGCATCCTTCTGTATACTTGGCCAGACATGCTGGTCTAGCAAGTAAGGATTGTCCATCTCTCAGCCGTTATGCAGTGATGGCGTGGCCAGTTCCCTTGGCCCTGGTGTTAGTGCATGCTCTCTCATCAAGCTGGACTAAGAACTGTAACGAAGAATCATAAAAGAATAAACCCTTGGGACTGGAGAGGTGGCTCAGTGGTTAAGCCTCTGCCTTGCAGGCAAAAGGTCCTGAGTTTGGATCTTAGACGCTACGTATAGATGCCAGGCAAAAGTGGGGGCGACCTGTGTTTCTGGTCTTGGTAGGGGAGAGTAAACAAGGAGGAGGTGGAGGCGTCCATGGTGGTTCCCAAATTCGTCCATGGTTCTACACACACACACATACACACACACACACATATGCGCACACACACATACACGCACAATTGAATAAATAAAAATTAAAAAGAAAAAAGAAAAAAAAGAATAAACCTTTGTTCCCTTAAGCTGTTTAGTGGTCATTTATCAGCAACCATGCAGGCGGACTGCAACAAGCACCAAATGCTGGAGAGGATGTGGCAAGAAGGGAGCTCTCCTACATTGCTCGTGGGAATGCAGGCTTATACAACCACTCTGGCGAGCCGTTTGGCGATTCTTAAAAATGTTAAAGATTAAAATGCCATGTAATCCTGCTATTCCACTTTTGGGAATAATCCCCCATGCAGCAAAAACTCCCCTTGATAGGACAAGTACGACCATGTTCATAGCAGCACTGTTCACAATAGCAACGTTATGGAATCAACCCAAATCCCTAACAGTTGACGAGTGGATAAGGAAAATGTGGTACATTTATACAATGGAATATTAATCATCCATAAAAAAGGATGACAATTAAATTTGCCAGGAAATGGATGAAATTAGGAAAAATTATATTGACTGAAGTATCCCAGACACAGAAAATTAAGCACCGTTTGTACTCCCTAATAGGTGGATCCTAGTACCAAATCCACTTAGTGACACACTCAAAGACAAATCTCTGTAATACCTGCAGTAATTGCTAAGATTATAAGCAGGGAGAGAAGGGAAAAAAGGGCCCCGCCAGCAACGAGAGAGGGGATCATGTTACAGTAGAGAAAATAGGCCACCATCAAGGACTGCAAGTAAGTAATGAGACATCTGGTTTAGCTCACAGACTTTCCTTCCTGGTCACTTGCATCTTTGTGAGGTATGATCTCACCAGAAAGAGAGGGCATAGAGCCTGGCAGATAGAAGGTAATCATCCTGCAAATGGGAGACTGCCCCCCCTCACAGCGGTCTCCTATTCTTATTCAATCTACCTTTGAATCTACTCTTATAATGACTCTATTTTAACAGCCTTTTATCTCTGGCCAGAGGTTGACATCCAGTACCCATCAGGATGGAGCCAAGGGCAGTGCAGGAGCAGCAAAACTGGGAAAAAAAAATCACTAAACCATAATTCATAAAATCAGAGACTCTACATCACCACCACCCGGAACCAGACCAGCCTAATCTCTCCCCATCCTAAAGCTCAGGGGAATTTGCAGAAGAGGGGGCGGTAAGATTGTAAGGGCTTAAAGATGGGGAGGTGCAATGATATGCAAGATACTCCACACAAGTTAGGGCCAAAGTAATCATAATAGGACTTTGCATGACCTGTACAATGACTAACATATCATTGGCTCCTCAATGTCTAACATAGATCACAGGCACTAGGATCCTTAGAGGCAAGGGATTAACACCCACAATAGTATTCCTATACTACAGGGGAACACAAAAAATAGCTCTAGGCAATGCCATTGAGTCCTTACACCTCATCAGAGAAGAGGACCCAGAGGGAAGTTTGACATGCACACTAAAGGATGCTCCAAGAATGGGGGGGGCGGCAATGGGAGAAGGAGAGGGAGGGGGGAAGGGAAGGGGAGAGAGGGAGAGGGAGTAAAGGGATCCAGGGAGAGGTGGAAGGAGGGAAGAACCTATCAATTTTATATGAGTGGAAGAATAAATTAAAAAAAAACAAAGTAAAACAATTGTAGTTTCCCTGGAAGCTTTCATTATCTGAGTGCAGATTCCCTAATATTTCAATTGTTTCAACTTTAACAAAAAATGAAAAGTTTGATAAAATATACATTTTAAAAAAGTGTGTTTGTCCCAGGAACCAGGCCAGTCTAATCTCTCCCCATACCAAAGCTCAGGGTAACTTGCAGAAGAGGGAGCAGTAAGATTGTAAGAGCCTAAAGTTGGGGAAGAATATGCAAGATACTCCACACAAGTTAGGGCCAAAGTAATCATAATAGGACTTTGCATGACCTGAGCAATGACCAACATGTCATTGACCCCTGAATGTCTAGCATGGATTATAGCTTCTAAGATCCTTAGAGGCAAGGGATTAACAGCCACAATAGTGTTCCTGTACTAAAGGGGAACACAAAAAAGAGTTCTAGGCAATGCTACTGAGTCCTTACACTTCATCAGAGAGGAGGACCCAGAGGGAAGTATGACATGCACACTAAAGGATGCTCCAGGAATGGGGGGTGAGGAGGGGACACTGGGAGAAAGAGAGGGAGGGGGAAAGGAAGGGGAAAAGAGGTAAGGGAGCAAGGGGATCCAGGGAGGGGCGAAGGCAGGGAGGGGAATGGGGTACCTATCAAATTTGTATAAATAGAAAAAATTAATTTTAAAAAAGGTGTGTTTATCATGACTGGATCAACACGAAAAAATCATATGAGCACTCTGCTCAAAATTTAGTGACACTAATTGTAGGCCTCATGATAAAATAATGATGGCAACATTTGTGCGGATGCAAAGTGTTGTGCTCTTCAATTCTGTTTGACTCTACGGAGTGAGGAGGGTGCGCAGCAGAGACAGTGAATTCAGCAGCAGCAGTTGTTGATGTAGAGCAAAAGTGACCTGGAGCTGCAGTTCAGTGTTTGAGTAATAAGACCCATAATCACCCAGGCAGCGAAGGCGAAGATTGCTGTTCCCAAAACTGTCCTTACAAGTTCTTCTTTCTCCCATCTTAATTTACAATAGCCAGACGACTTAATGGGGAGAATCGTTTCAGTTGCTTTGAAGTGAAAGAACTGAAAAAGCCTTCAGTAAGAAAACAATAACTAGGCAACCGCTCTGTACCAAGTGGAATGTCAGAGTCAAATCCTGGGAGAAAGAATTTCTCACCTGTTTGCTTTCCTTAGGGGGAACTAGCAAATTCCTAGGAATTCTCAGACACTCTATCGTTTTCCTCCTGGCATTTTAGAGTCTCCAGGGACATCACATACCACTTAGACATTTGGACTTTTTTGAGATGCTTCTGATATCACTCTCTCTTGACGTTTTCTGTCTTGGAAAGAGTATCTGTCTGCCATTGCTGACCTATCATTGAGGATAATGTATATTCTACTGCCAAGGAAGTGTTGCTTGGAGTCCACATGCATGACCTTCTTGTGAAATAACTAGTGGGGGCCTCTTTATCTTGATAAGAGCATCATTTGCCAAGGTCTTCCTGAAGACTACATGAACATAGTGCATTACATTGAGGCGATCCAAGCTATAGGACTTAAAGAATGTAGAAAAATGTCTCTATTTCAATACCCAAGACATCATAGGCAATCACAGAGATAATGTTTGCTAAGGGGAGATTTATTTCACTACCTTTGCATTGCCAACTTTGGAGAACACTTTCCATTTTGCCCTGCAGGCTTAAAATAAAATGCTTGCTTATGGACTTGTAAATGTTTGTAAACACATTTCTGAACAGTTGCAATTATTTCAATTATTTAAACTCATATAAAGAATATTAAAAATGTATACAGTAGGATGAAAGTTAATGATTTTACAGGCTTAGTCTAGTTCTAAATGTAAAATCATATTGTCAAATTATGTTCTCCTGAAGTATAACTACACATAGTATTAGTATGGAATGATAAATGGAAATTTCATTTTGTGTAATAAACAATCTTTTTTGGATAGCTGTGTCATAAAATCATCAGAACTACTTAGAATTTTAGATTTAAAACAAATCATGCCATTCTTTAGAGATGCTAATTGACCCTGAGACAAGTAATGCAGGTGGGAGCTCCAGTCATGTGAAGTACAGCAGAAACAACCATCAGCAGTAGCATAGAAACACACAGGAGGATGAGTAGAGTATGGTAGAAGCAAAGGGTTAGTTTACCATAATACTGAAATGTCAACTTTTCCTACTGCTATCTGAGGGAATGGGATAGCAGCATTCACCACATGCCTCAATACTACCTTCCTATTTGTAGAAGGAAGGGATACGAGGAACAACACTACCCAGATATCAGCAATACTTCTTTTTGCATTCATGTGTTTGCATTTTTGCATGTGGACAGTTGTACATGTGTGTGTATTTGTGTGTTCAAGAAGGCACTTGAGTGTGGGTCCCTGCAGAGGAACAAGGGTCAAAGTGACAGGCAAGATCTCTATCCACTTAGCATTTTTAGGTGAGATTTTAGGCTCTGAACTCAGGTCATTCTGCATGCAAGGCTTTAACCACTCAGCCCTTTCTCCAGCCTTGTTTTGTTTTGTTTTGTTTTTGTATGTACATATATGTATATATATATAGGGAAGTTGACTTGATTTTCAAAGATTCTATTGCTCATTATTGTGATGAAAGACAATATGATACAAAAACAAATGGGAGGCCTGAGGTATTTATATTGAGGGTCAGTATGCAAATAAGAATGCAGTCATTTCCATGTGGAATGCCTCGTAAAAGACTTATATCTAGAAATATTGTTTCTCCAACTGGGGTATTATGTTGAGAGAGTCCACAAACTTTGGAAATGAATAAAAGAAATAGGTCACCTGAGGTCAGTTTCTTCAGAGTGCATTTTCTCTGTTTCTGATACTATCTCTCCTTTCAGTTTGCCCTGAAAATGGGTTCTGCCACAAGCACACAATCATGATGTTCTGACAAACCACACACTTAGTTCTCCGAAGCCGTGACAGCAGTGCATACCTTCTGACCTGTGTAATTCAGTTGTTCCCTCAGGCATTTAAGTTATAATATTCTAAGAGCAATGAATACAAGGATTATGTTATACATCTTATGTTTGTAAACCATTCACTTTCATTTTCCTTTCAAAATTTTAATAACTGGCAAATGAGCTGAGTTACCAAAATCACTTTGGAAGATGGTATCCTTTATTAATGTCACTCGAGATGTGAAGAGAGAGAGATAAAGGTAGGGGGAGGAAAAAGGAGACCCAGAGCGATTGGAGGAAACATGAAGGGGTTTGGGTAGGAAACAGTGATGGAGAATGAAGAGAAGGAAGGAGAAAAGAAATAACAATACAGATTTAGCAATATTTTCATTTATTAAACAGTAAATAGGGCAGTAACTGGGAAATCAATTTTTGAGCCTTCATATTTAAACTAAAGAAACTGTTCCAGAACAAAATGTGCTTGGGTTCTTCCTTTTTCTAACCAGAGTAAATTCTTTTTTAGTTTCAGTTCCCCTCATCATTTATATGTGGCATGTCACCTAAGAAAACAGAGCAATGAAGCCCAACCAACAGAAGCAGCCAGTAACTGGGAAGGAAATATTAGCAGACAATATAGAAAAAAAGTGAAACAATGATTCTGTATTAAACCTAGGTGTATAATTTTTTAAAAGAATATGTGTCAATAAATAATTAAGACTTGTTATTCCGTTAAAATCACTATGTTTTATGATCCTGATTTATAAAAATCTATGTAATTATTTAATTATGCAGTAGGTATATGTTATAGTAATATCTATAACTAAAAGGTATTTCTATGAAAAATTCACGAATCATTTTCTAAAATAAAGTTTTCAAGTTTTTATTTGTAGATCAATCATATACTGAAGACACTTCAAACAGTGCACAGCAACATGGAAGTCAACTAAAGAAGTGTATGACAAAGCCTATGAATCAACTTTCAACACTAAGTTGATGATTCCACATTTATGTAGCTATCAAATTTGTTTAAGACTAAACTTTTGCACGGAATTGCTTATTTTTCTCCCCATATTATTCAGCTCAGGCCACATTGCCTATTGTGACAAATGACCTCAGTAATCCTGGATATAATTAGCAATAAGTGCATATTTTCTTGAAGTACCATTATCAGTCCATTTTTCATTACTATAACTGAATGCTACAAGTTGTGTCAAATTTTTAAAGAAGAGATGTTTATTTCGGCTCCTAGTTAATTTCAAAGCTGAGGAGGATCATCTAGTGATGATGGATTTCTTGACATATAATTCTCACCAACCCACCCAAGGCTTCTTATGACAAGATAGCAGATGTGTCCACTGGCTTACCTTCCTTTCATAGTAAAGCCAATGATGTCTAATCATTAATATTCTACTAGGATGACATTTGTAGTCAAGTAACAATCCACAAAACTCATTTTAATCCATAGACCACCCTCTTAATGCCTTGCAGTTCAGATTAGATTCCAGCACATGTGCTCTTGGGCAGCACAGACAAACATTGCTCCATCTGCTGCATCCATGGTCTTCACTCTGGATTGCAGGATGGTGGAAAGAGAATGCAAACTATGACATCTATTATTTTTGAAGGGGGTGGACAGAATGTATTTTGAATAATGATAGATATAATGTGTCATAGTCTGACTATACCCTGGAGTATGTTAAACACTAACATTCTTAATAGTAACATGTGTGGACTATATGGAATAAATAATGTATGAATTTATGTTTAATATTTAGAAAATATTCCTACTTCTATGCAAACATTGACTTTAATAGTATTACTGCATAATTCATAGGTGACCAGAAGTAAATCGATGTCTCTCAGAACAATAAATATAATGTTTAATGCAAAACTACATTCTTTGTGTTTTTACATTTCAATAGCATTTGTGGGGTCCCCAGACCAGCAACTGAATGTTTTTGTTTTTAGTTATTTATTTAATAGTTCCTCACTGCAGACTCTTTATCCACATGCCTGCTGGCTACAAAACAGCAAGTAGAAAACTGTCTTTAAAGTTACTACTAGTGGAATCTGGAATTATAATATCATGACCAGGAGAGAACAAGAAATGTTGAGGGCAAACATTTCTGGTCCTAGATGAACAATCAGTCCTTGGCTTTTACACCATAAGAAACTCGATAAGTACTTCATAAATAGCAACAAACACGGAGACTTGGAATATCACCGTAATGAGTGTGGCTTTCCTGGCTGTAACCACACACTCTGTATTCTCTGAGGCTTCCTGTGTTTGATGAGAGTCAGTGAGACTCAGAAAGCACTTAAAAACCGTAGCGGACAACAGGAAGTTAAAAAGGCCATTTAGGTTGGCTGACGAACAAGCCCGGCAATAAGCCTTCAAACGAGTCTCCAAAATGACCGCCTCTCCCCCATGGAGGGACAATCACAAGTTTATAAGCAGCAGATAATCCATCCTTTTTAAAAATATGGAGATTTCCATAAATGCACTAAGTTGTTTTACTTAGCATGGTAATATGATTTGTTTCAATGTTATTTATGAGTTCATGAGTAATAATCTTGTATCGAGTCTCTAGATACATTATACCTCATCATTTTTTACTCAGCTCTGTCAGCGCTGGTATCAAATCTCAGTGGGAATGCAGTAAATATGAATCAGTGGGAATGATAAACCTGTGCAGAGATGTGCACAGGTTGAAGAATCAGTCATTCAGTTCACATGCATGTAACTTTGAATTTGTCTTTCATAAGACATTGAAATCAGATTTATCTCAGTTGTGCCTATGTTTATTTTAGTGTGAGTCAAAGAAACTGTGGACATGACTTTTTATATTGATGACAGGATATATACATATATATATTAGGCTTATTCTATGTGGATGCTTTGAGCTATCATTTTTGAAGTAGCCCATGGCACTCAGGAGCAATGATCCCTTATAAAACTACTAAATAATTTACACCCTGAATTAATATTTTGTACATTAAATTTCATAAGCTTTACTTGGTTGAACACCATTAAAATATGACTTATGATTAAATCTTTATCAATCACCCTAAGACAGCCACTAATATGTATATTTATTCCCCAGAATTCATTTAAAATTTCACAGTGACTTGGCAGGTAATAAGAGTAATCAGTTTCAGATCAGAGACAATAGCTTGCTACAGTACACTCATATTTGTAATTGATCAGCAATGGCACAATGATTTATCATTCATGAGATTGTACCATACCAGAAAATTTAACTAATACAGCAGAGCATCCAGATTAAAAGTAAAAACATTCACGAGTAGAACATAGTTCTACTATATAAACATGGCTTATGTCTCTGGACAGGTAAAAATAATGAAATAAAATTAAATTCAAATGCCTTCCCATTATCATACACTGAGGACTACAATTAAAATGGGTTAAATTATTTATGCAGATGTGTTTCCTCTCTTATTAAACCTATTTTGAATCATGCATAAAATGGAAAAAGTGTGTAGGCTCTGATCCCTAATCTCCACTGACTTTTCAGTTAACAAATGCTTTAGCTTTCATACATTTGCATGTTTTGCATGCATGGCTATATGGATGTGTTTCCATTTCTATGGGTAGGTTTGTACATGTAAGTACACAGACAAATCTCTGCAATGCAGTGACCTGAAAATGATGTTGAGTGTCTTCTGTGATTATTTGCAAGTTACTGAAGCAGGGTCTCAGATTGAAATCACTGGAATTTTGGCTAGTAGTTAGCCAGCTGTCAAAAGGACTACCTAAATTACTCTATTTTCTGAGTATTGAGATTACAGTCAAGTCCACCTGCCTGACTTTACATAGATCCTAGAGATCTGAACTCTAGTTCATGTTGTGAAACAATGCTTTAAGCACCAAGCCACCTGCGCATTAACATATACACACATAGTATGTATATATGTGTATGTGTGTGTATATATATATATATTATGTGTGTGTGAAAGAGGATACTTAAGTGTATGTACGTGTGCTCGCTCTACATCCTTATTGCTTTATGCTGGTGTTTCTCAGATTCTGCCTAACAGGGGTGGAATTACTACCCAGGAATTTTATGAAATATCTAGGGATCCCAACTCAGGCCCTTTGCTTGAAGGTAAAGGCTTAAATTTAGCCATCTCACCCTCCAATGTATGTACATATACATTTAGAGGTGTGAATGTATGTGGGTTCATGAGCAAAATCTTCATATATAAGATATTCTTTTGTTATTACAATTTAAATGAAAGTTGAAGAATTTTATGTTGATTTACATTTGGTGAAATTTATACTGACTTATCAGAGGAAGTAATGATGCAAAAGTCAACATTTCAAGTAGTTTGTTGTGATTATTAAGTTAAACATCATGCTTCCAAATGGTTAGTGATCTAAATGTAAAAGACCTAAGGGAGAGAGAAAATGAATAAATTATAAAAAATCATCAAAATAAGTATATGTGGATTATGTGAGAGTAGTAAATGAGTGAGTTTTAGCATGTTCCTGATTTTTTTCTTTGCTTATTGTCATAGTTTAGCACAGGTGTCAACTTGACTCTTGAGGGTTTGAGCTCTGGGCACAGGTGTGGAGAGTTGATGGTTGAGTTAAGCCCAGAGCAAACCTAAAGGAGATTGTCCTTCTGCTGCTGGGGAAGACCCAGCCCATGGTGGGTGGGATTAGGCCCTGGATAAATCACAGAGAGCTGGTTGAGAGAGTTGGCATCCTTCTATATACTTGGCCAGACATGCTGGTCTGGCAAGTAAGGATTGTCCATCTCTCAGCTGTTATGGTGGCCAGTTCCCTTGGCCCTGGTGTTGGTGTGTGCTCTCCTGTCAAGCTGGACTATGAACTGTAACTGGACTATCGTAAGAAAGTAAACTCCTTGTTCCCTTAAGCTGTTTGATAGTCATTTATTAGCAACCATGCAGGCGAACTGCAACACTTATTTTTTTTAAATATCAAAATTAGAAAAAGAAATATATGCTGTACACTACCATCTAGACCCACAGGATTGCCCAAACTTTCACCACCATAATACGATGTTATCATCAACAAAAGTGCTTGCTGAATTAAGAGTTACTATTAAACAAATTTGGCCTTTGGGCTGAAGGCCCATGATCTCTGCTTTAAGTTTTTCTGCATTATCCATCATTTGGAATTTCATTTCTTTATCTGTAAGCTTGAGTTTCTGAACTCAGAAAGTCATGAAGACTATCAAAATGGCAAGTGGAAAATAAATTCCATAGTAATTTAGCTCATAAAATGTCATTACCACTATTTTTATTAGTAGTTCAAATAAATGCTTCCTTCCATTTTTCAAATTTCCTGAGAACCCACAGTTTACATACTTCTTTGAACTGTGTGAATGCACACATTTCAAATTGCTTAACAGATGATATCAATGAGCATGGTACTTAAATTAGTGATACTGTAATGAAAAAGTATCTGTCATTTTGTACATGAGCGGCATATAACTTTAGCACAAGACTATAATATATATAATAATTTCTGGAGCACCATTATTAATAAATAGAATAATTTCTCTTATTCTTTTTGTTTAATATCAAAGACTTTTTTAACTCATATATAATTTTACATAAACTATGAGCATTTTTAATTTATTTCAAATAAATGTTCCTAGGTTGCATATCTTTAGGCAACAAAGTGTCCTTAGTTTGTGTAAGCTGTGGAGTAAGAGCAGTTCTCCACAACTTTTAGTGTATTATGAAGAATTGGGGAATTGGACACTGATAATTTAAACAGCTAATAAGTTGATAGATTATCTTTAATAAATTTGTCTCTACCTGTAATTTAATATAAAATGTACTTCACAAATAATATTCTATAGACAATACTGAAATAATGTAAATATATAGGCTGAAATAGTGTAAAAATATAAAAAGTATTGTTTAGCCCCTGAAATCTATTATTATTTTCAGTCTATGAAGCTTCATTATCAAATGGAAAACCTTACATACAGTCAAAAATATTGTAATGACCTCTTTTGACATAAAACACAGCATGCTTCTTCATTACAAATTTGAAAGCATAAATGAGCTTAATAGCTTATAGGAAATTAAAGATCATTTTGCATTTGATGCATAAAACCAAGAAGGTAAGCTAATGTCGCACAAGAGGCATTATCATCTAAGTGAGAAGTTGGCTTGATATACTTTGTACCTATAAAATACCATTCATAAAAAATTGACTCAAGATTTACAGCTTTCAATAATAATTCAATGTCAGTGAAAAACAGGGCATATGCCTGAGCAGCAAAAATTAGTCTGCAGGAAAATAGCACTTTAAAGAAGGTCTGAAAATATTATTAAATTCTTGATGAAAAAAATGCTCTTTTATTTACCTACAAATGATTTTAAATATTATCCTACTGAAATGAGCTTCATTTAGTACTACTCAAGCATGTGTGTATTTTATTGCACAATAAACAAAAGTTATAATGTAGAAAAAATCCTTGAAAGCATATTGGAAATTTTGCTTTGGTAGGAAAAATTCAATCTGCTAATACTTTGAAATATGAATAATGAGTCCTTTACCATGTAGTTTAAGATAACGATTCTGTGAAAAATGCATGTGGTGTCCAAAAAGTGATCAAAATTTGCACTTATATTACATGACATTAACTTGTAAAAACAAACTAAAGGTCAAACTTCACAGCATCATTTATCTGCGTTTTGGAAAGCAAATCTGTGGTCTAGAGTTCACTTGGGTAAATAACTAAAAGCAGAGTTGATTAGAAGCAATTGGTCTCCTCAGGAAGAATAAATAAGGTAAATGAGTTGGAAATTCATGCTGGTTATGATACTAAAGGTAATGTGTGTGAATACCACTAACTGCAGGTAGTCAATAATTATAAAGTATCATATTATTCCATACTTCAAAGCAGTTTAAAGCATTTTTTATTCATTAGTCTCATCTAATGTCAGCATTTAGTAGTAAGGCAAAAGCAAAATGCACATTTTTCATCAAGTATGTTCCTGTTTTTGTATGGTTCTAGTTTCCTATGTGACTTTACATCTCATGAAACTGCTTAGAACACTGTGTTAACATTCTGGGAACATAACAATACATGATATCAGTACATGCTCAAAACTATCTTGGATAGACAAGTGTAGCAAACAAGAACATAAGAACATAAGAAAGCGTCACTCCCTTTCTAGAACTGAAAAGAAAAAATGCATGTCTAAAGTCTGTCAAATTCTATGACTATATTTGACAGAAAAAATATAGTTTGTGCATCTCATATTTTCTAGCTGCTCTGTTGATAATGATGATGCAAAAATGACAAGGTTTAATACTTCAAAATATCCAAACACAATATAATATGCTCTGCAATTCACCTGCTCCATTTAAGTTTTTTCTGTCCAGAAGGCTGCTTGTACAAATTTCATGAATGCAAAATAGCAACGGAATTGAAGCAAACAGTAAGAAAAACTGCAGTCCCATTCTCCCTAATTACCAAAGATAAAAATGTAAACGTGTGCACATGGTACTTCTTTATAAAGTGGCCTTTTCCTTTCACATGGCTTATTTCTTATTTTGTAAGAAAAGGCATCATTTTTAAAGGGCATAAAAGAGGAAAATACATTTTT
Source organism: Typhlomys cinereus (assembly GCA_023101885.1). Taxonomy (NCBI): domain Eukaryota; kingdom Metazoa; phylum Chordata; class Mammalia; order Rodentia; family Platacanthomyidae; genus Typhlomys; species Typhlomys cinereus. Next base: position 12,327,561 of record JALPQD010000007.1, on the reverse strand, counting down.
CAGTTGACATGAGACATTTAATACAATGGAAATGTCTAATTGGTGTCAAAACAGGTCAGATGGCTTTATCCTCGCACTCAGGGACCACTGGGAAAAGAAAGGTCAAGATAGGATGCCTCTAAACCTAACAGAAAAGATTGTATTTTCTACAAATGCAAACAAGAAGGGAATACTTATAATAATAAGCAAACAAAAAGTGGCATTCATTAAAATGGTAATTTCTTGTGGATTGTCAATAGTTTATTATGTTGTAATAAAATGTCAGTTTACTCAGGAGGCCACTAACTGGGAGATAAGATGCAAGGCTGCATGAACATGTGACAGAGTGGGTAAAGGAACAGTCTTTGCTATTAAATATTGCAATTGAATTTCGAAGGCAATTTACACAAAGTATCATTTCTTACCTCCTGCATATCCTCTAGTGTCATCAATATAAAATGAGTTACCCTTTTGGAGAGTCAGAGAGGGTCAGTCCTAGGCATGAATACAAAAACAAAAAGTTTCACCTTTCCTCTTATTATTCCATTATTTTCCATATTCTGCAAACTCATAAACTGATTGCTTTCACATTATTTTGAGAAAACTCCTACTGAAACCCTTTGATGCATTCAATCCTCCATTTTCTGGACAAAAAGTTCACAAGTATTAAATATCAATGGATTTTAATAGTTCAAAGTTAGAAAGTGTATTAATGACCAAGACATGCTTATTTTCAGTCTGTTCACAATACTTTCATGTATTGTATTTGAAAACTATGTGAAAGGTTGACTTTACATAGTTAAATGAAAAGTATTCTCAAGAATTTCTTTGCACAAATATTCTGAGCATAATATATTGAGACACATATCTTAAATATTTATTCCTTTTCTGTTGTCTCAATATCAACAATTCTAAATTAGTGCTTCATTTTTCATGTTGCCAAATTTGTGATTTTTCTACTGTTAATACATTTTTTGGTGTGTAAGAATGACTATATTTAGCTCTTAATACTCATGCTTTAGTATGATTAATGACATAAGCATGGTGATCTTGTGACTGTAACCCCAATGTCTTTGGGAACAGAGGTAGCGATTCAAGAAATTAAGTACTGCCTTAGCTACACAGTAAGTTCAAGGCCATCAGGGGCTAGATGAAACCTGTCTCAACAATCATGGTGCCAATTGAGTCAATTAGATAATTAAATATTATTTGTGAGAAGTTTACATTGGTGCTACATACTTGTAAGCCCAGTGCCCAGGAAATAGAGGAATAAGATATTTGAAAAGGATTTGGGTACCATAACAAACTAATCGCACACACACACACACACACACACACACACACACACACACACTTCCGCATATGAAAAATATATGAAAAACATGTGAAAAAATATATGAAAAACATAAAGTGGTATGCGGTAATTTATCCACTCATTGTTTATCCATTAAAGTATACATCCTGAATATATGGTCTAATATGTTGTTCTAGAGGCCCTATAGCCACAGTAGTAATTGAAAAAGCTTTAAGAGAATGAACTCAAAATAAAATTGAACATTTAAATGTGAAAAAAGCTCCTAACATCTTTAATCAGAGTTTTTATGCTCTAGGTGAAGTGGTTAAGTAGGATGGAAGCAGATTGAAGAGACTTTTATGTTACCAAATGACTTCATTTGGTGAAATCTATATTTAGTGTTCAGGTTTAAAAAAATCTCTGCATAATGAATTTCTCAAGGAAATAGGAAGGATTAAAAAGCTTTAAAACTAAAAAATGAAAAATTCTGAGTTCAATGTTTAAATGTTTGTCAAAAGAAAAAAATTCAAACATGAAAACAAAGATGCAATCCCATAAAGGCAAATAGGTCAAGATTATAGAAGAAGAAATTAAACATGGAAGCAATCTCAATTAAAACTATGTAGGAAACATATGTTAGTATAAATTGCAACGAAGATGTAATTAACCTTCATAAGAGAAATGTCTAAGTATAAATTAAATAATATCACAAAAGTGGATATTGGGCTTTAAAATAGCAAATGGCTTATAAGCAAAGAAAAATTAAAATTCATTATCTGAGAGTAAATGTCAATCTGAATATGAAACTGTCAAAGACAGTGAGAATCATCAAGATTGAAAATGGATACCCCCACTTGAAGGCTTAGGAAAGGCATCAGATAATACCATGCTTTGGAGCATTAGAGAATTGTGCTAGAGAGTGCCTGAGGATCTCTGCTCTTTGGTTGCCTCCCCTTATACTTGCCCCAAGTGCCTGTGCTTGATTGCTCCTGTAGAACTTGACAAAGATTTATGGCTTTCATATGCCTCAGGCTGTAGCTGATGAGGGAGGGAAATTCTCTTGCTGTCTTCCAAGAAGTAAATGTCTGCTTTGTAAGGAAGTACTCTGGTGTGCAAAGGAACTGAAGATAAACCCACCAAAGTGCCAACCAAAAGCAGTGACTACAGTTCTACAAATGCAAGGGACAAAATATGCCAACAAAGAAGTAGTTTAAGATGAGGATTTTATTCTTGCCCCCAGACTTATGCTTGAATCCTTAATGTCTGGGAACTTGGGGTGCCTTTAAGAGGTAAAGTCATGCTGGGGGAAGGCATGTTTGTGGGATTGGGTCTTGAGGATTGGTATCCTGGTCTTCCTGCCACTAGCTGTCTTACTTGATCTTCTGCTTCCTGAAGAATGAGGTGATCTGAACCACTTCCTGTTCTACTTGCAGCCAAGCCTTCTGCCTTACAATTTTCCTCATAAGGGACTTTGCAATTGTAAGACAAACTAATAAACTTCTTTCCCTTTAGGTGACTGTGTTAGAACACTGTCTCATCAAAAGAATAATGAATGCAAAGGCTGAGGCTTCCAGAAGGATCAAGGTCCACTGAGCTTTTAATGTCCAACTGGCAAAAGCAAACATCTAAGTTGCATCCAGACAATTCACCCATGGAAATTTTAACACATTTGTTTGAGATAAAACTTTGCTGCAACAGCAGATAATCCTGTATGGACTACAATGGTGTCCACTTTGGAGACAACAAGATTGAGTGACTGAACAGATAAATCATATGCCTAAGGCACTTATGACTCTCCTTGGAGGCATGATAGCTCAGCTGGTACAAGCACAATGCTGTCCATGTTTGACCATTGAGGCCAATCCCTGCAGCCCACATGGCAGATAGGAGAGAATCATCTCCCATAACTCTGACATTCACACTCATGCTGTTGCACACTTGTCCACTTACACATAAACACATGAAGAACATATGCACAACAAGATAAAGAAGTAAATAGAGAAAAAAGTTCTTCATCTCAGAAGGTTGTGGTAGGAACACTACTTAGGTTCTCTGTATTTCTGTGGCTATATTGATGGCACAGATTTGATCTCATTCATCTTCCTGCGGGCTGAGCATTTTTGTAGATCATGAAACAAATTTGAAACACAGTGAGTGTGCAAATAAGTCCAATTCTTTAACATATTTTCAAAAGTGTTTTATTGTGATTTAAGTTAAAATATTTAAGCTTATTTTAAAGTGAAGCTGAAGAACACTGAAAATGTTGGCTGAAATTGAAAGAGAGCAAGATTCTAAAGAAAAATAGGCACTGAATATAGTCAGTACATATTTCTTTGGAAACCTTTGTCTATCTTTTGTTGTATGGGGGATTTAAAATAAAATTTAGTTGATTCTTTTGAAAGCAATTCCCAACCATCCAGTAAGACCTCAATACACTGTGGAAAGCACAAGTCTATTATCACAACATTCTACAAGGTTTATTTTCATTTTAAAATTAGCAAAGGAGTGGAGCAATTTTCTGTAGTGTGGCTCTTTTGGGTGCCTCTTGGTAATCACAATAAACTTGTTAGTCTGCCAGTAGGAATTTTGTAGAATCAAAATTTAGTCTACAGTTTGTCTACCTAACTACAGTTAGTCTACATAACTTAGTCTACATATTTTTCATTTTTAAACTTTAAAATCATAACTGTAGGGCTTTATCCACATGATATAATTTAACTTTTATTACCTCCCTAAGTTTTCATAGCCAAATGTCATAACGTTAAGGATTTGGATTTTATCACATGAATGTTGGGGGCACACTGACATTGAACTCAGCAGAATAGCATGAGGACAGTTCTTCATATTTCATCACAAGTATATCAGAACTGTTATGTGGCTCTCAGACACCAAGAAATATATATATCTCACAGGTTTGAAGAATACTATCAATTCATCATTTTTCTCCAAATCCTTTAGGAACCTAGGTTTGTACAAATATCACATCATTCATCAAAGTTTCTTACTATTTGTTCTTATTGGGATTTTGGGAAACAGCCTTGTTGCTTCTGAGACTTATCAGATATTTACACACAATGTTTTCAAAGTAGAACAGAAACTAGCTTGGGGGTTTTTCCCTTAAACTCCCAATGCTCACACATCAGATTCTTTATGAAGTTTAAAGCAGAAAACACTAAATCTCAGACATAGTTTAAAGGGATAATACACATATGAAGAAATACATGTAGCACAAAATATTTAAAAGACAAAAAATGTCCTATAGGTCTTTCTTGGTGAGACCTTCCTCAGTGTTACTTAATATCACTCACATTCCAAGCACCTCTACAAATATTGCCATAATTTTAATAGTCACTTTAGATTTTTCAGTTCCACAGAAATATCTAGAAATGGTAAAATCATTCAGAACAAAAACCCTGCTGTTAAATTCTCTGTCTGTCATGGAATGTATTCCAGCATCACTTTCTCTTCAAGATCGTGGGCTTACTTTCATTTAAGATGATAATTTTGCATACCTTCTTGACACATTATTTTGATATAGGCCAAACAAATGCAATCACCTGAAAAATATCCTGATGGTCTTAAACATGGATTATAGTCTTCTTGTAGAGAAAATAAAGATAGACAGAATATGTCTAGATGAAGACATTCAAAATTATGTGCTTAATCACAGGCAAAAATTTTCCTGAAAATCTTTGATGACAAAGGTTTCTGTAAATCTTTCTTCTGTAAACAGCAAGAATGTGTAAATGTGGGATATGTATGATGTTATCAGTGGAAATTGTTTTTATAAGCCCTAATAAAACCATAGTTCTTGTTTTTTTCACTTTAATCATTTTTAATTTTTGTTTCAAGCAGATATTTAAAACAGCGTGAAATAAATATACAAACTGATTTTATGATTTTTAATCCACAGTTGAAGTATCATCCTGTGCTTACTTGCACAGAAAAATAATGAAGTAATAACCACATTAATGTGATGACTATTCTGAAAATCAACAGTTAAATAAATTTTCAAATGGATTAAACATATTTCAGCATTTTATGGTATTTTAAACTAGTGTGATTCTTGAAGCTCATCAAGAAAACAACAATCCTAACCTAACAAGAAGCCCCCTGAAACACCAAAGCATGCTCATATACAAATACATATCAACTTCTCAATGTGTTTAATCTATGAAAATGACATCACATTGCTATGTCTACTGTCTTCCTATTACAAAACATAGATTTTCAGGGTTGTTTCGATTCTGAAATACAGCATCCCTTTAATGAAGCATATTATTAATATTGCAAAACTGACAGATAAAATTGCAAAACTGACAGATATTTGAAGTGACATCCAAATTTTATTGTAATATCAGCAATTACTAGCTTATCAATGAACAGAAAATAAGTATGAATCATTGATTGGGGATGTTGCAGAGGCCACACAAAAATACTGTTTGTTGTGGACACCTACAATTTGTCCACAGATCCTGAAGAAATCAAGTTAAAACTGGCCTAGGTAGCTTTCAAAGAATCAGAAAGTTGCACTCAGGTTTGCAGAGCAGAAAAGTCATCAAGAGACCCAGTTATGAATGATGATGAAAGCATTAGTAGACTGCCATGCAAAATGCAATTTTTAGTACAACAATGGCAAGAATGCTATGGGAATAGCTAACAATATTCTCGATGTACTTGAGACCTACTCACTGCAGGAAATTCATATATGGTTCTGTAAAGCAATTATTGGGGAGATCATAAATTATGAGGTAATTTAATACTGTCTTACCAAATGGTCATATGTTTAAACTGTCTTCTAAATACTCATATGCCTCCAGTGGCAGGTTTTCTTCTAGCAAATCTCCACCTCCGAAAGTTGTCATATCCTTCCCAAACAATAACTGAGGATTCAAACACATGAGCCCATGGGGGAAAACTCATATTCAAACCATGATATCTCCACCTTTGGTCCCAACAGTCTCATAGCCAATTCATGATGCAAACCACACTCAGTCTAATTTGAATAGTCCCATATACTATGTAAGTAGTCCAAATACAGTCCAAAAACCTGAAGCTTAAAATCTCTTATAAAATCAAAAGACAAGTTACGTATTTCCACAATGCCACAGAATAAGCATTCCCATTCCAAAAAGGAGGAATGAAGGCATATACAGGAAAGATCATTAACAAGAATGAAAACTAGTAGAGAAACTTCAAATTCAAACTACTGTTGAGATCATCTCAATTTTAAAAAAGCTATGTTTCAATCCCTCCAATGTAATTGCACTCAGGTCACACACTTTCTTGGGCTGTCTCTTTCCATCCATTCTCTTGGTATTCTCCCATGAAGAATAACTTTCCTTGGCAGATGCCCCACGATGGCTCTGACATCTCTAACATCTTCAATTCTCAACTGAAAACCAGATTTTAGCTTTGCAGTAAGCAATGCCCTTCCTGGGCCTCTTTACAGGTTTCCCAGTCCTGCCACACACTGCCTGAATTCAGCAGCATTCTGAAACTTTGGAAGAGGTTCCCCAACCACGCCACACGCTTGCATCTTTGAATTGGATTATGTTGAATTATGTTGATGATGTTGCCAGCTTCTGCAATATCTCCTAGGTGGATATTGGCCCTCCTTGGATCACAATTGGCTCAGCTTCTCTGTGCTGACAATGGACAGAATCTCTCTTGGGCAGTTGCTTTAGATGATCAGAATATTCCCTTGGAAATCTGTCTTTTAACTCTTCCCTTCCAGAAGAATTTGCATTCGTATGGGTAGGTGCTCTCACTGAAGAACGTGTCCTCCTTGTGCAGCTGCAAAGAGCAGGCTTTAGCTTAATAATGGAGTTTATTTCTTCAATGACAGCCACAATATTGCTATCTGCATCCTATTTAAACTTGCCTTCAGCCCTTTCCCCACTCCGCCGACAGGAAGTGCGCGTGGTCCAGCCGGGACTCACCTTAAGCTCCGCCCCCACCCACCCCCAGAAGCCGAGGCAGCCCAAGGAACCCAGCTCCATCCCACCATGCCAGCCAGAGCCAGAGCCGGAGCCGCAGGGCGGGGAGGAGGACACCCCCCTGCGCCCGGCCCGCCCCAGCTCCCCCCATGTTAAATAGCGCCCTGTGGACGCCCCATCCTCCCTTCCCCCACTCCACCGCCTGGGTCGGGCACGGTCCAGCTGGGACTCACCTCGACCTAGGTAAGCTCTGTCCCCACCCACCCCCAGACCCCAGGCCAAATAATTCCGTTTAGTGAAAAACGCACAGAAATTGAAAGATCTTGAGTTAAAACGACAATGCCACAGTCAAAGTGCAAATCCATGAGAAACAACACTCAAGTAAACAAATTTCCCACTGAAGGAATTAATCCCATAATGTTAGACTCCAACCAGAACAAACCCATGGAAAATGGCCAAGAAAGCCTGACCCAGGATAACGACTTTCAAAATATGATCATTACCATGTTCAATACTATGAAAGAGGAAATCCGGGAGGAATTAAATAATCGAATCAATCGTTTTGAAGAGGAACACAACATAAACTTGGAGGAGTGTCTCAAAAAACAGTGCAAGAAACAAAAACTGGCATAGAGCAGTTAAAACAGACTCAAGCAGAGTTTAAAACTGAGCTAAAAGACAAGTTATCTTCAACCCAGAACTCCACAGAGAGTCTTATCAACAGAACTAATGAAGCAGAAAACAGAATTTCAGACCTTGAAGATAAAGTGGGAGTATTAACCAGCTCAATGGAAGAGGTTGTTAAAGACAAAAAGATACTTGAGAGAAATATCCAAGAGATATGGGACACCCTGAAGAAGCCCAACATGCGTATTCATGGAATACCAGAGCAAGAATCTCAAAATACCACCCCTGAGGAAATTTTTCTAAACGATCATCAAGGAAAACTTTCCTCATCTAAAAAAAAGAGAGGCCCATCCATATACAAGAGGCATTCCATACCCCAAACAGATATGACCAAAACAGAAGCTCACCAAGGCAAATAATAGTTAAAACACTCCACATTCAAGATAAAGAACTGGTGCTGAGAGTTTCAAAGGAGAAAAAACAAGTCACTTTTAAAGGTAAACCTATTAAAATAACAAATGACTTCTCAGTCGAAACAGTAAAAGCAAGAAGAGCTTGGAGAGACATACTTCAAGTATTGAATGAGCAAAAATGTCAACCCAGGCTGATTTACCCTGCAAAACTATCAGTCACGATCGAGGGAGAAAGAAAAATCTTCCAGCACAAAGACAACTTGAAGGGATACATGTCCACCAAACGAGGCCTTCAAAAAATGCTAGAAATGATACTCAAGCTTGAAGAAAAGAACAGGCATATCCAGGAGAACAGAAGGCAAGTATAACACCATTAAAAGTGAAGCAATATACTTAAACTTGCCTTCATATTTTTGTTCATAAAGCTTCACAGTTTTCATCTCTTTTTCCCTGATTCCTTGTTCTTTTTCCTCATAACTCTGAGCAAAAGTGCTAAAACATAGTCATGCCACACTGTCAAGAGTATATTGCCATGAAAATTCCTCTACCAAACACTTGAATTCAATTATAGGCATGTTTTGAGGATGAGGACAAAATTTTATTAAATTCACTGCCAATGTATCAGTCCATTTACCAGTTACCACTTGTCCAGTTACCACTACTGTCTCTGTTCCCATCTGTACCATCATAAGCTAGTCTTTCACTGCTCTCATCCATCAAAGCATTACTGTCTTCCAAGCTCTCACTAGATTGGCCTTTAAGGACCTATTTAGAAGGTGTAAAGGCTTTCCAGTTGCAAGAGCCAAATTTCTTCATATTTCTCCCAATGAACAATTCCAGGGAACACAAGCCACATTACAGCAATTGCCTGTGAGGGCTGGTTCAGGCCTTCCCACAGCCCTTTGAGTACTGACCAATCTGAGTAACAAAATCAGTAATTTGAACTTCTTTGTTCCTGTTCTTTGTCCCTATGGGAGATTTTATTTATGCTGCGACCAGCCTTGGGCAAGAGATGATACAGATCAGATCACTGTGCTTTCTCTTTGTGATATATTAACTGGAAACAGGCCCAAACGTTCCCAGAGTTGTGGCGAAAGAAGATCTGCCTTGAAGCTGTTGTTACCTTGAAACTGTTGGCTGTCTGAGTACTAAGCTAGTTATACTAATTTAGTTTTCCATCAAATGTTCTCCTGTTATTTATTCCTCACTTCTTGTTCTTCAAGATTATGCTATTCTTGCTATTTTTGCTATTATGAAGGATTGTAGGATAGTTGCCCATCTTTTATGTATAATACCTGAGTAGTTCAGAATAAATTTGTCTGTCTCAGTCCCCAAATTTCTGAGACCCCTCTGACGCTAGCCTGGTTTAATCCCCACCAATCTTCCTTGTGGAACTCTGTGTTAACTGGTAAGTGCAGGCACCTCAATGGTCATATTTTTGGTACTGAAATTTTCTCAGCTTCACAACATCTTCACTTGGCTCTGGAGCCTACTATTCTTGAAGCCGCACCCCACATCTCCTTACCAATTTCTGTACCACTAACTCTCTCTTCTGCTGTGAGACAACACTCATACAATAAAGATAAAGGAAGGAAAGAGAAAGATATTTGGCTTAAGTTTCCAGAGGGGAAGTATAATGCTTTATAGCAGAAAAACACATGGCCGTCTAACAGAAACTCAGGAGGCTTAATTCATTTCCATTTTTAAGGTTACTAGAGCAAAACTGGCAACTGGAAAAAGCCACAGACAACTTGCTGAAGCAGGGTAGGACTAACAAACCTCAAGACTCACGCCCTCCTAATTTTGCCATGACCTTCTACACAACAACTGATGATTAAAACAAATGAATCTGGGGTGGCATCTCACATTCAAACCATCACAATTTATGTGTATTAAATGTGTGAAACTATCAGTCAATCAAAAATGAAAAATGAAAGTGTGTGTGTATGATGGTTTGTGCCATCTAACTTCAACTTCTCTAATTTTCTAAGTAAAATAGCTCAAAAGTCCCTTAGAGAGATAAATAAATACTTTCACTGTGAAATTTTCCTCCCAAAAGCCATTGTTTGAATCAACATATATTTCAAAACTCTCAGTAATTGTGTTATTTATTATTTTAAGATTGGCAAATTTTGAATTAAAACACGTTGTCTTGAATTGAACAGCATGATCAAGCATTGATGTAGTAGGGATCCTGTGGAAATACCTTGTGGCCTTCTAGTTCTGAGGATCGCTCTCTATTACTGCTGTCTCAATGTCTTTAGATTCTTCCTCACTTTTGACATGCGTGTCATGCCGGTGGTTCACACTGAGTTTGTAGTCAATTATAGCCTGATGCCTGCAGGATTTTTCAAAGGAAACACTGTTAAGCTAGTTCTTTCCTTGTACTGTAATTATCCAGTTAGACTTTTCTGAAATTTGATGTAGAAAGTTCTCTTCCTCCTTTTGAAACATATGGCTTGTGAGCTTGTATGTATCATTCAGATATGGGGAACTTTTCTGTATCACATTTTAAAAATCTAAAATGTCAGATTCATATTGTTAGCAGAGGTTATAACTTATTAATATCCTAAATGCTTTATGTAACAGTAATACAGTATCTTAAATCAATAACTTTATATCGATGACTGCAATTTAAATGTTTTTTGTGTGTTTGTTCAAACTATAATCATCTGATTGAACCCACATTTCTCAGGTATTTTCTTTTGGAAAGAAAATATTAACAAATTATTAACAAAATGTTAACAAAATATCGACAAAGGTTTATTTAAATCAAAATACACTACGCTTAACTATAGTAATTTCAAAATTGTCTGTGCTAGTAATTATTTTAAGAAGGTGACTGAATAAATTTTATGTGTTCTTGAAACTGAGGCTGCGCTGAATAATGATTACATTTTGCTATAAATCCTTACAGATAGTTTTTAAAGATGTCATTCAAAATTGTTTGATTTAACATCAATTTTCAACTATTTTTACTTCACTGAATTCTTTCATCCAAAATTTAAATGTTTATCATAGCATTATTTACCTAGTTTCACTACTTAATCTTTTAGATGATTCTTAGAATAATTTCCATCAGATTACTGTTGATTCTATTTCTCTAATCATCAAATGCTGCACAAATTTAAATCAAAATATTTTGTTCACATATTTACATTTTTTGAGAGAAAGCAGCACCTAATTACCAGTAAAATGGCCATACATGTATCTTTATAACACAAAAATATATGGACAGAGTTTTTTCATCGTATACAGGACTCTAATATTTGCTAATTTTTGTTAAAAAAAGAGTATCTCATGTAAGAATTTTCCATCTGAGGAACTGATATATCTCATGAAAGGTAATATGAAATGTGGTACTCTTCACAGAAGCCCTTGATGCATAGAAATTGTTCTAAGTTTGGTTGTCCACCAAGAGTTATTTTTGAAAGGCTCTATTCATGTACCAGTATAACCTGCTGGAAAAGGTCATAGGAAAGGTTACAACTGTGAGTTTCATATTTTATGTACTTCTTAAAATGTTCCTCTCTACAGAGAGAACTGTGTATACTACATATCATTCACAGACAACTGGGAATGAGCAAAGAGACAGAGAGAGAGAAAGAGAGAGAGAGAGAGAGAGAGAGGAAGAAAGAATTAAAGTAAAGCAAGTGATGGAATAAAATACAAAACCAGTTCTGAAGGAAATTTAATTTTTAAAATGAGCTTTATTTTTCCCTTAGTTTCATCTAAAAAAAATCAGGGCTACACACAAGGCCTTGACTGCTATTTAAAATAAATCTGTTATTTATTGCTGTTTGGTGACATCTCACACACTAAAGTATATGATCATAATTAGTAATATTGCTTTTACCATGGGTATTATTCTTATTACTGTTAGTCTTTTTTGTAGTGCTGCTAGTACTACAATATATGATCATTAAGGCTTTGAAATATTCAGCATAATGTATTCTGTAATGGCATCAACATTCATCTACCCCATGTGGATTTCAACAATTTATTCAGTTTTCCTGAGGAAGAGATCAGCTAGAATTGGCCTTGGCTGTTGAAAGCATTTACGGAGGCTAAGGGGTTAAGTATTCTGCCTTGTGGGGCTTTTTGGCTCTCCTTCATTTTCCAGCAAGAACTGAAGCTCATGCCCAGAGAAGTTCATAGCTTGGGGGCAAAGTCAGAAGTCATTACTGTGGAGAAGGTCATCTGTGCAGGGACATTTAGCCCAGAACAGGATACAGGCACCAGAACTCCCAAAACCCACCCGGTTATAGCACAGATCAGAGTCTTCTCACAGGCCTGACATTGACTCAGACTCCACATACTTTTCTAGGGAGTTCCCTGGCTTCTTTGACACCTGGGAGATTCTGAGGCAGAATGACACCATTCCAACCCTTAGTGAAAGTACAAAGGGTAATGCCAATTTCTATAAATCATGTCATAAGCTTCATTTAATCTTGCTGCAGGAAGTTGCTTTACAATGAATCAAGGTGATGGAACAATAATTTGATTAGAATGAAAAAGAGCTTTTACTGTTAAGTAATTTTCCCTGAAGTTTCGATTCAAGAAGTGTTTTATAACAATATGTACAATATGAACACAATAGAAACATATGACTGCATATATATTGTGTATATAAATATACATACTGTGTATATATTAACTTTCGTATCTGGAGGAACAAGACTATTTGAATCAAACAATGAGGATCTTTCATTTCTATTGAGTGACCAGCATCAATTTACTAGGATACCATGGGGTTAATAACTTCAGTTAATAACTTTGTTTGTCAGTAGAGATACATGATTCAAACATAAGTGGATAATTCCCTGGACCAACATTCCAGTGATAGCAATTCAGTACATGAAACTGTTGCTAAACCTACCAGAGAACACTCAACAAATATTATGAATGTCTTCTGCATGATCATGTGTTCTCAGAATTGTACTTTAAAACCCTAATCTACAAGATGTATTTAGAAAATATTTAGAAGCCAGAGCTGCAACCTTGAAAGGGGGATGGGCGCTCTTCTGAAAGCAGTCACAGAGAGATGGCCTGTGCCATCATCAGGTGAAGAATGTAGCCGTAATGCAGACACTGCCCATGACCTCTACTAATGCATCAACTCCTCAGTTGCCTTCAACTTCACTTTCCTACTTTATGAACTATGAAAATATATCTATCTCATAGTCATTTATGCAGTGCATGATGTTCTGTTGTGGCTCAAAGTATTTAAAATGAGCCATTCTCTGTTGGACTTTACCAAAGTCGCGTTCCAATGCTAATAATAACCTTTTGCCAATAATATACAGTGCAGCAAATTTGAATTTGCTTTAAAATGGAAAAAAAGAAGAAATAATAATCTGTATAGAGAGGGGTTAAGCCTCTACCTCACAAACAGAAGGTCCTGAATTTGGATCCCAGGTACCACACAAAAACGTCAGGGAGAAACTGCAGCGTCCTACATTTCCAAACCTCTAAATCCAACATAGGAAATCCCAGAACGAAGCAAAGAGGAGGTAGAAGCAATCCGGGATGATTTCCAAAATCACCTTTGATCTTCTACGGGGATACATAGTGATTTCTGATACACACACACACACACACACACACACACACACAGTAATTTTTTAAAAATGAAAAAATACCACTTTTCATTAATATACATGTATTCTTTTTTATAATTCCAATTGTACATTGTATACTTATGTGCAAGTTCATTCAATTTTATGGGACTATTACATTATTGTATATAATTTTAATACTTTTCCTTTCCAGTTCAAAATGGCATCATATTTTCAAAGTGAAAAAAATATTTTTAACAGTCTATGTATATATATATATATATTATTCTAATTTCTAGTTCCAATTTTACACTACTAACTTTACTCCTAAGCTAATATATTTATATTCATTGGTCCACTCTGATTGTTTGAAATAAATGTAATATCTACTATTCCAGTTTTGAATGGCATCACTACAGATTTCTTAAGTTTATGTAATTTAACTTTTAGTCTTAATCTACAAATTTCAAACTGATCAATCATAAAATTGATTTCTGCTCATTTCCAATGATGTCCTTTGTTTTTCAAATTCTCTGCATTCTCACCATCTAAGATTTTTAATTCCCTCTATCATTGTCATCCTACTATAATTAGTATGTACAATATGAACAATATTTGGAGGTACACAATGTTTGACCACAGACTTGAGAAAACAAAAACTTAGCTACTACCTTTTGTAAAGTGGGAGTGAAATAAGCATTCAGTTGTATATACTACAAACTATAATTTTGTAATTGATTTATAAGAAGCAATTAATTGTTTATACAAGAGACTCACTTTAAAGCATTAACTTCATAAATGAAATAACCAATTGTTAATGTCTAAATTTCCATATTTTTGAATACTTTAGATTCTAAATTTTCTATTAAACTGTAAAGTTTATGATTATGATAGTGATTAATTTATTAATAAATATTAACATTTAATAATAATACATATGGCAATAAATGCTAAAATTTGTGATATTTATGAATTTTTTAAAAATTTGTCTTCTGCATTAATGTGTTTAAGACTAGTTCTATTTTTTCTGAAATAAATGTGAGACTAGAACTGAACAATCAAAATAGGATTGTCAAATATAAGAAGCACACCATGACTAAAAGAAATTTAAAAGGAAAAATATTAATTTTTTCTTTAATCTCAGGCAACTTACATGAACTATATTGTTGGTATATTTAATTTCAATGTAGAATTTTTTCAGTGTACATCTCAATATTATACAACTTTGCCTTATTTGTGAAAGAAAGTAGGAGGAACTTTGATTTTGTATCATCTGCAACAAAACTTGATAAATATTATGCCATTGTGAAGACAAATATGCAGATATCTTAGAACTGTTTTAATTTGATTATCAGTATACAGAGATACAGAGAGATTACTAGTAGTGTGGTCAAGATACTTTGTCAAAATGTTATTAAGTCAATTTTAAATTAAACACAGTTTTTAATAAACTATGCAATTTCCTTTAAAGGTAACAGATAATGAGATTTCACAGAATAAAATAGAATTTAGCACTAGATGGCAGAGTTTTATAGAGTAATTTATTCTAAATGATAACAAGTGAATGATAGATAAATAAGTTGTAATAAAAGTACATGTAACAAATATATTAATTAATATTTGATTTAACAGAGTCATGCTTTATATAAGTGTCTTTACCTTCAATCACTTTCTTCTCTAATCTAATGACACATGTAAGCAAATGTAATATGTCAGTGACTTCAAAATTGCCCACAAATATTATCAAGTGCTCTATAGTATGACAATACCAAGAGTGTGCACTAATAATGATGATATTGGACTGAACAAAGAAAATCACAAAATGATTGACATAAAAATGAATAAAAACAATATGTCAAGTGTTTTGAAACAGCAGACAGCAGAAGGAAAGAAAAAGGATTAATTTGTCTGACATAAGCCATGCTTTAAACAGAAGCATATGTGGTAATAAAACAAAGCATGATCTGATGCCCTAGGATATATTGTACAAGCTGAGCATATAATATCTTCAACTATCACAAGGAAATAACGCAAGAATTAAAAGCAAACATAGAACGAGTTCAGGAAATTGGTGCAGTGTTTGAAAATTAAGTCATTTGTCATTTTGAAATTAATGATTTTAAAATATGTCATGTTACTTACTAACATAATTCTTCAACATGAAAATATATCTTAATAATTTCCATTTGTTGAAAATACCATTGTAATATGCATTATGAAAATTTATTTTAATAATAGTCTTTTTGCAATTTATTGATATATTTTACTAAGCATCAAATAGGCCTTTGCATTTTCAAGGTAGATTTGACATTAGTATAGGAATGGATTTGTATGACATCCCTAAAATATTAATTTTGAAAATTTTTTCTTATAAAATACTTTTAATGATAATTTACCACTTTATGATCCCAGTAAAAAATTCATAGCACCTGTGAAAGCAAAATTATTTCAATTACTGCTGTTATTATTGCTGAATTTAGTAGTTGGGGTTGAATCCAGGACCTTTTACAGCCTGTAAATTATTTTAAAGCCAGTGTGTGAAATTGTTTACTTATTCCAGATCACACTAAGATGAAAAGGAAGAAAATAGTTGATTAAATGCTTATTTTTTAAATATCACTTTAATTGCAATGGTTCTAATTGGATAGAATATCACTTTAATTGCAATGTTCCTAATTGGACAGAAAATTAATAAATGGAATATTTCACTTTTAAAAAAGAGCAGTTTCATTCTCTGATGTCAGATCAATTATATTTTTGATGCAATTTTCAGTTGGTAAGATATTTTAAAATTTAAATTTGTGAAATTGTTTGACATATAGAAACCTCTCAGGTAGTTGAATAATATTTTTAGATATATTCTTGTGTTTGGAAATCAAGTGGAATTCTTTTCCTTGTCTGTTAATGTAGTCTCACTTTAAATTTTCAGAAAACAGAATGATTTTGTGCTTGATATGTGCTGACAATTTACTCTGTTAGATTCATTACTCACTTTTTACTGATCGTTATTTAGACTCTTTCCCTCTCATAGTACTGATTTTCTTTTCTTCCTGGGTTGGAAATATAATAGTCCTGAGACTTTGCTTTAAAAGGTAAAATAAGATCCAGAGGCAGGGAAACAGTTCTAATACGTCAGTTTTTTATCAGTAAAAGAATTATTAGGAAATTAAGTTGAATTTTGACAGGATTAGAGGCTATCTTGCTGACTTTATGAACCCTGGAAAGAACACAACAAGAAAAAAAAATAGACAAGAGAAGACATTATAAGTTTCACCCACATATTTCTTTACAAAGAATTGAAAATAAATGGCATTTCTGGATACTATTATGGTTACTGTGTCAAAAAAGAGATCCAGATTACCATCCGCTTTTGTGCCTAAGATTGATAAAGTGTTTAAGGTGGAGATGTGTGGAACAGCTCTGTGTCCAGCAGTAGCGCTGTGTATGAGTTGCAGAAGTGGCAAGATTGCAAGCTGAGTGGGAGGAGATAAAGACTACAGAACGGTTGAGTCTAAGTGAGCACAAGGTAGTGAGTGCCCAACGACTAAGACTGGAGCGCAACATACTGAAACTACAGAAAACTGTCAGCAGCTCAGAAGAACTGCTCTAGTTATTATTTCATTTTATTATTCGATTGTTTCACACAGGTAAATAATAAATTCAAGCCATTTTTGCCCCATGTTAATTGATTCTACTGTCATTCTTCCTTCTTCCATTGTAAACTTTCTTATTCAATGCCCAATATATTTTCTCTCTCTCTCTTTCTCTTTATCTCTCTCTCATTTAATAAGAGGTTCTGGTATAGTATATACATAGTATGTAGATAGACAAAAATGTACTATATTGTCAGCTTATTTGAGGACTGCATTTACAGTGAGCCAATGCCAGGTTGGATAGATGACTCAGGGATTAAGACTGTACCTCACAAGTAAAAGGTCCTGAGTTCGTACCCCAGGTCCCACATAAAAAAATGGCTGTGGCCTAAACCTCTGGCCCTGGTGTGCAGAGCCTAAGAAATCCCAAAGCAAATGGACAAGTAGAAAGTACCAATCCAGGATGATTCCTGAACTCTTTCTTAGTCCTCCAAAGTGACATACAGTCTTCTCTGAAACACACACACACACACACACACACACACACACACACACACACACACAGAGCTAAAAAAATGTGGAGCAAATGCCAAAGTTAAAAAAAAATTGTTCCTCACATGCCTAGTTAGAAAGATAGATGCACTTATATCAATTTAAGCAATTTTGTGAGAATGTCAAAGAGGTAAAAAATACATGATACATTTTTAATCATGAAAAGTTTTACATCATTTTGTTCTTAAGCACACATTTATTGCATCTCACCTAGATTTCAAATCTAGAAAAATAAAGCAGCATATATTTTAAAACTCATTGAAAAAGTGATGAAATATGGAATTCATTTAGGAAGGAATATGTTACACAAAAATATCTGAATAATTATAGAATACAAATGGAAACAAATCCATTGAATAATCTTACCTTTTAATGTAGATTAGTGTTTTATGATTTTGACAATGTTTGCCTTGCTCATTTTTATTTTAGCTTCAGAGTTTTTAACCTGTTCTTCAGATCTATCTGCATGTGCTGATATTCTGCTATAGTTAACAAATCCAACATTTAGGAACAATTAAAGGTTATTCTTGAAGTAAAATAACAAGACATTTCTTACATGATTCATAAAGGAATTAAATAAAATATTATTTCAAGAAATGGACTTAGCTGGTCTCTTGATTCAGCATGTAAAAATGTGAAATATACAGATACACATAACATGATTATAATCATTAAGGAAAATTTTAATACTAGGACCACTATTTGTGTGTGTGTGTGTGTGTATGTGTGTGTGTGTGTGTGTGTGTGTGTGTGTGTGTGTGTACAATAGAGCATTTAAGTGTGTGTGTCCTTGGAGATCCAAGGGTGAAATTGAGAATCATCTTCCATTACTCTCCCTCATAATAGTTGTGCTCTGAAGATTCCCAGAATGGCAGGACCCTGTCATTTCTGTTGATCATCTTACATCGGATCAGAATCATGCTTTTGATTGGTAAACGAAGACTTAGGCTCTGAAAACCATAGCTCCAGCACTAGTAAGGTTACTGCTAAGTTCAATTGCTCCATGAGAAAAACACATATCTCAGGTAAGCATGTTTTGAAAGTTGTGCAGTTACTCTCTGTATTTGGCTTATCTACTATGCTTCCCTAAATTTTATAATTTTTTCTCTATGTATCTTAGTAACTATGTATCTTAGTAGAACATGGAATATGCACATTTATTTGTATGTATGTGTGCAACACCTGTATTATTCAGGGTTTTCTGGAAGAACAGAATTGTTAGAATGTATACAAAGAAATAACTTCATTAAATCAACTCACAACAAAAGTTGTTTCATTCAAAGTACCCATAGCTGCTTTGTTCGTGTCCAGAATGTCTATGGAGCCAAAAGGTCCCGACAAGGTTTGGAGCATCTATTTCCCCCTGGAGGGTTCAAGACACTGAGCTCCAATATTAGCAAAGACAGCTGGGCTCTAATGGCAGAGAAGAACAGTGAATAGTACAAGGACCAGGGTACCAGGCTCCAAAGGCAGCAGGAAGAGCAACATGGTAGAAATCGCCAAGCAGTGAGTCAACCAAAGACAAAGGCAGTAGTGGAAGCAGCAACAAAGAAGGCAATAGCATTTGGAGAAGGTAATGATGCTCAAAAAGTAGACTCAACAGCCAGCCCAAACAGGATAAGCCTACACAGAATAACTGCAAAGCATCACTCATTATGGGCTGGTTTTCCCACATCAACTAGGCAAGCACATGCAAACTTGTTCAGGGGCCTGCACCAACCATTGATTCTCCACAGATGTGCCTCAAACAGCCTGCAACTGTCAAGCTGACACGTGAATCTAAGCCTAGCACACACTCCTCCATATCTAATATATAATGGATTGAAATTTGGCTTGCACATGTACTGATTTATTTATTGTACAAGTATGGTCTTAGGGATTAATCAAAACACAAGTAGAGGCATATTTGCATAGCTGAACTATTAATCATATGCTCATCCATCAACATGAAGCAGATTTCAACTAGCAAAGTCCCCTGAAGAGGCCATTGACACTGTCCTCTGGTGTGGCCTATGTTACTTGATTTTGCATCTACACACAGTTATTGGATCATCAAAGGTAAAATGGATCACATTGTGAAAGGTTCTCTGATCATAGTTTATGAGCTTTGGAAATGAGTGAGGGGGAATTAGGTAAGAAATATATTTCCAGTACATAAACTCCAGCAATTCCAAAGACAGAAAAAGTGTGCGAAAATAGAACGAGGTCTCCTGCAGCTGTCCACTGCCCGCTCCCAATTAGTGGAGGGAAAAGAAGCTTGGATTTACCTGCTTGGGAAGCAGATATATGAACATGTTGAAAACTCGAAGCAGGGGGCTATTGATTCTTTTATTAAAAATGCACCAATAAGAAACTCTAAATAACAGAGCAGAAATATGTGCCGCTGTTTATGACACAAAGCAAAACTGTTTGAAGTGCCTGATTGTCACTGATCACCAGATATAGAGAATTGGGCCACATGAGACCATCGCTTAGGTACAAAGGAGCCATGAAACACTGTTTCATGTTCCATTGCACTGATAGCAGCAAGCTCCAAAAGCGCTAGGTTTCACTAGTGAAAATATGCTTGAAAAGAAAAAAGGAAGAGAGGCCCATAGCACCTTTCAAAAAAATTCTTCCATCGGTGATATAATTTAGACTCCTAAGTTAAATACAGCTATCGCATGGGCAAGGAGCAATAATTTATCATCGTTATTTTACTTCCTTTGGTCTTTCTTCCACAGAGTTAATAACTTTACCATTTTGTGGAAGGAAAGAAGCAGAGCCTAGAAATTTAACTGAACGTACTTAAGCCATAAGAGTTCCTAGATAAGTAGGATCCATTCACAGCATTGACTTGCTAATTGCCCATGTTTAATTAATGTGCCACCTTGTCTTTCATGAGTCTGTAAACCTGTACAGAGAGTGCTGATTCACCTTGGGACATTTATTTTGTTTATGATAAACTACACAGTAGTAAATGATTTTATATTACTTCCTCATTTGGATGTCATAATGACTGTGTTACTGAACAAATTTGTATTTATAAGTAGGAGTAAGGTATGTGATATTCTACTTTTGGGGGGTAATTTTGTTCCAAAGGGGAATTGTGTCATTATACAGTAATAATGTTCATATATAAATGTACTCTCAGAGCACTAACTAGCAGAATTGAGCTTGCCTTTAGTGAACTGAAATTGTCACCTAGGAATGTTCTGATGGTCTAATATCTCAATAAAGCAATTAAAGGATAATGAGCATTATTTAGTTAGTGTTTTTTATAACCTTGACATATATATTGCTGTCAATCCAACATAATTTTAAAAACATATAATTCTATCATTTTGTATCTTTTTAAATGAACATTTAAGAGTATCTTTTTTCAATTGATGCTTAATCTACGTTTATGAATATCTATACTATTGTAATAAAGATACACAATGTTTAGTGATCAAATAATTAACGTATCCATTAAGTGAAATGTATATTATTATTTGTCCTAGAAAAGTTAATATTTCCCTGCTTTCTGCCATTTATAAACACACCGCTGCTGTGAAATCTCTAATGCTGTTGAACATAAGAACTCAACCCACCTGTGTGTGTGTAGTGTAGGGTGGCTCCAGACACAAAATTCCAACTGACCATATTCTCAAATGCTCTGGTTATAGGTGCAAGTCACCTGTAACTACATTTTTAGTGCTGGCAGCCAACTTCTTCTAATGCACTTATTTTAACACTGCTTTCTCCAAAGGTTGTACCAATTTACTTTGCCATGGTTAGTGTGTACATGATCCCCTTTTTCTTATTGTGTGCAACACTTTCTTTGTCTTCCTCAAAGAAGTTAATACAACTGAGTTGAGATGGTAGATTTCTGTGGCTCTTGAAATAATTATATTGAAGTTTTTATTCATACACCTGCTAGATATTAATGTTTTCTTTTTAGAGTTGTCCATCCAGCTTATTCACAGCAGGTGGAAATAAATGAGCCCACAATGGTCCAATAGGAGTTCTTACAATACTGCTATAAGAAAGGATCTTTAGAAGACATGCAGCAAACAGCTCATTCTCCACACACATCCACCTTTGTCACTGTTTCCTAACACCTTTAATTGATTTTGTGAGTGCTGCATCATACACATTTCCTGGCTTAAACACAAATATGTATAGTAATATAAGTATGTTCTACATTATAGACAATAAATAACAGATATTTGTGAACAAATTTATAGAAGGTCACAAGAATAATTTTTGGAATAGACTAGCATATTAATTAAACAGAGCACCACACATGTGCCATGACTTAAGTACTATCAACATATAAACTATTATTCATTCTTTTAATCAAAAGTTAACAAACTATACATTTAAACTAGAAAGCTATAGACATGACTCTGGGGTTAGGGCTTTGCCTAATAAACAAAAGGATATGTGTTCAGATCCAAAATTGCAACTAAGAAATCTGGACAGAAATAGGTATGATCTGCACTTCTGGGTCTGGAAGGAAGAGCTTTGGAAACCCCAGAGCAGAGCAATAAAGAGATAGAGCAATACAGGATGATTCTTGGTCACCCTTGGGCCTCCAGAGGCATACACAGCATTCTCTTCATACAAATTACCTACACACATGTACACACCCACACTTACACAGGCCAAATCTAGAATCATCAGAGATGCTGGCATGTAAATTTGAAAACCCACTTGCAAAAATGTGAAATATAGAGCTACATTAAACATATATATTCTTTTCAAATATTTTGAGATAATAATTGAATCGTTTAATATTCAAGCATTTAATAAAACTTCACAGATGTGAAATTATTGTACATATGAACTTGTCAGTTAGAAAAAAATCCACTTCACGCTTAAGCTTTCATGATGACAGTTACTTGAATTTAAATCCAAACAAGTTGTCATTTTAAATATGTTTACCAATCCATTAGAATAACATGAATTAAATTCTCTTTGAAATTTAGATGAAATCTTAGTGAACTTCACATGCCTACTTCAGGGGTAATTCATATATATTTTACATTCTTAGACTAACCAATTTTCATGCTCATTCAAATCTCAGAGTCACTGCCATTACATGTATAGATTATCCATGAGGATGTGTGTGTGTTCACTCGTATGTGTGCATCTGTGTGTGATAGTTGTTTCTGATAAATTCAAAATAAGCATATTAGAAATTTGAAAGAAATCAAGAAAAATTTATATACTCTTCCTAGGAAGTGTTAGTACATTCATGGTTCTTTCTTCATCTATCTATCTATCTATCTATCTATCTATCTATCTATCTATCTATCTCTCTATCTATCTATCTATCAATCATCTATCTATCTATCTCCCTGGCCGTCCATCCATCTGTCTGTCTGTCTGTCCGTCTGTCCGTCTGTCTATCTATCATCTGTGTATCCATCTACATATATGTATATATATGAATTTAAATAAATACATTTATATTCAATCTATTACATATAATTTCAGTTTATTTTATAAAGGACATTGTTGTATATTATCTAGTTATATAATAAAAATGTTTATATTTATATAAAACATCTCAGTGCTATATTTGAACATATGTCTTATAATATACTAATGCATCTTTTTACTTATATTACCAATTACTTATATTACCTATTCAGCAGTACCTAGGTTCAGATTGTTTGGCTAATTTGAAATGAAGTATTATAGTTTCCCAGTATATCTTGTTATACAATTAATAAACATATCAGAATCAGTATCATTTTAATTAACAGTCCAGTCTGATCTTAAGAAACTGTTTTTCTAATATGTTTTTTTTCCAAGAACCAAAACTTTCTGTGGTATATATTATCCACATAAATAAATGAAAGCAATATAGCATCTATGTCAATTGATGATATGAGAGGAAAATAGTCCTCTTTGCATGAAAACACCAAAAAAACTAAAGTTAAGCATAACATACAGAAGTTGTAATTAATGTCTGAACATCTGGAAGAGTTTTGATGAGCAAATCTTTGCTAAAAATGCCAACTTATGCCAACTTATGTATAAATGGGGCACTATGATATGGGTACATTCTTATGTATTTGATTTTTCAATACAACACAAGCCTCTAATGTAAGTATATCTCATAAAGCAACAGTAAACATTGTGGAAAAGAATATATTCAGAACTACAAAACTGTCCACCTTGGATATTCCCATGATTACTCTTGCAACTATTGTCAATTAGTTCTGATTTCTGGTGTTTACTTATACCTATATTTCTACCCAGGTGGATAGGGGACAATTCTTTTAAAACTGACTCATTGGCAAATACTGCATGGATCTAACAAGTACTTTTATATATTATGGGTACAATAATTGTAACAAAATATTTTTGTAATTTTTTTTAGAAAAAGTCATCAAGACACCCTGCGAAACCTCAAAAACTGAAGGTTTATTATGAATTTTCTAACAAAAATTATTCAGATGATGCACAAAGCTAAATTATGCACCAGATGTCCTTACTCTACATGATTCACAAATTAATAATTTTCTATTATATTTATTACAATATTTATATTGCTTTCATTACAGAAGTTTCATTAACGTCATTTCTTCCCATTGCTCCTATGGAAAGCACATGGATTTCCTTTCTCCTCCTGTTTTTTCATTCTCTACATGAACACTTTAGCACATGAAGGAGAGCAATCATAACATGAAGTAAAACAAGACCAGTTTTATTTTCTTTTTATCATGCAATAACTTTGGGGTTCAAAGTTGACATTCTTGTGAACATGTTTCAACCAGTTTAATCAAATATAGTATTGACAGAACATCTGTGTATGCACATTCTCCTTCATGCTATGTGATTTAAAAAAAAAACTTTTGAATTTGTGAAGTTCTCCATTCTCTGAAAGAATGCTCAAACAATAGTGGGTTGGAATGTAAACTTAGCGAAGGGTTCATGACATTCTATCGCTAAGCCTCCCACCCCTTTTTGGGGAGAATGGGGGTGGGGGAAGTACTAGAAGCTCTAGAAGAAGGTGATATAATCTCAGCCTTTGCAAATGTGAAAGCAATTTTAATGAATAGAGAACAGTTATGACTGAACATGCTTAAAGAATTGAAATTTTGTTTCATGTGGTTACCAGATTCTGTACAAATGTGCATTCTGGTTGTACCTTAAAATACACTAGTTGGAGTATACGTTAATGGTTATTTGAATTTCTCAACACCATATTTCTCAAGTGATCCAACTGTCGTTAAATGATTTAACCATTAATACAATGCAGCTTCACATAGAAAACCATATGTCAATACTGATTATGTGTTTTTCCAGTGACCAGTATCAAGGATATTGTTATTCATATAAAGATTCAGTTAAGTATTATATTATTTTAATTAAGGTTAATTACGTTTAATTATTATTTTAATATTAAGACAAAGAACATGTTTAATACTCTGGCAAAAATCTAAAATCATGCAGAATTTGACATAATGATTTTTGTAAAAACTAAACCCTTACTTTTCAGTTCATCTGAGATGATCCCCACCCCCTGAGATGAAAGGGGTGGGTTAGATGACCTGGGCTAAACACTGCCCAGTCATCTACTCTCTGCCCATCACCTTCCTCTATCGTTATGAGAATTTGGGGAAGGATTGCCAGCTACACAAAGCTGCATGTTTATTGCTGGTATCCACATATGGAGTAACATGTAGCATTCATCTGTATGTGATTGTGTTACTTCACTAAGTATAGTTTTCTAGCTCCGCCCATTTACTCATGAATTTCATTATTTCATCTTTCTTCAGAGTTGAATACTATGCTATCTAGGTTGGTTCAAGCTCCTTATATTTAAAATAAAGTCACAGTAAACATATGTATTCATATATCTCTGGTTTTTCTTCTTCAAGTCAGCCTATTTCATGTTAGTTTATAGAACATTCTTGATTTTATTGAATTTATTTTAATCTAAGTATACAAGCTGAATGGGTGCACAATGGGTAGGTAGCTACCAAATGGGTAGGTTGCCCCTCTTTCTCCTTTCCTCTCCTTCCTCCTCTTCCCCATTCAACTCTCTCTTCCACATCTCCCTCTACTCCTCCATCCTTTCCCCCTCCCTCCCCTCTTGGTGTTTCCTTCCTTCTCCCTCCCACCCTTCAGAACTTCAGCTTATAAGGGCCCTGAAGTACCTTCCAAGTCATCCACCTTAACGGGGGCTGAAGACTCCCCTGTATCTCTATAGAACCGCAATGGCACAGGCACTAGAACCAGCACTCAACAAATGGGATTTTTATGAAATTAAAGAGCTTCTGTTCAGCTAAAGAGATTGTAAACCAAGCAAAAAGACAACCCACAGAATGGGAGAAAATCTTCACTAACCACACATCTGATAGAGTTCTAAAATTCAGAGTGCACAAAGAATGTAAAAAATTAAACACCGAGGAGATAAATAGCCCTATTAGAAAATGGGTCATGGAACTTAAACTATCCTTCGATATCATCTTTCCCAGGTCAGGTTCGTGAAAATCCAAAATACAAACAAATACTAGGGAGAATGGCTTATCCAACCACTCTGGCGATGAGTATGGCAATTTCTAAAAAAAGTTAAGGATTGAAATGCCACATGACCTTGCTCTACCACTACCGAATAATCCCAAAAAATGCATAATTTCTCTATAGTGACACAAATGTATCTTTGTTTTGAGATATAAAGTTTTGGGGATATTTCCAGGAGTGGTAGAGTTCATGTGGTAATTCAATTTCCAGTTTTATGAAAAATCTTCACCCTATTTCCAGAACGGCTATACAAATTTACAATCCTACCAATCATAAATGAGTTTTATCCTTGCCTTGCCTTGGTTCCTAATCAACATTTGCTATTTGTTCATTCAGTCTTAGCCACTGATTTTTTTTTTTTTTAGTTAAGGTGTCCAAAACCATAGCAGATAAAAGTCAGCATCTGTAACAAATGGTGCTGAGAAAAGTAGATATCCACTTGCAGAAGAATGGAACTGGGTCCTTATCTCTCAACCAGTACAAAGATAAGCCATAGCATTAAACCCAAAACCACCGAGGACACAGTAGGGACCATGCTGCAAGGGATGGTCCTAGTTAAGAATGATTTGAATACAACCTCATTCAAAAGGAAATGAGACCAACATCAAACATAACCTCAAGAAATCAAAAGCTTCTGTTCAGCAAGCAAAACTGTAAATCAAGCACAGAAGCTTCTTACAGAATGGGAGAAAGTCCTTATCAGCTATACATCTGACAGAAGACAATTGTTTTCAATAAATAAATAACTAAAAAATAAAAAGGAAAATAAACCAACTAAAATTGACTACCTCTCAAAGTAGAGGACATACATATATCTGAGTATTATATGAAATAAATATTCAATATCCTTAACATAAGAAATGCAAATCAAAGCTACTATAAGAATCCATTTTATCCCAATCAGAACGATTTTTTTTTCTTGTTGCTTTCGCAAGTGGGTAGTAAATGCAACTGGATTAATGAAATTGTCTAAAGTTTTTCATGGTACATTTGACTTGTGTTGCTTGGGAAACAATGTTGACAGTGAGAGATATTCACTCAAGGATATTATTAAATAACTTCTAGAGTTCAGCTCCTGACTGAAACAAGACAAATCAGACACTGTGTCATTTTTCAAAGAGCTTTTAGTCCTTAAGGAGACAAATTACACACATAAATAAGCATATGATAAATAGATTCAAATAAATGTCATAGCATGAACAAAATTGAATGCAGTTTTAGGAATGTTTGAAGTTGAGAAAGTTAACTGCAAATTAATTAAATCTCCACAGACAAAAGTTTTTACTTAAATTCATCCAGCATAACTTTGATTCCAAATTTATTGTTAAACAAAAGAAAAATAGTTTCCTTACTGAAATAATTGCTACCACTTTCCTCACCAAGAAAAATTTTTCAGTGATGTATCTTATCAGTAATGTTAACTTGTGCTAACCTAATTTATAATAAACAATTAAAATATTAAATTAAATTATTATATAAAATAATTTAAAGAGAAATGCTTTCCTTTTTTTAATTGTTTCATTCTAATTTCATTTTCAAATGGAACAATTTTATTCTAGCCTTACCATATTGTTTGGTCTGGATACCCAAGTTATCTAATTAGCAGTCTGCTCCATCTCTTTTTCTACATGATAAGTATGGAGACAAATGACATCTGAGTGGAGTTTGAAAAACTTTCTTGCCTAATAGATTCAGTCATCACTCATTCTGTACACACATACATAGTTTTCCAAGTGCTCATCAGTTGATAATGTTTCAGAAGTGACTTTGTGCTGTTTCGATAAAACAAACCGGTGAATACTTAGAAAATCTTAAGACAGGTACATTGTGACAAAAAAAATTCTTAGTGATACCAGCTACATTTTGGGATAGATAAATTTTAATATTAGGGTACAATCACAGAAATATTTATTTAATTTTACTCCATTTGTGGTGAATATTTGCATTTATATTTTTGGCAAGCCCTCTACTTACTCAGACACATTCTGCTCCCTGAGTTTTATGTTTGAATGTTCATGTGATTGCTAATCCTCATCATCAACCTACAGTCACCATAGAAATAAGCCTTTGGGTAGAGCTACAAGGATATTTTAAGAAAGAGTTAATTGAAGAAGGAAGCAACTCTGTGGATGAAATTGTCACCAATGCATACCATTATCATTAGAAGGAGGAGCTTCCTCATGCCCTGCAGCCCCAGATTGCTGATGATTTTATTGACTTATTCAAATAGTTCACATGTGAATTTAATCCTCTGTTACTAAAGGGATATCTGTCACATGGCTTGGTACATAAAGCACTTACTGTAAAAGAAAAATGACCAAAGTTCAGATCTTACCTAAAAGGTTGGGAGGAAATGTGGACTACCTGTAATTCTAGCCTTGTTAAGTCAGAGACGGAATTCCCTAAGAAAGTTGGTCAGAAGTATGATCCCTCTGACCTGCGCAATGACTGATATGTCAATGACCTCCCCCAATCTAGCATGGATCACAGGCACTAGGATCCTTAGAGGCAAGGGATTAACAGTCATAATAGTGTTTCCATACTAAAGGGGAGCCTAAGAAAGGGCTCTGGGCTATGCCACTGAGTCCTTACAACTCACTAGAATAGAGGACTCAGAGAGAAGTTTGACATTCACACTAAAGGATGCTCCAGGGAATGGGAGGGGAAGGGGGGTACTGGGAGAAGAGAAGGGAGGAATTGAAAGGAAGGGAAAAAGGGGAGGATGCAAGGGGGACTGGGGAGGGTGAAGGGAAGGAGGGATTGGGAATAAATAAATAAATATAATAATAATAAAAAAGAAGTACTATATCTCTGGACAATCTTTGGGTTAGATTAAATCTTATCTCTAAAAAAGTTTTATACAATGGAATACTACTCAGTGACCAAAAAGGTAAATTAATGAAATTTGCCAGGAAATGGATGAAATTAGAAAAAAAATATATTGAGTGAAGTATCCCAGACATAAAAAGTTAGACACCATATGCACTCCCTAATAATTAGATCTTAGTTTCAAACCCACTTAATGACATAGTCAAAGTAAATCTTTGTAATACCTACTGAAATCACAAAGGATTATAAACAGGAGGGAAGGGAAAGGAGGGCCACAAAAAAAAAGGAGATATGGGATCATGCTTCAGTAGAGAAAAAAGAGTCAAGTATTGCATGTAAGTAGTGAGACATCTAGTGCAGCTCACTCTCACTTCCCTTCCTGGTCACTTGTGATGGTAAACATCCTGTAAATGGGACATTGACCCCCCTCCCCTACTCCTGTGTTCTATTCCTATTCTTCAATCTACCTTTGAGTCTCCTTTTATTTTAACATCTTAATTTAAACAGTCTTTTATCTTTGGTTAGGAGGTGACCTTTGATACCAATCAAGATGCAGCCAAGGTCAGTGCAGGAAAAGCAAAACTGATAGCAACAACAAACCATAATTCAGAACACCAAAGATCCTACATTAATCACCTGTAACCAGACAGCCAAATCTCTCCCCATCCTAAAGCTCAGGGAACCTTGTGGAAGAAGGGGTGGCAAGATTGTAAGAGTCTAAAAACAGGGAGGACCAGCGATATGTAAGATACTCCACACAAGTTAGGGCTGCAGCAGCCAGGATTGGACTTTGCTTGACCTGCACAATGATTGACCTGTCAAGGACTCCCCAAAATCTAGCATGGATCACAAGGGAGAAGGTTCTAGGCAGTAGTATCCTTAGAGGCAAGGGATTAATAGCCATAATAGAATTCCCATACTAAGATCCTGAACCCTCACTAGGGTGGAGGACTCAAAGGGTGGTTTGGCATTCACACAGAAGAATGCTCCAAGAGATGGGAGGGAGGAAGGGAGAGGCATTGGGAGAGGTGCAGAGAGAGGGGGTGAAAAGAAAGGGGAAAAGGAAGGAGTGCAAGGGGGAGGGAAGGATGTAGGGAGAGGATGGGGCACCTATTGAGCTTGTATAGTTAGGAAAAATATAAAATGTGGAAGATAAAAGAACAATAAGATGAAATGTAATCAGAGATGAGTTTTCACATCAATGTATGCAAGTGTACTCACACATTCAAACAGACATATAATTATGCACAAACATACATGTCCCCTCCACATCCATATAAAAATGAATCAAAATTTAACAAAAAAACACTTAAACATTTCATCTTTCTTCCTATGTCAATGAAGAGTTTTAATGAGAACCATGTTTGCCAAAAAGCACAATACAGAAAAATCTAAACATTTTTAATCCATTATGTTCCTCATTTAAAAAGATGTAATTCAAAATATTTACAAATCTTACAAAGAAAGGAAAGAATTCAAAATTACTTAAGAATGATGAATACGAAATGTTATATATTTGGACCTTTTTCTTAGGTTTATTGTTCCTATATTGTTTCTGTGCTATCATCAGATGCCTTTCTCAAACTATGCTATGTAGTTAATGTGCAATATTCTGGATTCTGATTAGCATAGCATTGTGAATGCTTAATGATTCTAAATGCTAGAATTATAGGAACCCTTCCTAAGCCTTCCTAAGACTGTAATCTGCCCATATTCAGCCTTCATTCTTATTCTGTTATCTCAAGATTTTCTTTAGTCCTTAGTAAATATTTGGTTTTTTGTACTTTCCCCAAAACAATTATGACTTCGACTCTTAAATATCCTCATTTAAGTACCTCTTTTAAATTACTTCTATTAAAAGCATCCTGTACATGAATTGCTGTTGAGTTTGCTCTTTCTTACTGCAGGAAGTGTTACATCTTTCCCACCATGCCTTTCCCAAGGGTTCCATTGTCAACATAGTGCCATTAGGAGAAACAAATAATCAGCATGAATATATTTTGAAGTGTAAAAGCAATATCCATCTAATTACTTGCTGTTGAGACAAACAAGTGTGTCCATAACTGTGTGACAAGCAGTGCTTGGGTACCCAGAATCAACTTCCAGGAAGAAACGGACTGTGTGCAAATCTTACTTTTTGGTTTAAAATTTTGTTGTTTAATCTCTAAAATAAATTTAAGGGAATGAGAATATATAAGAATCTGATACAAATATTAAAATGCAGGGGATTAATTATACATTGTTGATCATGCAAATATTTTTTTTGGAAATTTATTGGACAAAGTGTATGACCCTGTAGTAATGAATATATTGCAGATATTTAAAAACAAATATAGGGAGGAGAGGGAGAGGGAAAGAAAAAAAGAAGAGAAAGAAGGAAGAAAGAGAAAGAAAGAGAGAGAGAGAAAGAAAAAAGAGATAGAGAGAGAAAAAAGAAAGAGAGAGAGAGGGAAAGAGGGAAAGGAGGACAGAAGGAGGAAAGAAATATGAAACTAGTGTAGCAGAAGGAGATGGTGATGGTATTCACAATGTTGAGAGGGTTAGGGGCACTATATGTAAGACAGTGCATCATATAAAACTATGTTGTGATATCATTAACACAAATTAATCAATCAGTGAAGACTGTAATCACCATTAAATGGATCATTGAGAGCTGAGCAAAGAAATATACTTTTCTTGCACATGTTTTCAATACACACAACTTACAGGTAGCTTTCCAACCCAACAACAATGCACTGATTTGAAAGAATTTACATATCCAAGCAAAAAAATGTGCATGCACTTTTATTTAAGACTTTTCTATTTGAAATCAATATTTCCAAGATGTTATTGAGTTTAATAATTCATTAAATGCTTCAATTCTATAATCATAGGTTTTTTTCTCATGTTGGGACTCTTTATATCTTATTTTTGTCCAATCACTGTATTTTCTTTTGATTGATTGATATTTTTCCAGTCATTATCCTGAAAAATGTTTATCACCATAGATGATCTGGAAAATTTTCCTTTTATCCTTGTATTGAAAAATTCACTAAAAACTTTTAAATGATGTTGTGGCACAGAGTGATAAAGCTCATCAGAAAATACAGTTTATATAATAAAAGTCAAAATATTCTATGCAAAACAATTTTCCGTCTGTTTATATTTTTCATGATGCACAGATATATTCTAGAAATTTTAATGGCAAAGAAGTCTCTCATTCATTTTCCTTGAAGTCTTCACATTAAAACTTGCTGTATTTTTAAAATTAAATTACTTTTCATTCATTTATGTTAGCTTTATAGTTCTAGAAACTGAACCTATGGTCTTATACATGCTGGACTTCACTACAGGACTGAATCCTTAGTCCCATATTCCTAGATGAAGTCAGTTATGTTGCTACAGATGATAGAAACTATAGAGAAAATAATGTAAGTTCTATAGGTAACTGCTGATTATATTTAAAAACTGGTTAGGAGCATAATCAATTGTGAATTGATAGGTCACATGAACAAGCATTACTTTACCAGAAACTTAAAATATTCCCAGTCCTAACATCATGGACAAAAGAAATAGTTGGAGAACTTCAGGAGGTAGATGCATTTACCCAGCCATGTCTGAGGTTTCACTGAGACAGAAGGCACAAATTGAAAAGGTAGGTAAGTGTGGTGGGCTTCTGATCAAATTGAATAATGTGAAATATAGAGACCATGTGCATAGATTTGACACCAGGACACGACATCTTCAATAGCCAGTGAATGCACACAATTATCATAACAAGCCAAAATGTAATTAAAAAGAAGGAAGAAAATTCTTTGTAGTTTGAAGCTTTTACTCAAAGAAGCTTACCTTAATTGCTCTAGGATTTAATTAGTGTACTTTTTGACAACTTAAGAAGAGAATTGATGTATTTGATGCACTATTGAACTCAGTAATGTCTTCAAAATAGTTATGATATAAAGAAGAAAATATCAAATAAAGGTAGATGCATACATTATTACTTGTGCAAATAAATATAAAGCAAAGCCAAATTATATAATTTTAACATGATTTATTATCAATAATATAGGTCAACCTCTCATAATGCAAAAATTTTTTTCTCCAATTCTGAAATAAATATTTATTTTATTCTCTGTGGATAGAGAAATATAGTGTAGAATAATTTTTATGCAAGAAATTCAATTTGTTCTATGTTTTTCCTATCGAATTATTTATTTTTGATTTTTCCTCATTTTACATTTTACATTTTATTCCATAAGTTAATTAACTTCTTTTGTGATCAGTAATCTTTCACATTGTGATTTTCTTTCTACACATTAGGTATATTAACTGGCTTTAGAAGCAATACTACTTATAGAGTATATATATATATATATATACATATATAATATTAAGTGCATATCTAATACAAAAGAATTTAGGTAACTCTAAAAGAATTTAAGAATATTAAAGCTTTATCAATAGACAAAATGGAGAAAAGTGAAAGAAAACCATATATATGCATATACTTTTCTGTACCAGTTAGATATGTGTTAACTTGACAAGTGAAGGCTGAATATTTAAGAACATCTGGGAAGAAGCGATAGTTAAGGGGAATTCTGAAGAAGAGTTTGGGTGATTATGTAATTGTTGTGGGAGCCAGTCCAGGGAACGTGAGACTATTCTCTGAGCAGGTGTATAAGATGAAGAAAGCTGCTTTGGAATTTTGGCAGACTGTGGCATACTTAGACATACAGACATGCTGGTGTGCCAAAAAGAGACAAAGTGTAACTGAGAATCACAAGTAAGAATTAAACCCTGTTCCTTGTTGTATTGGTTCACCAATACAAAAATGAAACTAGTACATTAGTCATTGGATAAAAAATATTTCAGGAAGTATCATACTTTTGCATTTCATCATTAGATACTTGTAAATCCAATGAAAATTAAGAAATAAGATATTATATTCATATTCTTAACATCTAGTTTATATTCAGATTAAAAATCAATTATAAGAAAAACATAGGACAAAAACTAGATAAGCTATTATGCATTATTGTGTTGGGAGATGATGATGCTATATTAGGTCAAGTTGAAAAACAGGTTACTGAAGAAAATAGATAAGATATTTTGGGTAGCTTTCTTCCCTAGTCTCCTGACCGCCATAGGAAGGTATTCAATATGTTTACAGATAGATATGGATGCTGCTGCTTTGCATCATACAGGAATTCAATAATAACAAGGACACAGAACATATAGATTATTTCCATCCTGTCATTCTTCTGGCAATAATTTTATCGGCTCAATACACTGTCTTCTCTGGTGTATAAAATCATATTAATTAAAAAGTTTATTGGATCAAGAAAATAAAATATCAGCGGGTATGTAAAAGGTTGTAAAAATTGTTTGAATTCATTAGGGTAGTAAGTTCACTGATGACATCATATGATATCATGAAAAAGGACAGTTTCAGTCTGGAATGAGGTTCTTGATGGAATAGCATGGCTTCAGACCTGAAACTTCCTCATTTGCATGAGGTCTAGAGACACTCTAGGAAAACATGCCAGGCTGTCATGAGCCTTACTGTCTTTGAGCAACAGTCAAGGAAATATTTCACAAGGTATTGCTGAGACCAACTATTTCTTACTTTCCCTCATGTGCCCTTTTTTTTATTTCAATAGTGTATCCCTTTAACCCTCACAGTCAGTGCAGATTTGCAATGGATTGTCTTACATTTTCAGCAACACTTAATGGAGTAGCATTTTATGTTTCAAACATCAAAAAAGCCTTGTATAATATTTCCCTAAAGGATGAAGGAAGTAGAATGATTGAAATCCTGAACTCCTAATACTAAAATTTCACTTATATTATTTAACTTAGTATTCTTTGCAATAACAAAGGTGACTTTGTTGCATCAGGAATTTAAACAGTGCTATTTTTCTAATTTATTAAAATTTGCTATAATACATTAAAGGATGTTGAGGATAAAATAGTTCATTTATTAATTAAGAAAAATCTTTTAAGGAGATATGAGCACTTGGTTATTAATAACAATTATCTATTCCTCACACTCTACACTGTTCATAGTAAAAATCTTTCAACTGAATATTTCAATAAGTTTAAATCTTAATACTTAAAATATTAATGTTATATTATTTATCCTGTTGTAAGAGGTGTAGGTAAAACAACTGCGTACAGACATACAATAAGCTGCTATTCCAGATGCAATTGAAATTCAAGGCAATGTATGTGACTATATTGCAAGGGAATAAGCTGAAGGACTTTTGCCTCATTCTTAAAATTCATAGTTTTCCTCTGATAAGTATAAATCACATATATTACTGCAGTCTGACCAAAAACCATTTCCTTGCAAATATTTATGTAGTATTTTTTGGTTTAGTTAATGATGAATAGCTTAGACTACTAACATTAAGTGAAGAGGTACTATAATAATTCAACCACAGCAGACATATATATAGGAAAAGGAGTTTCAATAAGTGAAATAATGTAGAGAACAAAGTTAGAAGAAATACAAACTTTTGCTTTGGGTACACATAAATAATTATGAGTTATCACTTGCATCTTATAAGATGACCTCTGATGTGATTTCCAAACACAAAACAAAAATTTTACACATATTTACACTTAAAAGAATATTCTGCATATTTTCTTTTTTATGACACAGATGAGCAAGTTCAAATATTGAAAACAAACCTTTAATAAACTTAAAAAGGAAATGAATGACATGATCTTAAAATTTTACTGTGCTTTTGGCATATTATACAGCATTTTTCAAAAAATCACCTAATATTAGACACTTAATCAAGCTAATAAAATTATCATTAAAATATTTTATATCATACAGTGATTCTCCCATGCCTACACTTAAGTAATTGCAACTTAGAGTGCTAGTAATGTTGGTGAGACTTATCTGAAGTTCTGTGCATGGGATTAATTATTTAGTATATTAAACCTAAATTAAGAAAGTAAATTTTGTAAACACACATGGCTTGGGAGTATAAAGATCAGCCAGTCCCAAAACTATGAAGATATACAGGCAAGCTGACAAGTGAGAATGTATGTCTTTCAGCAATTCCATAGGATGTGAAGTGAGTAATTCTCTTGTTTCTGATGAGGATATGAACTCCCTGCCATGCTGATTAAGTATAACCAAGAACTGTAAGTTGAAATAAAAATCTTGTTCCCATGAGCTGTTTGAGCTCTGTATTCATTCATTCAGCAATGGGAAGATGTAGTTAACATCGTGATAAACCTGCAAACACATTTAAGGAGGAAATTTAGTGGAACAGGAAGCTTTCCATGAGAAAAGAAGGTAGATGACACTGTGCACCAGGGAGTGAAAACTACAAAATATCCATGCTAGACTTCGGGGTGGGGGTCGTTGACATGCCAGCCATTGTGTAGGTCAGGCAAAATCCAATCCTAGCTGCTTCAGCCCTAACTTGTGTGGAGTATCTTGCATATCGCTGGTCCTCCCCATCTTTAGGCTCTAACAATCTTGCTGCACCCTCTTCTGCAAGGTTCCCTGAGCTTTAGGACAGGAGAGATTTGGCTGGTCTAGTTCCAGGTGATTAATGTAGGGTCTTTGGTGTTCTGAATTATGGTTTGTTGTTTCTTTCAGTTTTGCTTTTCCTGCACAGCCCTTGGCTGCATTGCTTTTGGTATTAAAGGTCATCTTCTAACCAAAGATAAAATATTGTTTAAATGAACGTCTTAATATAAGAGGAGATCTAAAGGTAGATGCTAGAATAGGAGTAGGACACAGCAGTGAAGGTGGTCAGAGTCCCTATTGTAGGATGGTTACCATCTATCTGCCAGTCTCTATATCCTCTCTGGTTGGTGAGCTCAAATCTGTTCAGTCACAAGTGACCAGGAAGGGAAGTGAAAGTGAGCTGTACCAGATATCTCACTACTTATATGTAATACTTGAAGCATGATCTCCTATCTCCTTTCTTTTGTGGTTCTCCTACCCCTTCCCTCCTGTTTATAATCCTTTGAGATTCAGTGGGTATTAGAGATACTTATCTTTGAATATGTCTTTAAGTGGATTTGGAACTCAGATCCACTTATTAGGGAATGCATATGTTGTCTAACTTTCTGTGTCTGGGATAAGGCTCCAGGCAGTAGGATCCTTAGAGACAAGGGATTAACAGTCATAATAGAGTTTCCATATTAGCTAGCGGGAAGACCAAGACGGAGCTTCCAGCTATGCCACTGAGTCCTGAACCCTCACTAGTGTGGAGGACTCAGGGAGGTTTGGCATTCACACAAGAGAATCTCCAGGGGATGGGAAGGAGGAAAGGGGTGGTACCTAGAGAAGTGGAGGAGGAAGGGGACTGAAAGCAAAAGAAAAGGGAGGAGAGTGCAATGGAGGATGACTGGTGAGGGGAGGGGAAGGAGAGGCGGCGGGGGGGGGGGATACTGAGCTTGTATGATTTAGGAAAAAAAATAAAATGTGGGAGAAAAAAAGAAATTTCAAAAATGATGTAATTATTTCTAATAAGGTAATCATTATTACATCTTTAATAAAACAATTTTCACTAAACCAAGAGTTATAAGTGAAAAAACTACATGATATACATGTGTCTCTGTGAGTGTATGTGTATGTGTGTGTGTGAGTGTGCACCTGCTTGTGTGCATGTGCATTTATTTGAAAATGCTTGTGGTGCTCCAAGGTTGATATCAGAAATAATCCTTGATTGGTCTTCCAACTTAAACTTTTAAGGCAGAGTAACTAATCAAGCCCACAGCCCACTACTCATTTGGCTACTCTGCTAAGCCAGCTTTTTCTGGGGATTCCCCATCTCTGTCTTCCGGATGTCACTATAGCAAATCAGCATTTTACATGGAATACAAGGATCTAATCTCTTGTGCTTCTAATTTTATGGAAAATATCTTAACCGTTGAATTATCGACCAAAACCTACCCTTTTATTTTCCACAAATTATTGTTTTTGGAAATGATAAAAATATTCTGACAAGACATTAACATAGAAATTAAACATTAAAATATTTTTTCATAAAATAATTTATTCCCATGTAGTTAGAATTATAAACACTTAAAACATCAGCGAGTTACAATTTCTGAGTCTAGTATGACTTTTTTGAAATCTATGAGCAATGATATATTTGCATCTCATTAAATTAGTCATCTTGCAATGTTTTAGCAATCTATGTAATTGCTTTGTAATTTTGAGTGTGTATAATAAGAATGCACAAATGATATAAAGCTGATTTTTATGTAAACAGAGTAATTAATACAGAAACCTCAATAGCTGTTAACTGTCAAAATAAATATTCTTATAACTTTGAAAAATTCTGGCTCACAGCCTTGAACAACTTAGCAAACATTAGATAATTGGATTTATGCATAATAAATGTATTCAGAGGTATGTAAATGAGATTCAAGAAGGTATTATATAAGAAATGTTGGAAGATATGATCTTGACTTGCTCTTTTCCTTTATGATAATAAAGAAGATGAATTATGACAATTCAGTGTAAAATAACACAACCAATATTAATAAAAGATAATAAAAATTTATGTAGCTGATCACAACTGCAATCTATTCTCTCCTTCTCCTGGGGGAGAATGTCATTCATATACATGTTTATCAAAATTTAACTGGAGCAAATGTATATTTACTAACTCTCTAATCACAAAATACTTGACAGTATTGTGTACATACATATATATAATATATATATATATATTAAATGCTGAGTTGTAATGAATTGAAAATCCTATCTTTCAAAACCAGTACTTTAAAGGCAGAAATAACAGCATAGTGATATTAATGATTTGGCTAAACCCCAATTTCTCTGGCAACACTGAAATCTCAGTTTCTAGTTCAAGTCCATCAGCTAGACCGACCACTTGGTCAGGATTCTTGCCTCCTTCCCCTATGGCATTTGGTCCAAGATGTATGCTGCAGAGATAGAAGTCCATCTTGCTCTCCCATAAGCCACGTCTCACTCAGTCCCTCACTCTTCCATTCACATTCTCTCTCCTGAGCTGTTGTGTAAACTTCAAGTATGTCTGAGGCTTCTTGCAATTTTCTATAAAGTTTCTAGATTCTTCGCCATCGACCTGTCTCTAATCAAGCCTCTTCCCGGTTGGTGCCTGTGTTCCAAGCTCCCTGGATTCCCAAAGTCCTGTTTCCCTGTTCTGTGTTTTAAAATAGATGTAAATATTCTTGACTTTTGAATGATTCTTCATTTCATGGAGAAAGCAAGCACAATTAATGCTAGAATCCTATCAGTGAGAATATATACATAGAAAATTAGTCATAGCATACATCTTGCACTTTTGATAATACATACTTTACTTTCTTTATCTCAAAGTGCAGCCAAATTGTGTTCTCAATATATATTTAAAATCCTGAAAAAAGAATACTTGACAAATGAAGACAAATTTGCCTTTCCTTTTATTATATTTTCAAACTTTTAGTTAGTCATTGACATGGTCTAATATGTAAAAATTATTTTGCTTGAATTTTTTTCTTTAATGTTTTACTTCTGCAAGCTTTCTGCATTTCCCATTACTGTATTCATCTAGGTTTTTCTTCTTTTTTTCAACTAATTCTCTTGTGAATATATTGCAACATTCCTGAAAAAATTGGCTAAACCTTAATCACTGAACATAACCTGTCTAACAGGATATACAGCAACTAATGATGCCTCATCTCTGTGTCATTTCTAGATCTGAATTGCTCAAGTTCACCAGATCTTTCACAATCTGCTTTATATCTTCATAGTTTACTAATCGTGTTGGTTTGTGATATTTGAAAAATCAAATGGTTTCTTAGAAAGCAAGTATAGGCTACTAGCTACATCCATGGCTTACCAGTTTTAAACACAAACTATTCTTAATTTTCAATATATTAAAATAAAATTTACTGTTAATGATGCATATCAAAAAGAAATGCATCGGTTCTAATGACTGAGAGTGAAGTGAACTTTGACAAAATTCACTATCAAAATTTTATAATTGAATGCATAGGATTTAAAAAATAGATCCAGAAATATGAAACAAACAAAAATTAATAGGTACGCTCACAGTTTCAGAAGAGCAGAATTATTATGGAAGAGACTGAAGACTCTTTTTTTAAATATCTTATTTATTTAGTGTGTGTGTGTGTGTGTGTGTGTGTGTGTGTATTAGAGCACACTGTGTGTCCTTGTGGAGGACCAAGGGTCACTCTGGAAATCATCCTGGAATGCCTCTACCTTCTTCTTGACTTTCTCTTGGGATTTCCCAGGCTCTTCCCACAGAGCCAGATGTGCAAGCCACCATTGTTTCCGCCCAGCAGTTTTTAAGTAGACCTGTGATCAGAACTCAGGATCTTCTGCTTGGCAGATAGAGTCTTAATGCTTGAGTCATCTTTCTAGCCCAAAAGCCCAAACACTCTTTTTTTTTATTTAATACATTTTTATTATTATTTCAGCTCATACAAACTTAATAGGTACACCAGTTCTCTCCCTCCCTCTTCCTCCCTCCAAACCCCTCCCTCCCCACTCCCCAGTGCCTCCCACCCCAATTCCCAGAGGGTCCTTTCTTGTGCACGCCTGACTCTCCTCTGGGCCCTCCTATCCGATGACGTACAAGGACCCAGTGGCATTTCCCTGAACCCTTTCCCATGTTCCCCTTAAGCATAGGAATACTACTGTGGCTGCCAATCCCTTGCCTCCAAGGATCTTGGTGCCTTTACCAATGCTAGACTTTGTGAGGTCAATAGTGTGTTGGACATTGCGCAGGGCATGCAATGCCCAATTATGATTGCTTCGGCTCTAACTTGTGTGGAGTATCTTGCAAATCATTGCTCCTCCCATCCTTTTGCTCTTACACTCTTACCGCCCCCTCTTCCGCAAATGTCCCTGAGCTTCAGGATGGGGAGAGATTAGGCTGGCCTAGTTCTATGTGGTTGATATAGAGTCTCTGAAGTTCTGGATTGTGGTTTGTTGATTTTCTTTTGCAGTTTTGCTGCTCCTGCAATGCCCTTCACTCCATCCTGCTGGGCACTGTATGTAATCCCCTGGCCATAGACAAAAAGCTGTTAAACTGGAGTCTTATTATAAGAGCACATTCAAGGGTAGATGTAATAAAAGTAGGAAACCTCAGAGAGGGAGGGGTCAATCACCCATTTACTAAATGGTTACTTTTTGTCTGCCAGACTATATGCCCTCCCCTTCTGTTGAGATCATACCCCCTTAGTTGTAAATGATCAGGAATGAACGTCTGTGAATTTAACCAGGTGTCACATTGCTTACTTGCAGTCCTTGATGGAGGCCTATTTTCTCTACTGTTACATGGTCACTTCTCTTGTTGTTTCTAGTGTGGCCCTCCAACTCCATCCCTCCTGCTCATAATCCTTGCAATTACTGTAGGTAATACATAGATTTACCTATGAGTGTCCCAAGGTGGGCTGGGTGGGTTTGGTATTAGGAGCCACATATTAGGGAGTACATATGGCGCTTAATTTTCTGGGTTTGGGATACCTCACTTAATATAATTGTTTCTAATGACATCCATTTCCTGGCAAATTCCAGTAATTCATCCTTTTTGATAGCTGAGTAGTACTCCATTGTATAGATGTACCACTATTCCTTATCCACTCGTCAACTGTTGGACATTTGGGTTGATTCTATGACTTTGCTATTGTAAACAGTACTGCTATGAACATGGTCATGCTTGTGCTATCGAGGAGAACCTCTGCTGTATGGGGGGTTATTCCCAAAAGTGGAATAGCAGGGTCAGACGGCATTTCAATCTTTAATTTCTTTAAGAATCCAGACGGCTCGCCAGAGTAGCTGTATGAGCCTGCATTCCCACCAGCAACGTAGGAGAGTTCCCCTCTCTCCACATCCTCTCCAGCATTTGTTGTTGTTTGTATTGTGGATTTTTGCCATCCTGACGGGGTGAGATGATATCTTAGGGAAGCTTTGATTTGCATTTCCCTGATGGCTAAGGAAGTGGAACATTTTTTAAGATATTTGTTAGACATTTTAATTTCATCCTTGGTAAAGTTTCTTTTAAGTTCCAGGGCCTGTTTTTAATTGGGCCATTGGTTTCCTTGGTGTTTAGTTTTCTAAATTCTTTGTGCACTCTGGACAGCAGAGCTCTATCAGATATGTGGTTAGTGAAGATTTTCTCCCATTCTATGGGTTGCCTTTGAGCTCGTGTTACAATCTCTTTATCTGAACAGAAGCTCTTTAATTTCACAAGATCCCAACTGTTGAGAGTTGGTTTCAGTGACTGTGCCATTGGATGTCTGTTTAGGAAATGTTGGCCTAGCACAATCAGCTCGAGGGAGTTCCCTATCCTTTCAACTATGGTTTTTATAGTCTCTGGCCTGATATCAAGGTCCTTGATCCATTTGGAATTAAGTCTTGTACATGGTGACAAGTACGGGTCCGGCTTTAATCTGCATGTGGAGATCCAGTTTTGCCAGCACCATTTGTTGAAGATACTGTTCTTTTTCCATTGGATTCTTTGGGCCCCTTTGTCAAAGACCAAATGGCTGTAATTTTGTGGGCTTATATCTGGGTCTTCAACCCTTATCCATTGATCTGTGTGTCTGTTTTGGAGCCAGTACCAGGCTGTTTTTACAACTATGGATTTGTAGTATAGACTTAGGTTTGGTATGGTAATACCTCCAGCAGTGTTTTTGTTACTCAGGATTGTCTTTGCTATCCTGGGTCTTTTGTGCCTCCATATGAACTTTGAGATTGTTTGGTCAACTTCTTTGAAGAATTGCTTTGGGATTTTAATTGGTATATCATTGAATTTGTATATTGCCTTTGGTAGGGTGGTCATTTTTACGATGTTGATTCTGCCAATCCAGGAACAAGGAAAGTCTTTCCACCTCCTGGTGTCTTCTGCTATTTCTTTCTTTAGGGTTTTAAAGTTTTCATTGCAAAGGTCTTTTACCTCCATGGTTAGGTTTATACCAAGGTATTTCATTTTTTAGGGGCTATAGTAAATGGGATTGTTTCTCTCAAGGCTTTTTCACTTCTTTCATTCAAAAGCCCAAACACTCTTAAACAGTGACTACGGAAAGATTCCCAATGGAAAAAATACCTGTAAAAAAAAGTGTTTCATAGAATGTCATGACTGTATGCTTAGCTCCAAAATAAATAAAGATAGCTGGGAGAATTTTGTGAATGTCAATATTTTCATTGTAATTAATTAATATGGTGTAGGCTTCATAGGAGCATTAAAATTTGAGGAATTATAAGCAATTTATTTGCAAGCAGTTTATATACAGGTTTGGAGTCATTGGTTATATAATTTGGTTAATGTATTTCTTAACTTTAGAAAGTTGGAAAAACATTGTCCATGGTTGTTTACCTTTGAGCTCCTTTCTCACTGAATGTTGTAATTCTTACATTATCTAGACAAAGAAAATCTCAATTCCTTTGTAAGTGTCTCAAATTTGAGTGGGTACGCTGAAAATTTTAATTTTCCATGTGAACATGATTACCAACTGTGGACACTAGCCACTAACAAGAGAACTCATCACTGTGTGGCAATCCATACTTACTCCATTCGCTCCATTACTTTCTCTACTACAGTTTCTCTTTCTTCTGTGATCCCTTCCTTGTTTGATATATTTAGCCATTCTCTTATGCTTTATTGCCCTAGAGTTAAACGATAGTGTTTTAATTATTGAATGGCATGGTATTGCTATGGGTCTCTATTATTGTTTGTATTATATATTACAACTTTCATTTGCAGGTGTCAAATGTATGGGTTTTCCTAAATTTAGATTTCCAATAATTTTGTCTTGTAAATTAGAAAAAAAATTATAAAATATTTTCTCTTAAAGAGTTTTCAAAATCTTCATTAAGTTTATCGATTGACAGCTTTATGCATTTATATTTTGCATTTGATTTCTTGCTCTCCACCTCCTGTCTTCTCTGCCTCCCTTTCTCCCTACAAATACATTTCCCAGTTTCGCGACTTTTGGTTTTGCTTTATGATTCATTTAAATAGTTTCGGACATGTGTATGACTGTCAGATTGGAACCAT
This sequence comes from Typhlomys cinereus, assembly GCA_023101885.1. Classification (NCBI taxonomy): domain Eukaryota; kingdom Metazoa; phylum Chordata; class Mammalia; order Rodentia; family Platacanthomyidae; genus Typhlomys; species Typhlomys cinereus. The sequence goes on along the minus strand of JALPQD010000007.1, from coordinate 12,283,264 downwards.
CCATTGGATCTTGAAGAAATGAACAATGGTATGCACTCGAGGTAATGACCCATCCTCCCTGAATCTGCCAGGGGAACATAGCTCAGCTGAGAAAAGTAGGACCCCAAACCCCTTCTCTTTCCACGTCTGACTGCTGATGACTACGAACTTTAATATTTTTTCTCTTTATTTTCTCTTCTTAGGAAAATTTCCACTAATATGAATAACTCTAAGAAGTCTACTACAGAACAACATTTTATGTGTATTAATTTTTTAAGTTTTTCTTGCATATATATGCTTTATATTTCAGTGGTTTACACATGGGTAGAGCCATGCGTACAAGAGGGTATGTTTGTATGTGTGCATGTGGAAGACCATGGGAGACCTTATGGCATTGTTCTGGGGTCCCCAGGCTGAGCCATCAAGAGGCAGAGTTACAGGCTGTTGCCATATTTGTATGGTATGCCTTGTGTGCTGGATATCTGAACTCCATTTCTTCAGTGTGCAAGACAAAGGCTTTACCCACAACCACCTCCCAAGCCCTATTTATTTTAATCTTTTGAGAGAAAGTTTCAGTCACTCAGTATGGCATCCAGTGTGTCCTCAAACCTACAGTAATTCTGCTGCATCTAACTCGTACTGCCAGGATTAAAGGTATAAACCAGTACTCCCAGCTAGAGCACAATTACAGAAAGCAATAAAATAAAGACCCTCCAAATGACAGAAAAAACAAAATATCCTTTTCTTCTTTATTACTTTTATCCATTGCCAGAACTACACTGAGTAGAAATGATGAACTTTATTGAAAGAACTGTTACAGTTTCTTAGTAAAGCAGTTAGACAATTAGAATTTTTGGCATGTTCAAAAAGTCTCAAACACTGATGGTGTGATTAAAGAGATTTATGCTGAAATAAAATGTGCAATAGTCCTAATTAATGCATAACATAAAAACGAATTGCTAAATTTTAGCATTAAAAGAATCCATGGACTTGTGATGTATCTCAGTGGTACAGATGCTTTCTTGTCATTTACTCTGAACTGAATGTGATGCCCAGATCTCAGTCAATGGACAGAGAGAGAGAGAGAACTGATTCCCATAAGTTGACATGTGACCCCCACATGTATACTGTGACATAACTAGTTACATATGTACACAAAATAAATAAATAAATTCTATTGCTTCTCTCTTTTGGCAGCAAAATATTACACCAAAAACATTATTTAGTTAATGTAGATTTGGATTTAATTTATATTAAGTTGATTTCCTGTATTAACTAACTTTATATGTAGTTATTTCATCGAGAAAATTGTGATTATCAGAAAAAAGCTAAACTAAATAAAATTCAAAAAGTCTTATTAATTAATAAGATGGTGAAATCTTGTGTTTCTTAATAATGCCATCACCATACACAAGGACTTAACATACTAAGACAGACTGTCATTTTAAGGATGTCCATCTGATATAAGGCCATAAGCTAAAATCAAGCTATAATTCTTTATTGATTTTGGTAATTTCCAAGTAAAGAAGTGATAATAATTTTTGTGTGCCTTGTGTAATTATGAATTAGAGCTTTTCACTAACTCATATACTTCATTAACTCATATACAGGTCTGTTACTGATATCTTTAAGTAATTTTCTTTATTATATATATTTTAATATATATAATTTTGTCACATTTTAGCAAGGTGAATAATATATTCTAGAAATGTATCTTTAAGAAGTGAATATTGTCCCAATTTCTCATGAATTTACTCTTCTTTGGAAAAGCCTTGACAAAGAGAAGTAGAGCCCCTCTATCTATGCAGCCGGAGGGAGCAGTAAGAACCACAGTAAGAACTAATTGTAGAACACTGGTTCTTACCAATTATGATATGAATTAAAGGAATTAGCACAGTAGGAAACAGTAAAAGATATGTACTTCAGACACTAACTTCATGCCTCACCTGTATATCCAGAGTGGTGTGCGATGATGCTTTCCATTGCCTATGGTTTTACAGTCTTGCAATAGAGTTTTTAAAAATACAGGTGTCTAAAACTAATCCATTAATTGCTAAATTCCTTAATATCTTTTCATTATTCCCCAGTTAAAGAAATAACACTACTAAAGATGATATTTTTTCCTTACAAGTAATTATATTTTAAGCTTGATTGGTTAACAGTTGAAAACCAAGGGCTGTGTTTAATTGAAGAGATGTCTTGCTGTAGGATTTTTATTATGTTGATATGACTGAGGGAACAAACCTAGAAAATACTGTAGGAAATGCATATTTGGATTCACAAATGGGAACTTGCCATCCATAATACTTTTAGTTTTTACCTAAAGCCTAACTATTCACCACACAAACACACCCTTTATGCTTAGAATGATGAAGATTTTAGGAGGAGAAAATTAAATTACATACATGGGGAAGCCAGAGGTGGCTCACAAGATAAAGTTTGTCTCACTAAGTAATGTGACCTGAGTTCACATCCCCAGATATTACAAAAAATGGCCAGACAAAAATGGCAGACACCTATCCCAGCTCTGGAAAGCAGAGCCAGAATAAGGCAAAGAGCAAAGCAAGAAGGAAGTAAAGCAATCCAATATTACTCCAAGACCTCTAGAGGTACACACAATCAAGGTCAACTTGTATACATACTCGAGTGCCATCTTATATACTCATATGTATACACACCTATGTGCCCTCTTGGACATACACACCTACATGCAAAATACCTACAAACATACACGTGTAAAAAATAAATTTTATAAATGTTTAAGCGGGTTTATCAAAGTATAAATATATGCTGTTTTAAGAGATTTAGTTGCCAGTGATACAAAATTTCACCTGAGATTTAAAATCAGCATAAACAGATTACCTGATATTAAAAACATTAATGTAAGTATAACTCATTTCTCATAAGTGCACGAATAGAGCAAATACCTCGTAAATATAAAAGGTTAATTTCATGTCTACATTCATCAATTTTAGATACTAGCCATTTTGTAAGCTAATTTTACGTATCTAAGCAACACAGAACCTTAAGTCACATTGTATAGAGTAGTTTACTTATAAAATATAATAAATTTTAAAAAAATACAAGATAGAAGTAGCTTTAACTTCACAGACTATCACCACCTAATGTAAAATATTTTGCAAAGGAATTTAAAGGTTAAGTTAAATGTCTTCAATCTAACTCTTCTAATAATTCTTAAATAAGATATGATAAATATTTGAAATCATAGCTGAATAATGAATTGTTAGGAAAATCTATAGCTGAAAGGTTAATGCTTATTTTCTGTAATGCTTCCAGAAGAAGGAAATAACACAAGCAAGATACCATAGTTTGGATTTAAACAAAGGACTATCCATTAGTTTTTCAAAGCATTTTAAACATCTTTTCTTAGGTTCTTGACAGCTGAGGGCAAACAAGGTTCTTTGTCAATTTATGACTAGGCCAATAACCATAAAGTTCCTCTGAGATTACTGTAAGCGCCAACTAATGTCCATTTCCTTTATGCTACATCTGGGCATTGAAGAGTGATGTCTTCTTAGGTGGCTATCTGTCTCCCAGACTCATTTACCTTTATGCATAGAAGAGTGATGAGTTTTTGGTGTGGAGTTAGCATTAAGTACATTAGAAGGTAATTTATTATAGATTAATATGACCTTAAAAATACCAGCTTTTCTTCATTTCGCTTTATTTTCCAAGTAAGGAAAAAAAATTAATGGAATAAATCCAAGCTGACCTGCAAAAAGAAGTGTGTATATTGTGAATTATATACAATACCTAAAAATGCATGCATCATCATGCTTCTAAAACACAATGAAACTCTAAGTTTAGTTTGATACATGACTTATAATCACGTTTTATTTTGTAAAATATTTCTTATTCAAGTATGACAAGCTTGGTTGAAAAACCAAGATAGGACTGTAAATGTGAGGAGAAATAGATAAGAATATTGTATTATGTTTAAAAAATTTAGTTTTCAGAAATTTCATCTAATAGTACTTTATGAGATTTGGTGAGCAATTTGGCCAGTACACTTAAGTATACATATGGATTTAGAGAGATATATGCGCTCATGTAAATTCATGGATATTCTAATATCTTCACAGATGGCCAACTTCTATGACCTTGCTAAATATACAAACAAATAGATTGTATAAAACACCACATACATGAATAGGATACCCAGTAGAAACGAGAATTTTGATGATGGGTTGAGAATTAATTTGTCAAGACTTTAGATCTTTAGTGCTTTTGATTTATAATAATATACTTATCTAAGTGAAGGTGTATTTACTCCATAATTCCTTTTAAATAGCAAATAACTATACATCTTGACATGCTACAGTAAAGACCATGAATTAAAAATGATTATTATAGCAAAATTTCTTAATCTTCTTTCAATAAAATTGCAAAATATTCAAGTAAAATTAGTCTGTTGTGTCTGTATAGAAAGGCATTAATATATTTTCATGGACACTTTTTTAACTAAAGGAAATTTAGCTATATATTACTTATCAGTCTCCATGTTTGTAATTTCTTTCACTTTATTAGTCTCATCTAAGTTTTGGAAGCGTCTTATTTGGTATGTTTTGGTACAGTAAATTTACTGTAGAGAAGACAAGAGTTCCAACTGAGAAAGTAGAGCACACTCATGAAAAGCATCATGAAATGGTGATTATAAATCATTCTAGCATATTTAAAATTCCAGTCTCAATGATAATCATGTCTGAATATTATACACACTCAAAAGTAGCAGCACTAATATCGCGACTTTACTAAACTGGTTCAGCTATTAGAGTGTAAGGAGAATAGCTGTGTGATTTCCGATGAGACAGATTGCCTCACAACTCTTTAGAAGAGAATGATCTTTGAAAGATCAAAATTTAGAGAGTTATAATGCTAGATTACAGGAAAAGAACATTGTGTCATTCTCTGCTACAGAGGACCATATACTGGATCCAGGATGTTTTCATAAATGAGGAGACAGCAGAATGAATCTTGAAAAACTGTCTGGAAGTAGTTGAAAGAGCAGAATAGTCAGAGTGAATATTGCTGATGGAAATGGTTGAAAAGTCTATGTAGGAGAATTGTGAAATATAAGCAAGTTTTCCCAAAGTGGTAGTTCTGCCACACTCAGATTCTGTTGGTACAATTACTCTGCACATGTCAATACTATCTCCTATCCAGACTCCCAAACTACTCAAAGGGCATACTGAAAACTTTGCTGTGCTGTGGGCAAATTTCACATCTTACTTCACCAAAGTCCTGGAAAAGATAAACCAATGATACCCCTCAGCCATCACAGATAGAGTTTAAAAGAGATACACTGGGGATTTGGATCAGGAATTAATGCCTTTTCCTTCTGAAGCGAAAAGATTTGAGTTTAATCCCTGATCCCACATAAAAATGCCTGGCAGAAATAGCCAACTTCTGCAATTCTGGCCAAGGAAGGCAGAGCCTATGAAACTAAGACCAGTGTAAAACAAAAATAGATAGAGCTATCCAGGATGATTCTAGATGTCAGTCATCCTTGGGCCTACACAGATATATGCACTTAAATGTCCTATGCTATACACAAACACGCACACACACACACCCATACACATACACATTCAAACACCCAAATTGTGAAATACACTTTATAGTTACATTGTTATTAGGTTTTATTGATTTATATTGCACATATTTATGAGGCAAATGAATACTTCTATGATTTCTCACTCTAATATCTGAATGAAACAAGCAAAAGTTGCAAACTTTTTCCTTTTTTAAAAAAAACTGCATTATTAATAAAATATAATGTTTTGGCAGGACACAATCCACTTAGTATGTGTTGCAATTCACCTGCATGGTTGCTGATCAATGACAATCAAATGGCTTAAGAGAACAAGGAGTTTATTTTCTTACTGAATGTACAGTTACAGTATGTAGTCCAGCTTGACAGGAGAGTATGCATCAATACCAGGGCCGAACTGGCCACATCATCTCTACATAGTAGCTGAGAGGGGGATGATCCTTCCATAACAGACCAGCATGTCTGGCCAAATTCCTAAATCAGATCTCCGTATTTTATCATCTGTTTGGGGCCTAATCCCACCCACCATAGGCTGAGCCTTCCCCATCAACTAGACAATGCCCTACAAGTTTGCTCTGGGCTTAACTCAATTACCAATTCTCTACTAATGTGCCTAGAGCTCAAACCCTCAACTGTCAAGTTGACACCTATGCTAAACTATGACCGTATGTATTTATGTTGTCTATTTATGAACTTAAAATTTAAAGAACTATTTTTACTGCATCATAGAAATTAGAATAAGGTAAAAAGAATTATAGTGCTCATAGAATTGTTTTGCATATGGCTTGGAAGTAAGCTAAGCAGAGCTAGTCAATACAAATTTTGATGTCTACATGTATGTTTAGGTATGTGTGGTCACACATGTGCATGTATGTGTGTATGGATATCTAAGTAGACCTAAAGTTGATATTAGGAATCAAGTTCAATCAGACTTGTACCTTAATATTTTTTTGAGACAGGATTTCTAATCAAACTTGTAAGAGAATGAGAGGACTGACCTCGCTAGAAGGAAAGTAGCATTGTTTAAGAATGACAGAATTATTTCTGACAGCAAATGCCAACAAGATGCAATGCAAGCTTGTAGACAAAGATAGGTGAAATGTGACAAGTCAGTCAACACAACCATGGCTACCAGAAAACAGAAGAGGCAAGAGGTAAAAATTGCTCGATGGAATGCAGAGGTACGAAGGTCCTCCATACATTGATTAAGAACTTCTTTCTTCCCTAATTGTAGAGAATAAACTGTTTTTCTTTAAAAATACCCAGAGTGTGGTAATGATCTGTTATGACAACCACAGAGAACAAAGGCACCCTAATGATATCCTTTCACACTTGATCTTCTCTTGGGACTATTTGTCTGGGAATCCTAGACTACACACCTGAGAAATGTTTCATTGTTTGTGGTTGAGAATCATTTTTTATCTTTCAGATGCAGTGAATATAAAAAACACTTATGCATATTCCATTAGGAGACTCAGGCAGGCAGTTTTGATAGGTAGGTCAAAATGTCAGTGGAAGTATCAGTCCTGAAGAAATAAACGAGGAAACATTGAGACAGAGGAGACATTCTGAAACACCAAGATAGTACAGAGGTATCCAGATAAAAAGGTGATCAGTAAGAAAGGAGAGATAGTCAAACCTCGCCCTTGAGGATGACAGCTCTTCAAGTTTTGTGAAAGGAGAAGAAGCTGACAGTTTCCCAATGAGGACTAAGTGAGGATTTGGGGTTGTTTGGTTAAATAATTCCCCAATCAGGCCCATCTTCAAATAATCTGTCACCTTCCACCTTAACTTTATTCCACTTTTTCTTTGAGTACTAAACTTATCATTGGAGTTAATATCACAAACATCGTTACTGATGACAGACTCCTCAGTTTCTATAGATGATCATTGTTTTTTAACATGTTTATATAAATTTTCTAAGCTAATTTAATTGCTTTTTTATATTTTTAGATATTCTTTAAACAAAGACAATGGTAAAATTTTGATAGGAATCAAAAGAACCATAACAACATTGCTAAAAATGTTACATTTTGAGGGGGTCTAGTATTTCCAGTATCCAAATGCAGAGGTAATACATATGAGATATGAGAGACAAAAAATGTTAGAGGAAAATTAAGACATGGAATCTAATCAAATAAAAATGGCAAAAGTTATTTACTCTCTTTTTCTGCCACACATATGAAATATGTTCTTTGCTTCATCTTTATAGGTGACATGCAACCCTACCTTTTTCTTTTATGTTCACTCTGGGGTCAATATCACATTCAAAACTTCACTGTGTTTCTCCTCATCTATTTGACTTATACTTTGGTAAATCGCAACTTTATTGTTCTTTTTTTTTTATTATTATTATTTATTCAACTGTGTGTATGTGCGCGCGCGTGTGTCTGTGTGTGTGTGTATGTGTGTGTAGAACCACGGACGAATTCGCGAACCACCATGGACGCCTCTACCTCCTTCTGCCCTGGGATTCACAGGCTCCGCCCTACCAGGACCAGAAGCGCAGGCCGCCCCCGCTTCCGTCTGGCGTCTATACGTGGGATCTGGGATCCGAACTCGGGACCTTCCGCCTGCAAAGCGGAGGCTTAACCCCTGAGCCACCTCTCCAGCCCCATAAATCGCAACTTTAGATCATCTCCAAATACTCACTAATCACCTCCTTTCTTCAGCTGAGTATTGAGACACAGAAAAACTGGACACCTTTTTTCTTCCCTTGTAGATTTATGCCTTGATTTAAAAGGTAGAACTAATGAAATGCATGTAAAATTTTGTGATGAATTTACTGATTCTCTAAAATAATAATGCCAAAGTCCCTGTTGCTTTTCTTTATCCAGAGATTGGAGTTTAAAAACTATGTTATCCTTACAAATTGTGTCTGTGGTAGAGAAGGAACTACATATAAAGGATATGTGTTCCCGGCACATACAGAGCCAAGTCAGTTAAACAAGCTGGTGCCATAACTTATTAGCCTGGAAGTGAGAATACTGTAATACATTAACAACCCTTTAGTTGAGGGTCTTTATTATTCATTTTTAAAGTAATCCCAATAGACACATTTTTTTTCAGCCTCATCTGTCCTCATGCAAGTGATAGAACATGTGTCACTGGGTTAGTGGAAGTCTTCCAGCAACTGATGGCAATGATTGCACATTATATCCAGTAAGTTTTGACCTTATTATTTTGTAGCAAAAAAAGTGTAAAGTAATTTTTTTCTATTTTTCTTGATGAGACAGATCAGACTGCTGAAGTTTTAAGTTATAAAGTTCTAAAATCTTCAATTTTATTTCTCTAATATCTAGCACTTCGTATTATAACTGCTGTTATCTGTAGGCTGTTGTTAAACATACTGAACCTGAATCCTAACCCAAGGCAGCCAATGTCCTCTTTAGAAGAGAAAGTTCAGACATGCGCATACACAGAGGAAAGCTAGTGTGAAGACAATGGGAGAAGAGAAATAGCAGAGAAGAGAACTAGAAGGTAGAAATAGCACAGCACAGCCCCCCTAAGCACCGACTCTCAGATGGATTATAGCAAGAGAAAAGATATCCTGTCTCTCCGCAGAATCAGCCTGAATGCTTCTCAGCCAAGTAAAAGTAAATCACTCCTGGTAAAATAGACAATTTAAGTCGATGTTTAAAAATAACCACTCTTTCAATAGTATCTCTCAAGAGGAACGTCAAGCTAAGGGCCGGTGGAGACGTGAATGAAGCCTAACCATCTATCTTCAGACATGGCTGCTCACCTACTGGGGCTGCAGTGGTTGTAAAGCAATGCACCATGGGCCAACAGGACTCTTGATCTCCCAAGCAAGAGCCATTGAAATGTTAAGTTGATTATGAGCTTCTTATTTTCTTTGGACCTTGTACTTGCATTCTATTTGATGTTAGATACAGATTTTTTTAATCTGTACTCAATAAAAACATCGACTCTTTATGAGCACAAAGAAAATACTTGTATGTTGATGAACTGTTTTAATCCTCATCTCCTTTCTCTCCAAAGATAAGATATACATTTCAAAACAAAATAGAGGCACTTCTTCTTGACCCCCACATTCACAGATGTATCAATTCCTGTATAAGCTCCCAAAATCTCATCTTTAAAGTTTTTCTTCTCTGTCGTAGACCTTTAAATATCCTGGGCACCTTTTCTTCTTATAGAACAACCACATAAGGCATAGTGTTAGGTTGAAGCACCAGCATCACTAAGATATTCAGGAATGAAATTAAGACACTTCTTTCTTATTAAAACCTTGATTAATATTAATATCTAGGGTTTCTGTTGGTGTATTTGCTTCTGTGCCTGTGAATATATGGGTGCATTGAATTCATCTATCATGAGTGTATGTCTGTTGTCCATGTGTGTCTGTGTGCCTCTGTGTGTTCAATTTAGTTGTCTTTTTCTCCATAATATATTTATTTATCAGCTACATCAATGTATTATATGCCAGCTATCTATCAATATATCATCATCTATCATTTACATCACACAAATAAGTGAGGAAATATGCCCAACTCATTTTTTAGACTTAACAGGTACATGTGTACCACCAAAAATTTTTAAAAAAGTGAAATATAAAACAATTATTCAAAGAATCATTCTTTCATTTCCTTTTTAGAATCACCTCCCAAACGCATAAAGACAGAAAATAAGCAAAACTATTGTAAGCTAGGTCTCCAAGTCTTTAGTCTAACACACCTCCTTCCATTCAAGTGTCATTTTAAAGCCTTTCAGTCTCTGAAAAGGACATCTGTTTCATTGCCAACTTCACATGTGGAGAAAGCACATAATGGACAAAAATAAGCCTTCCAGAAAGAAGGATCCAGAGGCCATAGAGGACAATGAAAAATGTGACTCCTGCCAGAGAGCAAATCCAGCCACTAACAGATGGCCTAACAGGAATTAACAATACTGCCAGTGCAAGACGCCTCTGATTCCTTTCCACATTAATGACAGCTGGGAGCTTTCTTGACTCCATTTCCTAAATGCAGGTTTCACATGAGATACTCATTACCTCCATGCAATTACAGGCAGAATGTGTTAGGAACAAAGAATTTAAATTTGACTTTATATATATAAAGTCAATTTTGTACTGGTTCAGTACTTGCATAGGAGATAATTAAAAACAGTTGTACTCTGTAATATGTATAGTGATTTCAAGTAATCATACTACAGTGGAAGCTTAATGACTTGTCTGTAAATAAGAACTCCTAATTCAATCAGTAATGTACAGACATCTGAAGTTATTTTTATCTGAACAGAAGGCTACTTTCCACCAATGGCCAGCATAACTGAGAAGCAACGACAACTTACTTTTAACCATTGGAGCAGTGAAACACTCTTTGCATATTCTAGTGGTCCAAATAGTGAGATTATTTCAACTACCATATTTTGTTTTTTCTTTCTTTTTATTTTTCCCCAATCATACAAGCTTAATCATTACCCTGGTCCTCTCCTTCCCTCAAGCCTTCCTCAGTCTCCCTTGCACCCTCCCACCCTTTTTCCCTTCCTTTCACTCCTCTCCCTCTCCTTCTCCCAGTGCCTCTCTCTTCCCCACTCCCAACCCCTGGAGCATCCTTTAGTGTGAATGCCAAACTTACCTCTGAGTCTTCCACCCTAGTGAGGTGTAAGGACTCATTGGCAATGCCCAGAGCCCTTTTTTAGGCTCCCCTATAGTATTGGAACACTATTGTGACTTGCCTCTAAGGATCCTACTGCCTGTGATCCATGCTAGACGTTGGGGGGGGGCTCTTTGACATGTCAGTCATTTTGCAGGTCCTGTAAAGTGCACTTATGACTACTGTGGCCCTAACTTGTGTGTAGTATCTTGCATATCATTGGTCCTCCCCATCTTTATGCTCTTACACTCTTGCCACCCCCTCTTTTGAAAGTTTTCCTGAGCTTTAGGATGGGGAGAGATTTGGCTGATCTGATTCCAGGTGATTAATGTAAGGTCTTTGGTGTTCTGAATTATGGTTTGTTGTTTTTTCAGTTTTGCGGTTCCTGCACCACCCTTGGCTCCATCTTGATTGGTATTGGAGGTCATCTCCTAACCAAAGATAAAAGGCTTTTTAAATGGAAAAGGAGTAGGAGACTGCAGTGGTGGGGTGTCAGTGTCCCATTTGCAGGATGATTACCATCTATCTGCCAGTCTCTATATCCTCCCTGATTGGTGAGATCAAACCTCCTTGGTCGCATGTGACTAGGAAGGAAAGTGAGAGTGAGCCTCGCCAGATGTCTCACTACTTACATGCAATACTTAATGGTGACCTATTTTCTCTACTGAAGCATGATCCCCTCTCTCCTTATTTCTGGGGGCCCTCCTTCCTCTTCCCTCCTGTTTATAATCTTTGTGATTACTGTAGGCATTACATATGTCATTAAGTGGGTTTGTTACTAGGATCCACCTATTTGGGAGTACATACAACTGCCATATTTCGATTTTGTGACCTCTGTAATTAGCAACATTAGTTTACTATTGTTCTTTGATTAAAAACAAAAATACTGAATGACACTTCAGTCATTGTTCAGTCCTCACTTCACCTAGTCCAGAAGCTGTCCTCATGTGTACTAATTACTTTTTTGTCCACTGATGCATGGGTGAAGGCATAGAAAGAGAAGGATTTCTGGGGTTCTTGAGGACCGGGCTGCCCTCAAGAAGGATTAAGAGAATGTTAGTGAGGATTCTTTTGAAAGAGAGGGTGAGCAACAAAGGGAAATAATGATCCTGCATAATGATCCTGTACAAAAAACTGCGCATGCTTAGGAAAAACATAGCCATGGTAAGTCAAGTCATTTTTTACTTTGATTAGTCAAATTCATTAAGATACAGCTCACAGATATAGAGACAACTATACTTACAAATGCAGAATTTACTTGGATTTGGGTAATAGATAAAATTCTGCAGATCATTGAGATGCATGAGAAAAACTAGACTACCATGAAGAGATGATTGACAGAAACAGAAATATAGAACATTCTGAAGAGGGATAAGAAGAATGTAAAGACCATTGTAAAGTCAATCAAGTTAGAAAACACATTGCATGATCAGTATCTTTTATGATAATTGTGACCTTTAAAGATGTTGTATGTGAGGTCTGAGAAGAAAATGTAAATCAGAAGAAAAATGAACCACAATGCAGAGGAAGAAATTTGGCCATAAGGCATCATAGTAGTGCATGTAAGTGGATTTTTATAATTAATTTGAGCATCTAGTGTTGGGGGGCATGCAGTTCATCTTGCTGACCAAGTGACTTAGGGGAACAAGGTGCTCATTATTGCTTGTGATTTTCATTGTGGTTCATAGTCTATCTTAGCAGGAAATTTCATACCAACAACAAGAGCGGGGTAATTAACCACATCATAGCACAAGAGATTCTGAAAGAGGGGCAAATCTCAATCAAAAGACTGTGAATCTGCCAAAGTATGCCCAAGGTTTTCAAACTACTGACCTTCCTCTCATCACCACTCATCATCAGCTCAGGGAATGGTCCCACATACTGAGGGCTAGGGTTTTCCTAAAACAATTATATAATCTCCTAAAGCTTTGCTCAAGGCTTACCTTAACTAATAATTTTTCACAAATATGCCCCAAAATATTAGCCTGTAATTTTCAAGTTGACACTTGTCTGTCCCTGTCACAGAATGCATGTTTTTTGTGCATGTGCACATACGTGATGTGTGAATAATAGTATCATTATTAGATGATGCCCACCTTTTAGCTTATTTTTTCCTTTTTTATTTTATTTTATTTTTCTACTTTTATGAGCATATTGAGTATTCATCCCAGCTTCCCTTTTCCCTCCTCTTTTCCATCCCTTCCCTTTCCTTCACCATTCCCTCCCACCATTCCGAGCTTAATTTTTTGTTTATCTCACACACACACACACAGGTGAAAAAGAGACAAGAGAGAAGGAACACATGTAGCATGTGTATAGATATCAAAGGACAATTTACAGAAGTGAATTCTTTCCTTCTACTATGTGATTTCCAGCAAGGAACTCTGTTTACAAGATCTGTATGTAGACATCTTTGCTTATTTAGACATGTCTCTGTTCCACAACTTATTTTATGAGACATAGTATCTCACTAGATTAGGACTCCTTCAGTAGCCCAGCCTCCACCTCACAAGTGCATGTCAGTACATCTGTCCTTTTTCATGTTGTTGTCAGGATCAAACTCAAGTCTCTATACTTGGAAAGCATTTAGTCACTGAGCCTCAGTCCCAAATTAACCTGAATATTTAGTGAGCAACTTTCCTAGCAAGGTAGAAATATGTAATCTGCTTTGTACATGGTTCTCATAGAAGGAAGTTTTCCCAGTTGAAGACGGAATCTGGGCACGACAACTTACTCATCCACCTTCACATTCAGAAAGCTGTTGCAGGAAGATTGCCAGGTTGTTTGAAGCAAACCCGGGGGATGAGTGGCACCTATTCAAGCTGGAACTAGAATATGGGCTTTGTCTCAAACATTTTCTCCCAGATTTTGAAATTTATATTTTCATGAAAAGGGAACAGTTCTTGATGATGTGAGAAATTTGAATATTTTCCAGACCTCAAAACTGACAAAATTAGGAAATTGGACATTGGAAGTTTATACTCTGCATACAGAATTAGCATGGGGCCACTCAAACTTGTCTTGAGCAGATTAGTTATGGAACCTATGGATCCCCTAAGAAATCTAGGTAAAAGTCAGTAATAGATTGAATCACTCTGAAAGTGCACATTCCTTCACCAAATGATATAGACAGTCTCATGAATGAGAAATCTATACTGTTTTTGAAAATGTTCCACCAAAGAAGTACTTTGAATGTTTAAGAAAATGATTCCCTGCTATTTTAAGCTACTGAGCCATAGCAAGTGGGACTGTAGCTATGGGAAACTGATCTGTGAAATGCTGACATTACTGATGTGGTTTCCAAATCTTTTCAGAAATTGAAATGATATATAAAAGTTATTTTGTAAGTGGACATATTTTAAATTAGCTTATAATGTCAATTATAACAATGCAAGATGTATTAGTTAAGTCTATGGTTTTATGATGTTAAACTTTTGTAATAACTTCTAGTTGATGTGGTGTTATAAGTTTCGTTTGGTAGAGGAATTCAAGATGAAAATAGCTAAGGATTAAAGAATTGCCAGTCTTGTTTTCAAATATAGTATGCCTTTTTTCAAAAATATTTACATACAATATCCAAGTATACTATCAATAAAATTAGATTGACATATATCTGTCCATACAAAAAATGTGTGTGTGTGTGTGTGTGTGTGTGTGTGTGTGTGTGTGTGTGTTGATTAAATCATTTTCAAGGCTTGGTAATCAAACACCCTTACTTAAATTGAAGAAAGTCAATTAAAATGCATCATAACATGGGCTCACCCATTGAAATTATAGTAAAGTTATGATAGAACAAAAGTTCTTCTTTTTTGAGTTATTTTAATATAATCTGAAATCAGTATTTTAGGGTCTTTTTAGTTTACATGTTTCTAACTTCAGTGTTTATTTAATCAAGTTAAAAATGTTTAACAACACTTTTCTTGTTTGCTTTGTCTTTCTATAGAATTAATTTTCCTTTTCTGTTTTCTCTTGTTTTATTAGTCAAAAAACATAGAAACATTATTATAGAAGGATATTAATGCATGGGAAAAATTTTATATGTGTTCCTAAAATATGTATTTGATTAAAATTGTTATAAAAGATATGTGTTGGTAACCAGTATAAGGAATATCAAGGTAATGCCTAGTCTTTTAACATGATACCTTTAGGAATACACCATGATACATTTAGGAATTAGCTAGGGAAGGAATAATTACCAAGGAAGCATGTATTTGAGCAAAAGACATCTGCAATCAGAGGTATATATCCAATAATGCCCAGAAGTCTACGTTTATCTTACATAATATTAACAGCCAAATGTATTAACGACTGTGTGATATGATAAACTATTCCATATGAAAATAAGAGTATATGTCCATGGCCAGTTTTAAAATTGGCCGAAATCAATCACTTTATAGTTTATCAAAATCTTAGCTTAATTTGTGTACAATTTACTACATTTCTTTTTATGTTTGCTTCTTTAGTATCTTGATTTGCTAGTATCTAATATCAAAACTTAAACAGAATATAAATAATGGTTTTTAAAATCCCCAAGTCTCAGTAGAGTAAATATGCCTTCATGAATCTGTAAAGGCTCTCACACAGCATCAATTTAGAAATAAGGACAGTTTTCCAAAGTAAATCATATTATCCAAAAGGAGAAATGCATAAAAACAAAATAGTTCAAATGCTAATCAGAGCACACTGAAAAAATAAGCATCTTAAACCATAAAAGAATTACCAGTTGTCCACTGTTATTTAGTGGTAATAGAACAGCATTAACTGTGTTCTGCAAATCAGCTGGATAAGGAGACCCAAAGGAAGAATGAACATTGCCTCTAGATCACATTCATTCTGTGGATATTGTAATTAATGATCATGAAACACATTTATAAAACTCTATGTTATTATTAGTTATGAGTCCTATCGTAACTTTAGTCATTTAACATCATTAATAATTTAAAAAACTAGAAGGTTTTCTCTACAATTGCTTTTTCTGCATTCCATTTCCTTTTAAGTAAGAAAGATTTGGGCGTTGAATATGGTTAAGTGAACAGCAAACATATATTGGACAGTAAGAATGTTCTTTCAGTGCTGAACATCATCAATTCAATAGTATTCTAAAGCTCTACCTTGCAGCGATGGATATGACAATTGGACTTGCATGATATGAAAAGTCAATTCATTAATTGTGAATCCCTGATCTACATTTTACAGGAATACATTCCTGGAAGGCTTAATATTTTTGACATTTTAATAAGAGAATTTTGTTTTATGTTGGCACAATTAAATAAACTATGATTTCCAATAGAGAATGCTACAGTTAAGTGAATATCCTCAAGTTAGTATTTTTAGAAAGTAGTCAGGGCTTCCTAAAAGTGGGATATGTAGGTGATTTGGGATGCTTCCTTAACAAGTTGCAGGATGTCCTTTCCTTCTCTGTCATCTCACCTGGCTGGGTAGGAGGGGCCTATTCTCTCACTCCCTTGCACTATTGCAAGCCCACAGCAATGGTCAATGCTTACGCACTGCAACCTCTGAAACCACCACCTGGAATACATCTTCACTCTTCTTATTTAGTTTCTATTAAGCATTTGCTGTTTAAATACAAAGCTAAATAACCTGGATATTACCCACAATATTATCATTTACCTGAAAAAGTAATGGATGAAAATAAAACCAACTACATCCAAAAACAATGATGCATACATGTTTGGAAAAATATTTTGAGAAACATCTCTAAAGTTAGAGAAGAACCAAATGTATATAACAAGAAAGTGAAGTGCTACTTTGTGTATGAATATGATTTTTTGAAAAATATCTCTTCAAACTTAAGGAAATAGTGATATATGGGCATATAAATATACAAACATGTATATATGTAATATATATGTATATCTTGAGAAAATTGAATGAAATAGTCACAAAAACTTGTATTAGTCAGGAAAGATTGCAAATGAATGAATATTGAAGAAAATCAGGTAGATTAAATGCCAGAATTTTATTCATGCATAGATGTCATCATTTGCCTAATATGAATTTATGAAGAGATTAGAATATTGGCTTCATCTTTCCTCTGTTTGATCTTTGCCTCTACTAAACAATAAATTCAACTGTATCACAGGTAGAATTTTAGGTCACTGCATCAAATACCTGATGCAATAATAAAATCTGAATGATTCATTACCATTTCAACAAGATCTGAAATTATAATATGAGCTAAATAATTTTCCAAAAGCATGTGTTTTAGAACTGTATATTTTAATGGCAGGAACTGTTATAATCCTTCATTAAAAATAATCCTCATTAATACCTTTCAATTCTACAGTCATTTTATTTATTTATTCATTTTTTCCACTCATACAAACTTGAGATACCTCTTGAGATACCCATTCCCATCCCTTCCTCCACCCCTCCCTGGCTCCCCTTGTTCCCTCCCCCTTTTTCCTCTTATTTTCCCCCTCCCTCCCTTTCTCCCATTACCCACCCTCCCCATCCCTGGAGCATCCTTTAGTGTGCATGTCAAACTTCCCTCTGGGTCTTCTTCTCTGATGAGGTGTAAGGACTCAGTAGCATTGCCTAGAGCTCTTTTTTGTGGTCCCCTTTAGCATAGGAACACTATTGTGGCTCTTATTCCCTTGCCTCTGATGATCCTAGTGCCTGTGATCCATGCTAGACTTTGAGAGGTCAATGATATGTTGGTCATTGCTCAGGTCATGCAAAGTCCTATTATGATTACTTCAGCCCTAACTTGTTTGGAGTATCTTGCATATCATTGCTCCTCCCCATCTTTAGGCTCTTATATTCTTATCGCCCCTTGTTCTGCAAATTTCCCTGAGCTTTGGGATGGAGAGAGATTAGGCTGGCCTAGTTCCAAGTGGTTGATATACAGTCTCTGATGTTCTGAATTATGGTTGTTGATTTTTTTTCAGCTTTGCTGCTCCTGCACCAGCCTTAGCTCCATCCTGATGGGTATTGGATGTGACTCCCTGGCCAGAGATAAAAGGCTGTTAAAATAGAATCTTATTATAAGAGTAGATTCAAAGGTAGATGGAATAAGAGTAGGAGACTACAGTGCGGGGGGGTCAGTCTCCCATTTGAAAAGTGGTTACCTTCTATCTGCCAGACTGTATGAACTCCCTTTCTGGTGAGATCATACCCCATCAGTTGCAAGTGACCAGGAAGGAAAGTCTGTGAGCTTAACCAGATGTCTCATTACTTACTTTCAGTCCTTGACGGTGGCCTATTTTCTCTGCTGTAACATGATCCCCTCTGTGCTTGTTTCTGGATGGGTCCTCCTTCCCTTCCCTCCTGTTTATAATCTTTGCAATTACTCTACAGTCATTTTTACAATGTCATTCACTCCTTTCAATAGTTTTGCATCCCACTTACTTATCCCCATCAAAATATTCCCCATAAGGTACAAAATTATTCCCAATTCTTGCCATTTTTCCCCTATATTTCCTCCTCTGCTTATTTCTTCTATTCTTCTTTGTGGTATAAAAGGATTAGAGGGTCTCCTACCCTAACATAGAGCGATACCTTCAGTCATTACTTATTTGCCTAATATTTACTTCATGACAGTTCCCACTGTTGCATGTCTTTGTCAGTTAAGTTCACTGAAACTGCATATGTTTTCACACCACTCCATTATTAATGGGTACACCGATAACCTCACAGTTTATCCTATTATAAAATGTCTGTGTGATTGTTAGTCTATCAATTAATAACTTGCACCTTTTCTTTTCTTCTACTTTTCTTTTGCATGTATATATGTATGTGTGTACATTGGAGAAAGTTATCCATGTTGGATACATGTGAAAGCCAGAGTTTGACTCTGAGTTTTTCTTTCCCTTCCTCAATTATTTTCAATTTTTTATTTTTACTAATTATTTTTCTCCCACAATTTATTTTTTCCTAATTTTATAAACTCAATAGCTACTCCCATCCTCTCCCTCCGCTTCCCCTCCCTAGTCATCCCCCATTTCACTCTCCCCTCTTTCTTCCTTCTTTTCACCTCCCTCTTTCACTCCCTCCCTCTTTCCTCTTCTCCCAGTGCCTCCCCCTTCCTCCTTCCCATCCCTGGATGGAACGTCCATTTATTTCACATCATTTTTTGACACTGTCTTTCACTGAACCTGAATCTCTCTGTTTTAGGAAGACTTGCTGTCTAGCAGAGCCCAGGATCTCACCATCTCTGTCACAGCACTGTGGAAACAAGCACACTCCAGCCTGCTATATGAGTTTTTAGTCTCCTATCTCATATCCTCATACTTGAACTACAAGGATGCTATATATTGAAACTCCCCAGCTGTTGCCTTCTCTTTCATTTACTGCTCCTTCTCTAGCAATATTTTCCCTGCTCTATCCATGCTCCACATAAAAATAGACTGTGTGTTAATCATGTCTTCACAAAAACAAACCTTTTACACTTTCTTACCGGATACTATACCATATAGTACAATATGTATATAGAGCTAATTATCTCTGTCTTCCACAAGATTGCGCTTCTAACTGGCATGTAGTAATAGCTTGATTCCTCATATTTCAGGTTATCCTTTATTTCCATAAATTTTGAATGTAAATCTTATTTACCAATGCTAGGTAAGTTATTAAAAGAGACAAGTAAACACAACTCATTGCAGACTGATAGGGTTCTCTTTTTTTCAGAATTTTCAAAAAATTATTTTTTTAATTTTTAATTATTTTAATTGTCATAATAATTATATACATTTAGGTGCACAACAATACTCTTTAGTATAATTATAGAACTTCTTTTTTAGTTTCTTAATAGTAATTTTTATTAATATTTAATCTTCTTAATTGCAAACTGTTGCAGTTTGCCTGCATGGTTGCTAATAAATGATCATCAAACAGCTTAAGGGAACAGGGGTTTATTGTCTCTTATGGTTATCTGGTTACAGTTCTCAGTCAAACTTGACAGGAGAGCTCACACCAACACCAGGGCCAAGACAACTGGCCACACCACCATAATGGCTGAGAGAGGGAAGATCCATACTGCCAGACCAGCATGTCTGAGCGAGTGTACAAAAGAATGCCAACTCTCTCAACCAGCTCTCCGTATTTTATTCCAGGGCCCAATCCCACCCCAATCAGCTAAACAATCTCCTGCAGATTTGCTCTGGGCTTGATTCAACCACTAATTCTCTACAAACGCGCCCAGAGCTCAAACCCTCCACTACCAAGCTGACATATGTGCCTAACTATGACACAAACATAATGGTTGTTTATCCCTGCCATCGCTTGCTTCTTCTCTCTCCCTCTCCCACCCTCTTGTCCCTTCATCAGTCAACACATCTCTCAACAATCCTCCTGGCTATTTGCTGGTATGGAACTCAGGGTTCCCTTCAAGTTATCTGTATTGGTATGGGCTCACGTCTTTCTTGCAGATTAAGAGGCCCTTCCTTGAGTAGACCACGTGACAGGGGTACTCTCCTTCACCAGTCTAGCACAACCCCCTAAGGTTCCACGTCCATGTAATTATTTCTCCTTTATTCCTCGCTAGTCTATGGAGAAAGGTTGATGTATCAGTCATACTGCAAGACTTATAAGGACAAGCCTCATTAAAGAGCAGTCCCATGCTGAATGGATGTCTTCACCAGGTTTGGATCTCCCCACCTTTAGACTCTTACAATCTTACTGCCTACTTCCATGTTATCTATTTCACTGCTCTTCCCTAGCAATAGTTTGTGTCTTGTTTGGGTGTTGAGATCTTTTTTGTTGTAAGAGTTTCCATTTGATTACATTAAACTGAATATTTAATGTTTGTATCCACTTTTTTGGGAGAACATACAGCATCTGTCTTTCTGCATATGGGATATTTCAATCAATATGATTTTTTCCAGCTCCATCCATGGCAAATTTCTTTAGATCATCTTTCCTGACAACTGAATATTTATCCACAGACCATCTAAATTCTCAAGGCTAAGAAATCTCAAATAGTGTCCCCAACAATTTCCCCGGAATATTATTGTTCTAAGAATTAATAATATATGTAACATGGTAGTGAGGAAGAACCCTAAATAAAAATACCCTGAGTTAGTATAGGGGCTACTGATGTTGAATCACAGAAATTATTTATCTCAAAATTAAGTCATACCATCAAAGTGAAAATATATAATTTTTAAACTCATCTTAATTAAAATGCCTTGCAATCTTATGACTTGTAATTGTGGTCTAAAAAGTTCAACTTGCTATCAAAGATACTTTAAAATTCAAACAGTACATTATGTTCATACCATTTGTTCTTTATATAATATAAATACTACATAATATAAATAATAGACACATGCATGAATTATCTAATATTTCATACATATATCTTTACATATATTTCATACATATATTTAATTACATGTGTATGGTATGTCAGATATGAATTCTCATGAGTGTACTGTAGCACCAATTACCCAACTAGAGTCAGAATCCCTTCATCAATATACCAGGAAGATTCTAATATTTTCAGAAGAAATTGTTAAATTCAGCTCAATTCCACTTATAAAGTCGCTTTTCTAACTTTACTTTATCTTCCTTAAATGAAGTCATATAATCAATTTTGCTAAATAGTGTAGTGATAACTTTGAAGTAACTACAAATTTTTCTTTATGTCACTCAGCATTATTCAAATATCAAGCAAAAGGTTTGATAGTATAATTTGGACTACCATCCCTAATATGATAACACAAACTTACAGAAATTCATTCATGCAAGTAGGAACTAAAATGTGTGTCTAAAATTTTCTTCAAGTATTTAGTTATATTTTTGCATAAGGAATAAAAAATAGGGTAGGATAGGACTCTCCTACATAAGTACTAAAGAAGTTAAAAAAATTATTGTTAGAACTCTGCTATTTTGTGTTAAGTAACCAGTTCTGTAACACATCTCTAGCTCTGTGTCTTCTTGATCTCAAGAAAGCTTTTCCACCCAGTGTCACACAAGCTTTAAGTTTTGCCTCTCTGAGGCACATACTTATTATATTCTAGTGTAATCCAAGTTCTGAAAGCCTACATAAAGAGCCCTATAAATAAAGAAAAACTGAATATATGGAAGAGAAATATACTGTATGATTTATTTATATCTATTTGAGATTCCTCAGTTTAACATTGTCTGAGAACCTATTTTTCACAGTTAAGTATGATATTTATTTGGCTTTGAATGACATTTTATTGATTTGAAAAAAATCATAACATGTGCATCATACCACTTTCCTCTTTCTTAAGATAAAATTCCAGGTGAATGACCCAAAATAAGGTTTTTCAATTTCAATATTGGTTTTAATTTTTCTTTATAATAATCAAACCATAGGATATGATTGAGACAATCTTTCTTTTGAAAAATTAATGCAGGATGTGAAATAGAGCAAACCACCATCAGGTATTCCATCATGGCCAGTAGTTTCTCAGAGCAAAGTGTTTTAAGAGTTTGACCTGCTACTGTGGGATTAATTTGGTGAAAAGGTTCTGAATCAGTTGGTGTTCTTTATAGTAGTGATATTTTACAGTGAACTTTATCAAAGTATAAGTAAGATTAATTTATAAATAAAATGAAAAAATGCATATATTGTTATCAAATTTCTCCCACTAATTGAATGAAAGCAGACTTCTCTTAGATTCCCAAAAATAAAAATTATAGTGAAAAGACCAACATATCATTCTCCTGAAGAAAACAATAACAAATTTAAACATAATAATTATTTATGTGTATTTTGAGATTCAAAAGAGAGTACATATGTTAGATTTCTGCAAGCAAAGCCTAAGAGGACAAATATTCTAAACCCCAGACCAAAAACAAGATGCAGAAAGAGCAGCGCATTCACAAAGACTTGAGTTCAGATCCTCCACATCCAATGTAAAAATTGACATCTGTGTGGTTGCCAGCATAGTTCCACATTTGGGGAGAGACCAGTCTCAAGAAAATAAGGCAGAGAATGATTCAGCAGGATACTGAACATTCTTCTCCGTCCACCGTGAGCTCACAGGCACACATACCCACACACAAGTTTGTGATCATTACACATGTACATACTCAGACACATGCACACAGACTCAAAAGCAATTAATAAACAAAAAATAAGATAGCATGAAAATATTCAAAATTATTTATCTCTAAATATACATGTTAGGCAAGATAGGCATTCCTTACACACTATGTGCTTTACAGGTTATCTTTGTGTTCTATAGGCATTATGTTGATTTTTAATTAATATTTTTGAAGTTTGTAGTTTCTATTTCTATGTATCTGAGATCTGGAATGATTTGGCTATGTGAGTTTCTCAGATATTGTGAATTACCTTAAAAATATTCCTTTATTTTCTAAAATTTATAGAATTGTCTTATAGCAAGACAATACACAATAAATTTATGTGCTTTTACTTTAAATGAAGTGACTGAAAATGAAGCTTTCATTGGAAGAAATTTTCATAAAAATAACTTATTATCGTGCTAACATCCATTATTACAGTTACTTTTCTCTGCTGCCCTCAGACAGCACTTAGGATCTTAAGGAGGAAAGAGATTTATTTGGCTTAAAGTTTAAGAGTTTAGACGTTGTCCATGATAGCAGGAAAAGCAAGGCAAGTGGCAGAAGCTGGAGGCTGCTCAAGTCAGGTCCATCATCGTGAAGAGAATAAGCAGCAACTGCAAGATCTGAGTGCTGAAGAAGCAGACTGGGGTTACCCAACCTTAAGGCCCACCCTCTGTGACATGTCAGACTCTAGCAAGGTTCTGCCTTCTTAAGTTGACATGACCTTCCTACACATTAACATCTGTTAAAGATGCAAAGACATTTAAACCATGGCATCCATTACCATTGATTTGAAGATATGAACTGTTATGAAGCTTTCCATTTTGAATGAATTCATTAAAACAGTGCTATTTCAACATGTCAGTACTGTACACTTTTCCTAACTATCAAAATTCATCAGCAATTGGACTGCAGAATTGTTTAGTTGGGTAAAAACACTATTTCACGTGGTAGAAGGAAAGAGCCAACTTCTTAAAGTTGTCCTCTGACTCTGACTTCTACCACAAGCTTGATGAGACACATATATATGCCTGAAAGAGTGCTCAATCTCTCTCTCTCTCTTTCTCTCTCTCTCTCTCTCCTGAAATACTTTAAAAATATCAGTGAGGTAAGCTTCATGATCTTCAAAATGAAAAACTGAATTTAACTGAATTTGTTTTTTTAGTTCATATGGTTAGTGAATTGAAAAGACAGGCTCAACACCTTAACATCTGTAGCATCTTATGAGCTCTACATACACATCATTTTAGTAAGCTTCAGCATGTAATTTTAAATTATAAATAACCTTCTTGAGTGTTTATTGGTCAGCAAAATACATGCTGAAAAGATATGTCTGTGTCACCATATTTCAATGTTATCACTCCTCTGAGGACAATTTTAAACAAATACATAAGTTCTTAGAGCTCAAAACATGTAATTCATTGGTATATTATTCAAAATTGTGCCTATTTCTTTCACTTTTTTATCTAACATTTTTGTTGCTACATTTCACAAATCCTAACAACTCAACTTCAATCCATGAATCACTTCCCATTACAACTCTGATTTTTACATGGATTCCTATAAAATTAATGACTATGTTATAGAATATGTGAACTTTCAAAGAATCCAGACGCAACCTCCTTAAGCTATCTATAGAAGTAAGGGCTAAGCCTGATGAATTTATTAATGAATGAATTAATCTTGTTGAGTCTGTATATAATTAAATGTTTTGTGTGTTTAACTAATACATGAAAATACAAAATGTACATTGATATGAGACATCATGGGGTTTTTTGTACTCATATATGTTGTATAATGGCTAAGTTGAATCAAATATATCAATATTTTCAAACATGTATCATTTCATTAAGGTAAAAACTTTCAAAACAATTCTTCCAGCTTTGGAAAGTGAATGATACATTGTTATTTAGAGCTGGGCCACAGTTCAATAGAACCACAGGATTTCTGATTGATTTTGTTTTGTTTTGTTCTGTTTTACCATACTCCACCTCAATACTCTCACTGGCTAAAAACACAATTATTTTCATTCCAGTATCTTCCTTCAGACAGACATTGGCACTATTTACTTTACGGCATCTTTCAAGAAATGTTAGTATTCCCTCGATCTTTTCAAGTTTCACTGTGCGTTAAGAATCCACTTATTTCCACCAATCTAAATCTATTAGGGATAAAAATACATTATTTGTTTTAAAATAGGTATTGATCACAATATCCATACACTATTATTGAAAAAACATGTTTTAAATTATTTTGGATGCAATAAATAAGATTAAGTAAGAATTCAAGTTTTTTTTCAAATATATTTGTTTTCCAGTTTCTCCTTTTTACTACAGAAAATTAGCAGTTACAGCTATCTATTAATTCTAGTGTATATATCAAATGAAATTCAAGTTTGTTTTAAAATCACTTTAAAATATAATCTTTCTTAAACTGATGTTGTTATGTACATGTATTTCCATTTTATATGAAATCATTTTAATAAAAATAGTCAAAATAAAATAGCAAATGATCTTGATATAAATAGCTCAAGAAGAATAATAAATTTTGAGTATGAAAAATATGAAATATGTTTAGCAGAGTTTTAAGAAATCTGAGAAATGCCAATCAAACATCATTATGATACCATTTACCATTTACATTTTCTTTCAAATAAAAAGAAAACAGGGCTGGAGAGGTGGCTCAGGGGTTAAGCCTCCGTCTTGCAGGCGGAAGGTCCCGAGTTCGGATCCCAGATCCCACGTATAGACGCCAGGCGGAAGCGGGGGCGGCCTGCGCTTCTGGTCCTGGTAGGGCGGAGCCTGTGAATCCCGGGGCAGAAGGAGGTGGAGGCGTCCATGGTGGTTCGCGAATTCGTCCGTGGTTCTACACATACACAGACACACACATACACACACACACAGACATGCGCGCGCACATACACACAGTTGAATAAATAATAATAATAATAAAAAAATTTCAAATAAAAAGAAAACAGAAAATGCTTGTCATGAGATGTGGCAAATAAAAATCTCATTTGATGTGAAAATGCAAATTACTACAACTACTATTAAAGCCAGTGTGGAGAGTCAAAAAAAAAAAGTAAAATGCTAGAAGCATGACCACATGATAAAGTTATGAAGCTTCTTGGAATGTGCCCAAAAGAATGAAGTTAGCATATAGAAGAGACACTTAATTGTCTATGTTAATTGGGCTTGTTCATGAAAGTTAAGATATGGAATTAGCCTAAATATCTATCATCTGATAGATGATTTAGAAAACTATTTGAAAATACAGTGCTTTTACCTCCATCTTCTTTGAAAACATAAATGTTCTTAGTATTTTCAGCCCTAACAAAAATGTGCTCTTGTCATTTCTTACAAAATGCATGGATCAGGCAGCTATAATTTCAAGGGAAATAAACCAGATAAAGAAAGACATGAACCTTGTGGTGTTTGACATATACAGAAGATTAAAATTTCCCTTGAAGGCATCGCAGTCTACGGATGCATTTATTTGTGAGTTCATGAGTCTTCTCCACTGGGTTGTGTGTTTTTTTCTAACACCATGGTGGTTTGGTCACAGTGCCCCTGAAGTATGTCTTAAAATAGGGGAACATGGTGCCTCTAAATTTGCTTTTCTGGCTTAATTACCTTGTGTATTCACAGCTATTCAAACCTTTATATGAAATTTAGGATTTCTATCCTGTTTTTAACAGGAAACCCAGATAAAACTGAGTGGATCAAACAGGCAAAAATAGGAAAGTAGGTAACTGTCTGGGAAGAAGATGGCTTGCAGTTGTAAAAGAAGGATAATTGAATTGGATAATAAGAGTGAAAATGACTTAAATTCATTGTTTCCATGTATGAGACTCTAAAAAAAAAACTAAAAGAACAAAAGAAAGACATTATTATTTTGATCATATAGTAATACATCTAGAGATTACTAAGGGGAATATAGATATTATGACTATATTAATTATTCTGCTTATGAGCTAGACTATTTTTTACCTTTTAATCTCTTCAATTTTTAACCAATATTTAGTAATCATCATTGAGAGGTTTTCCATTCCATTCCATTCACTTAGTTCACAGAATCTGTGTGTGCGTGTGTATGTGTGTGTGTATCTGTGTGTGTGTGTACTAGGAATAAGACTGATTTCATTCTCAGAAGATTAATTATTGGTGTTTAGAAAAATTGTTGACTTATATTTCAATTTTGCATACAGAAACTTTACTAAATGTATTTCACCTTTATTTTCCAATCCCAAACCAAGCAATGTTTCTGATTCTTCCTACCATTATTCAGTACAGACACAGGAATTTTGAATGAACAATTAGGCAAAACTAAAAATCAAAAGACATATAATAGGAAAGGTAGAAATTAATTTATGGCTCTTCGTACATGATGTAATTGAATATGTAGGTATAGGTGAACATTCCATCAAAATACTTCAAACTAATAAACAATTTAGTTGAGTAAAAAGATATAAAGACTTATTATAAAATATGTATTTGCTTATTCAACAAATACCTTTATACACTAAGGGAATAAAGACATAAATTTGAGAATCATAGGAATATTTGATGGCTTTGGGTAATATGTGAGAAAGAAAATATGTCCTATAGACATCATATACCTTGAGGTTGAAAAAGAGTGTTTCATGTACTCTGTATATTTCAATATAAGAACAAAAGCAGAAAAATTCATGCTCAGAAAATTTGAAAAAAATAGGTAAGAGTGCTAAGCAGAATACTTACAGAGAGATAAGCACTGCAAGAATAAATAATTATCCAATTGTGAAATGAAACACAAAAAACTATCAATTGTACAGCATGAAGGTCATAACTGTTTTTGCACACAAAGGTCGAAATATGAAGACAGTTGAAAACAAATATGTGGAAGGAGGTAAACATTCAGAAACAATATTTTCAAACTTTTGTTTCAACAGAACTGTTCCGAATATTGCAAGAAAATAATTGTGATACATGAACTTGACAATGCGTTGTGTTAAAATAACAATCAGTATAGCATATAGATATATATAGAAACATAAAGATACAGATATGTATAAAAATGTGTCATATAGCTTTATTATATGTTGTGTTTTATTTACATATCCATAGTGTTGAATTTTTTTTCAGTTTTGCTGCTCCTGCAATGCCCTTGGCTCCATCCTGATGGGTTTTGGATGTCACCCCCCTGGCCAGATATAAAAGCTGTTAAACTAGAGTCTTGTTATAAGAGTATATTCAAAGGTAGATGAAATAAAAGTAGGAGACTGTGGTGAGGGGGGATCAGTCTTTCATTTGCAAAATTGTTACTTTCTGCCAGACTATATGCCCTCCCCTTCTGGTGAAATCATACCCCCTCATTTGCAAATGATCAGGAAGGAAAGTCTGTGAACTTAACCAGATGTCTCATTGCTTACTTTCAGTACTTGATTGTGGTCTATTTTCTCTACTGTAACATAATCCCCTCTCTCCTTGTTTTTGGTTTGCTCTCCTTCCCCATCCCTCCGTTTATAGCCATTGCAATTACTGTAGTTATTAGAGATTTATTTTGAGGGTCTTTAAGTGGATTTGGTACTAAAATCCACCTATTAGGGAGTACGTATGATGCTTAATTTTCTGGGTCTGGGATACTTCACTCAATATAATTGTTTCTAATTTCACCCATTTCCTGGCAAATTGCATTAATTCATCATTTTGGATGGCTGAGTAGTATTCCATTGTATAAATGTACCACATTTTCCTTATCCACTCATCAACAGATGGACATTTGGGTTGATTCCATGCCTTTGCTATTGTAAACAGTGCTGCTATGAACATGGTTGTGCTTGTGCTATCGAGGTGAATTTTTGCTATATGGGGGGGGTTAATTCCAAAAGTGGAATAGCAGGGTCATATGGCAATTCAATCTTTAACTTCTTTAAGAATTGACAGACGGCTCGTCAGAGTGGTTGTATGAGCTTGCATTCCTACCAGCAATGTAGGCTAGTTTCGTTCTTTCCACATCCTCTCCAGCATTTGGTGTTGTTTGTATTGTGGATTTTTTGCCATCCTGACCGGGGTGAATGATATCTTAGGGAAGTTTTGATTTGCATTTCCCTGATGACTAAGGATGTGGAGCATTTTTTAAGATATTTGTTAGACATTTTAATGTCATGAAGTTTCTTTTAAGTTCCAAGGCCCATTTTTTAATTGGGCCAATTGTTTCTTTGCTGTTTAGTTTTCTAAACTGGATAATAGAGCTCTATCAGATAGGTGGTTAGTGAAGATTTTATCCCATTCTGTGAGTTGCCTTTGTGCTCAGTTACAATCTCTTTATCTGAACAGAAGCTCTTTAATTTCACAAGATCCCATCTCTTGAGCATTGGTTGTAGTGACTGTGCTATTGGATTTCCATTTAGGAACTGTTGGCCTAGCCCAATCAGCACGAGGGAGTTCCCTACCCTTTCACCTAAGGTTTTTAAAGTCTCTGGCCTGATATCAAGGTCCTTGATCCATTTGGAATTAAGTCTTGTACATGGTGACAAGTATGGGTCCAGTTTTAATCTTCTGCATGTGGACAACCAGTTTTGCCAGAACCATTTGTTGAAGATGCTGTTCTTTTTCCATTGGATTTTTTGGGCCCCTTTGTCAAAGACCGAATGGCTTTATTTGTGTGGGCTTATATCTGGGTCTTCAACCCTTATTCACTGATATGTACCTCTATTTTTGAGACAATACCAGGCTCTTTTTACAACTATGGATTTGTAGTATAGACTAAGGTTTGGTATGGTGATACCTCCAGGAGTGTTTTTGTTACTCAGGATTGTTTTTGCTATCCTGGGTCTTTTGTGCCTCCATATGAATTTTGAGATTGTTTGGTCAACTTCTTTAAAGAATTGCTTTGGGATTTTAATTGGTATTGCATTGAATCTGTATATTGCCTTTGGTAGGATGGTCATTTTTATGATGTTGATTTTGCCAATCCAGGAACATGGGATGTCTTTCCACCTTCTGGTGTCTTTCTTTAGGGTTTTAAAGTTTTCATTGTAAATGTCTCTTACTTTTTTGGTTAGGTTTATACCAAGGTATTTCATTTTTTAGGGGCTATAGTTAATGTGATTGTTTCTCTCAGGGCTTTTTCACTTCTTTCATTCTGGGTATATTGATATGATGTTATTACCATCTTAGAAACACGATTTCAGATTTAAATCATCTATAGAATGTAAATTTACTTTGAACATATGTGGCTTGCATTGCTGATTTTCAAACACTTCTCAATGAAAATTTTCCTGTTTGATGATTAATTTCATTTATTTCCAAAGTTCAAATGCTTTAACTTTTCCCCAGATAATATATATGCATACTTAGATTGACAACTTACTGATTTTTCAAAGTAGAAAGAATTGTCTGAAAATCATCATAAATGTGCTTTTTGATAATATGTTTTCCAAATAGAAAATATATAATATTTTTAAAGTTGCTCTGTAACTCTGAATCAATGGGATTAATTTTTACATTAAACAAGTGTCTCTTTGTCATCAATAGCAAAGATGGAAATGTTTTTTCAGGTGTAAATCAGACTTTTCTTAATAAAATCCAGCAAATAAAGTTTAATTTTGCCATAATGTGCCAATTATACTTTCAAGTGAAAATCAGGTTACCTAAGGGAAAAACATGGTCTAATTTAGATTAGAATGCAATCTTGCAGATTTTTTTGATATGTGCCATGTCTCAGAATGCATGTGACATTCCTAATATATCCATATATTGAATGAGAGACTATACTCTAAAATATTGAGTTCCTGAGGATTTAGATAATTAATGTAATTATTTTACAATTTTCCAAAATGACATTCAAAATGAAACTGGATGTTCTTAGTGCATAGTGAAGAATCCTCCCATTTGAATTTGGTGGCATGTCTCTGATCTATATGAATATGCTAGCAGTCTTACAAACCTCTAATAATGCAACAGAGATTCAAGTTGGAGTATAGTAAAATAAAAATCAAAGTCTCTTATGCAAATTGTTTCATTTAAGTACCTCCTTGAACATTCTAGACATCACAGGTGTTCACACTGCTTTTAAATAGTTCTTTATAATTTTTAGTATAATTTCATTTCTATTCATACAATAAAGAGTAAATAATTTTGGACCATAGTCTAGATGTATCCTTAAAATTAAAATGCAGCTGAGTAGTATCATATGTTTTCATTGGAGAAATACTCAAAACATTCTTTCAAAGCTTAGAAAGTTGCAGAGAATTACTGTATCAACTTACACATTTTTACTTTACCCTTGTGTATTAAAATGTACACAAAAGAGTTGTGTATATAATTATTACACACTAGTGTAATCCTTTTAAGTCTCTTGGCCATGGAGCATCCTTGGCTGACCAATATTTAATTCATTTGTTTATGTGCTTGAAGAGATACAAAGAATTTTTGTTTTTTGTGTCTATACAAGCAGAAAATGTCATAGTGCAACGAAAGATCAAAGACCTAAAATAAGATGCTGTTATTGTACCACAGTTTGGGTAATGCATTAATAGGACAATAATAAATATACATGAAGCATTTGTGATTGGAGGACTGGATTGTAAAACTGGACAAACCTTTTCCCTTCTCGTTGCTGGGCATCTGTTGGTAAAATCTCATTCTTCCTCCAGACTTGAATCTGTTCAAGGCTTTGAATAAAGAGCTAATAAAAAACAGCAAGTAATTACTAGCTGTGAAAGAACTTAGAGATAAGACTGTTATTTAATAATTCTTCCTCTGTAACACTAACTAGACTTCAATTCATGTAGATCAGAATTGTTTCCAATTTGAAGTCCTCAAGGTATCACCTCCTGCCTTCAGTGTTATAGGTGCATGTCAGTTTGCCTGACTAAATCCTTTTAATGAATTAATTATATGTTAAAGCAATAATTTAACAGTAATTAATTTTAACATTTAAAATTAATGGTATTTTGAGCCATTTATTTGAAGGTAAAAGTGAGGGGCAGAGGTCAGTGTAAGAACATTTGCTTTGCATGCATAAAATACTCATTTCATTCATTGCTGAGGCAGAGAGAGAGAGAAAGAGAGAACTTGTAGTAATCACATAAAATGAAATTTCATTGAAAGCACAATGCCCTACCATACCACAAATGAACACATGCACAAAAACATGTTCACACACACATATATATAAACATATATACACACACTCACGCACATATGCACATGAACACAACACACTTAATTATAT
This sequence comes from Typhlomys cinereus, assembly GCA_023101885.1. Classification (NCBI taxonomy): domain Eukaryota; kingdom Metazoa; phylum Chordata; class Mammalia; order Rodentia; family Platacanthomyidae; genus Typhlomys; species Typhlomys cinereus. The sequence continues at coordinate 12,250,855 of JALPQD010000007.1, read as the reverse complement.
TGTGAAAATTTAGTCTAGAATAAAAAAAAATTAGTTCACAAGCTTGGACATTTTAGAAAATGTTACTTCCAAATGCACCATTTCATTTTTACCTTGTGTATGCTTTGCCTTCCACAGCTTCTATTTAAGATACTTGGAAGATACTTTTCTACCTCTTTGATTGATTCTTCTCTTTTTCTTCAAATCTACTTGCTTTTACTTATCATTACACTTTTAAAGAATAAAATGAATCCTTGTAGCCTACACATATATAAACACATTACTGAGTTGTGCTTAAGATCACTTTGTATTCCTCATCTAACTTCATATGAGGGCACATTGTTCAACATACAATACAAAATGAAGTAGCAATATCTTTAAATGTTATAGGAAGTGATCTCAAATATTTTGTTTGTGGAGAAACACCAGCAGTTATATAATGCAGATATTACATGTACATGAATGAACTTTTTGATTTCTTAACAACAAAGTGTATTCAAATTTATTAAAATGCATCAAACTATTCGTGTTGCTCTCAATATTAAAATCAAACTTTTTCATTTTGAAATTGATCATAGCATCCTTGTCTTTCTCAATGAATTAGCTCAAAACATTTGTATTATGTATGTGCTGAATGAGTGAAATTCTCTTTTTGGTTCATATAATGATGCTTCTCCACACTCAGCTCCCAAGCATGACCATGCCCTCCTTGCTTCAACATATTTCTACCTTACCTCCTCTACTCCACAATTTCCCTCTCTTCCCCATTTTCCCCCTTTTTGTCTCCATTTTAATCCCATTTATTTTCATCTGTAGCCATTCAGAGACAATTCTGGAAAGAGAAAGAGAGAGAGAGAGAGAGAGAGAGAGAGAGAGAGAGAGAGAGAGATGATAGATAGATAATAGATAATTGTTACTGTCATTCACAAAAATTTATGATTTTGAGAATAAACCATAGTTTCTGTTTAAGCTACACCATTTGATCATTTAGCTTAATTTTTATTTTTACTTGATAATGTTCTCTTTATTTTCCTTGTTTGTTCTTTAAAGTTTGTATTGTAAGTGTCTGCAAGATAAGATGTGGGAAAATAATTGCATCAGATAAAATTGGATTTATGGACTTCTAATACAATTTTTGATGATATTGCAATTATTTGGAGTTAAGAAAGTTAGTATTTTAGCCCCCTTTCTCCCTCCCATGCCGTCTTTGTCCCCTCCTCCCCCCTGCGCACCTCTCTGTCCATCATCCTCAGGTGAGTCCACCCGCCCCAGACCTCCAGGTCTCCGGGTGTCTCAGCAGCACCCAGGTTGCCTTGGGTTTTAGCCTGGGGCACGCCCTGGGCTCCAGCCCCTTTCTTCCTCCCGCCCACCTGTCTGCCCAACTGGACAGGACTTGCTCACATTCCTCCATCCCCGGAGTTTGGGAAGGCCACTAAGCCAAGTCCCAGGTCCCAGGTGAAGAATTCTGCCATCAACATCAGCCCCTCTGCCTCTCTGGCCCCCCAGGGACCCACGCACATGGTCTACAGAAGACACACTGCTATTCAGAATTCAATAAAGTCCAAAGAAAACTCAAGCAAAGTTCTAAGGGTTAAAGGCCATACATCTGAAAACCTCTACAATCATCCTTTCACATGGAAGAGATTCTTCACATCCAGCCTAAAGATAAGTAAACCTCCTTTTTTTTCACATTACTGTTCCTTTCTAATATTAATCACTGTAGATTAACTTTTCCATACAGCCACCCCAAAAGCATATACAACTACAGGGAGTACACCATTCACTCTGACTTATCACCAAAATACTACATTGTAAAAGTGCACTACCATACTAATACTCACCCCCTGTCTACTTAACCATGATTTAACTGATGTACTAACAGCCTAATAGCCTCAACTAGGAAATAACAATAACAAAAGAGAAACATACCCAACCCCAAGCAAGCACTAGTAATAACTGTCTAAGTGTAGTAATACCAACAAAATCAGTTCAGGCAAAAACATACAGAAAATGAAAACCCCTAGAAGACCAAACAACAATGTCCAAGTCAAAGTGCAGATACATAAGAAACAAAACCCAAGGAGACCAATCTCCCACTGAAAGAATTAACCCCTTAAGGATGGATTCCAACCAGAACAAATTCATAGAAAACAGCCAAGAAAGACAGACCCAAAACAATGACTTTCAAAGTATGATCATTACCATGATTAATACTGTGAAAGAGGAAATACAAGAGGAATTAAACAACAGAATCAACCACTTTGAACAGGAACACACAGGTATTTGGAGGAGTTGAGAAAAACAGTTCAAGAAACAAAAATAGGCATAGAGCAGTTAAAACAGTCCCAGGCAGAGTTTAAAATTGAACTAAAAGACAAGTTATCTTCAACCCAAAGCTCAACAGAGAGTCTTATCAGTAGAACTAACAAAGCAGAATATAGAATTTCAAATCTTGAAGACAAAGTGGGAGAATTAACCAGATCAATGGAAGAGGTTGTTAAAGCCAACAAGATACTTGAGAGGAACATTCAAGAGATATGGGACACCCTGAAGTAGCCTAACATAGCACATTCATGGAATATCAGCACAAGAATCTCAAAATATCACACCTGAGGAAATATTTCAAATTATCATAAATGAAAACTTCCCTTAACTGAAGAATGAGAGGCCCATGCAAATACAACAGGCATTTCACACTACAAACAGATATGACCAAAATAGAAAATCGCCATGGCAAATAATAGTCAAAACACTCCACATTCAAGACAAAGAAAAGGTCCTGAGAGATTCAAGAGAAAAAAAGCAATCACTTTTAAAGGCAAACCGATTAAAATAACAAACGACTTCTCAATGGAAACAGTAAAGCAAGAAGAGCTTGGAGAGATGTACTTCATGTATTAAATGAGCAAAAATGCAGACCCAGAATGATATACCCGTCAAAACTATCTTTCATGAATGAGGGAGAAAGAAAAATTTTCCAGCACAAAGAAAACTTTAAGGGATACATGTCTCCCAAGCCAGGCATTCAAAAAATGCTAGAAATGATACGCAAACTCGAAGAAAAAAACAACCAAATCCAGGAGGACAGAAGAGTAGTATAATACCACAAAAACATAAATGTCAAATAATAAAGCTTACAAAATTCACTAAACATAAAAAAATGTCCATAATTAAAAATAATTTCTCCATTATAACATTAAATGTCAATGGTATTAACTCACCGATTAAGAGACACAGATTACAAACGTGGATTAAAATCACAACCCATCAATCTGCTGCCTTCAGGAAACTCATCTAACCACAAAAGATAGGCATATCCTAAAAATGAAAGGCTGGTCCAAAATTCTGCAAGCTAACAGAACCAGGAAACAGGCAAGGGTAGCCATTATACTGTCGGACAAAGTGGACTTCAAACCAAAAAAAATCGTGAGAGACACAGATGGATACTACATTTTAGTCACAGGTACAATTCACCAAGAAGACTTCACTATATTGAACATTTATGCACTCAATACGGGCCCCTCCACATTCATTAAGAAAATCCTACAGAGTCTAAAGCAAGAAATCAACCCCCAAATGATAATTCTTGGGGACTTCAACACCGCCCTCTCAACGTGGTATAGATCAATAGGTCAAAAGCTTAACAGAGACTCTTTGGAACTTAATACAACCCTTAAAGAAATGGACCTTACAGATCTCTATCGAACTTTTCATCCACGCACCAAAGAATACACATTTTTCTCAGCAGCACACGGGAACTTTCTCCAAAATAGATCACATATTGGGCCACAAAATGAATCTACACATATACAGGAAAGTTGAAATTCTAACCTGTGCCCTATCAGATCACTACGGCCTAAAACTGGACATCCACAACACAACAAACGACAGAAAATACACTAACTCCTGGAAACTTAACACTATGATGCTGAATGAGAACTGGATTCAGGAAAACATTAAAAAGGAAATTCAAGATTTCCTGAAAGTGAATGATAATGAAAATACAACTTACCAAATCCTCTGGGACACAATGAAAGCTGTCCTAAGAGGTAAGTTCATAGCTCTTAATGCCTACATCAAAAAAATGGAAACATCAGAAATAAATAACTTAACAATGCAGCTTAAAGCCTTAGAGAAACTAGAGCAATCTGATCCCAAAAGTAGTAGAAGAGAGGAGATTAGCAAAATAAGGGGAGAAATATCTGAAATCGAGATTAGGAAAAAGATAGAGAAAATCAACTGGTCAAAAAGCTGGTTCTTTGAAAAAATCAATAAGATTGATACACCACTAGCTAAATTAAGCAGAAGCAAGAGAGAGAAAACCGAAATTAACAAAATTAGAAATGAAAATAGAGTTATTACTACTGATACCCAAGAATCCAGAAAATTATAACATCTCATTTCAAAAACTTACACTGAAATTTGACAACACAAAAGAGATAGAGGTTGTGAATTATTTAAATAGTCCTATAACATATGAGGAAATAGAGGAAGTAATCTCGAAACTTCCCACCAAAAAATGTCCTGGACCAGATGGATTCAGCACAGAATTCTACCAGACATTTAAGGAGTTAATAACACCAATACTCCTTAAACTGTTCCATCAAATAGTAAAGGAAAGAACACTACCAAATTCCTTCTAAGAAGCTAATATCATTTTAATCCAAAAACCTAATAAAGATTCACTTAAAAAAGAAAGCTATAGGCCAATCTCTCTGATGAACACAGATGCAAAGATTCTCAACAAAGTCTTAGCAAATAGGATTCAAAAATATATCAAAAAGATCATTCACAGGGAGCAAGTAAGCTTTATCCTGGGCACACAAGGTTGGTTCTACATACGCAAATCAATAAATATAATTCACCATATAAACCAGTCGAAAGTCCAAGACCACATGATACTCTCGATAGATGCAGAAAAAGCTTTTGACAAGATCCAACAGCCTTTTATGATCAAAACGCTAGAGACAGTAAGAATGGAAGGAACCTTTATCAATATAATAAAAGCTGTATACAACAAGCCCACAGCAATGGTTATGCTCAATGGGGAAAAACTGGAAGCAATACCACTTCGATCAGGAACTAGACAAGGCTGTCCACTCTCACCACTTCTATTCAATATTGTACTTGAAGTCTTAGCTGAAGCCATAAGATAAGAAAGGGGAATAAAAGGGATTCAAATCAGCAAGGAAGAAGTCAAGCTATCCCTATTTGCAAATGACATGATCTTATACCTGAGTGATTGCAAAAACTCCACCAGGAAGCTCCTGGAACTAATTGAGAAGTTCAGCAGGGTGGCAGGATACAAAATAAATGTACAAAAATCAGTGGCCTTTTTATATGCCCAGAATGAAAGAAGTGAAAAAGCCCTGAGAGAAACAATCCCGTTTACTATAGCACTTAAAAAAATGAAATACCTTGGTATGAACCTAAACAAGGAGGTAAAATACATTTACAATGAAAACTTAAAAACCCTAAAGAAAGAAATTGCAGAAGACACCAGAAGGTGGAACGACCTCCCATGTTCCTGGATAGGCAGAATCAATATCGTAAAAATGACCATCCTACCAAAGGCAATATAAAGATTCAATGCTATACTAATTAAAATCCCAAAGAAATTCTTCAAAGATGTTGACCAAACAATCTCAAAATTCATATGGAGGCACAAAAGACCCAGGATAGCAAAAACAATCCTGAAGGTATCACCATACCAAACCTTAGTCTATACTACAAATACATAGTTATAAAAACAGCCTGGTACTGGCTCCAAAATAGACACAGAGATCAATGGATAAGGGTTGAAGACCCAGATATAAGCCCACAAAATTACAGCCATTTGGTCTTTGACAAAGGGGCCCAAAAAATCCAATGGAAAAAAAACAGTATCTTCAACAAATGGTGCTGGCAAAACTGGACCCGTACTTGTCACTATGTACAAGACTTAATTCCAAATGGATCAAGGACCTTGATATAAGGCCAGAGACTATAAAAATCATAGTTGAAAGGATAGGGAACTCCCTGCAGCTGATTGGGCTAGGCCAACAGTTCCTAAACAGACATCCAATGGCACAGTCACTGCTACCAACTCTCAACAGTTGGAATCTTATGAAATTAAAGAGCTTCTGTTCCGATAAAGAGATTGTAACACGAGCACAGGGAGATAATCTTCACTAACCACATATCTGATAGAGCTCTACTATCCAGAGTGCACAAAGAACTTAGAAAACTAAACACCAAGGAAACTAATGGCCCAATTAAAAAATGGGCCCTGGAACTTAAAAGAAACTTTACAAGGGATGAAATTAAAATGTCTAACAAATATCTTTAAAAATGTTCCACATCCTTAGCCATCAGGGAAATACAAATCAAAGCTTCCCTGAGATATCATCTTACCCTACTCAGGATGGCAAAAATCCACAATACAAACAACACCAACTGCTGGAGAGGATGTGGAGAGAGGGGAACTCTCCTACATTGCTGGTGGGAATGCAGGCTCATACAGCCACTCTGGCGAGCCATCTGGAGATTCTTAAAGAAATTAAAGATTGAAATGCCATATGACCCTGAAATACCATATGACCCTGCGATTCCACTTTTGGGAATAACCCCCCATGCAGCAAAAATTCACCTCAATAGCACAAGCACAACCATGTTCATAGCAGCACTTTTTACAATAACAAAGTCTTGGAATCAACCCAAATGTCCGACATTTGACGAGTGAATAAGAAAAAGTGGTATATCTATACAATGGAGTACTACTCAGCCATCAAAAATCATGAATTACTGGAATTAATGGATGTCATTAGAAACAATTATATTAAGTGAAGTATCCCAGACCCAGAAAATTAAGAGCCGTATGTGCTCCTAATCTGTAGCTCCTAGTACCAAACCCACCCAGCCCACCTAGAGATACTCAAAGATAAATCTCTGTAATACCTACAGTAATTACAAGGATTATGAACAGGAGGGATGGGGTAGGAGGGCCACACCAGAAACAAGGAGAGAGGGGACCAAGTTACGGCAGAGAAAATAGGCCTCCATCAAGGACTGCAAGTAAGTAATGAGACACCTGGTTAAGTTCACAGACTTTCATTCCTGATCATTTACAACTGGTATGATCTCACCGGAAAGGGAGGGCATATAGTCTGGCAGATAAAAAGTAACCATTTTGCAAATGGGTGATTAACCCCTCCCTCACTGTGGTTTCCTACTTTTATTACATCTACCCTTGAATGTGCTCTTATAAGGAGACTCCAGTTTAACAGCTTTTTGTCTCTGGCCAGGGATTGACATACAATGCCCATGGGGATGGAGTGAAGGGCATTGCAGGAGCAGCAAAACTGCAAAAGAAAATCAACCACAATCCAGAACTTCAGAGACTCTATATCAACCACCTAGAACTAGGCCAGACTAAGCTCTCTCCACCCTGAATCTCAGGGAAATTTGTGGAAGAGGGGGCGGTAATGATTTGCAAGATACGCCACACAAGTTAGGGCCGAAGCAATCATGTTTGGACTTTGCATGCCCTGTGCAATGTCCAACACACTATTGACCCCACAAAGTCTAGCATTTGCTAAAGGCACCAAGATCCTTGGAGACAAGGGATTGACAGCCACAGTAGTGTTCCTATGCTTAAGGGGAACACAGGAAAGTGTTAAGGGAAATGCCACTGGGTCCTTGTACATCATCAGAGAGGAGGGCTCAGAGGAGAGTCTGGCATGCACATTAAGGGATTCTCTGGGGATTGGGGAGGGAGGCACTGGGGGATGGGGAGGGAGGGGTAAGGGGAGGGGGAGCAGGGGGGTCGTGGGTGGAGGAGGGCGGGAGGGGACCGGTGTACCTACTAAGTTTGTATGAGCAGAAATAATGATAAAAAATGTTTTAAAAAGTCAGTATTTTTTGTTCACAATCCAACACATAAAGATGGGCGGAGCTTCTGAATTCCATGGCAGAGTAAACAAGGAGGAGGTGGAGGCGGTCCATGGTGGTTCCCGAATTCGCCCATGGTTCTACACACACACACACACACACACACGCACACGCACACACACACACATATACACACGCGCGTCCACTCATACACGCACAATTGAATAAATAAAAAAAATACATCGAAAATAATGGCTGGCACAGTGAAGGATGCTCCAGGATGGGGGGGGGGTGACTGGGAAAAAGGGAAAGGAAGGAGAAAAGGAGGGAGGGAACAGAGAGGGGTGGAGGGAGGGAGGGAGGGGAATGGGATACTAATCAAGTTTGTATAAGTTGAAAAAAGAAATAAAAGAATAATTCCTGGCAATCATCATTTACTTGTATACTCAGGACTCAAATTTTATCTGGTGACAAAATATTGAGACCAACTATGAAACAAAATTTTGTATCTTTCAAATAAACAAATAGATAATATTATCCAGGGAAGATGTTGCAATTCTTCTCAAAAAGGCCTCAGAACTCAAGGTTCCTCCCAGATTATGCTTCACAATGTGGGACAAATTCAGTTGTGGAGTGTAGTCTGAAAATTGACAAAAACTCACACTCAGAAGCAGAATTCAAGAGGCAGAAAGAGAAAAGGGAGCAAAGGATTTATCCACTCCATTAGAACAGATTCCACAACTATATACCTTCACTTTGATTTCTTTCCATAATCTAAAATAAGCCAAATTGCTATTTACAACTGGAAATTTGTACACATGCACAAACACAATATGCATTGGGGAAACAATTTATAGAACTAAATTATGAAATAGCCTTTTAATATAAGGGAAATGATTAGTACACTTTTATTGTTTACTAAATTGTAAAAACTACTATTTATTTCACAGTCTGAAAATTATTTTCAAGGTACCTTTGCCAGATAGCTTTTCTCTAGTCCATTTTCCAAAGGAAATAGTCTGTGGTCTTCTTTAGCTATGCATATAATGGTAAGATGTAGTCTATTCCATTTTTAATAGAAAATTGATCCAGTGAATTATATTAAGCTGATATTTGAAATTATACATGCTAAAATTATTGCTCAGTTTATAAAGTTTATACCTATATAGAAAGGCATGATGACACATCAAAATTATGTTATGTGCATGTAGGAAAATTATTTATATGAAATTATTATTTAGTGTAAGTACATTAAATGTGAAACAAATGTGAGTGAGAAAGACAGAAAGAGGGATCATGAGAAAACAGAGAGTCTATAAGTTTATGTATTGTGGCCTTTAAAAGATTAGAAATTAAGTTACAGAGGTAGAAGAATATATAATACTTGGATGGCCAACAGAGAGGTGAGTTGGTATTGAGTTTGAAGAATTAGTTTATTAGTTTTTTTTTCATCTAGTGTATCTAGTAAATGAAAGTCCCTATTAAGCTTATGGAATCACTTCCTGGATACATGTGATATCATGTGTCTAATTACCTCATATAAAATTGTATCATCTTCAAGATCTCAAAATGTGCATGTAAACCAATGATACAGGGTTTTTCTTTCATTTAACATCTTGATTAAAACTCAAAAGTTAACCAATTTTTGAATAATCTTCATGTAAATAAATCCTGTATTGACCAATTACCTCTAAGTGCCAAAAATTCTGTGACCACATATACTGCCTGGTTTAAAATAATCTTGTGCAATAGGAAAATGATGGTAGAATGGAATGGGAGAATATGGATGAAAATGACACAAATTATTTTATTCATGTATGAAGAATATAAAAATAAATAATAGAAATCTATAAAACCACCTTCATGGAAGAATTTATTCTAAAATTGATCTTAACTATTAATCACTCTGCATGTCTTCCTACAAATTGTGTTTTTTTCTAATTTTTTTACCTCTTTCTGCCTTCACAATTTCATCATGTCCATTGTGGCACATTCACAGCTGGTATCCTTTTATGCCTCATTAAACTCAGAATAGATTTTAGTGGATGTGCATAGCAAAGTACATATTACTTGCTTTGTAAGTAGTATTTTTGTCAATGTATCTATATTGCTATTCATTTACCTTAATAATTAAGTAAATAAGATATAAAAATTAAAATAGGAATTTACCAATTTTAGTATCTGTGACTGGTTCCCTATTGTCAGTTGACTTGACCAAAGTCATAGCATCTCTGCCTCAGATTTAAAGAAAGAATGTGAAAGAAAGTAGGAAATCCCCATGTATTAACATTCATTCAGCATTAATACAGAGTATTAATACTGGGGGTAAAACCTTCCTCTTTCATGATCAGCTTTCTAGTTTTCACTTTATATTCAGAACATTTATATAACTTAAAGAAATACTCTAAACGCATGCATTTCTGGCAAGGAGTGTTTTCCTGCAGGATTTATTTGTTAGAAAAAAAATCAAACCCTGGCAAGCAGTATGCTTTCATGCTCCAGAAACTGCAGTTATTTGAAGAATTCAAATTAGTAATTCCCTTCCAGAAGCGATGAGGATGACTCTAAATTCAAAGTATCCCTTAAACATCAAGCCACATACTAAGGAGAATTAAAAGAAAAATGGCAACATTTCCTTCAAGATAAAGGGAAGCAGGAAACAAGTGCCTTATTCAAATAAAGAGGAGCAAATGAATAATCACCAATAAATATCAGGATTTGGGAAAATTTGTAGAATTAAGATACAAAACTCATGAAAAATATTTTAGCAATCTAGTGTTTTGAAACTACCATTTTCAAATTTTCTTCTGCATGCTTTTCTTTTCCTTGATTGCTAGGCCAATGGAAAAATCAGCTGGGCGTCTACGTCTGTCTCTCCACTTATCTCTCTTGGCACATGGTATGTGTGAATAGGGATGCTGTGACAAATTGTTACTGAGCAATTGGGAATTTTAACTGGAGTAAATGGCTTTCATGTAAGAAATAACTCACACTGTGGAATTATGTGACACCACATAATGAAAATAACCAGTAATGATTTGGTTGTATTCTTATTTGCCAAGATGCTAAAATTAGAAAGGATGATTTTGTTTATCTTGGCTAGTAGCTCACTTCTAGCTCCCGCAGGTTAAATATTCCTCTGAGGATTCTTTGAAGTGTGGTGTTCATTTTATTTTAAATAAAAGGCAAACATTTGCGAGGCATATCACCATGTACCATAGTTTTATTAATAGATGAGAACCTTTGAAATTAAGATGGAATGTCAAGCTTGAAGTGAATTGAAAAGAACAATGAATATCGTGATTTTGCCCATGTATGCAGAAGTTCAGTTGTTTATGATTTTGTCAATTAACTATTAACTATTTTTTGTCAATTAACTATTAACTATCTGTCATGTTTTCCTCTTACAATTGTGTTAATTAGTAACTATAAACAGAAACCTCAAATATTAAATAGCTTATATAAAACGTGTTAAATAATTGGGCAGAAATAGATAATTTGCCATTAAACAGTTTTTCAATACCAATATTTGGTTATTACACATGCATAATTTATAAAACATATTTTTATTATGTGCTATGTGTATGTCTTTGTTGTGTGTGCATGAGTGTGTGTATATGTGTATTTGTGTTGTGGAGATCCGTGTGTGGTATGTATGTTTCTTTCCTAAATAGGTGTGCGCAGTGTACACAAATGTGTGCATGTGTGTATTTGCTGTGCTTGTGTGTATATATATATATATGTGTGTGTCTCTGGTATACTATGTGTTTGCATATCTTTTTGTGTGTATGTGTGTATTAATATCTTTGGGGTGTGTAAGAGTGTGGGAATAATGTTTTCATGTGTATGTGTGTCTTTTTGTGTATGTTCGGGTTATGTTAATGGGATGCTCATCCTATGTTTCTTCCTCTATCCCTTTTAACCATTTTATTTATGGGAAAGGGTCGCCTGGTGAACCTAGAGCTCACAAATTAGCTGTGCTGGCAAGGCAATAAGCCTGTAGCATCTACTTTTCTACATTTCACTCTCCACTGTGAGATTGCAAGACTGTGCCATTACATCTGGACTTTAGCCCGGGTTCTGGGGACCTGATCTCAAGGAGTAATTCTTTCACAGCAATCACTACTCACTGAATAATTTTCCCAGCTCCAGTGTTTAATTTCAATTATTATGTTCTTATTTTTGTTATTCTTCAGACCTTCATTGTACAATTATACATATGTAACTATGTATATGTACATTTTACATATAATTCACTATAATTCATTACATTTCCACTGAGTATCTGATATAGATGATGTACTTTAAATAAGACTATCAGTAGAAGCAAATTTTTGTTTACAAAATCCATAAATCAATGTATTCATCAGACTTATCAATGATATTTACAATATGTAAAATATAATACTCACATATTATATAATTAATGTAATACTCTTTTATACAATTAATAAATTGTATAAATTAATCTCTGATCATGTAAAATAGAATGCTATACAAAGGAATAATACTTTGAAATTAACAAAGTTTAAGCTTCTTAAAAAAACTATAAAATATGTCAAATGGTAGTCTATATTTAGTCTATCTTTTCCAAAGTAAATGGATATTTAAATATTGGTTAGGCAAGAAGAGGAAGCTAGATACTACATTAGATATGAAGATTTTCTTGAAGAAGAAGAATCTGCCTTCCTTGTGTATGTAAAATAAGATGGCTATGGTTAGAATATTCTTTTGATTATTTCAAAATTGCTAAAAATGAGGATTTTCAATACTTATATCACAAAGAAAACAGGATACACTAAAAATACTAATCTCACTATTGCATATTTTACACATGAATAGAAACATGACTGTGTATCCTACAAACAGTTGTGTGTAAATAAACAAAACTAAACTAGACAAATTCAAACATGGAATCTTAAATGCTAATATTTTTTATTTGATACATAACTTTAATCTAGTGGAACTGATATTTTAGACTTCATGTAAGTAAAGAATTATTATTCTTACATAAATTTAAATTCATGATTCTATATTATTTGAATTAAATTTGCTCGTGTAATTCAGATATCACATAGAAGAAATTTTTTCCCTTCCCTGATATTTTCTTTCTTGTGGCATCCAAGACTGGCCTGACTTTCAAAGACCTTTCCTCTCCCTATCACACTAAACTTGTCATTCTCTTTTCTGAGCTTCTTTCATTACCATTTTATTTACAACAAAAAGTGATATTATTCAGGTCTCTTTTCCATACTAAGCATTATAAGCATCGAGAATTCTGAATTAATAATCATCTTATCCTTAGAATTTTGCTTCTGTGCATAGGTTCTTCCCATCACAGACATTTTCACATGTATATAGGTTTATCCAATTTTGATGCAAGATCTTTTCTGTGGTAGATTCCAGTAAATGTTTTAAAAGAGGATGAAAGAGTAGATGACATATGTCTGAAATGACTCCACAAGTATCTCCAATAAAGCAACCTCCAATTTGCAATACATATATGGAGTGTAAAAACTGACTATACATAGACATAGTAAGTAAAATTTGGAGTACTGAGTTCAGTAGAGGAAAAGGAGAGAAGCAAATGAGAGGAGACTCTGCCCCTCACATATTCACAATCTAGGCATCTTACAGCTTGTGGTTTACCAGAAGCTTTTGGCAAACAATTGCACATCTTCAACTATATGAGTTAATGCCCAATGATTTCTTCCCTGTCTAGTCCCTCTGCATTGACTTTCAAATACTTTCAAGAAAGTCATAGGGATACAATGAAAATCATATAAAAGTATATAACTCATCACCTTACTCCACAAGTGACCTGTTCATCTATTCTTCTCTGCTGAACAGGATAATCATCAAACCGGTCTATCTTAATGTCTGCTTTTTGTATCTTTTGCATCATGTCATATGAGTTAGACATTCTTGTGAATTTTATATAATGCCATTTCAATTCAGTATCTATTATATAATCTTATTCACACTCCCAATTTCATTGTGCATGCTAAAAATTTCATATTTCAAGACAGAGGCTCTTTCCCATATTTTTTTGAATTCTCTCAAGACAGTTATGCTATCTCTGTATCAAAAATTTCACTGATTAGAAGGTATGAAAATTCATATGTTAGCTCTCATCTTATTATTCTGTGACATTGAGGAAAAGCAGGGCAAATTTTTTGGTAATATTGTCCCTAGGTAAATAAGAGAGCTCTGTAATCTTTCCTTCATATTTTAAATGGATTATTTTCATTCTTAGAGGAAGAAGCACCATCATGGATCGCTACAAGATTAGGGAATGAGGGTTTAGAAGGGATAATGAAGAAATTTTAGTATTCTTCAAACATATCCATTAATACAAATACAAGTTGAAGTAGTTTTCTGAGGTATATTGTTAAAAGTGATAAAGCATGAGCTGGGGATAGCTCAGGGGTTAGTGACTTTAAACCAGAAGCAGAAGCACCTAAGTAGGGATCCTTAGATCCACATAAAAATCCAACTTCATATCCTGGAAAGACGAGTCTGTGAAAGCCCAGAACAAAGCATAAAGAGGAAGAGCAACCCATGGTGATTCCTCATGTCACTCTTGTGCCTGCACAAGCATGTGCACTCAAATGTCCCATTATATACACAACATATGCACATATGCACACACAGACGTACATAAAATGTTTAAAATGATGAAACACATATCTGTCTTCTAATTCAATATAAACATTTTGGTTCTAATTAAATCAGTCTTTTTAGTTGCAATTTTCACTTATATGACATTAATTTTTCAGGACAAACAGTAAATAAATTATAAATCTTGAATTAAGCTATCAGTAGCTTATCTAACACACATTAATATTAACCCCATTTTTCTCCAAGAATTTTAGTGACATGTATCACAGAAAAAATGTCTGGCAACGGTTCTATTTAAATTAAATTTATCAAAAATTCTCCAATGATTCAAATAATTCCATCTGTTTAATTTAGTAAAATAAAAGTGGTACCATAATGAATTAAAATTTTCAGTAAAAATAGCAACACAAAAGAAAAATCAACTTTTTAATTTATTTCTAACTTTTATATTCTTTATGAAAATTATTTTTTCTCTGAAAACACATAGTATCATCTTCCTGAGTGGTCATGTTCTAGCAAATCATCTCCCAAAGGAGAATACATTTCAAGTGCCTTTCAAACTGTTATAAAGAGACTGCAGATTGACTCCAAATCAAGTGATAACCAAGAGTTTATTATGTCAAGTGATAACCAAGAGTTTATTATGTCAAGGTATTTTAGATTATAATGTTGTTGAAAAGAAATATTAGGTTAAAGCAACAACAGATGTTCTGACTTTTTTTTCATGTGATCCCCATGCCCAAACTGAAATATATCATATTACATTAACAAACATGCTTAATGAATGTGTTAATTAATTTCAAAGTGAATTGACATTAATATGATATTTAAGATAAATGTATAGTTATATAGTTTTAAGAAGGAGGCTGAAATACATAATGTGAAAATTCCAACATTGTCTTGGGAGAAGTTCTTGTTGAAAGCTGTGTTTCTAGGTAAAATTGCAAAAGAAGAATGAGTAGGAATTGGTTGGAATGATGGAAGAAAAAAAGATGCTTCAGAGCTATTGAACTTTAAGGAAGTAATTCCTGTAATCATTTCCTGAGGCTATCAATACTCACGATACCAACATCATGCAAAAACGTTTACTTCAAGTGTCCAAAGCTATGATATTTAAAAATTCAAGTCTTTTTTTTTTTTACAAACATGCTCTTAAGTTATAACATAGATGTATTGTTATAGTTGGGGCCTGTTTTCACAACTTCACTTCATATCATTTGACACTTTAGATACTCAGGTTTGGTTTTTCCATCCTTAGCTCTTCAGGTCATTGTGTCTTATGGAGACACTGCTTTTTCACTGGACATAGAATAAGAAAGTTAAAAATGGTGGTACTTAGCTTTAAATTCTTGATTCTTTAAGATTGTTATGATTAAACAATAGCAATTCAATATATCACATGAGAAGTCATCTTAAAATTAGTAGAATCTGTGAATAGCTTAAAATTTCATCACGTGGTATTGTGACAATGAAAATGTTCTGTTGTATTCCATGCTTTTTGCCAAACTTCCATTCTGATGACAGACAATGGGATCTCTCTTAGGTTGGAGAGACACCATAATGAATAAATTGTTTTCTGTAGAAGTCTGAGGACCTAGACTCTGATCCCCAATAACTACATAGAAAAATATGAATGAATTGGTGCCTTTCTCTAACCCTAGTGGTGAGATGGAGTGCAGACAGGGTATCCCTAGAATTTGCTAGCCAGCCAATCTAGTTGCAATAGCTCCTGGCTCAATGACAGATACACACACACACACACACACACACACACACACACACACACAACCACAGAAACACAAACATACACACTAAAAATCTTGGGGGTGAGATTCAATTAAGATAAATAAGTTATCACTGTCTGTATTTATAAAGCACAATGTAAATCAAAGCTCAGGTAATTGTAGGTATCATGACTGCCAATATTGATTCAAGATATATGAATCAAAACTAAAATCTGGCTAATGTAAACAATTATTTAAATAAACAGATTTTGTCAATTTGGAAATCAAAATGTAATTTCAGATGCTATTCAAAAATTAATTGAATTCCTACCTAGTGTTCCTATGCTTAAGGGGAACACGGAAAAGGGTTCAGGGAAATGCCACTGGGTCCTTGTACATCATCGGAGAGGAGGGCCCTAGAGGAGAGTCAGGCATGCACAATAAAGGATTCTCTGGGAATTGGGGGGGAGGCACTGGGGGATGGGAAGGGAGGGGTGAGGGGAGGGGGAACAAGGGGTTCAGGGGGAGGAGGAAGGAGGGAGGGAATGGTGTACCTATTAAGTTTGTATGAGCGAAAACAATAATAAAAATGTTAAAAAACACAGAAACCACATGAAAATTGTGCTTTCTTGTATAAAAATGTGGTGTAATTCATTCTGTATCACAAAGTGTCTGAAATAAAAAATCGTTATTCTTTTAGAATGAAGATTTTGGAATTATTTTTAAGTTTGTTTATTGATTTTTCCCATAAAAACGTTCTAGGAAAGATAAGAATGAATAAAAATATAACCTATTTCTAGTGCTTCCAGATCAAGAAATCTTGATAGAAATCAGGGATTGTTTAACCTCTCAAATGAGATTAACACTTAACTCTGAAAAAAACAACATTGGTACTGTGTTTCTAAAAACACAACAGTATAGTATCCAAAGGTGTTTGCAAGGAGACCTAAGTCCTCATACAGGTTCTGAAAATATTCCGTTCTATGATTTTACATAAATGCTCAGGAGATCTGCCATTGTTTCTTATTGTGCAGATGGCATAAATAGGCAGCAAAGTGGGCATTCTCCAAATATGTTGCAAGTGCTGAAGTTGGATTTGAGGTGGACTCACATAGTCAGAAAATCAGGAATCTTTAGAACAAGTAAGTATTATGTTTTCCCTATGGCTGTCTGAATGTAGTTGCTGGGAACTGAAGACAAAGCACTCCTTCATCTAAGGTTCAGAGGACATAGCTGGATAGAGTAGGGTTGCTGCATAGCATAAGTAAAAGATGAGTCTAAAGAAGCTGAAGTTGTGATTTTTGAATGGGAACAGCTCTGCCCACAGACTTATTTTTGAATACTTAGTTGTTGATATTTGGGAACAAATATCAGGTGATAACAGATGGAACCTTGCTGGAGGAAGAAATATCACAGACGGCAGAATTATTGGCTTGGTAGCCTAGCCCTGCTTCCTCTTTCTCTTGTTTTCCTAGCTTGGGATGGCCAAAGTATGTGAAATAACCTGCTTCTGTTTTTAACTATAACTTTTACTATGCAGTTCCCATCACAATAGATGAAATGCAAGCCAAATACTCTATTTTCTCTTTAAGCTGGATATTGTGAAATACTGTCTCAGACCAAAGAAGAAAGAAAGAATGTCTATAACAGATACAAAAATTGCAAACACTGTTGCATATTAACATCATGTATTGGTCTTTTCCTTCAGAGCTTGGTGATGATTGCATAGGCAAATATTTCTCATGGTCTTTCTTACAGAAAAGGCACTATTCATCTGGATTCCTGTGTCATGCTCTCAAAATCACATTTAATGAAAAGTTCTGTGCTTCATAATTCCTGTCTAATGACACAGCTTTCTCATTTGACATGAAAGTCAACTGAATCTGTCAATTTCAAAAGACTTTCTTCTAATATCTCATCTACTCCTACATTTTCTTTTTAAATTAATTGAAGAGACACTCACATTTCATACTCCATACTTTCAGGAAGCTTCTTGGAAAACTCCAAAGTTGCCTTAGTAACTAATAATTGAATTTTTTAAGTCATAGAAAGTCATATGCAAAATGAACACAGAGCAAACTGTTAAATCCCAAAACTATCATGAAATTTCAAAGTAGCACAGCCATTATGTTTGAGTTAATACTTAAGGAATCTCAGGCAACAGCTGCCAATTAGGTGGCATATTGTTGATGTCAGACCTTTAAATTGGCTAAACTTCCTTAATCCATTCACTTTTGATAACATGGGACAAAAACATTAAACTGGGATTTTATTCCATGGTGGTCCTTGATTTAAAATATATTCTGAAATATTTTAATTCATGATAGATAAACAAGTTGCTTATCCACTTCAAGCTATAGTCTTCTTTATTAGGGTTACTATATCAAAAAATACAACATGACTAAAATGATAGTTATAAGGATGTGGGTGTTAAATGTCTGTACTTATAGTTCACTTTGGATTCAATATTTTGTGTCTTGGTATACTAACTACATTTTCCTTGCAATGCACAATTTATAATTATAAGTTTACAAGGATGTGCATCATGCATATTGTTCACATACCTGTTTATACGGTTGTATTATTTGCAATGAATATTTTAAAATGTAAAAAGAGAATTTGACATACATGGAAGGAAAATAAAAGTTTTGGAATTTTGCAGATGGTTTGAATATTACAGGTGACACAGAATGTCTTTGATTTAATGCCAGTTTTCAAAGAAAATTAGCAACTACAAAAGTCAAGTCAACATCATAATATTACAAAGTAGAAAACTTACAATAGGTTGAATCTGTAACTTCACAACTAAATGCATTTTCTTTAAAATTTCACATCCACACACATGTCACATGGTATCTGAGGCAGTTATTTTCTGTGAAAATGTATGCATACACTGATGCACAAGTATGCACACTTAGAATTTCATTGCAACGTATATTATATCTCTTTTTCTACCTCTGTGAAAAAGAGAATTTACCAATTCTCATAGGTAAAATATATTTCTAGGCAGATTCTTTTTGTTGGTAGGGGCACAATTAAGTTAATATTATTCAGAGCAATATTTATCACGTCCATGAAAACTTTATGATTCTCAGTGGATTCAAATGATGTGAAAACATGAAGCCTACCAGATTATTTTGCTCTGAAAGATGTAGATATCAAAGTTGCTGATGCTACCCTATACTTTTTAACTGTTTTTTTTTTCTGCAGTAAAACTTCAGGAAGTGTTTACCTGGTTGGAGGACAGCTTTTAATATTCTGATTGAAAAACATGACATAGGTGATGTCAGAATAGTCTATAATTCCCCAAAGCCTTACTTCCTTAGGTTGCTGAGTTCAGCAGTATACATTAAGAATTTTAAACAGAAATGTATTACTGAAAACAAATTCCATCTGAGGAATATTTCATAAAACTATTAAAGTAACTATGAATAAAATAGACTCCTCTGAATATCATCAACTATGTCTTTCATTATGGAAAGAATTTTCTGATTAGGGAAAGACAAAAGTATGTGTGGTATTATGAATGCATCATCTATTATAAGAAGATATAAAATATTTATTTCAATAGTGGCTAGCATAATGATATTTCTTTATCAAAAATGAACAATATAACTTTTCTAGTTCATTTTTTGAATAGCAATTATTGATTTTTTGCATTTTTCTGCTCACAAAATATTACGCATGTTCTAAATATTTTGTACATTAACACATATAAATAAAACTTCAAATAAAATTATTCATATGTTATACAGACAGTATTCTCTAATGAAGATGGTTTTCTTCTTCCAAAATTATTTAGAAGTCATGACATTTAAGTGAATGAATAAACTTCTTTAAAGTTTCAGAAACAGTATCATCTTTTAAATAAAGTCACTATATTAGCACATTGTTTTCACATGTGGATAATGTTAATTAACTGTACAAACAAACTATTTCCTTAATTTCACAAACACTTATGAGATTCTTTTATGTATAATACAGAGTGGAAGTAATGTGAAATATAAGGAACAATCATAAATTTTATGAAGTACCTAAGGTTAAAAAAGAGATCAAAATATCTGATTAGAACACAGAGATTCTTAAATGAATGGATTGGAACAAAATATGAGTTTGGTTCTTGAAGCTTAAGACATGTGATGAGTGCTGTTGAAGTAGCTCAGCTGGTAAAGGTTCTGTACAAAACCTTGTCTACTTGAATAAGATCCTGGAATCCATACATGTGTGCTCAACTCTCTTCTATCTCTATCTCTCTCTCTAGCTCATTTGCTTCTCCCTCTGCTTTCCTGTAATAAAATATAACTTAATAGAATATGCTTAAAGCAAATATTATGAAAGCAATATGCAAAGTATATAACCAGTACTAAATTAAAGTTCCTCTTCATATTCTCCTACAATGTCCAAAAACCTGATCAGGAAAATCAACCCTTTGCTTCTCCTTGGGAGAGACCAGTGACATACTACAGTATATACTTACTGTCATTAAATTTTTGCTTCTATTAGGCAATATATACTTTAAGTCAAAATATCCATTTTAAGTTACTCAATAAAATAACATTTTTAACATTTTTATTATTATTTCTGCTCATACAAACTTATTAGGTATACCACTTCCCTCCCTCCCTTCTCCTCCCCCCAAGCCTCCTGCTCCCCCTCCTCTCACCCTTTCCTCCCCATACCCCAGCGCCTCACCCCCAATCCCTAGAGAATCCTTTAATGTGCATGCCTAACTCTCCTCTGGGTCCTCCTCTCCAATGACGTACAAGGACCCAGTGGCATTTCCCTCAACCCTTTCCCATGCTCCCCTTAAGCATAGGAACACTACTGTGGCTGTCAATCCTTTGTATCAAGGATCTTGGTGCCTTTAGCAGATGCTAGACTTTGTGAGGTCAATAGTGTGTTGGACATTGTGCAGGGCATGCAAAGTCCAATTATGATTGCTTCGGCCCTAACTTGTGTGGAGTATCTTGCTTATCATTCCTCCTCCCATCCTTTTACTCTTACAATCTTACCGCCCCCTCTTCCACAAATTTCCCTGAGCTTCAGGATGGGGAGAGAATAGTCTGGCATAGTTCCCAGTGGTTGATATAGAGTCTCTGAAGTTCTGGACTGTGGTTTGTTGATTTTCTTTTGCAGTTTTGATGCTCCTGCAATGCCCTTCACTCCATCCTGATGGGCATTGTATGTCACCCCCTGGCCAGAGACAAAAAGCTGTTAAACTGGAGTCTCCTTATAAGAGCACATTCAAGAGTAGATGTAATAAAAGTAGGAAACCACAGTGAAGGAGGGGTCAATCGCCCACTTGCAAAATGGTTACTTTTTATCTGCCAGACTATATGCCCTCCCATTCTGGTAATATCATACCCCCTCAGTTGTAAATGATCAGGAACGAACATCTGAGAACTTATCCAGGTGTCTCATTACTTACTTGCAGTCCTTGATGGAGGCCTATTTTCTCTGCTGTAACATGGTCCCCTCTATCCTTGTGTCTGGTATGGCTCTCCAACCCCATCCCTCCTGTTCATAATCCTTGCAATTACTGTAGGTATTACATAGATTTATCTTTGAGTGTCTCAAGGTGGGCTGGGTGGGTTTGATACTAGGAGCCACCTATTAGGGAGTACATATGGCGCTTAATATTCTGGGTCTGGGATACTTCACTTAATATAATTGTTTCTAATGACATCCATTTCTGGCAAATTCCAGTAATTCATCATTTTTGATGGCTGAGTAGTACTTGGTATAAACCATATCAGGGAAGTAAAAGACCTTTACAATGAAAACTTTAAAACCCTAAAGAAAGAAATTGCAGAAGACACCAGAAGGTGGAAGGTCCTCCCATGTTCCCGGATTGGCAGAATCAACATCGTAAAAATGACCATCCTACCAAAGGCAATATACAAATTCAACACTATACCAATTAAAATCCCAAAGCAATTCTTCAAAGAAGTTGACCAAACAATCTCAAAGTTTATATGGAGCACAAAAAACCCAGGATAGCAAAGACAATCCTGAGTAACAAAAACACTGCTGGAGGTATCACCATACCAAACCTTAGTCTATACTACAAGTCCATAGTTATAAAAACAGCCTGGTACTGGCTCCAAAATAGACACACAGATCAACGGGTAAGAATTGAAGACCCAAATATAAGCCCACAAAATTACAGCCATTTGGTCTTTGACAAAGGGGCCCAAAAAATCCAATGGAAAAAGAACAGTATCTTCAACAAATGGTGCTGGCAAAACTGGATCTCCACATGCAGAAGATTAAAACTTGACCCATACTTGTCATCATGTACAAGAATTAATTCCGAATGGATCAAAAACCTTGATATAAGGCCAGAGACTATAAAAGCCGTAGTTGAAAGGATAGGGAACTCCCTCGAGCTGATTGGGCTAGGCCAACATTTCCTAAACAGACATCCAATGGCACCGTCACTGCTACCAACTCTCAACAGTTGGGATCTTGTGAAATTAAAGAGCTTCTGTTCAGATAAAGAGATTGTAACGCGAGCTCAAAGGCAACCCACTATCCAGAGTGCACAAAGAACTTAGAAAACTAAACACCAAGGAAACCAATGGCCCAATTAAAAAATGGGCCCTGGAACTTAAAAGAAACTTACCAGGGATGAAATTAAAATGTCTAACAAATATCTTAAAAAATGCTCCACTTCTTTAGCCATCAGGGAAATGCAAATCAAAACTTCCCTGAGATATCATCTCACCCCGGTCAGGATGGCAAAATTCCACAATACAAACAGCAACAAATTCTGGAGAGGATGTGGAGAGAGGGGAACTTTCCTACATTGCTGGTGGGAATGCAGGCTCATACAGCCACTCTGGCGAGCAGTCTGGATATTCTTAAAGAAACTAAAGATTGAAATGCCATATGACCCTGCTATTCCACTTTTGGGAATAACCCCCATACAGCAAAAATTCACCTCGATAGCACAAGCACGACCATGTTCATAGCAGCACTGTTTACAATAGCAAAGTCATGGAATCAACCCAAATGTCCATGAGTTGATGAGTAGATAAGAAAAATGTCGTACATCTATACAATGAAGTACTACTCAGCCATCAAAAATGATAAAATAACATTTTTGAAGCTCAGAGACCCTCCTGTGTAGAGAAGGAGAAGTGAAGAGTGAAAGGCCTACAATATTCACATGTAAATATTTTGTGTTTTACTTTCTAGAGTCACATCTGCTGAAGCTCATCGATGTTTCTTCTGGGTGAGAGATACACATAGTTATTGCTTATCATTAATTTTTCAATCTCACATCTCACCAGAAATGACCATCTGTTTTCTTTGTTGTCTGCTGACCTTCCTCACATATCACTCTCTCATAGTTCCTTGACAAACAGGGGGTGGAGTGGTGGCTCAGGGGTTAAGCCTCTGCCTTGCAAGCAGAAGGTCTTGAGTTTGGATCCTAGACCCCAAGTATAGACCTTGTGCGGAAGCGGGGGCGGCCTATGTTTCTGGTCCTGGTAGGGCAGAGCCTATGAAACCTGGGGCAGAGTAAACGAGGAGAAGGTGGAGTTTGCCCGTGGTTTTACACACATACATACACACACACACACACGCACACTGAATAAATGATAATAAGACAAAAAGTTCCTTGGAAAACAGTCATGTGTCTGTTTTCCTGAGTGTTTTTGAACAAAATGGTTAGTATAGTTGCTCAAGGATCCTGTACATATTCTGTTCATGCAATGATTAGTCTTAAGTTTTAGCCAGTGGATTGTTTAAAGTGAAGTACATTATCTCCACTTTGTTGGCCCAGTTTGGAGACCCATTCTGTTTGTTGAAGTAGTCAAAAAGGAAGCGGTCCACTTTAGATTTAATGATCTATAACTTAGTTCTCCAAAGCACTTTCTGATCCCACTGCATACATAAACCAATGATAGTGTCTGTCTTAAGAATACTAAGTAGTCACTAAATACTACATATGTACATTCTTCAGCTCCCCAAAAATACTCAATACACTTAGCAAAATACAGTCTTTCTTACATTCTATTCATAGGCATTTATATTCCCTTTTATGACTGAATTTACATATGAATTACATACTTATTAATTAAATATGTGAATTCTATAAACTATTATGACATACGCATCTTATATGGAGGCTTTAATTGCAACTGGCTAACATACCAAATCTTGTGAGTCAGTATTTGTTTTTTCTTTCTATAGAATTTTTCATTATTTAATTGGTCCTAAATATCTTTTATTATAATTTCCATGAAATTACCTTGGGCAATTTTACAAAAGAGGTTTCTTTTTCCATGGGGAAGGACTGGCAGTGAGATCCAAACAATAATTGGAAAGAAAAACCTTGCTTCTGGTTTACTGATATCAATGTTTTATAAATTCCCAGTGAACATATCAGCATATATATTAGTGTGACCAATGCATTCATTTCATTTTGAAAATCCTGTGACACAGAAAAGATACTCATCATTTATGTATTAAAACATAAAGGTTTGACAAAAACATATGACTACAAATCATGATAGAACTTTCAGAGCTAGTAACACTAGACATACAATTATCTTTTACTAAGTATTGTTTTAAAGGACTGAGGGTATAGATTGGCTAGTACTCGCAGGTCCTTTTCAACACCTACTAAAAACAAAAGGACATAAGAATTAATTAATCAAAAAGAAAAGTTACAATATTATCCTAATTGTGCATACCTTTACTATACATTCAAGTTTTAAAATCAATGCATAAAAATATATATGCATGTTATGAGTCATATTATAATAATAAAAAGTTTTCTTTTTTCATGTATTCATATATTTTCATTTTTAAATCATTCATTAATGACAGATGTGTGTTTCTCCGCATGTCTGAATCTTTTTCTGTGTTTATGTTACATTGTACAATACATGTGTAAATTTCAAAGGACAGTTTTAGGAAGTAGATTCTCTCCTTCCTTCATGTAGTTTCTTGTCATCCATCTAAGACCATCATACTTGGTGGCAACCATCTTTACTGTTTTGAATCTCACAGGCTCTTACTATATTATTAATGTAACTACGTTGTTTGGTTGTATTGTTTTCTTGTTGACAGTGCTGGATACTCAATCTTGGAACTTCTATAAAATAGATCATTATTCTACCAAAGAACTATAAACCTAAACTAAGTTTTCATGTAAAGAGAGTCAACGGAGATGAATTTTAATAGAAGGAAGATCGAAATCTCATTATCTGACAAATTTCATGATTTAAAAAATGCAAAATTATACAAAGGGATTTAATTATCAGTTATTGTAAATTTATTGAATAATTAAACTAATTATATTTCACTTTTTAATTGCATTGTTAGAAATGGTTGACTGAGATAGCACTAAAGAACACAATTTAAAAATATTCAAAATTGATGTTTTTCTCATTAAAGCAAAAGAAAATCGGTTGATTCTGAATTCCCAGAGTCTGTATTAACTAAAATAATCCATATCAACCAACTTTACATGTTTTTTGTTCTGCAGGACTTCAGGAGCTTAAATAAATACATGTAAACATTTTTTATTATGTTTTCAAGAAATGTCCATTGAGAAATAATCCAGCTGTATTAACACAACAAAGAAATCCTTATGACTTTCAGGTGTCTTCATGAATTAAAAAAATAGGTTTTGGAGATGGTTCACTGGATGAGATACAAATCCAGTCTGGATCTCCAGAAATGAGAAAATCAGATTATCCTCCTTCCTGCTTCATGAGTCGAAATAGTGGCATAGAAAGAATCTCATAATTTGCCTACTAAAATATAAAGGAAATATGTGTGACCCCAGTGTTCCTAAAGGAAGGTAGGATTCCCTAAGTGGAAAATCAGCAAATAGTCCCTGCCTGAAACCAGACAAAGATAAAAAGTGGTAGATTGTCCTCATCTCCACATGAGTACTGTGCCCCCATACACACACACAAACACACAATATGCTTATACACACACTCATCCACATATGAACACACACATTTCAAGCACATATCATTCATATAAACATAAAAATGAATTTTAATAAAGCAAAACAGATATTACAAGAGCAGAGTTGAGAAAAAAGAATAGTATGTGAATGATCAAATATTCCAGCCAATCACATATGTATCTTGAATATTCTGGTTGTCATCATTGTATAAAGATGTCATGAAATTTATTTTTCACTGTAACAGAACTTTTTTTCCCAACAAAATCCACAAAGTTGGAAAATAAACAAGGGTCATGAATAGAATGAAAACCTGTTTCTCAGAATCCCAAAGCACATGTTCTGGTGCTTTCCCAGGCTGTGAAGGAAGGTGAATATTCCTGTCTGGATGTTCAAACCTCTTTAAAGGCTCAAACCCCAACATTCCTCCTTTTATTTCACCACATTGATGAAAATTACATACTGATTTTTAAAATTTTTTTAAATTATTTATTATTTATTCATTGTGGATGTATGCATGTGTGCGCGTGTGTGTATGTATGTGTGTGTGTAGAACCACAGACGAATTCGGGAACCACCGTGGAAGCCTCCACCTGCTCCTTGTTTACTCTGCCCCGGAATTCACAGGCTCCGCCCTACCAGGACCAAAAATGCAGGCCGCCCCTGCTTCCGCAGGGCGTCTATATGTGGGGTCTAGGATCCAAACTCAGGACCTTCCACCTGCAAGACAGAGGCTTAACCCCTGAGCCACCTCTCCAGCCCCTACATGTTGATTTTGAAAGGATTCAAATTCTTATCTTTGAAGGTTTCAGACATGATAACTCTGAAAGAATCACCTCAATTTAAATTGATAAGTTGCATAATTCTGAAATATAAATTTAGGTGTCTATAGACCTTTAACTCAAGATCTCTATGCCTTCTCAAGAGTACTTGCTACTTTGATATGCATGATTCAACATAACAGAATAACAATGAAAATGATCTAATGTATTATATGCAAATGATTCATCTTGGAGCCTGATTATACAAAATTTATGCTCTCCAGTATGGTATTCACACTAATGAAGAAAAGAGAACTGAAGACAGAGTGCATTTCACTTGAGGTCTACGCACATGCTCTTTTAATGTGCTCTTCAAAATGATAAAATCGAGAGTCACTCTGAAGAAGAAAAGATCTTGCATGAAGTACAAAATATTCATTTCCATCTGTGATACAAACAGTTTTGCAATTTCCTGTTATTGCCAAAGTCTTCCTTTTTTATTACTCCTAGTTATTTTCCATATATCTGCTGCAATGTCTACAAAACTGCCAGCTTAGAAAATCATAAAATTATAATACAGACTTTCTTGAAAATAGAATGGGCTAAATATCCTTAGTAACTGTCTCTTTAATTGCAGAAGATATTTTGTAGTATTTTGCAACTAATATTCCAATATCTCATGATATCTCACCTCTCAAAAATTGTACTTCTTTTCATAGAACAATTAAGTTAGTGAATAATATCATCACAGACTTGCTCTGCATAGTTTTTCAGCTCTATCAAGTTAATCAACCTTCAAAATTACTTATTTAAAATACTTAGTATGGTCTTCCCATGTGTCAGTAATTGATTTCTATTTAAAGTCTGTGCCTCCCTACTTAAAAGCTAAATGGTTCCATGAACAAATGAAATATGAGTTTACAATCCTTCTAAAGTCCGTTTGTTAAAATTTTTTTGCATCTTGACCAGACAAACTCACTTTATCTTGCTACTAAATGTAAAACCTAGATGTACACCTTTCTCCTTCTTTGTTCATCCCTCATATTGTTTATTGTAACATGATTTCACATTTATATATTAAAATTCTATCATCTTATTTTTCTTTTCTTTGGACATTATGCAGTCTTTTCTCAGACTGGGAATAAACCTTAGACTTTCCTTCTTGCCTGAGTCCTTCCCTTATATTTCTCAGCAAATAGATCTTTTAAAAAAATCTTTGAAACATAAATTTCATGATGTGTTTTCTATACTTTAGTTTATCATTCACTAGTTTTCAATCTATTGCAAGAATTTGATTGCATCCTGCAAAAGCACCTGAATACGTAAAAAAATACTGAGCATTTGTTTACCAACTGTGCATACCTACCCTTCTGCAAATTCAGTACTATTTTCCAGTAATTCACCTCTCATTCTCCATGTTAAAAGCTGGTAATTCTTTATTAAATGTGTCTAGCTCTTATTTATGACTAGATTTATCTTTTTTTATATACTATTGCTAAATATTCAGCAGCTCATCAAGAGAACAAGGACATTTTTATATGTTCATTCCATCATCCTCAGTATATAAAACTGTACCCAGTGAATGATAAAGAAGCACAATAAAAGGAAAAACTGAATCCTTTCTAAGAAAGTTTTAATTTTATAAAAATCAAAATAAACACATTAAATTTATTTTGAAACATTGATGCCTGCCTTCAGGTTTAAAACAAATGAATAAACTCAGCTGATTAAAGATAATAATTTGATTAAATTCAATAGTGAGGAACATGATGTGGAATTTCTTGTATGTGACCATTCTGGAAATAGATACAATACTTGGAGTTTCCCACGAAATTGTCTACACAGTGAACAATTTTAGAGGAAGCCTGATACCATATCATATGTCTTAAAATAGAGATCCTATATCTCTAAAGAACATGTGATATCCATTCTCCAGAAATAACTCATATTTGTTGTTTTTCATCCTGTTCTGGAGACTCTATCAGGCAAAGCACATTTAGCTATCCTTATCAGATGAGATAGTTTAAGTCTTGTTGTGATAATAAGAGTCCTCAAAGACTTAGTGGCTCATAAATGCAAAGTCTTATCTTTCCCTTGTTCCATCATATACTAGGCAAGCACTAGTCTTAATTTATTTTTCCATTTGCTCTGGATCTTAAAATCTTTATCATTTCTACCACTGCCATTTTATTTGACAGAGGAGGAAGACAAAGTTCCAACAGCTCAAACAGTAAAAATAAGAAAAATGTTCAGTGCCAGACATGGCACATCTTTTTTTTTTAATTTTTTATTATTAGTATTATTCATTCAACCATGTGCATATGCGTGTGTATGTGCACGCACGTGCGTCTGTGTGTGTGTGTGTGTGTGTGTGTGTGTGTGTAGAACCACGGACGAATTCGGGAACCACCATGGACGCCTCCACCTCCTCCTTGTTTACTCTGCCCCGGGATTCACAGGCTCCGCCCTACCAGGACCAGAAGCGCAGGCCACCCCCGCTTCCGCCTGGCGTCTATACGTGGGATCTGGGATCCGAACTCAGGACTTTCCTCCTGCAAGGCAGAGGCTTAACACCTGAGCCACCTCTCCAGCCCCAGACATGGTACATCTTATGTGTCCTTTCTACTCTCTGACTAGAAGTAGCCAAAGAGATTTTCAGAATCAGGGTTCATGAGCTTACATTTACTATGTACCTAAGAAGCTAATGTCTAGCACATGACTGAATTTATTGATGGACGTCTGATGCTTTGTCTTTCCTTCCTTTACTTGCTACTGCCTAAGATTCAAGGTTTTATATATTTAAAATAGTCACATTAAAAATTAAACATGGATTTTTATTTTTTGTGGTTGACAAAATTAATTTTAAGCACATTAAATTAAGTACATTAAAATTTTTACAACTCACAAAACTTTTCTTGTCATGCTTTTGTCTTTATAACTTTATATCAAAATATTTAATGGTTAAAACATTACAGTTTTGATTTTTAAGTTATTTTCATTGAATCATCAATCAATGAATATATTTGGCACTTATAATCATTATTTTTATTTCATTAATTTTATTATACATTAACGTACTGTATTACAGAGTAATAATTATTAAATTTATTTTTATATGATATGAAAGTAACATGTAGATCCAGTGTTAAACATAACAAGTAGACAATGTTTTGTTGGGTAAATGACCTTGCCATATAAAGTGAATATTTCTGTTTGAATTCTAAGAACATGGGCAGTAGCTATACAGGTATAGAAAATATCTGTCGCCCCATCTCTCTTAGGGGAGATGTGAAGTGGAATCATTGGAAGCTTGCAGGCCCACTAGCGTTCATGTGGCAGTCCCTTCTATCTGAGCAACTACAAATTGAATTGCCTTGAATAAACTGAAGTCAATACCAACACCAAGTTGTTCTCGAATCACACTTCTTTTTACACATAAACGTGTAATACACAGGCATAAAGTATATGGACAACGCTAAACATAAAATTGTATTGGTTTCAGAAAATTTTAAACATCTGTTTGTTAAAAATAAAATGAAAGTATTACCACAATTTATCCCCTACAATATCCTGTTCACACATTAAAACATGGATCAGGAACCAAAGGGGAATTGATTTTTTTCTTTATTAAAGTATTATAAGTTGGTAATCTTCATTAACATGCTAACTTTGTTTGAATTTAAGGAGTGATATCTATAAGAAAAAGACAAGATTTTGTACAATGTCACTCTAGGATTTTTTTGTTGTTATTTGGTACATTCCTACATTTCTTTTTTAGTTGCCTTCTTTTTTTATTATTTATCCAATTGTGTGTGTGTGTGTGTGTGTGTGTAGAACAACGAGCAAATTCGGGAACCACCATGGACGCCTCCACCTCCTCCTTGTTTACTCTGACCCGGGATTCACAGGCTCAGCCCTACCAGGACCAGAAACGCAGGTCGCCCCCACTTCTGCCCAGTGTCTATACGTGGGGTCTAGGATCCGAACTCAGGACCTTCTGCCTGCAAGGCAGAGGCTTAACCCCTGAGCCATGTCTCCAGACCCTTTATTTGCCTTCTATAATCAACTAATTCTACTTAATTTTTTATAAAATAAGGAAAGAAACATTTTGTGAGAACTTAAATTGTTATGTTGAGAGACCTAATCAATAAATATGACAGGGAAGCTTAAACAACAGAAATCTACTTCTCAAACTTTAGGATATCATGAAGTCTGATACCATCTCAACATTCCAGGGATATCACTAGATGGTCTCCTCGTAGAATTCTCTAAGCAATGAGAGCATAGAGGGAGACTAGAGGAAATTAAGCAAAATCACAAGCTTATGTGAGAGACAGCTTGTACACTAGGAAGCGGACCTGAAGCCTACATTGAATTCAGTATGTAAGGCACCCGGCCAGGTGATCTGCCAGAAAGCCCACCTGGGAGACTTTCAAACCAGGCTCCACCAAAGGTCAGAGATCTGTGAGGAAACCAATAGAAAGTTTCCACTGTTGATCCCCCAAATATCATAATAGGGGGATAATAGAATTCAGAGCAAGACTTAGAACTGTCTTGCCTCTCTTCTGACTCCCCAAACAGTCAGAGATCACTTCTTGCTCCCTCTGACTTACCTAAGTGATAAGCTGTCCCTTTCCCTGCTTTCAATAACTTTTAACTTAAACTATTTAATTAAGTTCAGGCTTCCATCTTTGAATATGGGATGGAAGAACTTTTCAATAAATTTTAACTTCAACTATTTAATTGAGTCCATCTTAGAGTCTGGGATACAGAAATCTGGCAATATTTTTGAACCTGGACACAGAAATCCTGTAACACTAGAGAGCTTTCTTCAGTTGGGGGGGTAGAGATAGAAATAGAGAGAGAGACAGAGAGAGAGAGAGAGAGAGAGAGAGCACTCTCACAGTATAATCTAAACCAAATCACCATCATCTCTCAAATGTTCATCCTCCAAGGGACATCATATTGAGAGTGAAAAATTGGAGATAAATTAACAGAATACTATGAAGAAAGTGATTAGAAAATATTATTTGCACATATGAAATTATCAAAGAAAAACTATAAGTAAATCATAAATAAATTTAAACCATGTGCATAGATTGATGTAGCTCTCTTTCATATATATCAGGACAAACAAAATTTCACATTTCCAGTATTGAGGAAAGATGTTTATCACATTTTAAGAAATTCACAGAAATAGTGATGGATAGAAGAAAAAAATATGTGAAAATTAAAATATAAAAACCTGAGAAAGCAGAGACCATGGAAGATTTGCTGTAAAGTGTGGACAATTTGTTTTTTAAATATTTATTTATTTATTTATTTATTTCCACTCATACAAACTTTTTTTTTAGCGCAAATTAGTCTTTTATTCTGCTATTGGATTAGAATGTGATGGAAGCCAAAGGAATCTTCCAACTCTGTGTACTTTTTCCAACAAATTTATTCAGCCAGTGGAATTAATCCCATGCTCCATTCTACACGGATCATTAACAGTGTTAATTTATAAATTTGGTTGTGGACTGCTTTCTTCTTTCTTTTGAGCATCATAGTTATTGGTTACCACTTCAGTTAATTAATTTGTCTGCTAAATGTTGTAATTTCTTCTTTTTTCAAGTAATGAGTTTGTGGTGGTTTTGCTTGTCATTGATACCGGGCACAGATTGATATTTCCTGCATGATTTTTTTTTAATTTTCTAACTTTTTTTATTATTTCCGCTCATACAAACTTAATAGGTAGACCAGTTCCCTCCCCCCCTCCCCCCCAACCCCCATCTCCCAGTGCCTCCCCCCCAATTCCCAGAGAGTCCTTTATTGTGTATACCCAACTCTCCTCTTGGTCCTCCTCTCCGATGACGTACAAGGACCCAGTGGCATTTCCCTGAACCCTTTCTCGTGTTCCCCTTAAGCATAGGAACACTACTGTGGCTGTCAATCCCTTGCCTCCAAGGATCTTGGTGCCTTTAGCCGATGTTAGACTTTGTGAGGTCAATAGTGTGTTGGACATTGCGCAGGGCATGCAAAGTCCTATTATGATTGCTTCGGCCCTAACTAGTGTGGAGGATCTTCAAATCATTGCTCCTCCCATCCTTCTGTTCTTACAAACTTACCGCCCCCTCTTCCGCAAATGTCCCTGAGCTTCAGGATGGGGGGAGATTAGGCTGGCTTAGTTCTAAGTGGTTGATATAGAGTCTCTGAAGTTCTGGATTGTGGTTTGTTGATTTTCTTTTGCAGTTTTGCTGCTCCTGCAATGCCCTTCACTCCATCCTGATGGGCACTGTATGACACCCCCTGGTCAGAGACAAAAAACTGTTAAACTGGAGTCTTGTGTTAAGAGCACTTTCAAGGGTAGATGTAATAGAAGCAGGAAACCTCGGTGAGGGAGGAGTCAGTCACCCATTTGCAAAATGATCACCTTTCATCTGCCAGACTATATGCCCTCCCCTTCTGGTGAGATCATACCCCCTCAGTTGTACATGATCAGGAACGAAAGTCTGTGAACTTAACCAGGTGTCACATTACTTACTTGCATTCCTTGGAGGCCGATTTTCTCTGCTGTAACATGGTCCCCTCTCTCCTTGTGTCTGGTGTGGCCCTCCAACCCCATCCCTCCTGTTCACAATCCTTGCAATAGAGTCTTATTATAAGAGTATATTCAAAGGTAGATGGAATAAAAGTAGGAGACCGTGGTGAGGGGTGATCAGTCTCTCATTTGCAAAATTATTATTTTTTATCTGCCAGACTATATGTCCTCCCCTTCTGGTGAAATCATACCCCATCAGTTGCAAAAGATCAGGAAGGAAAGTTTGTGAACGTAACCAGATGTCTCATTACTTACTTGCAGTCATTTATGGTGGCCTATTTATTAGGAACAATTATATTGAGTGAAGTATCCCAGACACAGAAAATTAAGCGCTTTATGTACTCCCTAATAGATGGATCCTAGTACCAAACCCACTTAGAGACACGCTCAAAGATAAATCTCTGTAATACCTACAGTAATTGCAAAGATTATAAACAGGAGGGAAGGGGAAGTAGGACCCCACCAGAAACAAGGAGAGAGGGGATCATGTTAAATTGTGGACAATTTGGAAATGCTAAATATTCTGATGCATACTTTTCCAAACACATGTGTTTTCTGAAGTCAGATATTGGTGATAGGGGTCAGGATCAGAAACACTCCTACTGAGAGCTGTGGAAAGTGTCCTTCATTATGCTGATGTAGGCTGATATGAGCAGAGTAGAGGAAAGCAGCTTTATTGACATTTTCTGTTACCCACAAAACCAAAGTGTTTGCTTCTCTAAATATGTCCTCAGATAAATAAAATGGAAAGTGTTTCTATAGGTATAAATAAATAAGGTTCTAGAGTGGGCCTGGTGCTCAAGCCTTACAAATCCTAGCTCCTACGGAGGTTGAGGCAGGTAGATGGCAAGTTCAATGCCTGTCTGATTTGCAGAGTTAGTTCAAGACCAGCATAAACAACTTACTGAGATCCTGTCTCCAAAAACAAAAAGGAAAGGAATGCTGGGAATATAACTCAAGCCTGACGTGATTGAACAAATCTGTACAAATCCAAGGCTATGTCTTCTGTGTTTTAAAAGACGAAAACCAACAAAATTGATGTTAGATAGAAATTTGTTAGGAATCACTATTTCCCGTTTGGACTGAACTCAGAAATACAGAACTGAGAGCACAGGTCTAATAATTTGACATCAAACAACCATTCCAAGCAATTCCGACAGACGTATGAAAATTATACCATAAGCTCAACACATGAACACACATGTCAATAACAAAATAGTGTTATGTTAAAAAAACTGTGTTGTCTATGAATATTATAAGAGAAGCTTGAGATGGAATAAAAATTTGGAGGTGATCAATACTACAAAACAAAATGATGGAAACAGTTGAGATCATCCACCATGCATAACTCTGAGGACAATTTTAATTTTTTGGTAGTCTATAAGCAAGATTTCAAAAGAAGACATCAAAGAGGAAACTAGGGATGCACGACTGAGTGCAGAAATTATAAATGTTAAAATCTTCAGGAACCTTAGGGGTTTGCTAATCCTTAGTGGTATGCTGATCAATGTTCAGTGATTAGTTCTATGGGGAAAGCACAAGCAACTGTTTAATAATGTTTGCAATTTCATTCTGTAAACATTCCAGAATGGTGGATTCCAAGCTCTCCATCTGACATACTTGAATATTGCACACATCATCACATGTGGCTCACATCAGCACACTATTCAGATGTATGATAAATATTAAACTATGAAAAAAATTTAGAACTATGTCATAAAACAGTTCAGTAAAATGTGACTATGCATTGTCAAAGTTTTAATACATTGAAAATTAAATTTTAAATAAGGATTTGCAATCAGTTTTTAATTACAATGTCCATGATTAATCACACAACCTTACAAATTCTTAAGAATTAACTGAACAGTATACAACAAGGATCAGCACTAGAATATCATTACTGACATAAAAATTACATTGACATATTTCTGAGCCATATAAACCTTATAAATCTATTGTATTGGTTAACTAATATGCATATGAATTTGTATATTTTTATTTTATTTACTGTCAAGAAATGTAAGACAGAATTAAAACATATACATAAAAATACATGCACATACATTTATGAATGTATATATATTAAATGGTACATTTAATGGAGTTTTACTAAAGCACTGATTTGCTAGTGTATATATGACCAACTCTTATTAACAAAAACATCTTTGAATAGAATTATCATAGATTCTGAAAAGTTTAAAGAATAAATCTCATTAGAAAAGCATTCATGGCAAAAAATAATTAACACATGGAAGTTTAAAATCTGACATATTTTAACCAGAACACTGACATATTTGCTTTAAATAAAGATAAATATTTGTAGGATCACAGGCTCTCTGCACAGGTAACTGTGATGTGCTCCCCATAGATGACTTTGGTGTTCATAGACACACAGACTAGAAAGGTACACAGCAATTTTGATGATGTTACAAATACAGTTTGTAATCTAATGGAACATTCACTGATTTTAATTCATTGCTAATACTACTTTTCCAATGAAAAGGACAATGAAGCTAATTGCTCCACTAAGATGCTGGGACCTTGCCATACCCTGAGAGCAGCCACAGACTGCACAAAATAATCTTAGTTTTGAATCATTGAACCTGAATATTAGTCACAGAGGTATTTTTATTTTTCAGTTGCATGTACAATGATAAGAAGAAACATTAAAACCACTTCAGTCCTGGTTCACTACTCTGTGCCGCTATGACAAAGTATTAGAAACTGTGATTTAAAGCTACACAGATTATTTTTCATAGTTTTGAATGTTAGAAGTCTACAATTATATAATACTGAGGAGAATGTCTTTCTTTGTCTCTTCTCAATTCCCTATTTGTTAGGAATTACTGTTTAGCATTTCAGAACAGCTTTGAGGGGATTCAATTGCTGCATGGACCATCATCTTACCAGACAATGCTTTCTTTCTAGAGAGACAGAGAAAATTCTAACTATTCTGACTGACAACAAGTGATTTAATTATAAAACAATACATATGCAATATGTCTGTGCCATGAAAAATTTAACACTAGCTATTTTGTTATGTTTTTATCAGCCAAATGCAGAGTAACTGGAACAGAATTTGATACCAGAGAAATAGGGTTTTGCTGATAAGTCAGGCTATGTAACTTTTGTAAATCCTTAACATTTTTGTTGAAGAAAGTAGAAGATCTTAGAAGATTTTGTAGATGCATAAACAGAATTTAGGAGGCCATTTGGAAAATACTGGTGCTGAGAAAGTTGTGGATTCTTTGAGCCCAGTTTGTGATGAAGGGAACAAGAACTTTGGTAAAGTTGAATTTAAAGAGTGGACTGATTTGCTTTATAGAGGAAAGCTGTGCTGATGGCCATGAAGCTTCTGGAAAAGGCAGTCAGCAGAACAGTTGCCACTGTTGAAGAAATAAACTTGAGTGAAGGAAAACCTAGTGCTTTGCACAGGGATGGTGTAAAATATGAGTAGCGTTGCATGGCATTTCCCCATTTGGAAAACTTGGATTCTCTCAGTTTGGAGTCAAAAGCCCAAGCTCAAACTTCTTCATGCTTTTCAAAAGTTTTGACTGCCTAAAAATGAGCTTTTCCAGAGTCAGTACATAAAAGTTTGGTTTAGCTGTGGTTCTAGTGGGCCAAATAATGTTTGACTCTCACAGAAGGATTTGTTAGTATCCCCCAGGTTGTACTAGTTTGGGCACACAATTAAGGGGTTCATGGAAAATAGCTAAACATTTGTCACCAAGTGACAGATTTGGAGTTGTTGTAAAGGAAGATGAAGTCTATAACTGGAGAGGTGAATCCAGCATGTTGTTGGAGATATTAGAACCATGGGATAAATGCTGAGGACAGCTGTCAGGGGAGATTCAGCCTGATCTAGAGAAAATCTGCTTCTATCACTTTGAGCTGCAAAGAAGGAGTGTGATTGCTAAGAATCTTTGAATCACTATAGTTATGTGATGAGCACCCAAAAATGGACATTGAAATGCGTTTCCTGGACTTTGTTATAAATTTGATATTTCCTTTTGGGGCATGGTCCTTCTGTTTTGATGTTTTACCTGTTTTGAAATATTTAACTTGCTTTGATTTGATAGATTCTTATGGGTGAAAGATTTTTGAACTTCTAAATGTTGAAACTGAAGTCTCAATGACAGAACATTTAAAAATTTGTCTATGAGAACTTTTAGAGTTTTAGAGCTGACAATATTAAATGTATTTATATTATAAGATAAATTTATCACCTATGGGGGCAAGAATTGAAGGTCACAGTTGAAAAATTATATGTTTCTCTGTCAAGTTAACAAGGGTAAGGTATCATAGATAGATACATGTGTCAATTTGATGGTTGAGATTCTGAGCTCTGGACACATTTGTAGAGAATTAGTAGTCGTGTTAAGCCTGGAGCAAAACTGCAGGACATTGTCTGGTTGATGGGGAAGGCCAGCCCATTGTGGGTGGGACTAGTCGCTGAGCAGGTGAATAAGGTGGAAGGAACCATTTGACATTTTTCTATATACTTGGCCAGACATGATGGTCTGGCAAGTGAGACTTGTCGTTCTCTCAGCTATTTTAAGATATGATGAGGTCAGTTCCCTCTTGCCCTGGTGTGGGAACCCCTGCCAAGTTAGAGGAAGAACTGTAAGGGGACAATCATAAGAAAAAATAAACCCATTGCTCCCTTAAGCTGTTTTGTCATGATTTTATCAGCAACATACAGAGTAACTAGAACAGTATCATTTATGCCCATAAGACATTTTTAATGTAGAAATATTCAACATTACAAAGATATGGAAGGTACTCTGATGTCCATAAGGATTTAAATAAAATATTAAATATTTATATAATTGAACATTAATTTTTCATACAATGAAATTCTGACTTTGTAACAATATTTTTGAAAAGAAGATGAGGACATATTGAGTAAAATAACTCAAGCATAGATAAAATCATACAAATCAACTATTGTATGTTCTTATTGGTATGTATAATCTAAACACTAAGGATTATCAGAGGCTAGGTATGATGTGGACAAGGGTGGGTTAACTTTATAAGATGATATCATGGTTAACCTGCATTGCCTCATAGGGGACAAGGAATCTTATTCTTGGCTTTCAATTGTTTGGTTATGGTTCTTAATCCAGCATGGTAAGAGAACACACACCAACACCAGGAGCCTGAAGAATTGATCACACATTATCTATATATTCACTGCAATGCTGAAAAGGAACAGTCTCTACTTGACAGACAGCATGTTCCTCTATTTATTCACCTGCCCAGGGACAAGTCCCACCCCTCTTAGGCTAGCCCTTCTCTATCAGTTATCCAATCTTTTGCAGACACACTTGAGGCATAACTAAATTATCAAGTCACTACATGTGCATCCAGAGCTCAAACCCTCAACCATCAAGTTGATATTTGTATCTAACTATGACAGAATTAAGTGGATAGAAGATGTAATATATAATCAGTAAGGTAAATGTGGTTAGCAGGATATATTAAATTGTTGTGAATACCTAGTAGTGAACATACTGAAAAGTCTCAGCACAGAAAACTGAAATGATAGAACTGCTGTATATTCTGATTTGATCATTATAGATTGCATACATATTGAAGTGCAAAACAGTTTCAAATACTGTCACTATTGCCATATATCAGCTACAAGTAAATATATATATATAAGAAATGTGAAGAAATTGCTTTCCTAAAATTAATGAGATAATGACATTATGCTTATGAAATACATATCCATTTATATGACCTAATATTTTTATTAGTTTATGAGTATTTTCCAGTTACATTCTGTAAGCTAAATTAACATTATCATGTATTAAATTTGAAGTTAAAAGTGCTTCCATTATCATTTTCTTTCATTTCCATTATGATTAATTATACCTCTTGCTAATATTAAATTTAAATACTTATAAATGACAAAAACCTGTTATTTCTATCTATTAAAATGTGACTTTCATGCACCTTGAAT
Source organism: Typhlomys cinereus (assembly GCA_023101885.1). Lineage (NCBI taxonomy): Eukaryota > Metazoa > Chordata > Mammalia > Rodentia > Platacanthomyidae > Typhlomys > Typhlomys cinereus. The sequence continues at coordinate 12,211,422 of JALPQD010000007.1, read as the reverse complement.
ACATATGTGCATTTAGCAGCACTGTAGCAATATTGGAGTGCCTTTAATGAGATTATTAACTTCATTGCGATAGTCACTATCTGAGGTTAAGCTTAACAGCAGCATAATTAGTATCTGAGAAGTTCAGGACAATGCACACTCCTTTTTAAGTGAAAAATTAATTATCTATAATCTATGATAATTTTATCTCTCTAGCTATCCTATGTCATATCAAATCACTGAACACATTTTCTTAATAACCTTCATTTGGTTGCTTTGTCAGGTTAGAAAGGTGATATTTGTATTATATATCTTGAAATCACTATAACTATCATTCTAATAACATTTTCCTTTTAAATATCAAAAAATGAAATATTCATTAAATATCTTAAAATTTATATATTTGCACTTCACTAGTATTACATTAAAATGTCTGACAATATATCTTTTCTTAAATAAAACCCTGAGAAACTTGATAATATGCTATCTAAACAGTTCAATTATTTGTAAGGAGTGTGATAAAAAGAAGTCTAGAGACTGAGGATCCCAAAATCAGCTGCTTCATCCTTTCAGAATGCCTGCCTGAAGCTCATCTCTCCTGATAATAATAGAAACAGGATTTGTGTTGATAAATATGTGAATACCAAATCATGTTCCTAGAAAGCACAGCATCTAAACTATAGAAAATGAACCAGGTATATAGCTTCACATCAAGTATGCCTGTGTAAAGAATAATGAATAAATAGATCAATTAAGAAAAAGGAGGTACCCAACTAAAAATGTGATGAAAACTAAAACTGTGATTTTATCAGTACCATAGGAAAGACACTAGGAAATATAAAAATATAAAAATGTGTTACCCTGAGACAAACCCTCAGTATGGGACACTTTCTGCTTCCTGCATTAAAAAAGATAACTTGGAAACCCACCAATTTCAAGGTGTTACCTTCAGATAAGACCACATTTGGGGTGTCCTGAGGACTCATACCTAAACATATATGGATGTAGGTAGTAGGACATTCCTTAGCACATAGAAGGTTCAATAACAAATATTTATTTTCTGTTTTTAAACAATGAATAGACACCTTTATTAATTATAGTGTGTATTCACTAAATTGTGTGTGTATGTGTGTGTGTGCATGTGTGTACAAAAGGGTACTTGTGAAGGTTCTAATGATAACATGAGAGTCATCCTGTGTTGCTCTACATCATGATTGCTTTGCTCTGGGGTTTCCCAGCCTCTGCCTTCCAGGGCTGGAAGTGTAGCCAAGTCCCAGAGGCCATCATTTTCCCAAAGCATTTTTATATGGAATCTAGGGTGTTCCTTTGTTTGCAAAGGCTTTAACCTCTGAGCCATCTCACCAGTCCCACACTACTTATTTTTAAGGATGCGTGCTCTCTCTGTAGTTGTGAGAGAATCACATCCTAAAGCTGACTGGGAACTAAGGACAACCTTCAGACACTTCCCTACACAGGTTGCATAAAATGTTTACTATGTAAGCTTAAAAAATTCCAATTTATTTCTACTACAATTTTGGTTTGGGGTAATATCTCAAAGCCCTGCAGCCTTTCTAGTTCACAACAGAAGAGATTCCCTTGTGTCTTCTTTCTTTCCTTTTTCTTTTGGAAAAACTAAAAACAAGAGCCCTTAAGATAAGAAAATGAAAACTGCTGGGCGAAACCTGGCAGAGGGGCAGGGATCAAGGTGGTAGAGTGTTCTGGCATGAAATCTTTTGTCATGATGAATAATGGATAAGCACTGGAGCATGCAGCTTGCTGCTTCAAAGCTTCCAACATTGACAAGTTGTGCGGTGGGACTCTCAAGTTACAACAGGATTCTTATTTTATAAACATTCTAAGGATCAGAGTATTGAATAGTAAAGTATTTATCATGTTGTTGACTTTACAGAGAGATGAATTATGCTTACAGAAAAATATTAGCTTAATGTGGTTGTTCTTCTACAACAGATACTTTAAAACATTTACCTTCCTCCATTATCTGCATCATCTTTTTCCACTGTTTGATGATAAACATTCACAAATACATTGCTATGTACATATTGAAAACTGTTCACTAAATCAGGTTTCTGAGCCTCTGAATCTTTTCTTTTTTCTTCTGTGTCATAAGCTCCCAAGAATACCTAACGTATATTATCCTACAACATGCTGTTTGGCTTCTGTGTCTGAAAAACTCAATTCGAAAGAAGAAAATTCATTATAATCTTTATGCATTTCTGATGTGTCCTCTTTAAGAGTAAGTACCTAGATTTGCACTTGATATCCCTAGCTCATGCTTATAATGTTACCAAAGATGAAAACCACTCATCTGCCTTTGGGTCAAACATCTGAAAACTTACTGAAACCCTTTCATTCTTCTTTTAAACTGGAGCAAACAGAAGAAACACTGTGTCCATTTCACCTGTTCGCAATCTTTTTTATAATCCCAATACCAACATTCATTAGGGCATGTAGTTGTCTGATCTACTGATGCTCCCTTTAAGTAGTATCTATAAAAATCACTATCATAAATAAACAAATATTCTGTAATATATTTAAAACTAAGGTGAATATTCATCAATTCACATATTCTACTCTGTATGAAAAGCTGTTCCTTCCAAAATTTGATAAAAGCTCCTATGGAAAAATGTTTCTGCTTTATTGCTATGGTTCTTTTGTCATCTTCTCTGTATAAAATTCCAAACAATATTGATTCCCATTCCTTTGGGATTAGACAATGGTCAGTCTCACCCATGACCTCATAATGCCAGTAGGTCTTGGTCATTAACTTGCTCTAACAGCAACATATGACATGAATCGATCGCAGATTTCTTTTTGCTACAAGACTTTCCGTACTGAGGTTCCTGAACATGGCTCTCCAGAATATTACTCTCCTAATTTCCTTTTATGATTTCCAGCTTTGTGAACTACTTCATTTTGGGTTGTAGTGTTGAATCTTTTACAGGTAGAAAAATATGCTTACACTCATCACAAAGGTAAGGATGACTCTATTCATAATAGTAGATATGTGAAGCCATTAATCCAAATTTCAACAATGGTTTCTGGGAATTGCAATCAAGAGCAAACTGAAGAATCAGCAAACAAGAAATTAATTCTGACAGTAGACATAAAAAATAGGGCATTCTTGACTAAAAAAAATTCCTTTATTTTTTATTTTATTTAGTGTGTGTGTGTGTGTGTGTGTGTGTGTGTGTGTGTGTGTGTGTGTGTGTGTAAAAAGGCACTGTGTCCTTTTGGAGGACCAAGGGTGACTTCAGGAATCATCCTGGATTGCTTCTACCTCCTCTATGCATCACTCTGGGATTTCCCAGCCTCTGCACACCAGGGCCAGAAGTGAAAGCACTCAGGTTTAGGCCTGGTGTTTTCTTACATGGGAACTGGGATCTGAACTCAGGATCTTGCACGACAGTCTTCCTTAACTCCTGAGCCATCTCTCCAACTCCCAAAAGATTCGTTCTTAAGAATAGCACAATATGGGTTGGCAAGATTGCTGTAATGGTTAGATTCAGGTGTCAACTTGACAGCTGCAGGTTGGTGTCAGAGACCAGTGTCTTTGGAATGATTGACAATGGCCATCCCTGCTATCAGAGACTGCTATTTTGAGACTTTCTCAGGATCCTTGGTTTTGTGAGACATCAAGGTCAAGAACAAAGCCAAAAAATAAAAGTGGCTACTTTGAAGAACACTGCTTTTAGTGTGAGTCAATTTAAGGAAACTATATATTCTGTTCTTCCAGAGAATTCTGAGAGTGAGTAAGATTGGCTGCCTGGAAATCTGACAGCCAGAATTCAATCTCCAGAAACCCATATGGTAGAAGAAGAAAGCAGATTTCTTTTTAAAATTGTCTTCTGCTCTCTACCTGTGTGCCACTGTATGTCTCTGTCTCTTCCTCTCCCTTTCTCTCATATAAGTAAATAAATAAAATATTTTAAAAAGAAGGACAAAATCACATGCCAAGGCAGAACATTTAGATACTTTGACAGATATCAGTTGTAACTTGTTACTTTTCAGGGAGGCGTTTTGCTCTCTCAGTATCAATGATGGACAAGATCTAAGTTTCCTCCAGCTTCTGCAAACTAGCCATGCCTTTCCTCCTTAAGGAACTGAATTCTGCCTCTCAAACTGTAAGCCAAATAAATCTCTATTTTCTCACCTTAAGTTGCTTGAGTTTGAGTGCTGTCTTATAGCAGAAGAGAAAGTAAGTAATACACTGGTCTATCTAGTTATGTGACTGTTGATATAGTTTTCATTGTTCAAATCAATATTTTTAAATTTCTATACTAAAAACATCATTTTCAGATTACTGTCTAACTAGTAGCTAGCCATGTAAATTTGAAGTATTTATAAAAATATGTATGCTCATACTTTCAAAATATTCCTGTTAATCTTCCCAAACAGGGGGCTGGAGAGATGGCTCAGGGGTTAAGCCTCCGCCTTGCAGGCGGAAGGTCCTGAGTTCGGATCCCAGATGCCACATATAGACGCCAGGCGGAAGTGGGGGCGGCCTGCGCTTCTGGTCCTGGTAGGGCGGAGCCTGTGAATCCCGGGGCAGAAGGAGGTGGAGGTGTCCATGGTGGTTCGCGAATTCGTCCATGGTTCTACACAGACACACAGACGCGTGCGCACATACACACGCACATGCACACAGTTGAATAAATAATAGTAATAAAAAAAAATTTAAAAAAAATTTAAAATCTTCCCAAACAGGCTGTTTTCATGCTTAAATATCCAAATGGCTATTTTGTAACCATATTTGATATTTCTTATATTCCTTATTCATTCTAACTGGCCCATGTGTGTTACCTTCTTTTTCTTAAAAACACAAATAAAATTTTATCACACCACGTAACTTAATCTGTATTCATAGTTCTTTAGTCCTGTCTGCATTGTTTTTCCAGCCCTCTGTTCATCACACAATTACTAGGCTTTCTTCCATCAGCAATCAGAGCAATATTTTTCACTACAGATTTCAAAACATTAGTCCTTTGTGGAATCCTTGCCAATGGCATTCACCTGAGGAATCATCCCTTGAAACCTGATTTGGAATCTAAATCTCTAACTATGTATATAAATGCATTTGTAAATCATATGGTATGTTTGTGCATTATCATGGTATTAATCTTTGTTTCAGTAAACTGACGTGTCCAAGGTAAGTAATAGATAGCTCACAGCCTTGGAGATTCACATTCAGGATCCATAGGTGTACGCTAATATTGATGGATGATGGTTCATTTTGAAATAATCCATATGTAGAAAATCTGGTGTCACCCAAAAGAGACTTAGAGAGAGAGAGAGAGAGAGAATGAGATATATATATAGAGAGAGAGAGAGAAAGAGAACAGAGAGGAGAGAGAGAAATAAGAGAGTGAGTGAGAGAGAGAAATAAGAGAGAAAGAAAGGACAGAGAGAAGAGAGAAAAAAGAGAGAGAGAAAGAGAGAGCGAGTGACATTAGGATCTTCAATCTACCGTCTTTCCAAATGCATCATGATCTCACACCAGTGCCATTTGCAAACTAAGACTTTAATAACATTTACAATTAAAACACATGAGCACACCCAGAGAAAAGCATTTAGCCATTACCAAATCTTCCTGCTCTTCCATATTGCACACACTTTTGGTCTATGGGTGATACATGCTAACTCCCACACCTGTACTTTCAATGATTTATTCTCTTTCCATAGTATGATCTTCTATATAAATGGCTTATTTTCTCATTTTATCACATCACATCTAGTTATAAGAATGGCATTATATTTTGGAGAGATATCATATAGGCATGCCAGAAGACATCTAAGTAGTCTTCTTTAAAGTCCCTGAATAAAGACCCATACCTTCTTTTACAAGTACTTAATCTGACATATTCAACATTGTACACAGAATCTGTTAATAAATAATATATCTATTGAATATTATCTATGTATTAGAATATAAATTAACCAGAGAAATATGGCTTTAACTGCTATAATCTCAAAATAGCTTACATATTTTAATGTTCACAATTCTTATCTAGTGAGTTGACAAAAGACTACACATTCTTTGATCTTAGTATTCAGATTTCCACTTTGGAAAACATTTGTAAATCACATTGATAAAATCCCATGAAAACTAGAAGTAGCTGCTTTGAAACAGCAAAAAAAATATAATATAAAGTCAAGATTAAATTTTTACTCTCTACTAAAGAAAAAAATATATAAATTATAGTTACACAAAGAATATGTTAATTTATTTAAGGTTTTGGGGGAACTATAATTTATTTTTAAAAGTATTAGAATTATTAATGTAGCCAAGGAAGAATGGAAATAAGAAATTAGCTACATTAATGTAAATATATTTGGACTATCTTTGGTGTTTTATAATGTACTCATTATAACTGTAGCTAAAATTCAGATGAGGTTAAAGCTATCTTATTACACAAAACACCATAACTGTTCTCTAAAATGTCACTGGAATTCATCTCTTTAAAGGTTTTCATTGAATTTTCCTCAAATAATTTTACTCCAAATTGAGAAATTGAATTTTAATCTTTAAAGATGTTCATTATGGCTTATAAACCGGTCCATGAACTCTAGAATTAGCTAGGAAACACATATTCTAAATGTAAATGTCAAGTAATTTTGAACATTAGAAGCTGTATTAGCTGTAATTTATCTGACTTTAAAAATGAGATATCACAATTGCTTATAAAAATTCTTAGAAAATATTTTTCTTCTGAGCCACCAATACCTTAAAAAATAGTAATATGAAAATAAACTTCTAGCTAAATGTTAAAGACTTAACCTGTGTGTTTTAAAATATAGACATTTGCCTATATGATACCTCTCCAAGTTATAATGCCATTCTTATAACTAGTTTAGTCTCCTTTCTAATAGAAATTTGGGCTAAAATAATTTGATATTACATATTTAGCCTTGTGGCTAACAAATTTTTGTTTAATTATTGGAAATCTTGAGTTTTACATTAATAATTATGATTTCTGCTTGATTCCGTAATTATGTGAATCAATTGAAAAATATGCATACATCATAGATTAGAAAACTGTAGTTTTTGGGGAGGAGGAGGGAGGGAACCGGTGGACCTATTAAGTTTTTATAAGCGGAAATAATAATAAAAAATATTTAAAAACAAAGAATAAAAAAAACTATAGTTTTCTTATATATGTCAATCGGTTTAATTTCATTTATAATTAAAACAAAGTAAGATGGTTTAGTCTTAAAAATAATTTTATGTATAAAACAATTAGAACTTTTGTCTTCTACATACAAAATATAATAAATTACTAGCAGCATCAATTTTGCTACCTTTCTCTATTCCTATTGACAAATAATACCTTTGCAAGTGATAAAATAAAACTAACCACAAATTAAATTCCCTCATTACAAATTCCCTCATTACAACAGTCATGCTGATATATAACTGTTCAAAATGATACCAAAAAAGAAAACATCATTAATACATTGATATGATGCCTATGTTTTAAAGAAGTATAATATAATTTTGTGTTAAAATTGTATACAATAATTAATATTCTCTACATAAGCTGAATTGGAATTGATATTTATAATTTTAGAGTATAAAGTATCTAATATAATCTACAATCTCTAATTGAAGTTATTTTCCAATAAAAAGATCACTAAGTAACTACAAATGGACCTAACTAAAACATTAGTGTATATTTTTTGACAAGTTCTTTCACAACTGATGCATTCTGACTTCCCAGTTTCACGATTTCCATTTCTGTCTTGTGCCATCTCTGTGACCCTTGTGGGTCTTTGTGGGATGACCAGTGGATGCACAATTGAAGGAGTGGCTCCCTTCATCCTTCACCCTGATACTAAGAGTAGAAATAGTTGAGTAGTAATAGGTCACCCAAGGAGCACATCCACTATTCACAACAAAATATTATGATGCTGGTCCTATGCACACATATTTACTTTACACATTTTTAGTTTTTTAGTATTTAATGCATTTTAATAAATTTATTAAATTAACATTTTATATGCATGATCCTTGCCTCTCTCATTCCCTTTCCCTTCCTCCCTCCCCTTCTACACTTAATTCCTTCTCACCCTTCCTCCCATCCCTAGCACTTTATACACTTTTAAAACTCAGGAAGTTATTGTATGCATCATACTGAAGTAGATTGTATTGTTTTATGAAATTGACACCCTGAACTATAATAACTAATAGTGTCATTGCCATTCTCTCTGGAAATTAATTGCTTATCATTTTACTTCAATTGTACTGCACATATGTATATGTATATATGTATTTTATGTACATGTTACATACATATAAAACACACACACACACTCTTTTTAGGAAATATGAAACATTGTCAGTCCTCCATAAGACTAAATAACAAGACAAAAACAGAAGCAAACAAAATGAAACAGTTGAGGGCACAGAGTTTTAATTCTCATCTATAGTGCATAGAATAAATTATACTCTTAACTTATGATATAGTTTTACATCTGAAGTCACATCCACAAAGGACTTTTGAGGAAAATTTATTTTTTGAGAGGGGAAAAAATGTTAATTACCTCTCTGATGCAAGTTGTATCACTTTGCATTATCTAAACAAAACTACATGATTTTAAATGAGGGAAAGCACTTTTAATGTGTAGACTTAATTCATATCCTGCTCCACAAAAGAGTCATAATTATTTTGCAATGAGTTCTTAATGAGGGAACAATACAATTTAAATGCAAATTTTATTTTTAATTTTGGATAATTATAAAGTAAAATTAAATTTTATTGGTATTTTTGCTTTAAATGTTCAAGCAGAAAATTACTTCCAACAGTTGATAATTTTTTTAAAAAAATGGTATAATATTCTGCAAAATTATTAACCATTGCTGGAAGAAAAATGCATATTCAAATCATTAAGTGACTATTAAGCTGATTTGTTCAAGGCATTCATGTAAATAATATTAAAACCAAATATACTGTACTAGTTCAACGGTTCATTGACTTCTAGTCTCTGGACTCAAAGAATTGATTTATCTGTAGTGCCCACTAACTAGACACATAGACCCATTCACATGATGAAGAAAAGAAACTCTACTCATTATTGTTGATTTAAAAATCAGAAACTAATACTTACTAATATAATTAAATTGTGAATTTCATAAATCCTACTCTGGAATTTTTTTAATTTTCATAAAAGCCATAATGTTGAAATTTCTTTTCCAGTGTAAACCAAGGATGACAAAAGCAATCTGTTCATTTTTCTTCATAGAGGATGATACCGCAGGTCTTGTCAAATACATTTATTTATTTCAAAGGGTTAGATTGTATGTAGGTTTGAGATCATGGTGATCATTGAATAATTTGTAAGGAAACATTTTGTATACATTAAAACTTAGTTGGGGTTGGAGAAGTGGCTCAGGGGTTAAACCTCTGCCTTGCAGGCGAAAGGTCCTGAGTTTGGATTCTAGACCCCACGTATAGCCGCCGGGCGGAAGCAGGGATGGCCTGCGTTTCTGGTCCTGGTAGGGCGGAGCCTGTGAATCCGGGTCAGAGTAAACAAGGAGGAGGTGGAGGCGGTTCATGGTGGTTCCCGAATTCGCCCATGGTTCTACACACACACACACACACACACACATACACACACACACAATTGAATAAATAAAAGAAAGATTCAGTGCACTGATGACAAAATTTCTACAGCAAACATCAGTATCACAGAGCCCCATGTGCTGTACCCCATTGAGGACAGTATCATAATGACCATTTCTTATTTCAGGCTACACAACAGGTGCTAAACATTGTCTTTATTACACACTATCTATTCATGTACTTTAGGATTTTAATAACTTCCTTTTTCCATCAACTCAGGTGATTTTAGTATGTTATTTAAGATTCAAGAAATAGTTTTCTTTGCCAGTTTTAAAAATTTAAATTCTCATGCATTATCTCTCATGACACAATAAATGTAGAGGTTATTACATTGAAGGATGGTCTCTTTTATTTTATGTTTTTTATTGCTTTTTTCCACTCTTACAAAGTTGATGAGTACCCCATTCCTCTCCATCCCTCCCTCTACTCTTTCCTGGACCCTCCTGTTCCCTCCCTCTTTTTTTCCTTCTTTTCCCCCTTCCCTCCCTTTTTCCCAGTGCCTCCCCCCCCATTCTGGAGCATCTTAAGGATGGTCTCTTGAGGAAAAGAACTTGAAGAATGAGAATATCCCTTATTATATTTTTTTTAATCTGGAAGCTGAGGAGAGGCCTCTTTATGTTTTTCCAAATGTTTGTTAGGCTATTTGTAAAAGTTGAAAACAGCACTTAAGTAGGAATGTGCTAGAAAAGGAATAGTGAGATTTGTCAATTTAGTTTGAAAAAAAAAGTTACATTTTAAAAACAATGAAAAGGATTCATTAAAAGAAGTTAGATCGATAATTAATAGCAGAATACATAGGTTTTAGTCTTCTTTTTTAGCTTTTGTTATTTAATACATTTGTCTAATGGTGACTATTGATTGTATAACTAAACAGGACTTAAAACGTATTCATAACATAAAGAGCAAAGCTAATAACATAGACACGCTCACATTCACTGTAACATTTTAAGCAATAGTGCTGGGTTCGCATACCCAGCATCTGTGTACCATTCCTCCATAGACCTGTGTTTCAGTAACCCCAACACTAGGGATGTAAACACAGTAGTACCCCTTGGGCTTCTAGCCAGCTGGTCTGTCAAATAAGTCAGGTGCAGTGAGAGACCCTGTGGGATGGTTTAAAATGTGTCCTCATAGTCTCATGTGTTTGAGGTTATGGCACCTTTGAAAGGTGGAACCTTGCTAGAGAAGGGTAGTCATGGGGGGAACTTTGAGGTAGACACCTCCCAACCTGACTCCTGGAGAAATCTGTTTTTGCAGAGGCAGCAGTCTTGTAGCTCTCAGCCTCTCAGATGAATGTAGTCTATCATGCAGCATCTGCTATAAAAAGACTCTATCTTGCCTCTAGAACCATAAGGTGAATAAATCTCTCTCCCTTAAATTGCTTGACAGTAGGTATTCTCTCACAGCAACAAAACAGTAACTAATACAGAAATTGGTAGTGGAAGTGGGGTGTTGCTATGAGATTAGGAGCATCTGTACCACAACATGAAATGTTTTGAAGTTGAGAGAAATTGCTTCCAGAGAGGTAGGTGTTGCTGTGTGAGACTAAGACAATCCTGTACCAAAAAGTGAGGTTGTTTTGTGAAGCTAAGAAAAGTTGATACACAGCAGTATGGCCAGGGCTGTGATGTGGCTAGTGTGCCTTTGGAATTATTTGTTGGAAAAAATATGGAGAACTTCAGGACTTTGTGCTGGGAAGGTCTTTGCATCTTGGCAGTTGAGCCAAATGGGCCTTTCTCCAGAGAGCTTAGAGGAGACCAATGCTGTGAGAGATACAGGCAGTAGAAGCCCAGCTTATGGTAGTCCAGAGAGGAACAAAGACTGTTTAGATAACATCACTAGTCCCAACACAGTCCAAAGCCTTTTGATAATCTGAAAAAACAGGCTTCTCTGGATGAGCGACTAATGGAGCCATGTGTTGGAGAGTTTAGTAAAGTTTTACCTTCATCCTGAAAGGTTGTCTGAAGTTAACCTTAAGTTCATCCTGAAAGGTTGTCTGAAGTTAAACTTAAGTGCTTGGCAGATGAAATTTCAAAGAGATGTAGTTTTGATGATGTGATATGGTTATTTTTTATTTCTCTGATTCTTCAGAGTTATGAAAAAGAGCAAGGAAACAGGCAGAAAGAAGCAAAAAAAAAAAAAAAAACTGAATTCTGATGATAAAAAAATGCAATGGCTAACCTGAAAAGTTAAACCAGAAAGAAGCAGAGAACAACATGTAAGCTGTTGTAAAGATTAGGTCGATTGGTAAATCATATCCTTCTCTCAATTCTGATAATAGGAGCGGCCCTACGTTGAGGGCAAGATTCTCAGAGAAGTCTCCCACTCATAACAGCACAAATCCTTTTGAAATAAATGAGCTAAAGAGTGGAGTTCCAAAGCAAGCGTCTGTTTCTCCCCTGAACCAAAAGCTCAGAAGAAACAGACAGCACAGAGAAGTTCAATCAGCTGTCATAAGAGGGGGCCAATCTCAAACCCAAGGTTGAAACTAAACTTGAAAAAGTCATCCACATGTTTCTGGTTTTAGAGGCATCAAGATGCAAGAAGAAGGAGGTCATGGATCCCTCTCCAAGGTTTCAGAGAATGGTGGATTCTAGGTAGCATGTGGCAGAAAGCCTGCAGTTTAGAGGCCCAAGAAGGGCAATTTGTGATGTGGAGTTAAAACTTGGTTTGCCATTGAGAAGTGAAGATGTTAGAGATGCCATAGACAACATGGGACATCTGCCAAGGAGAGCTATTTACCCTGGAAGGAGCCAGTGAAAGAGAGTAATATGTTCTATGGGGTGGAAATGAAGTCTTTGGAACTGAGATGATTGCAATGAGACATACACCTGTTGCACTTGGAGCTGCAAAATTTAGAGTTTGTCCTGCAAGTTTCAAATCTTTTTATGGCTGATCTTATATGTTTCCATTCCTTCCTTTTGGAATGGGAATGTCTATTCCGTGCCATTGTGTGTTGGAAGTATGTAATTTGTCTTTTGATTTTATAGAAGGCTTTGGACTTTTGAACTTTGTTTAATGTTGGGACTACTGATGTTGTCTATGAATACTTTTTTAATTTTTTATTCTTATTTATTATTTACTCAATTGTGCGTGTATGCATGTGTGTGTGTGCATGTATGTGTGTGTGTGTGTGTGTGTGTGTAGAACCACGGACGAATTCAGGAACCACCATGGACCGCCTCCACCTCCTTCTTTTACTCTGCCCGGGGATTCACAGGCTCCGCCCTACCAGGGCCAGAAACGCAGGCCGCCCCTACTTCTGCCTGGCGTCCATACATGGGATCTAGGATCTGAACTCAGGACCTTCTACCTGCAAGGCAGAGGCTTAACCCCTAAGCCACCTCCCCAGCTCCGTCTATGAATACTTTTAAAGTTGGACTGAGTATGGTTTGCATAATGAGATAGCAATGAGCCTGGTGGGGAGCAGGGTTGTAGTGTCATGATCTGAAATTTGTCTCCCATAGGCTCATGTGTCTAGAGAAGGTCATGGAACCTCGAGAGGTGAAGCCTTGCTGGAGGAAGATAGTCACAGGAGAGAGTCCTTGAGGTGGATTAATCTTACTCTACCTCCTGGAGAATTCTGCTTTTGCAGCAGCAGTCTTATTGCTCTCAGTCTGACATTCCACTTCTGCCAGCCTGTCATGCAGCATTTGGCATGAAGAAACTGTTTCTCCCCTCTGGAACTGTGAGCTGAATAAATCTCCCTTTCTCCCTTAAGTTGCTTGACTTAGGATGCACTCTCACAGCAACAGTTAAGAGTAATTATTACATTTCCAATCTATTCATTTAAGGATCTCTGTTTTAATTATATTTTTCATGATTTCTTTTTTGACATTAAATACTTTATAGAATGAGAAATTTGTGATTGCTCCTTATGTTTCCCAGTGCTTTCATTCTGTATTATATATGAAAGAAATCCCATAAAGTATTTGTGAAATTGTTTAGGAAACAGTTTCTTTGTTTGTAAAGTTAATTAACATTATCCACATGTGAAAGCAATGGGCTAATATAACAGTGACACAAACAAGCAAACACATCTGTGAAAAACGTGTATATCAAAAGAAATCTCATTCATCACATTGAATATATTAACCATGGACATGAATTTTAATGGAAATTATGTCAATAACAGTTACATATACAGATAAACATGGATATGATCAAGATGAAAAAAATCAATCAAGTCTTCGTATGCTACATATAAAATTCCCACATCCATTTGGTTTGGACTACTAGAAGAAAATGTTTTCCAAAGTAAAATAAGAAAAAAATAATTGAAAGCACTACCCTTACATATTATTTACTAGCCGTTCATATTTCAGATGAAGTGTCAAGTTCAGAAATAACCAAGATCTGTTATTCACTCACAGACAATTGCCATTGGTATTTTGTTAACTTTGCTTCCTCATATGATAGTTGCACTCTCGGAACACATTTTTCCCAGCTTACTTAACATCTTATCAACTATTGCTCTCAAACATTTCCTTGTCTAGATTTATTACCATAAAACACATCTTTAGTACCCAAATGAGTATGTCTTTTGAAGTGTCTCTATATGGAACACATGTTAACTACATACATACAAGGAGGCAAGAGTTTTTCAAAGCAAACTAGATATTTTATGACTTGAAAATAGTATAATTGTCTTTTATTGAAACAGCATTAGCGTCTCTTCTTTTGACCATGCTTTGTATTCTTTACCTCCTCGTCATGTGTTCAGTTTATCTGCCATCGTCAAATTTCTACTAGGGTAATAAATATGATTGTGTCAGTGATTTTCCCAACAAATACCATTCACCTTGTAAGATGATGAGGTGATAAATGTCTGTCATAAATGTCCAAACTAATGCAGTCAATTCATCCACATGGGCACAGTGTTCTCACGGTGATGGACACCCTCTGACAATTTAATGCTTCATTTGCTTACATGGTGCTTCACTCAACTTTGTGTAAAATTATCTTGTGACTTTCAAAGTAGGAGACATATAGAATCAACTAACACTTCTTCTCTCTTTGTTCCAATGAAGAAATAAAAGACTCGTCTTCAGTGATTAATGGAATTAGTAAAAGGAATACATTCTGAACAAATGAGGCATTTGGAAAACAAATTTTGATGACATCAGTTTCTTTATTTTTCAATTTATTTTGTGTGTGCATCTGTGTGTGTGTGTGTGTGTGTGTGTGTGTGTGTGTGTATCAGAGGGCACTGTAAGACTTCAGGGATCACCCTGGATTGCTTCTACCTCGTTCCTGCTTTGCTTTGGGATTTCCCAGGCTCCGCCTACCAGGGCCAGAAGTGCAAGACACCGCTGTTTCTGCCTAGTATTTTTGCATGGAATCTGGGATCTAAACTCAGGACTTTCTGCTTGTGAGACAGAGTCTTAACTCCTGAGCCATATCTTCAACTCAATGAAGGCAATTTCTTGATCTCAATTTGCAATGCAATGTTAATACTTCAAGTATGAAATAAAGCAGAGCAAATTTAAGAAAATAGCGGCTTCAGTAGAAAGCCAAACACAAGCATATTTGTTTAGTTATTCAATAACCATTTTTGAATATAAAAGTGAACAAGTTGCTTTAATAAGACATAGACATGATCTGCAAAGGTATGCAAAGATCTACAATGTACAAGGACATAAGGAGTTATAATGAAGACATGGAAATATATTGTCATCCATGCTACAACAAACTGATTACTACAAATTGTGGCATTTATTCCTAATTTAGGAATACATTTTAGTCAAATTAAGTCTTCATCCCTCTCTCTCTTTCTCCATGTTTTTAAAATCCCATTTAAATTTGCATAATAGCATAGGTGGTTTAGTTTCATCGTTACTCATTGACACAACAAAATACTGATTTAGCAACTTAGCAAGAAAGTGTTTATTTCTGTTCCCAATTCCAGGATGCTGTCCATTGTGGCAAGAGAGTCAGAGTAACAAGAGATGAAGGAACTAGTCACACCACAACCACATTCTAGAGCAGGAAGCAGTGAATGGAGCATGTCTACTTGCTCATCACCTACCACAATTAAGCATATTCTCAAGGCATGCTGAGAAGTCTGACCTATTCCAGAGACCTATTCCAGGTGTAGGTGAATCCAAGACCTGTGTCATTGGTGTCAGAAAGACATTGTAAGAGAAATTCCCCTAATATCTTTGGATACACATAGAATTAAATCAGTCAGGTTTTCTTTAAAGACTATTTACAATAATGGATTAGCTTTGGTAATATTTTCTTTGTGATGTTTAATTTTATTATCAGTCTGACTCCATTTAGACATACCTAAGACACACATATCTGAGCCACACAGTGATGACTTTTCAAGACATGTCTAACTAAAGGATGTAGATATTTTTAAGTGTATATGACACTTTCATTATTTAGGTCCTAAACTGAACAGAAAGAAAAGAAAAAGTTTAGCCATGCTTATTTTGGATGATTAGTCATCCTGGTTCCTTGTGAGAACATGATGCATTGCTCTGAACTGTCAACCTCCTAAATAACTCTTCCTTTGTAAATTGCTTTTATGTATCTTGTCAAAAACAATAATAGAATAATTAATATATTCATTCATTTTCATACCTTTGGTCTTTGGCTCTAAGTTTAAAATATAAATTTAAACTACAATTTAGCTCATTTTAATATTATTTTAGAAAGCATCAAAGGACATAAGAAATCATTTGTGATTTTCTAGGAATTAAAGGAAGCTTCTTAACTATGTGTGGGAAATGAGTCACAGAAAAATAATAAAGCTAAACCCATATTTTCATTGTCCGGTTCATTCACATAATTCCATAGAGTTTTATTAAGAAAACCCTTATAAGCATATATCACAACAAGACTAAATGATGCAAGAGTAGCAAGAGAGCTTAAGCTTGCCTTGTCCAACCGTTGCGTATTCTAGTCTGTGAGTGGGAAACAATTGTATGGAGATCTCCAGGATATTAAGCCACAGCAGAGCATGACTTGCTCTGCCCACATAGCTGCTGTCTGGCCTTCCTGTTACCGCTCACTCCTCTCCAGGCTTTGTAGCACCCAGCTTTCCTCTCTTTTGAACTGATCCCCATTTACATAGCTGTCAGTCACAGCCACGCCATTTTGTAAAATTGCCACCTTGACTGCATATTCCCAAACTGATCACATCGGATTATCATTGCCGACCCAAGTCTGAAGTAACCTGTCTCCCAGATTCCTGGCTTTGGGAACCCTGAACACTGACAGACAACTATCTTTTATCTGGAATTCTACGAATCCCAACATCTGCTGCTTGACTTCCCCAACAACTCTTGAAAGCTTTAAGAATTAGAAACCCCTCTGTCCTGTGGGCTCTGCAGATTTCTCTCCTGTGTACCTGATAGTCATCCTCCTTATTGCCCCCAACATTAAGGTACCATTTTCTCCTCTACTGCTTTCCCATCTTAAGGTCACACTATGATTCCCTTGGCCACGAGGCCCTCAGCTCTTATAAGACTTGTGTTTGGGCTGGAGAGGTGGCTCAGGGGTTAAGCCTCCGCCTTGCACGTGGAAGGTCCTGAGTTCGGATCCCAGATCCCACATATAGAAGCCAGGTGGAAGCGGGGGCGGCCTGCGTTTCTGGTCCTGGTAGGGTGGAGCCTGTGAATCCCGGGGCAGAAGGAGGTGGAGGCGTCCATGGTGGTTCACGAATTCGTCCGTGGTTCTACACACACACACAGACACACACGCGCGCACATACACACGCACATGCGCACAGTTGAATAAATAATAAGAAAAATTAAAAAAAAGACTTGTGTTTATTAAGTCTGTCTCTTGTGCTAGTGTTTTATCAAAGGACCTGTGTGTAGACTTCTCAATAGCTGCAGTGTGTCACCTCTTTCTTCTCCCCCAAAACTTTTCTAATTCTTCTTTCTGGAGCTGTCTTTGCCATTTTTTTACCCTAGTGCCTTCAGGACATTAGGGCTTTCAAAATTACATACTACAACACAGTAAATTACATACTACATCACTGTAAATTGCGTATTACATCACCATAAATGATTGCATTCTGTGTTTAAAGTTAAGAAAATAATCTCATCACATCAAAATTTGTGCCAATAAAAAGTTAGATTTTGAATTAAAAGTAAGACAGACAAATGGGAATTAATAACTAACAACTTAGGTTGAAAAGTATCATTGTGACTACTGAAAGGGCTTAGTTAAAACCAGCCACGGTCACAGTGGATTGTATGATGCCACATAATCATGGCTTTTAGCAACAAGGTTATTGTTTCCTATTGCATATGTGCATCCTGAAGGTCATAGAGCTCAGAAGTTAGAAGGATCTTCTGAGCAAAGTGATTAGACAGTGTCTAATTATTTAATTATCTAAATTATTTAATAATTTAAATCATAAGTAGTTGGCCTTTTTTGGAAATTATGACTTAATTTTTTCTATAGATTCCAATTTACTTTATTATTTCATGGGTGTCTTATTTTATGCAATTATTATATATAAATATAAATATACCAGAACAACTTTGAATAGATACATTTAAGATTAATATCAACTTGAAAAAATGCATATATTTTGAAGTTCTGAATATGGAATTCAAGGGGTGGTTTCTGTATTTAAGCCACAACTGTGCACATATATATTTGATCAAACCACTGAGAAAATATTGATTTTTAGAGAATATGGCAGACAGTCTGGTGAACATCAAGGTAAAAGGTAAATTGTGTTATTATCCATACTGGAAGTGAATGTTAGAAGAAAAATATCTGGGATGCTCTGAATCTGACAAAGAAAATTGCTACAATTTAATTACCAGAGGATAAAAATTAAAGCCCAAGGTTACAGAAAGTATGAAAAATGAAAATGCAAATTAAATACACAAAATAAAAAAATTACAAAGCTGAATCAAACACCAAATCTAGGAATTGTGGACTGTATGTCAGTTGCATATATTAGCGATTTAGATAGTCTCTCAGAAGGGTCCATTCTTCATGAGTCAGTGATGAATGAAAAACAACACTAAGGAAATCAAATCCTGCTCTCATTACGGCTAGTAAAGCTAAACACTGCACCTGCAAGTGGATTCATGCATTCAGATGATCACCTTACACTAACCTAAGGTATGTAACATGTGAGTACAGGAGAAGCAGGCATAATATTTCCATGTAGTGTTGAATCAAACTTTAACAACTATGTACTTGATGAAGTGATACAAATAGTTCACGTTTATTTCATAAAAGAGGCATGACTTAATATAAATGTTCACTTTCAATACCTTATTTTGACACAAAATCTTTCCTATCCGAGTATTAATGACAAGAGAAATTTTAGTAAGGTATTCTGAAATAGAGAATGCTGTAACTCAAACAAAAGCATTTTTCTGATCTGGTTTAACATGATATAACATGTCAGATATAAAAAAGACCTAAGATTGAACCTATATAAGTCCTCAAATAAACCCCAATATTCTTTGTCTGATTTTCTATCATTACTTTTAAGTTATTCAGCAGAAATTATTTAATAATTTAAATCATAAGTACTTAGCCTTTTTTGAAAATTATGACTTAAATTTTTCTATGGATTCCAATTTACTTTATCATTTCATGGATGTCTTATTTTTATGTATTATTATATATAAATATAAATATGAAATACAGCTCTCTGTCATCTTGCAATTGTCATCATATAATTGAAATCTTGACTACATAGTTTGCACAAAATTCTCTTGGGATAGTCTACATTTAAAAATTTGGTCCTATCTCTTATAAAATGAGACAAAGTTAATGTCAAACTGTGTTTGTCATAAGTCATTCAAATTGCTTGAGAATTTTAGAATATTTTGCTTATTGATGATAGTTTTAAGCTGATTCTATTAATATTTATCAACTGTTAAGCATATTTGTTTATTTTCCTGTTAGCCATTTTCTTTTTAGTTGTAAAAAATATTTTTTCTTTTCTTTAACTGGTTCTAAAGAAGTAACAAAAATGTGCTTATAGAACATTAAGGTTAAATGCTATATCAAAACTTATAACACTGTAAGACATATTCTATCAATCAATCACTATTTTAATCAATCATTAAAATTGCATCTTTTGTTTTTTTTTTTTTTTTTTACTTTTTTTTTACGAGTGCATAAAATTGCATCTTTTGTAAAGGCTGTTGAATTTATGCTGTTTTATTAGCTACAGACTATGTTTTTATTTTCTGCATTCTCATCATTGGAGAGCTGCCGCTCATGGAATGATTGCTTTTTAGCGGGTTTAATAATTCCTATACCTTGGGAAGAATTCCATGGGGATGTGCATGTCACAGACAAGCTAACCAATCTGATCATAAATTGCACTATTTGCTTCTTGGTTCTCAAATTCTGGATCATGAACCACACTGCTCTAAGCAGCCAAAGGTCAGATACCAGACAGCTAAGAATGTAGAACATGGGGATGGAGAGATGGCTCAGGAGTTAAAACTCTGCCTTAAAACCAAAAGGTCCTCAATTCGGATCTCAGGTTCCATGTAAAAAAAAACACCAGGGTGAAATGACATGGCCCAGCATTTCCAGTCCTGGTGGGCAGATCCTGGAAAATCCCAGAGCAAAACAAGGAGATAGAAGCAATCCAGGATGATTCCCAAAGACACTCTTGGGGGTCTACAGGGACACGTGTATCTTCTGATACACGCACACACACACACACACACACACACACACACACACACACACTCTAAATGCATGAATAAAGTTTTAAAAAATAATAAAATAATATAGAACATGCTATAATTATTCAAACTACACCAGTTACCCCACTGTACCCATTTGTCCTGCTGAGGCTACAAATGTCTCTCCTCAGCAGATTTTGGTCCTTTATCTTATATTCTTGTTTCCTCTGCCTTTAGTTAAATCCTAATGTCTTCTCTGCTTGATCCTTTGGTCATTAGAGAAATAAGAATAACTATCTTCCTTTTTAATGCTTATTTTATTTTTAATGCTTAGTTTATTTTTCCCAATCATACAAACTTAATAGGTACCCCGGTCCCCTCCCTCTTTCCCCCTCTCTCCAGTCCTCCTTGCACCCTTCCCCCTTTTCCCCTCCTTTCACTCCCTCCCTCCCTTTCTCCTAGTGCCCCCCTTCCCCCTCCCATTCCCTGGAGTATCCTTTAGTGTGAATGTCAAACTTTCCTCTGGGTCCTCTTCTCTGATGAGGTGTAAATTCTCAATAGCAATGCCCAGAGCTCTTTCTTGTGTTCCCCTTTGGTATAGGAACACTATTGTGGCTGTTAATCCTTTGCCTCTAAAGATCCTATGCCTGTGATCCATGCTAGTGTTTGGGGGGATCAATGATACGTTGGTCATTGCACAGGTCATGCAGAGTCCTATTATGATTACTTCAGCCCTAACTTGTGTGGAGTAACTTGCATATCATTGCTCTTCCCCATCTTTAGGCTCTTACAATTTTACTGCCTCCTCTTCCGCAAATTTCTTTGAGCTTTAGGATGGGGAGAGATTTGCCTGGTCTGGTTCCAGGTGATTAAAGAATAAATATCTTCTTACAGAACATTTTATACTTGTTTGGTTTATATGCATTTTGTGCCCTTAAAATGCCTATTTTCCTGATCTTCACAATAAAGAACATTTAGTAAATTATAATTTTCATGTCATTTTCCCATACAATGAAATAAGAATTGATGACCTCTCTCTAATTGACATAATTGCAATCAGAACTTAGGTATTGGAAAATATATTGAAATACTTTCAAGTATTTTAAGTTTTGATGCAACTTAGTTTCATCAAAAATCTAAAGTTCTACTTACTAATGTGAGCTTAACATTTAAGGTAGCTTCATTATGTGCTCACAGACATTTTCACAGAAATGAAGTCAAGTCACAGTTCAAATAACACTTTGATACTGTTTGAGCTCAGGCATGAAGATATGTAAGGTACAATTTTAAATTATGCTTTCAGTTAGTATGATAATAACAATATGAATGACTAACACCATGATTATAGATATATTCCCTTGATTTTTTTTCTCTCAATTATAACTTGGAAAATTTGTAATCATAGGACATTGTTGCTTCCCTGTTATTTTATGCTCAGTAATTACAGAGGGAAAATAGTATACTACTACTGGCAAAAGGTAACTGTAACAAAAGAGGTTTTTATTCTCCCAGGTTGCTTTGTAATGTTTCCTAGTGATACACATTGCCTTGTGTCAGATGCAATGCTTCCTTAGTGGTCCTGCTTCCACACGGTATTGTTTGCTTTTTTCTAAATAGATCAGCAATGGGTTTATCAAGCTAAAGCAGAATGTGCCTGCATTCTATGACTTCAAATACACACAAGTCAGAGACTAGGAAAGTGAAGGAAGAAATGATAAGTGTGAACAGATCATAAGAAACACTTCACAATGACAGGACATTCATTGATTTGTCAATTTTGTTTTTTAATAAGTAGTTGCTAATAATTTTGAGATGAGGATAACTTGACAATTCTTTTCTTACTAAATATAAATGTTAAATAAACACTACAAAACACTATGTTCTATCCCATCATTTATTCTTCTGCTACTTAATATATACAAATTTAAAAGAGATATAATGTGAATATTTTGAACTTGCTCAACTTCAACAGGTCAACATGTACTTTAGAGACACAGTACATCCTTTGCCAAAAAATGTTATTGTGAGGCATGGTAGTAAAAGTATATTTTTGATTAATGATATTTATGAATTCTTAATGACCTCTTGGATCCCATTTAAACAGATAAATTATTATTTATTCTGTATTGTAAGTGTCCATGGATATGGATTGCCATAAAAGTATCAAAGACAGGATGGCTTAAATAATTTCAATGCTATGCCTCATGATTTAAAAACTAGAATTTCAAGGTAAAGATAATAGTGCTGTTTTCCACTGAAAGCTAACACATAGATAAAGATCTGTTTTAAAATCCTATCCTTTGTTTACAGAAATAATCTACTTCTCATTTCTGCACAGTTCTTCTCCTTTGTGTGCATCATATTCTTCCCTATCTGTGAAACGTGGGTTATATTGAAATTGAGTTGAATACTAAGGACCTTATTTTAATTTAATACTTTTTAAAAATATTTTCTATTCAGTCACATTCTGAAATTTAGGATGTTATCATGATTTGTCATAAATCTAGATACAGAAGACACCTTTATTAATTTGTGGAATTCTTTATTATCAGGAATTTAACTACCAGGTTGGAGCACAGAAAGCAGTTGGATTTATAACATCTTTCTCTGTATCCAAAAGTCAGGTATTAGGTATGTGAAAGAGAAGCAACAGTACTGCTGCCCCAGGGGAAGAGGCATCTGTAAAAAAAAAAAAAACTGGAGACATCCAATTTTCCTTCCCTGAATTCTTTTTTGAAAAATGCCACACCGTGTCTGCAACTGACTTACAATAAGTGGTTTTCTTATTTTCCATTTGCAAACTTTTCCTAGACTTTAAATTTTTCTATCATGATACAATTCCTGTTCTAACTTTTTCAATCCTTTCAGATTGGTTCCAATAAAGTACCTTCTATATATCATGCCCACATTTCTGCCCTATAGCAAATCATTTCTTCGTCAACTCATTTAAGATAGCCATAGGAATTGCAACACATATTCTGATCATTTACTTGTTCAATTGAGACTTCTAGAATTATTGATCAGATAAAAGAGTTAAATCTCTGCAGTGTGCTAGTCAGATATATAGATATCAGCTTGAGAAGTGAAGACTGAGGTCTACATACATTTGTGAAGAATCAGTAGTTAAGGCAAGGATTTGGACAAGTCTTTATGAGATGGCCTATTTGATGTGGGAAAACCCAGCTCACAATAGGTGGAGCCATTCTCTGGGCAGCAAGTGAAGATAAAGGGAACGGGTTCAGTACCTTTTCATTCTTCAGCATCATTAAACAGACTTGCTTTCTGGCAAGTGAGGTTTGTACCTCTCTGCACACCACTGTGATAATGTGTGGCCAGTTGCTTCAGTTCCTGGTGTTGGTATGGCCTCTTCTGCCCAGCTAGACCAAGAACTGCAACTGAGAATCTAAACAAAAGAATAACACTCCATATTCTCCTAAGCTCTTATGTCAAGAACTGTTCTGCCACAGGCAGGCAAAACTACAGTAAGCAATATGTTGATTCCTGCTTGCCTGTTGTTCATATCATAGACTCTTCACTAGTCCAGACATCTTGATATACTAACATTATTTTTTTCGCTTCAAATCTGAAGTTCTATCTCCCTGGATTTTCTCTACCAGTTCATTAAACTCCTGCATCTGCTTTCATCTCATGTTCCTCTTGATCATTAAAACCATGTTTAAAATGACCTCAGCGCAAGACACGTTTCTGAACATCAGTCTGAGGTGCACTCCCTGTCGCTCACTAATATGTCAACTTTCTGGACTGGCACTCCTGTCCTTTCTTAGTCACTAATCATCGCTTGTAAATTCATTATTTAGTCATTGATTTTCTGTCACACTCAACTACATTGTAAATGCTGGGAGAAGAACATATTAGGTTAGTCCATATGCCTAAATCAATGCATGGGTGATATTGGGGCAAACTTTTAAATAAATGAGTGAGTCAGTAGATGAGTGAGCATAATAAATTTCATTTATATGCACACAAATAGATGCTAGACACAATTATTGCTTTTAAGTATATGTTGACAGAGCAAGGGCCAGGCTTCATTTAATCATGCTACTATCATTCAGAATTAGAGACAATGTAGCCATTCAGTCATAAACTTGATTGAATAATTTCTCTAGGATTTTGATCAATGATTGCATTATATGGAGGTTACCTCTAATATCTTCTCTTTTTTTAATTTTTTTTATTATTATTATTTATTCAACTGTGTACATGTGTGTGTGTATGAGCTCGCTCGCGCGTGTGTGTATGTGTGTGTCTGTGTATGTGTAGAACCACGGACGAATTCGCGAACCACCATGGACGCCTCCACCTCCTTCTGCCCCGGGATTCACAGGCTCTGCCCTACCAGGACCAGAAGCGCAGGCCGCCCCCGCTTCCGCCTGGCGTCTATACGTGGGACCTGGGATCCGTACTCGGGACCTTGCACCTGCAAAGCGGAGGCTTAACCCCTGAGCCACCTCTCCAGCCCTCTAATATCTTTGTTTGGAAGCTTTGTTTCCATTTTTTCTGCATAATATATCAGTAGTAATTAAAAAGTAAAATCTGATACTTTCTAGAAGTAAGAAACTAAGTTAAGACTGTGCTTCATACAAGAAATTAAATTTAGGAGTCAAAACTTCAGCTAAAAAGATTTTAATCTGTACTGATCACTGAACATTTCAATTTGTCTAGTACACCTAATGGAATGAAATGTTAATTTTACACATCTGTTAGAATCGATCCTATTTAACATGAATTTACATTAAAAATTCAGTTTAAAGAACTTTCTTATAAGAAAAAAAATTAAATTGATTGTTTATAATGGTATACCTATTCCAAATCAAATAACCTCTGATAATATTCAGATTGCATAACGTAAACATGTAATCATATATGCTATACAACTTAATGTGAAACTATTTGTAGTTTGCCTTTTGGGCAAAACTAAAAGTTCCCCTCATCACTGGGTTCCCACAGATAAAGTCTGTGAGCTAAATTATGCACCTTCCTATGAAGACTACACAGAAAACCAACTGTCTCTGAGGAGCAAATGTACATTCCAGGAGTCCCAGGACTATACACATAAGAGAACAACATCCTGGGCTGGAGAGGTGGCTCAGGGGTTAAGCCTCTGCCTTGCAGGTGGAAGGTCCTGAGTTCGGATCCCAGATCCTACGTATAGACGCCGGGCGGAAGCGGGGGCAGCCTGCGTTTCTGGTCCTGGTAGGGCGGAGCCTGTGAATCCCGGGGCAGAAGGAGGTGGAGGCGTCCATGGTGGTTCGGGAATTCGTCCGTGGTTCTACACACACACACACACACACACGCACACACGCACAATTGAATAAATTAAAAAAAAATTTAAAAAATTAAAAAAAAAAGAGAACAACATCCTTTACCGGAATCAGAAGCTCTTTAGTTCAGTTTCATAAAGTCTCTCAGTTTCTTTTTACTCGTGTTCCCAGGCTTAGTAACACATTCCCATTTGTGGAGCAGTGTCTTCTGTCACATCTGAACAATCAACTTCTTGGTTTCAACTCCTCAGAAAGAGACAACATTGTCTCTGAGCTTTTACTACTATTTCTCTCAGTCACTGTATTGTCAACGAAGGGAAAATTGTATCATCAGATAGTTAAAGAGGACAGTATTATCACTTTCACAAGTCTAGACAGCATCTGTCCTTCCCATACCCACCACAATTTGAAAAAAATACACTTCCATGAAAACAGTTCTGCCTAACATTGTGATTTCAGTAGCCCCAAATGGTTGTTTGATCAATGATGTTTCATTGTTGCAAACAAAAGAATAGCATATTATGTTGGTAGGTTGAGTAAAAGAATAAATTCCAAGAGTTTGCTAAGAATTAAATAGCACAGGTCCAGTTGCTCGTAATGAAAGGATTGTTATCTGGTATGTGTTTATTGTTTCTTATAGAATCTGACTGGGTAGAATAAAAGTAGGAATCATTTCTATCTTCTATCATATTATTTCCTTGCCTGATAATCATAAATACAAGCCTTTAGTACAAGATGAAATACAAGCATTGCTTTGCGTTGGATTAGATTTATTCTAGCTAACTACCTGGAAAGTGAGTCTTTCTTCCTAAATGTTTTCTTCATCTTGAAAAAATGTCTATTGTGATGAACCGAAAGTTGGTAGAAAGCTTCTGAACCTTGTAAGTTTTGTAGGGGAAGTGAATTGAAAACATAATATTAAATGTTCAGGATAAATTGAGATGTTTATGGTAAGAGTGACTAATTGAAAAAAGGCCATTGTGCAGAAGGAGGTGGAAGCGTCCATGGTGGTTCCCAAATTCGTCCGTGGTTCTACACACACACACACACACACACACACATACACACACACACACACACACACACATGTGCGTGCACATACATACGCACATATGCACAATTGAATAAATAATAATTAAAAAAATTAAAAAAGAAAGAAAAAAGACCATTGTGAAGGAACAAACTGTATTGATAATGTGAAACTGTGAACTATGCACCAATATTTAAAATGAGGTTAGCAGACCTAGAGACATATCTGTAATTTATGCCTAAAGCACACAAAAAGGTAAACACATACAAAACAAGAAAGCAAAGAATAATCAAATAAAATAGATTAAAAGACAAAGGATGTGGAGATGAGGAAAGAGTACAGAAAAGAAAGGTACTTCAGGGATTAGAGTACCACTTCAGATGAGGAAAGTATCCCATGAAATCCCCACAACTGAGGAAAGCTGTACTTAGAAGTTTTGTAGAAGTACCTGGCCTCAAAAGGCAGTCAAAGTGGCAGCTGGTAAAACTAATATAAGACTGCAAAGGTCTTTGGAATACATATAAGGTCAGTATATATTATTGTTAGAATTTACCTACAGTTATCTGCAAATAGGAATATTCTGGGAAAAGGTCAAAGAATTTGATCTAAGGTATAATTGTACATCAGTGCAAGTGTTAATGTTTCACATCGCTAAGAACACCCCTATTGTTTTGAAAGAAACTGTAATCATAAAGTACCAGGTCACACAGCAGAACGCACTACACTGTGGGATAAATACTAGCTATGAGAAGGAAGCTTGCTTCTGCTCAACTGAAGCAACAGTCATCCTATATTTCACTGCCTTTCTTGGACCCTGGGGGGATACAGGACATATGCTTTCTATCTAGTTTCCAACATGTGCTTAGAAGCCAGCATCCCCTGGGGGCAAGAAGAAGAATAGGTTTCTAACAACATGGAAAGAAAAAGAATAAATATGCTTAAAAATGAATTTCTCCATCTGTCTCTGCAATGTAACTGCAGTTTTAAAGGAACATAGCACTCTTCTTACAAAGATTCCTCAGAAATGATCAATGAATGTCTTTGAACATCAATTATATTCATGTGTGAAAGAATTGTGGAAAGTGAGAAAAATGACAATGTACTTTTGAATGTATGAATTAACTATAAGAAGATACACTAAATATGTCTCTGTATGTGATTCATTAAATTCAAGGACCTTGTATCTGTTTTGTTTAAGTAGCAACATCCACATGGGAATATTGTCATTAAGTAACATATGAACAGGAAAAAGACTTGACAAATTAGTATTTATATACATGTATGAAATACATTCATCTTTATCAGAACTAGTCATTTAAAAAGTTGTTTAATAGCACTAAGGAGATAACCCAGTGGGTAAAGTCCATGATAAATAAATTACTATGCAAAAGTGTGGACCTGAGTTTGAATTCACAAATCAGTGCAGAAGTTAGATGAACATTAAGATCATCTATAATCCAAACATTCCCACTGGAGATGAAGACTAGAAACAAGAAGATACCTGGGGACTGGAAGGTCACATAGCCAAGATTATCACACACACATACACACGCACACACATACACACACATGCACACAAACGCACATACACACATACACACTAAAAGTTAAGAAATGAGCTGACAGTTTATGCAGAAGATGAAGCTCATATTAAATTGTTTCTTGATCAATTGAAATGTATTTTAAACATTTCTGTGGTATTTGAGTCAAAACCTATAAGAATGTCAGGTTTAACATTAAAATGTCACAAAAGATAAATGTTTAGAATGAGGCTGGGTGCTATTTTAGTGTAAGAAGAGAGTAGTAATGGATTATCCTCCAGGGAGACGATTATCTTCCTGCTAAACAGACATGGGAAGAGTGGAACAAACGAGAGCAAAATATGTTGACATAAATGAAGGAAAATTTCATAATGATGTCCATTACTTCACATGCAAACTTTAGATTTCCATGAAACAAATCAATAATGCAAAGCATGATAATTCCAAGTAAACATTGCCCAGAGTTTTTTACAATCATGATGCTAAAAACTAGCCTCCTTATTTCCACAACTCTCTCATCAAAATTTTGTTCACTAATCCTTCAGTTTTGCTCTTGTCAGTATAAACAAAAAGATTGACAAGGCACTCTGGTGGCTTTTTCTCTGCTCTGATTGCTTTCATCCAGGAGAACTGACTCATCCAAACTCTGCTGTACTGATTCCCAGGTCTTCACACTTCTAGGTCCCTCCTCCTTTAGTGGCCACTTAATCAGTATATTCTCCTTATCTTCATCTCTGATTGTGGCAGTAACTCTTTTTGCTTGTGTGAGACAATACACTGCCAGCTTTGAGGAGAAAGGGAGATTTAAAGAGAGATTTTTTTGTCTTTCAGTTCCAAAGAAGAGATACAGCGCATTTTGGCAGAAAAAGCATGGCATGCTGCAAAAGTTGGAGGCAGCTTAGGTCTCTGCAGACATCATGGAGACCGAGAGAGCAAGCTGCAGACTGCTAGAGCAGACTACTTGTGGAAGCACAGTGAGACTAACCAACTTCAAAGTCAGCCTCCTCTGACATATTTTCCTTCCTAAAGTTGCAACAACCTTCTAAAACATCAGCTAAGGATTCAAACACATGAACCTGTGGTTGAAAACTCACATTAAAAACCATTATGCTGCTCTTTTCTCTATGATGCCCCAGAGTTTTGTCTATTGTGTTCTATTATTTGTTAAAAACTTTAGATCATATTTTTGTGCCTAAATCTGAATGTCCGTTCTGCCTCTTACCAGTGGTATAACCTTAGTGTAACCTGCATCCTCTTAGTCTTATGTTCTGCAATATTAATATGTGTTCCTGCTGTTCATAGGAAAGGAACTTAATGAGCTAATACTTGTGAATGGCTGACAGCAATGTTTGGCATGTTGATAATACTGTTTCTTTGGTAAATGAATCCAGGTCTGAGAAACATCATTTCTGTGCTAGAATAAATTCACGTTTGTATTTTATGTGCATAAAATATTCACTTAGTCAGAACTTCACATTAGAATCTAAAGCCAGATATGGCATCTTAATCCTCAGATCATAGCAAAACCCTCCTTGGACTACACATGTTGACATCATTATTCATTTCACTTTTGTCATCAGATAGTTAATCTTCCTCTGGAAGACTATACTGTCATGTGACCTCATCTCCTCAGCCCCTCTCTACTCTCCCCAAACTTGACAACCTGGTTCTCTTGCTGCCCTTTGAAGTGATCTTGTTCACGTGTATTTATCTCCTTTCCATTTGCTTTTAAAATGATCAATTAGTATAAGTTTCCACAAACACACTTTCAAAATTTGCAACAATCATACTCTTTCCTCTCCCTTTTGTCATTGTTTCCTAAAAGTATTTATACTTCTTATAAATTGACCCAAAAACTATCATATATTTTAATTATATGTCCTAAATGTATGTGTCACCTTGGTTAATATTCTAAGTGAATTTAAATAAATTTGTCACAACACAGAGAATAGTCTGTGACATAGCTAATAGTCACATTGTAGTAAAAAGAAAAATCATTCCTCAGTAAATCAAGCAATTATCTAGAGTAGATCATATATTCCAAAGCTTTATTCTTTCAGTAAGCCAGGGAAAATATTATGGAAAATTAACAGGAAACATACAAATATTTTGAATGACAACACCTTTACTGAGATGTGAAAATGGACATTAGTAATACTGAAAATTATTTTAACATACATTGTTAAATGGTGTTAAAACATTAAAAATGTTTAAAAAACAAATGTTGGTTGGACTTTGCTAAAATTCTTTTCCACATAGGTTAAGATGATAATGTGGTATTTCAGTTTGGTATTGCATTAATGGATTTATGTATGTTGAGTCATCCTTGCATATCTACAACCACAAGGTTGATAAAGATTTGGCCTATCTGCATTTCAGTATAATAGGGGAAAGATCTTAAGAATCTCCACACATCGCTGAGAGACTAGATTGGGGGAAGAGGGTAGCAATTTTCCTTAATGGTGAACCCAATGACATATTCAGATCCTAGAGAGTACTCAGACACATGACACTAAAGGCAAGCTAGATGAGACTCAGTGGGCTAGACATAGTAAAAAACATGAAATTAGGCGCTTTCCTGCTAGGAAAAAAGATTTTCAGTAACAAAAGGAGGGAGAAGAGATGGGGTAATGAGACATAAATTCATTGTATTCACATATGAAACTCTAAAGGAATAAAATATGCTTAGATAAGTTCCCAACTCTCTCCCTCCATAACTCTAGTAGGTTTCTGATAAGCACCATATACTCTTGCTATAAAATAGACAAAAATACAACTATCTACAAGGTTTTGCAATATTTAAATCACTGTTCAGATTTCTAGTGAAGCTTATAATGTTTAGTTATCATTCCAAATGAAAAGAAAGCCATAGCAAAAATGCATTGAATATACAATTTTGTCTGTCAAAAGAAAGAGTTAGACATGTTCCCCTAGCATGCAATGTCTATCAAGGTATGACAAGTGTAGAGGTCACCCAAACCACATTGTTCGTTATGTTATTCAAGCCTTATTTCAAGAAAAAAGGCAGTGATACTTTCTGAAAATCATGTGAAATCATCTCAAAATATAGAATGAACAAATATATCAAAAATGCATATGGAATATTCACCAGTCAGGATTTGCAGTAATGGAGCCACCTTTATTAACATAGGTAGGTATTGGCCTAAGGAAGAATCATTTTCAAGGGCAATATATGAAACCAGGTATTCAGAAAAAGTTTCTTCATGTTTTCCTAAACAATCTCAAAATACCTTCAAAAAATGACTATTCCACTTTCTATACTTGTGTAGTGTTTTTATAAATGTAGCAAATTCATTGGACTCATATAAATTTCATTTAAATGTATACTGTGAGAATGAATGCATTGCTATTTTTCAAAATCTTTATAATTTGTTTGAGGTTCTTACCTTCAGCATATAATGAAACTTCCCCACTGTGTATGTATGATGGACTTACTTGTATCCCATGACATTTGATTAGAATTTTTCAAATAAAAACAGCAACATCATTTCTTTAGTAATTGTTATACAAAGATAGCAAACTCTCTGTATCTCTTTCACTTCACTACCCTGAAAGTTAGACTTTGTCATGACATTTCACTAGTCTAAATTAATATTTGGCTAAATATGAGGATCATTGTGGGCTGGTTATATGTAAGATCATGTTCTCTATGTTGTCCAAGAAGAGATAAAATCAACCTAAGCAATTATTACTCTTGAATGATTTTACTCAGTTTACAGTCACCTAAAAATACACCTTATCATTTCCTCAATTTAATTTGGTATATTGCAGGCATAATTTAATCAAGTTTAAAGGCATGTTTCGCTGACTTGCAAATGGGAGGTTGTAGATAATTGAGAGAACTCTTCAAACCTGACATCTTCCTTTCCTCTGCTGTGTGTTCTGATGCTTGCTTTCCCACATTGCATTAGGAGGTTAAGAAGATGAATGCTCATTGCTTTTAATCCTCGCCATGATTTATGAGCCTCTTGATATCCTGTCCCTAGAGCAGCTACAACTGTGTGGCTGTTCTGCCTGCTGCTTAAATTACACAGACATCTGCAAAGTAAATTATGAATTGTTGTTCCATAGACCATAACTGAGCATTCTCTTCATCTTGCCTGTAGTATTTTTTTTTTTGATTAGAACAAAGAGCACATATGTGCTCAGCACTTAAGTATTAAGGGAATTTTAAGCTAGCCTGAATGATGTAGCTCCATGTCCTGCATTATGACCTGCTACATAATATCAAAACAGCATGACAAATGAACAGGAAGCCTATGAGGATGTAGGTAAAATAAAATCTAAGGCTGTTTTTTTTTTAAAATCTTTCTGTCTCTTATCTTTATTGAAGGGATATCATCTTAGGCTTACAGAAGGAATATGACCTTTGAATTTAATTGAAAATGTTTCAGAGACTAAAACACGTGTAAAGGACCCTTGGTGCTTAAGTGTTGAAGATTTTAATATTATCTTGTGCCCTGTGACTTTCTAAATTAAAATTCAAACTTAATGTAAAGAAGAAAATTCATGGGAAATGGGGTAGTTTCAAACATTTTCGGAGACTGATATCATTTGTAGTATGCTTGCTTTAATAACCTGAAGACAGATGGGCAATGGATCATCTTTCTTTTGAGTAAAAATCTGGCAGAACCTGTGTTCAAACAGTCATTTTCTTTTGCATTTTCCTTTTTCTGTTTCTGTCCTTGTTATTCTACGTAGATGATGAGTCATAACTCCCAATGACAAGTCCATTGTGAAATCCTAATAGGTATGTCTGAAGTTATTAACCTTTGACAATCACTAAAATTAGATATTTCCCTCCATTTATTTTCTTCAGATGTGCTAATTGCAAACCCAAACAATGTCCTGTCGGGGAGAACTGAACTAACCATTTGCAAGGTGATTTCTACTTATGTCTTGTAAAGTGCATTAAAAATTGTCTAGGAGATTCATTTGTTGAGCCCTGTTGTCAGCTCTGCAGGATGCTGTGAGACCTAAGGAAGCCCCCTCCCCCAAGAGGCTCCCAGCTGAGCAGACTGAGGCTGCTCCTCCCTTCTGCCTGCTTCACCTCACAGCCAGCTCAGAGCTGGTGTTTCCTCAAGGTCAGGACCTGTCACTCATTCCAATGCTCTAAAGGCTGTTTTCTCTTTTCCTTCTTTCTGTTTGCTTGTTATAAAGATAGATCTTATATCTGTTGGCTTCTTTGTCAGTCCACAGTTCATCTCAAACTTTCCAATCTCCAACACAGTCATCTTGTCAGCCTTAACTAAATGAAGTATTGAGAATAAAGAATTTTATCAAGTTAAATCCTTCACTATATGTATATATTGCCTGAAAAATAAATGTGTTGGCTCCTTAAAAATAGATAATACAAGTGATTGTCTTTAAAAAAAATGTATAGACTATGCACTGAGGTACAACTACATCAAACTCCAAAACATCACATTATTATTAAGCTCCATGTTAATGGCAAACAACCATCTTAAACATTCACAGGCTTAAACAACACACATACAAGCACCAACTATTCAGAACATTGTTCTACATTGAAAAGGAACAAGAACAGAGCAACATTAATCTACATAAAATCTCAAAGCACAAAGCCTACACGTGATTTTTAAATGTCTTTAAAGTGTTCTTCCTTTTGTATGTCTGCTCTTTCATACTTATTTGCCAAAAATTCTCATGTTTAATAAACATTAAATTCAGTAAATCTCTAACTGGCTTAAAATTCAAAGACATAAAACAGCAGTAAAGAAGTTCTTGTCATTTACATATTGACAAGTGATTTTCTACATATTTTCTCCAGTTCTCATTATTATCCAGTTCAGATGTCAGCTGTCTGTGTTCTCACAAAATCACAGACACAAGAAATGTCCATTTTACTCATGTTTCTGGTATTTGAACTAAAAAATATTCTACAATTATTCAATAAGTGCTCTTTGAACATATTAATAATTTATGATTCCTTTTTTTGGTTTTCTTTCTTCTTTCTCTTTGGCATGATATGAAATGAAATGAACCTGATTAGTCTAAGGAAAAAATAAAAGTGAAAAGTCAGGAAACAATACACAAGTTTTATGGAATATTTTGAAGGAAGGTTCTGGTATGCACTCTTCTAAAATCATGATCTCCAAATTTCTCTACATAAAATTATTGATGTATTTTTTCTGTATCATGTTTAGTCACAGCATAGTGAATCAAGAACATTTGAAAACATATATTTTTCTTCTGTAATTTGAGAATTTAAGTGTTCAAGTATCTAATAGAGCTTGAAAGGAGAAGATGACTGCATGTCTCAACTGAGGTGAGACATTCAATTCACTTGTAGCACACTCACCTACCATCTTGAAGCTCTGGGTTTGATCCTCATCACTCTCACAGTTCACTTGTATTGTTGCTGCTAAAATCATGACAAACAGCTTATGGGAATGGGCTCGTTCTCTGTTGATAGTATAGTTCCTTGTTCAGCTTGGCAGGAATGTTCAAACTAAAACCAAGATTCAGGGGAAATGGCCACACCATATCCACATTGAATGAGGAACAATCCTTTCTTGCCAGACCAGTATGTTTGTCCAAGTATACAAAATGATACCTCTTTTCTTATAGAGTTCCCATTTTATTCACCCATCTGAGGACTAGTCCCACCCACCACAGGCTAGCTGGGTCTTCCCCATCAACTAGGCAATCTCCTGCAGATTTGCTCTTGGCTTAACTCAACTATGGATTCTCTATTATTGTGCCCAGAGCTCAAACCCTCTACAGTCAAGTTGACATATGTGTCTATGACACCTCATCCCTTGTCAACTTGACCCCAAAACATATTACATTCATCTTGTCCCAAAGGTGTTGAATTTATCTTATAATATAAACACATTTAATTTCATTAATTCTAAAAGTCCAAAATCTCATAACTTAAGATCCTGTCAAATCAAATCACGCTAAATACTTCAGCACAGATAAGTCATTGAAATGGAAGTATTAAGACACAATGAGTAAATATCAAGTTAAGACTAAAGTCCAGCCAGTTGAATACTGCATCCTATAAAAGCTTCTGGGTAATCCCAGTCCCTCTTCGAAGTTGCTCAAAGTAGCAAGAGCAAAATTTCTCTGGACAAACATGAATTTCCACTCATTTCAACAATTCTTCTTGGCACATGTTCCATATTGTCATTGGCATCTCTAATTTGTCATTTTCACTTCTCTATGGCAAACCAGGTTTTAACTCCGCAGCACAAAATGCCATTTTTGGACCTCTCTGCGAGCTTCCTGCCACATACTGCCTAGGTACCGCCATTTTCTGAAACCTTGGAGGAGGTATCCATGTCTTCCTCTCTCTTTAATCTCTGATACCTCTAAAACAAGCACCACGTGGATGATGTTGCAAAGTTATACTACAACCTCCAGGTGAAGATAAGCTTCCCAGAATTGCAAGCTGAATTATCTTTTCTATTTTGACTCCTGGAAGAATCTCTATGTTGGGCAAAAACTCAACACAGTGCTAGTCATTTCTTCCACCATGCCATTGCAAAGCATAGGTTTTCCTTCAATGATGTTCATTTCTCTGACAACAGCAATTGTTTTGTTCTCTGCCCTTTACTCAATCAAAGCTTCAAAGCTGCCAGCAGAGCTCTCGTTTATCAAGCAAAGCAGTCTATCATAAAGGTTGCCAAGTCCATGTTCCCTTCATAACAAACTAGGCCCAAACAACTTACAATTCTCTAGCACCTCTATTCTCCGAATAGCTCATTAAACTTTGCAGATGGTATTTGTAATACATCATCCCAAACTCTTCCAACATTGCAAAGTTCTCCAACAAAACTGTTTATATCCACAAAGTACATCAAGCCAGATTTATCAGCAATGCCCCCTTCTCTGGTTCAAAATTTTGTACAGGTTGCAGTTAGCCTGCATGGTTGATGAAAAAAAAAAAACATCAAACAGCGTAAAGGAAGTAGGGGTTTAATATTCCTTTATGACCCCTGGTTGCAGTTCTTTATGCGCCTTGGCAGTAGAGTACTGAGCAATATCAGAATCCATGGAACTAGCTACTCAGTCACCACATAACAACAGAGAGAGGAACAATCATTACTTGCCAGACCAGCATGTCTGGCAAGTATACAAAAGGATCCCACTCTCAAACAGCTCCCTTCATTTTATTCACTTGCCTGGAAACTAGTCCCACGCACCATGAGCTGGATTAGTCCAACTAGACAATTACCTGCAGATTCACAGGAATATGCCCAGAACTCAAAGCCTCCACCATCAAGTTGACACCTGTATCTAACTATGACAATCATCATCATAATACTATTAGCAGATATTATTAGAAATTTCTGTTATTACCATATTATTCTTACTTACATATGCAAAACATTTAGCTTAAAACAATAATGGGATTTGTAAGAAGGACAACTTGACAATCAGAAATTAAATTATAATTACTTATACATACATAATAAATATGCATATATACACCCAATATATAGTGAATTCAAATGCCAAACTTAGTCAAGTATAAAATATTTAACAATTAATACATATTTTCTATAATTTAAAGTGTCTGAAGTATAAATTCAAGCATCTTTCCATATGTAAGTTTTGAATATTAAAGAAACAGTTAATGGAACAAACAGGTGACTAGGAAGGATATGTATTAACATTTGAACTCTAAAAGGGTGAGTTTCATTTCAAACGTAAACTCATTCTGGAAACATTAATTTAATTTCTGCACCATTTCTATTCAGATTGACAGTTGAAATGACTTGATATGATAAATCTAGGTTAAAGTAGACCATGTTTTGAATTAGCTAATCTCATAAAAAGATAACTAAAAATAAAAAATCTTTACTTTGTACTTATTAAATATAGCCATGCAGGGAGAATTTGGACAAATATCACAGTCGGATCCATAAAGCCATCTCAGTTTAATTACTTGCCTGCCTTATCGCTTTAACCTTTTCCTTCTGAGCTGTTACAGTAATGGTTAATCTTAATTGATCACTGATTAGGAACTGAGAATACCAAGCTTGTTTTGACTGCAGCCTAAGAATAGATTCCAACACTACCAGATGGGAATGTCAGCGGAGCACTGTAATTACTGTGTCCATGAAGGTTAACTGTAAGTGTTTAAATATCATGCATAGATTCCTACATTCCACAAAAGAAAGCAGCTCACAATGTCAGCAAAGAAGCAATTGAACTGAGCCATATTAATATTAAATAAAGATAAGAAAATTAGAGAGTCCATCTTCCTGACTCTTGTATAAAAACTTCATCTGATATTTGCCATTAAAATGAGAGACATCCAATTCATAAAAATGATATTGCTAATTAAGAGAGTTGTAAAGGGTACATAAATATAACATCTACAAAGAACGGTATCTATGTCCTTTGGGAGACAGGTGACCACTCTATTTTCTCAAATTTACATGTAAATTGAAAACAAAGAAGAAAAATATGAAAAAGAGAAAAACCGAGTACTCGTCAAAGACAATTATTGTTTAAATGCCCTGGTTTCATAGTGCTTATGACAACATTTTGTCAACACATAAATATTTTAATATTCTAATTTATGGTAAAATGAATATTCTGATTTAAATGGAATTTAATCAAAGCATCACAAATAAAATCATTTTGTGATGATTTTTGGAAACTCAGAAGCTCATAATTTAAGAAAATTTCCCCTACCTTTAAAAAGGTTATCATCATTTGAAGGTCCAGAGCGCTATTGAGATCAAGTTGGCTATATTTCCCAGCAGAATGAACCAGTCTCGCAGAACTAGAAGGATAAATATGCATAAAACATGAATGTAAAAATTCTACAACTATACATTTAGTTGATTTTGTTATTTAATTAAAAGTGCCCACTACATTATAGAGAGATGTGTACAGTGTACAGCCAATTTACTCTATTAATACCTTGCACTAGTGTCCTGACCACAACTTTTGGTACATTGCAGCTGATAGACCCTAAGGAACAAATATTGTTACATTATTATTGCTTTTTATCTCCCACAGTTATTTGTTCACATTACATATACATGTGTGTTGTATGCCTGTCTATGTATTATGCATACTTTTATATGAGTGAGCTCATACCTGTGGAGAATGCATGAGTATGTGCATGCATGTGAAAGTCCAAGGTTCACCTAATCTTGCTAACCAGTCAGTAGGACTCCTCTGTCTTTGCCTTCTAAGAAAGGAATTCTAGGCAGGACCTTCCTTTCTTCCAAGAGGCATTTGCATGACTTCAAGGAATTAAAAGCTTAGATTTCACACTTATATGTCAAGTGCTTCAAATGCAGATTACTTCCCAGTCTCCTATCCCACAATTTGGGTTTTTTCATGCTTGTATACTCACACTGTCCTTAATCATATGTCCTAATCCCCTGGGGACACTGACAGTTTGAGACTTTCCATTAATTTAATGGTCATGAGAGTGTAGAATAGTAAAGGTCATATTTTGCATCCTGTTGAAATATCAAAATTTTCTTAAATTAATACCTGAAACTCTAAAAAATTAATGAAAAAAATTAATCAAGTAACAAGTTCATTTAATATAGGTAAATAAATCATAATAAATCTACAGGCTAGAGTTAGCAGAAAGGGAATCATTCTAGATAAATTATAATCAGAGTACTGATAGATGTTAATCAATTTTTAATACAATAAATAGAGAATATAGAGAAACTAAATGTTGCAGTCAGCCTGCATGGTTGCCAGTAAGTGACTATCAAACAGCTTAAGGGAACAAGGGGTTCATTCCCTTACTGACAGTCTGGTTACAGTTCTTAGTCTAGCTTGATGGGAGAACACGCACCAACACCAGGGTTGAGGGAACTGGCTACACAATCACCACATAACAGCTGAGAGAGGGACAATCTTGACCTGCCAGACCAGCATGTCTGGCGAAGAATACAGAGAATGCCAACTCTCTCAACCACTCTCTGTGATTTATCCAGGGCCTAATCTCACCCACCATGAGCTGGGCCTTCCCCATCAGCTAGACAATTTCCTGCAGGTTTGCTCTGGCCTTAACTATCAATCTCTACAACTGTGCCCAGAGCTCAAACCCTCAATAGTCAAGTTGACACCTGTGCTTAACTTTGACACTAAACTTTACTAATAATCTGTAGGTGATAAATTATTTCCAAAAACTGAAATGCAGAAATTTTAAATATTCATTTTAACCATTGAATTATTATGGTAATGGATATCAATTTGCAGGCCAAATAAATGTTATACTATTAACATTAAAATGAGAAATAAATGCCCAAGTAATGATAGCTTTTTCAAGGGCATGGTTAAAGTGTAATTGAATTGATATTTTTCTTGTGGTTGTTGCAAGTAAATAGTACTAAAGGCATGTGTTCACACAGCCATATCATTAAAGCAACAGAAATTTACAGTCTTCAAGTCCTAAGTCTGAAATCCAGGGCTTGAGGTACAGCTCTGCAGTGGGCTGATTGTTTATCATGTCTCAAGTCATCAGTGGTATGTCTAAGACCTCCAAAACAAAAAAAGAAAAAAAGGAACATCAATATATAACTTAAATAGCTGAAAAGGTAGGTATGTTGGCTCATGCCCATAATCAAAGCAGAGGAAAGCTGTGTTTGAGGTCAGTCTCAATTAACTCATTTAGAAGATCTAAAATCAGTATGACTGTGAAAAGTCTAAACCTAACATAGCTGTTCTCATTTCAGAGGGCTTGTAGAGGAAATCATTACTTCTTCTGTCTTCTACAGGCACTCACAAGCTTTCCTTCTTGATCACATCATTTTAAAACTAAGACTAGCATCTTTCTTCCTTCACCATTGACGTCTCCTATGCCTAATCCTTTCCATTGTTTTAGGTATAGGGATGTGAGAAATTTTATTATGGTTGCATCTTGATCATTCAAAAATTTTCCCTAAATCAGCATCTTTTTCCAAATATCTTCTACAAGACTTTTCTCCATGTAAAGTAACATTGGTGTGTTTCAAAGTCAAAGCTGCCTTTGAGTAGTTACTCTTCAGTCTATTAAAGTTCATATTATAGGTATCCTTTTGAAGTCAATTAGAGAATGTATTATGATAAAAACCAATTTCCTGAGGAGTTCTACTATAAATTATCATGTATAGTATAAGTAATATAAAAATAAAGACATATATAATAAAAAAATTATAAAATATTGCATGAGAGCATAATATGATAACATTATTAACTTGCATAGAAAGGAATGGCTACTGCTTAAATACAAAAACACTACCATCCCATCCTCATAATTTGGGACCATTGAAACTTTAAATGCTGACTTAAGGTAATAAAAAACTTAAAAAAAAAAGTCATTCTATACCTCCATAATACTTCAAAAGATACCACCCCTAGGAAAAAATGCAAGGAATACTTTCTAAATTTTAAAGCATACTAATAGAATATTCTGATTGTATCAGCCATCTCTTTTGTTTGGAGTTTCCAAAGCACATCACATTAATAAAGATTCAAGGTTTTCACAACAATATCCACTAGAGTTTAAATTATCATATTTGTTAATAATATCTTGATCAGTCCATGGAACTAAAGGACTTAGTATTGAGTTACTTTCAGGCAACCATTATGCAGAAAGCATAGCACCTTCTATGCAATGAAAATGAGAAAATAAATAAATCATGCCACCAAGTGTAAAATATCTAAACCAAAGTCAATTTTTCACTAGGCATAATGGGTAAAAATCCCTTATTTAAAAATCAGGGAAAAAGTTTGGAGCAGTTGAATATACAAAGTTAAAATTCACAGGAGTTAGGTATAATATGGTTATATATTAAAAGAAATTAAAAGGCATTTGTAAAATAGACTTAGATCTCAATATAGATGAAATGGTTGAAAGATAAACTCATGAAAGTAAAATATTACATAATTTCAAAGTAATCTTTTTAAGTTCTTAAGAGTATTTGTCTCAAAATGCTTGACAATTACAGATGGCTTTATTCTACATAAAAATTAAGTGTTTTTTTTTTTTTTTCCTTTCTGCCTGGGATGCTTGCAGTCCAGGGAGAACACACTGCTCCTCAGGTAAACCTCCCAGCCCACTCCAAGGCCCAAGGTCTCCCACTCCACCAAGCTCCTCCCACCAGATAGCCAGAGCAGGACCCACTCCGCTCCAGACTAAGGAGGCCCACTAGGCCACACCCCAACATCTAGCAGCTCTGCCCTTTCTGCCCAGGACACTCACTGTTTGGGGAGGACACACTGCTCCTCAGAATTCAACAGAATCCAAAGAAAACCCAAGCAAAGCTCTAGGGGACAAATGCCATTCATCTGAAGTTCTCTAAAATCATCCTATCACATGGGAGAGATTCTTTACATCCAGCTCAAAGTAAATGCCTTTTTACCATCCTGTACCTTCAGAACTATGTCATTCACCCTAACATATCACCAAGGTACTAAATCATAAAATTGCATTACCATACTAATATTCACCCCCTGTCCACTAAACCTAACTTAATTGATGTACTGACAGCTAACAGCCTAGGAAATAACAATAACAACTGAAAAACGTACCCAACTCCAAGGCAAGCACTAGAAATAACTGCCCGAGAGTAGCAATACCAACTAAATCAATTCAGTCAAAAACACATAGAAACTGAAAGGTCTTAAGAGACAAAAAAAATAATGCCCCAGTCAAAGTGCAGATCCATGAGAAACAAAACCCAAAATCAATCTCCCACCAAAAGAATTAACCCCATAATGATGGATTCCAACCAGAACAAATTCACAGAAAATAGCTAAGAAAGCCAGACCCAAAATAATGACTTTCAAAGCATGATCATTACCATGATCAATACTATGAAAGAATAAATCTGGGAGGAGTTAAATAACCACATCAACCACTTCGAATAGGAACGCAACAGACACTTGGAGGAGTTGAGAAAAACAGTTCAAGAAACAAAAATAGGCATAGAGCAGTTAAAACAGTCTCAGGCAGAGTTGAAAATTGAACTAAAAGACAAGTTATCTTCAACCCACAACTCAACAGAGTTTTATCAGCAGAACTAATGAAGTACAAAATGGAATTTCAGATTTTGAAGACAAAGTAAAAGAATTAACCAGCCAATGGAAGAGGTAGTTAAAGCCAACAAGATACTTGAGAGAAATATTCAAGAATTATGAGACACTCTGAAAAAGCCTAACATGCGCATTCCTGGAATACCAGATCAAGAATCTCAAAATATCACACCTGAGGAAATTTTTCAAATTATCATAAAGGAAAATCTTCCTCATCTAAAGTAAGAGAGGCCCATCCAAATACAAGAGACATTCTGCACCCCAGATATGACCAAAATAGTCATATTTTGGCCATGGGAAATAATAGTCAAAAAACTCCACATTCAAGATGAAAAAAAGGGATGTGAGCTCCAAGGGAAAAGAAGTCACTTTTAAAGGTAAACCTATTAAATAACAAATGACTTTTCACAGGAAGTAGTAAAAGCAAGAAGATCTTGCAGAGATGTATTTCAAGTATTGAATGAACAAACATGTCAACCCAGGCTGATATACCCCACAAAACTATCTGTCATGATCGAGGGGAAAAAAAAGTTTTCCAGCACAAAGACAACTTCAAGGCTACATATCTACCAAATGAGGCCTTCAAAAAATGCCAGAAAAGATACCCAAGCTTGAATAAATGAACAAGCATATACAAGAGGACAGAAGGGAAATATAATACCACCAAAACCTAAAAGCCAAATAATACACTTACAAAAGCCACTAAACATAAAAAGTGTCCGGAATTAAAAGTAATTTCTCCATTATAACATTAAATGCCAATGGAATTAACTCATCAATCATAAGATACAGATTACAAACTTGGATTAAAAATCATAACCCATCAATCTGCTGCCTTCAGGAAACTCTTCTCACCACAAAAGATAGGCACATCCTAAAAATAAAATGCTGGTCCAAAATTTTGCATGCTAACGGAACCAGAAAACAGGCAAAGGTAGCAATTATGTTATCAAACAAAGTGTACTTCAAACCAAAAAAAATCATAAGACACAAATGGATTTTAGTCACAGGTACAATTCACCAAGAAGATTTCACAATACTGAACATATATGCACCTAATACGGGCTCCTCCACATTCATTAATCAAATGTTACAGTGTCTACAGCGAGAAATAAATCGCAAAATGATAATTCTTAGGGATTTCAATACTGCATTATCAATGTGGGATAGATCAACAAGTCAAAAACTCAACAGAGACACATTGGAACTTAATCAAACCCTTACTGAAATGGACCTTACAATTCTTTATTGAA
Source organism: Typhlomys cinereus (assembly GCA_023101885.1). Lineage (NCBI taxonomy): Eukaryota > Metazoa > Chordata > Mammalia > Rodentia > Platacanthomyidae > Typhlomys > Typhlomys cinereus. The sequence goes on along the minus strand of JALPQD010000007.1, from coordinate 12,168,019 downwards.
TTTTCATTCATGCACTAAAGAATACACATTTTTATCAGCAGCACACAGAACTTTCTGAAAAATAGACCACATATTGGGCCACAAAATGAATCTCCACATATATAGAAAAGTTGAAATTCTAGCCTGTACCCTATCAGACCACCATGGTTTGAAGCTTGACATCCACAACACAACAAACAACAGAAAATACACTAATTCCTGGAAACTAAACACTATGATGCTGAATGAGAATTGGATTCGGGAAGAAATTTATCAAGTAAACAGAAGATTTCCTGGAAGTGAAAGATAATGAAAATACAACTTATCAAAATCTTTGGGACACAGTGAAAGCTGTGCTAAGAGGTAAGTTCATACCTCTTAATGTTTACATCAAAAAAAATAGAAACATCAGAAATAAATAACTTAACAATGGAGCTTAAAGCTTTAGAGACACAAGAGCAATCTGATCCCAAAAACAGTAGAAGAGAGGAAATTAACCAAATCAGGGGAGAAATATCTGAAATTGAGATAAGGAAAATGATACAGAGAATCCACCAGTCAAAAACATGGTTCTTTGAAAAAAATCAATAAGATTGATATCCCCCTAGCTAAATTAACCAAAATCAAGAGAGCGAAAACCCAAATTAACAAAATTAGAAATGAAAATGGAGTTATCACTACTGATACCTAAGAAATTCAGAGAATTATAAAGTCATATGTCAAAAACTTATACTCTGTGAAATTTGATAACACAAAAGAAATGGATAAATTCCTTAGTAAGCACAACTTACCTAAATTGTATCAGGATATTTTGAATTATTTAAATATTCCTATAACATATGAGGAAATCGATGAAGTAATCTTGAACCAGATGGATTCAGCACAGAGTTACATCAGACATTTAAGGAACCACTAACACGAATATTCCTTAAACTGTTCCATCAAATAGCAAAGGAAGGAACACTACCAAATTCTTTCTACGAACTAATATCATCTTAATCCCAAAACCTAATAAAGATACAGTTCAAAAAGAAAACTATAGGCTAATCTCTTTGATGAACACAGATGCAAAGATTCACAACAAAGTCTTAGTGATCAAATTGGCTTTATCCCAGTCACACAAGGTTGGTTCAACATACACAAATCAATAAATGTAATTCACCATATAAACCATTCCAAAATCCAAGACCCCATGATACTCTCAATAGATGCAGAAAAAGCTTTTGACAAGATCCAACAGCTTTTTATGATCAAAACCCTGGAGACAGTTGTAATGGAAGGGACTTTTATCAATATAATAAAAGCTGTATACAATAAGCCTACAGCAAGGATTATACTCAATGGGGAAAAACTTGAAGCATTCCTGCTTCAATCAGGAATTAGACAAGGCTGTCCACTCTCAAAACTTCTATTCAGTATTGTACTTGAAGTCTTATCTGAAGCCATAAGAGAAGAAAGAGAGATAAAGGGAATTCAAATCAGCAAGGAAGAAGTCAAGTTATCTTTATTTGCAGATGACATGATCTTATACCTGAGTAATCCCAAAAAGTCTACCAGGAAACTATTGGAACTAAAACAGAAGTTCAGCAGAGAGGCAGGATACAAAGTAAACATACAAAAATCAGTGGCCTTCCTCTATGCTCAGGATGAAAGAAGTGAAAAGCCCTAAGAGAAAAAAATCCCATTTACTATAGCCCCTAAAAAAATGAAATACCTTGGTGTAAATCTAACCAAGGAAGTAAGAGACCTTTACAGTGAAAACTTTAAAACCATAAAGAAAGAAACTGCGGTGAGAGAGAGGTCAGTCACCCATTTGGGAAATGGTTACTTTCTATCTGCCAGACTATACACCCTCCCATTCTGGTAATATCATATCCCATCAGTTGTAAATGATCAGGAAGGAAAGTCTGTGAACTTAACCAGATGTCTCATTACTTACTTGCAGTCCTTGATGGTGGCCTATTTGCTCTGCTGTAACATGGTCCCCTCTCTCCTTGTTACTGCTTTGTCCCTCCTTCCCTATCCCTCCTGTTCATAATCTTTGCAATTACTGTAGGTACTACAGAGGTTTATCTTTGAGTGTCTCTAAGTGGGTTTGGTACTAGGAGCCACCTCTTAGTTCATATGGTGCTTAATTTTCTGTGTCTGGGATACTTCACTCAGTATAATTGTTTCCAATTTCATCCACTTCCCAGCAAATTACATTAATTCATCACTTTTGATGGCTGAGTAGTACTCCATTGTATAGATGTACCACAATTGCCTTATCCACTTGTCAACTCTTGGACATTTGGCTTCATTCCATCACTTTGCTATTGTAAACAGTGCTGCTATGAACATGGTCGTGCTTGTGCTATCGAGGTGAATTTTTGCTGTGTGGGGGGTTATTCCCAAAGTGGAATTGCAGGGTCATATGGCATTTCAATCTTTAATTTCTTTAAGAATCTCCAGACGGCACACCAGAGTGGTTGTATGAGCTTACATTCCCACCAGCAATGTAGGAAAGTTCCCCTCTCTCCACATCCTCTCCAGCAGTTGGTGTTTGTATTGAAGATTTTTGCCATCCTGACTGGGGTGAAATGATATCTCAGGGAAGTTTTAATTTGCATTTCCCTGATAGCTAAGGATGGGAAACATTTTTTAAGACATTTGTTAGACATTTTAATTTCATCCCTGGTAAAGTTTCTTTTAAGTTCCAAGGCCCATTTTTTGATTGGGCCATTGGTTTCCTTGGTGTTTAGTTTTCTAAGTTCTTTGTGCACTCTGGACAGTAGAGCTCTATCAGATATGTGGTTAGTGAAGATTTTCTCCCATTCTGTGGGCCTTTGAGCTCATGTTACAATCTCTTTATCTGAACAGAAGCTCTTTAATTTCACAAGATCCCAACTGTTGAGAGTTGGTAGCAGTGACTGTGCCATTGGATGTCTGTTTAGGAACTGTTGACCTAGCCCAATCAGTTCGAGGGAGTTCCCTACCCTTTCACCTATGGTTTTTATAGTCTCTGGCTTATATCAAGGTCCTTGATCCATTTGGAATTAAGTCTTGTACATGGTGACAAGTACGGGTCCAGCTTTAATCTTCTGCATGTGGAGATCCAGTTTTGCCAGCACCATTTGTTGAAGATGCTGTTCTTCTTCCATTGGATTTTTGGACCCCTTGGTTAAAGACCAAGTGGCTGTAATTTTGTGAGCTTATATCTGGGTCTTCAAACCTTATCCATTGATCTGTGTGTCTATTTTGGAGCCAGTACCAGGCTATTTTTATAACTATCGATTTATAGCATAGACTAAGGTTTTGTATGGTAATACCTCCAGCAGAGTTTTTGTTACTCAGGATTGTCTTTGAATATCCTGGGTCTTTTATACAGATTCATACAAGTTCACACAATTTCAGCCATTTAATCTTTGACAAAGGGGCCCAAAAAATCCACTGGAAAAAGAACAGCATCTTCAGCAAATGGTGCTGGCAAAACTGGATGTCCACCTGCAGAAGATTAAAACTTGACCTGTATTTGTTATCATGCACAAGACTTAATTCCAAATGGATCAAGGACCTCAATATAAGGCCAGAGACTATAAAAACCCCTTCCTCACCGTGGTTTCCTATTTTTATTACATCTACCTTTGCATATACTCTTATAACAAGACTCTAATTTAACATGTTTTTAATCTCTGGCCACGGGGTGACATCCAATACCCATCAGGATGGAGCCAAGGGCATTGCAGGAGCAGCAAAACTGAAACAAAAATCAACAAAACCATAATCCAGAACATCAGAGACTCTATATCAATCACCTGGAACTAGGCCAGCCTAATCTCTCCCCATCCTGAAGCTCAGGAAAATTTGCAGAAGAGGGGGGCGGTAAGATTGTAAGAGCAAAAGGATGGGAGGAGCAAGATACTCCACACAAGTTAGGGTTGAAGTAATCATATTTGGACTTTACATGTCCTGCACAGTGTCCAACACACTATTGACCTCACAAAGTCTAGCATTTGCTAAAGGCACTAGGATACTGAGAAGCAAGGGATTGACAGATACAGTAGTGTTCCTATGCTTAATGGGAACACAGGAAAGGGTTCTGGGAAATGCCACTGGGTCCTTGCATGTCATTGGAGAGGAGGACCCAGAGGAGAGTTTGGCATGCACATTAAAGAATGCTCCAGGGATGGGAGGGGGAGACACTGGGGGATGGGGAGGGAAGGTGGAGGGGATGGGGGTAGAGGGGTATAGGGGGTTGGAGGGAGGGGGGGACCGGTGTTCCTGTTAAGTTTGTATGAGTGGAAATAAAAAAAACGAATTAAAAAATAATGAACTATAATTTAAATTTGCCTCTGTAGTGGGAAGAGGAGAAGGAGGTAGAGTTGCTTACAGCTGATAGTGGAAGACAGGGAACTGCCAAGGACAGGGAAAAAGCTGCAGGAGGCAGGGCTTGATTTCAGGGACAGGCATCTGGAGGTCTGTCTCTGTGGAAATTATCATGGAGGTTTTGTGAAAGACAAATGATAGAATCACCATAAGATCCTACTGTACCTGTCCTATGGCTATGCCTTAAGCCTACTACAGCATACTAGATAGAGGTAGCATATCCATGCTCATTGCTGCACTATTCACAATAGCTAGGACATAGAAGTAGCCTAGAATCTATTAAAAGACAAATATATGCATGAAATGAACTTATTTAGCTATGAAGAAAAGTGAAATTATAACATTTGTAAGAAAATGGATGGAACTGGAGATCATTATATTAAGCCATATAAGACACACATCACATGTTTTCTGCCATGTTCTGTTTATATGACATGTAAGAAGTCGGAGGATAAAGAGAGGGAAGGAAGAGTTCTGAAAGAGATAGGGAAAATGAGAAAGAGGCAATGGAATATTTATGTCATGAAGAAAACAGGCAAAAGTAAGGGAAATGTGGGGAGGGGCAAAGGAGAACAGTAAAAGGTAAACAATGGCAAAGTATAATCCTGTGTGTGTATCAATATATTTAACTAAAACCATTACTTACTTTTGGTAAAAGTTCAATAAAGTTTTCTGAGAAAAGAGAAAAAAAAAGAAAGTGGATTCATTAGAATTCAGTAGAATTCATGTTAAAGAGATGGGAGTAATATTTATCACCTTCACTACATTTCCTTTGGGGTGAGAGCTGAGTCAATCTGGGCCCTATAAACTGCACTGTGCATTTTCTACTTACTGCTTGCCATCTTACTTTGAATACAGTAGGAATCATTAACGTATAACGTGGACTATTATGGACTGACTCAATCATAAACACCACAGAATAAAGCAATTGCATAAATACCTATAGCCGCGTCTTTCTCTGTCACTTTACTTCTCTGTATCATTCACTTTATTTTCTCAAGTTTCAAACCTATTAGGATGGTCTTGCTCATTGGTAGGGCCTTTCACTATCCCATGACTATTGTGACTCAGTGCTTATGGTGCTACATGACACGTAGGACCTTATTACTATGCTTAGTTTTCTTGCATTTAAAATTTTTATCCAAATAACTGTTTCTTCAGGGTTAAGTCAAATACCAAATTTTTTTGTTTTTAAACATTGCTAGTGTCTTCTGTGCCTGTTTATTTGAACATTTTCTTTTTTTCTGGACATCTACTTTGTCTGGTTTACATCCTTGGATAAAATGGCATTGTTACATTTCAAGACTGTATATATACTGCCCTTGAGACAGCTTGCTTCAGTGTCCAGCTAAGGCTGACAACACCCCCCGCTTTAAAACTCTGTGTGTACTACTTCTATTTTAAAGACAGTTTTAAACTTTTTTCATATCTTAGAACAGCTTAAAAATAGTTATCTATTTTTCAAGCCTTATATTGAATGCAGGTTCATTTGTAACTAATCTCATTTAATTTCTAAATCACATACAATATCTTTCCCTTAGGAACACCACTTTTTGCACGTTTTTAATAATTTCTCTCAATCTTAATATTTCCCACTAATGTTTTTATTATGTAGCATTAGATATATACTTTATTCATAAGTATCATTCATGTATTTTTCTCTTTATTTGGCATTTTTCAGATAATTTATTATGTTTCTGTAATAATTAATCTTGGTCATCAACTTGACTACAACTGGTGTTAACTAGCAGATTAGCTGTAAAATCACTTGGAGAGCTTATCTGGAGCAACATATTTGCAGCATAAAGACCAACCCTAAATCTGTAACATCCCTTAATGGTCCCTCCAGCCAGTGTTTCAAACGCTTCACATTCAAGCCAAAACAGTACTGATTTGAGCAAATCTGAACTGTTTTTTTTTATTTAGCATTTTTTATTACTATTTCTGCTCATACAAACTTAATAGGTACAACACTTCCCTTTCTCCCTTCTCCTCCCCCCAAACCCCCTGCTCCACCTCCCCTCACCCTTCCCTCCCCATCCCCCAGTACCCCCCCAATCCCCAGAGAATCCCTTAATGTGCATGCCAGACTCTCCTCTGGGCCCTCCTCTCTGATAACGTACAAGGACCCAGTGGCATTTCCCTGAACCCTTTCCGGTGTTCCCCTTAAGCATAGGAACACTATTGTGGCTGTCAATCCCTTGCCTCCAAGGATCTTGGTGCCTTTAGCAGATGCTAAACTTTGTGAGGTCAATAGTGTGTTGGACATTGCGAAGGGTATGCAAAGTCCAATTATGATTGCTTCAGCCCTAACTTGTGTGGCGTATCTTGCAAATCATTGCTCCTCCCATCCTTTTGCTCTTACACTCTTACCGCCCCCTCTTCTGCAAATTTCCCTGAGCTTCAGGATGGGGAGAGAATAGTCTGGCCTAGTTCTAAGTGGTTGATATAGAGTCTCTGAAGTTCTGGATTGTGGTTTGTTGATTTTCTTTTGCAGTTTTGCTGCTCCTGCAATGCCCTTCACTCCATCCTGATGGGCATTGTATGTCACCCCCTGGCCAGAGACAAAAAGTTGTTAAACTGGAGTCTCCTTATAAGAGCACATTCAAGAGTAGATGTAATAAAAGTAGGAAACCACAGTGAGGGAGGGGTCAATCACCCATTTGCAAAATGGTTACTTTTTATCTGCCAGACTATATGCCATCCCCTTCTGGTGAGATCATACCCCCTCAGTTGTAAATGATCAGGAACGAACGTCTGTGAACTTAACCAGATGTCTCATTACTTACTTGCAGTCCTTGATGGAGGCCTATTTTCTCTGCTGTAACATGGTCCCCTCTCGCCTTGTTTCTGTGTGGCCCTCCAACCCCATCCCTCCTGTTCATAATCCTTGCAATTACTGTAGGTATTACATAGATTTATCTTTGAGTGTCTCAAGGTGGGCTGGGTTTGGTACTAGGAGCCACCTATTAGGGAGTACATACGGCGCTTAATTTTCTGGGTCTGGGATACTTCACTCATAATTGTTTCTAATGACATCCATTTCCCAGTAAATTCCAGTAATTCATCATTTTTGATGGCTGAGTAGTACTCCATTGTATAGATGTACCACAGTTTCCTTATCCACTCGTCAACTGTTCAGGTGCTTTTTAACTCCCTAGGTTGCAGCATTCCATGTGCATTTGTGAATGTACACTGTGGGGTTGTTCCAGTGTGGGTATCCAGAGTGTTCATCTAATAGTTGTCTTGTGAATGGTGGCAGGTCAATAGCAAGAAAATGAGCATGTTCACTTTCTATCTAAGTGATGAGCCAGGTCAAGGAAGTCTGGCAGGAGTAATTCTACCCTGGGGAAGATTGAAAGTCTTGAGTTTCTTCAGGCCTCCTTCTGTTCGGAACAAACACACTCACATTCAGAAGTAACATCTGCTTTACTGAATGCACTGATTCAGATGGTAAATGTATCCACAGGCATCCTCAAAGCAGACACCCCCTCCCAAGAATGTCTAACTATATTTCTAGGCATTTACTTGTCCTTTCAAGTTAACAGACAAAATGAACCACCACTGTCTTTTTTCATAAAGGAAGTACATTAGAGACATGGAACACTTTATCTCTGTCAGCCTGTGGTCAAAGACAGATGCGAAGGTGGGCCCAGCTTTATTGAAAGGCAACCTCTGCTCCAAGAGGTAATGGCAGTGAGGTTCAGCTTGAAAGAGCCCTCTGCAGACATACAGTCTGTGGACGGTCAAACCCGTCACCTAGGCAACTTCTAGCCACAGCACCAAGGGACAGTTCCAAGATAAAGGAGGTCAGCATGGGATGAAATCAAGCCGTGAGGACTCAAGGTGCTCCATCCGTGGCAATAAGGGAACACTTTGCTTTAGCGTTTTGCCATTGTTGTTTTAAACTGCTATGAACAATGAATGAACAGCAATGAATGTTGCTGAAGTTGCAACATATGTGGATTTCTTTAAAGGAAAATTCAAGAAAAAATGGAATAAGTAACTCCTTCCAAAGGAATGATCTTTCAGAAATAAGATTACTGGTCGTTGTACAATGATCATTTTGAAAATAGTTTATCTTTAGGAAAAATATTGAAGCAAAAGAAACACTGAGAATACACACACACACACACACACACACACACACACACACACATGCTTTAAATTTTGGTCCTAATTTTGCTGTTGTACATACCAACAAACTGAATCAACCTGAACTCATTTAAAAGAAAAAGCAGAAAATCATCTTAAATTCTACTAGTATATTGGTTTCAAATGTTTTCAGAAGGGCATAGTTTAAATATACCCAATATTTTGCTGAATATGCAGAATTATTCTTTCTTTGAAGGCATTGGTCCAGTAAAAACTACCAAACCTCAATAAAATATTGCTTGCCAAGTGTGGACTTTTAAGTACTGTATAAATTCAAGTGACCAGCAGTGGCATTGTTCAATTCAGATTCCACTTCAGAAACAGCTAAATGGATTTTTAAAACAATGTTGACTTTGACACTGATGACAAAATTTTAAAAAAAAACTTTAAAATTCAAAGTTTTATAGCAAAGAAAAAACAGTAGTTATATGATCTTGATACATAAAGACATACAAATTATATATATAAGTAAAATTAGCCAATAAAAAATTAAATGGAGTAGTAAAAAAGGAGGTAGTCCATCTGCAATAGTTGCTCATGTTTTGCAGGGAAATGTGTCTACTTGAAATCTAACTCACACTATCATGTCCAGAGAGCTATTGAAAGGTGTGTGTCCTCCAATGAAGGAAAACATGTGGAGACCAAAATAGAAAAAACGCTGACCTGGAAGCATCTAGCCCCCAATTCTCTAAAGTCTCCCTTGGAGCTTCTGTCATGACTAACTGTGCAAAGTTAATCTTGAAGACTCACATAGTATGTGGAATGTAGGCAACTAAACAAACCTAAAATTCTTAAGGCATCCTGAGAATAGGTGACATCAAGATTATGTCCTTTCTAGTACTAAACATTATAGGCAGAGGTCAATATCTCAGGTGCTTTGAGAGGCACATGAAATCTCACTAAATAATAATAATAAATAAATAAATAAATAAATACGACAAGGTAGAAGATAGGAAAGAATGCTTTGTGAGACACAAGCTGTCTGAATTTCAGATGCCTATTCCAGCATAATTGCTAGTACATAATTGTATAGTTCATGTCTTCTCATGCTTAATTCTTTCTGTTCATGCTAAGTTTAGTGTAATGCAATGATTAATATTGCCAACTTGATAGGAACTAGTATCCCTTAGGAGATGAGACATGTATGTGAAGGAATGTCTTCATTAGTTTAAACATCAGAAAACCTATCCTGTATGTGACACTATTCCACTATTCCAAGGGATCAGGTAACAGACCCAATGCAAGGGGGAAACCAAGCTTTGAATTCATTCTTCTTTCCTTTCAAGCTCTTGCTGCCTGACTTCCCACCATGACCGATTCTACCCTTGATGTGTGAGCCGAAAGAAACTCCTTCTCCCTTAAATCGTTGGTCAGGGTATTTTATCACATAAACAGTAAAATAAGTGAAGAAAGGGGAACTATTTGCAAGACTATTCTGTATTCAGTAGTGGAGTAACAATTTGATTTTCTTTGTTATAGATGAGCTCATATGGTTGGATGATAGATGTTATGTATTTGTCCATATGAAGTTGCTATAACTAAATAAGAAATACTGCAAAATGTGAAAATCTTACATTCAGCCAGAGATGTTTATAGGACACATCTATTGAAAAAAACATACTTTCTAAAGACAAAAATACTTATTTAAAGTCTACTTTGGCTAATTTCTAATTCAGCTCTATTCCTGCTGAATTAAGGTCCTCCTTAATTTGACCACTGGGAAGCATAAAGCTGATTATACACCTAGCTCTGACTGTTAGATCTACAGTATGCTGACTCCAGGTTCCTACTCACCCTAAACATTTCTGATGACTTCTGATTTACAAGTCCTCCAAGGTGAATTGCTATTAACATGACACAGCTAAAACCTGGAACTAATAATCGCCAAAGGGTTAGAAATGATGACAGTTGTCACTGTAAACTTGAAAAGCTCTTTCAGTGTGTTTAAACTGTGATCTCTCTGCACAAGTGAAGAATCAAAAAATTTAAATATTATATAGTAGGTATATCACATATATTACATATTTGTATCATTACACTCAATAATGAATACACAACACAGTAAAAAGACGCTAAGAATATAAAATATATTCAAAGAAATAGAGAAAAATTACTACTATTGGAAATCCTAAAGATTACAATGAAAATTACTAGCTGGACAAATGATAAACAAAGCAAATGGATAGTCACATCTATTTCATCACCTTTCTTATTTTCTGTTCTATTCATGGACTGTGTTTCAAACTCATTTCTTCTGTACTGTGATTCTCTGCTGGGGATGGTTTTGCTTCCTTCTTGAAAGAACTACATGGAATAAGCATGTTCCTGGAAAGACAGTTGCTATACAAGTTACAAAGGAGTGAGAGCTTTCCTTTTGCAACAGTTATTTCAGTTGGCTTAGACTGTCCTGCTCTATGATCCTCATATTTTACTAATCTTTTTTTCCTATGTACTACTACTACTATTGTCATAACGTACCAATCAAAATAAAAGAAACCTTGTAGATTTGAAAAGCAAGAGTTCATAGTTAAGAGACCTGTGTTCTACATATTTCTGAAAGACCTGCTACTTGATCTTGAATAAATTATTAAATCCATCAAGGATTCTGTTTCTCCAAGTAAAAGCTGTGTGATGAGATTTTATCCATGCTTTTTAGGTAAGTAAATAATTCATTAAAGAAACTTCATATTGATGACTCAATAAATAAAGTAGATCAAAGCACAACTACAGCCATCCTGTTGAAGTCTAAGATTTGTTTAGAATTCATGATGGACATAGTACAAATTCATTGGGAAATATCAACAATATTGAGTACTTCTGGGGTATGAAAAATAATAATTTTTTAAGAAATATATTTTAGACTCAAGTTTAAAAGAAGTGCTTTTCATTTAGATTAATAAATTGTCATATACCACATAATGACATTTCAATAATAAACCACAAGCACATAACTTTCATGTAAGATTATAGCAGAATGTAAGATTATGGATTATGACAGACAAAAGGGACAAGAAAGGAGACTGCAGGAAAGACAGAGACAAGTGAGAAGGAGAGAAACAGCAAACACTCTGAAACTTTACCTTAAATTTACAAGAATTAAAAATTAAAAAAAAATGAAAAATTCAAAAGTGTCAAAACTTATGTAGAGTAAGGAAATTTAGGAAGTACTTTTAAACAAAGGTAAAACAGGTGAGTGCTCTAAGCAAAGTATTACAGACAGGCCAAAGTTCCAATATTGGCAGAATAACATTCAAACATTTAATATGACTTAAATGTACTCCATTTATAAATACTCTAATGCTATGTAGTTATATATAAGCATAATATATATGTCACCACTCCTTAAAGAGCAGCTTCCAGTTCAGCGCGCCCCCATTCATGGCCAATGCTCTATCAAAGTGGCCATCTTTTATAAATAACATGCTTTATTGTGTTTTCCATATTTGCATATGCTTGCTTTGTTACAGTTATTTATATTATTCAGTATTGTAGCATATCATACAGATTTGTCCTATAAGAGCAATAGATAACTGCACTGTGATTTTTCTAAAAGAAACGGTGAATGAAAAGTCAATAAATTTATTTGAATATAGAACCCATCCTTAGTAAATCATCAAGAAGTTTAGTGTGACTTAATTGCTGGAACGCTTTATAAAAATACATTCGGTTTGTATGAAGCAAAGCTCTGCTTTGTAGACAGCATTTGCCTGGTCTCCAACTGCACAGTTGTCCTGGTTGAGAAAACTTTTCATCTTGTGTCATTTTGCTTACAAAAAAACGACTAAAACACTCCATGTATGTCTTTACTGTTGAGATCTGACTCTAGGAAATCTAAATAACTTAAAATAGCTATTAAGAAATAGAAAGTGCTCCATAATTTTTAGCAACTGATGTATGCTCTGGTCATTGTGGTGAGCTTCCTGGCAACAGTGGCTTTGTGTCTCCCAGGTGTTCCTTTGTTATCAAAATCTGAGCTAATGTGCACACATATGAACTACCTATCCACTTAAATTTCCTTAATAATTTATAGCCACAGAGATTATCCTTCTGGAATCCATCTTTGCTAAAATTGTGTAGAGTACATAACACATATAAATTTAGACCAAAAAAAGTTCATAGCTGACAATGAAGAGCAAAAACCTCTAAACTAGTACCCGAAAGTTTGATGTGCTTGGGGATCATGAAATATTTTTGTTTATTTTTATTTCAGGTTACTTTGTGAACTTTAAGCCACGTATTCCATTGCTTAGCTCAGCTCTAAATCCACTTGACTGCACAAAGACCTCCCCTTAGCTTCCCTTTATAATGGTTTTTCTGATGTAAATGGCCTCTTATGTGACCTATAGAAAAACACTGCATTTTAAAGAGAATATTCAAAATTCATTAAAGAGATTAACGGCCTAACTCATGGATTTGACCCCCTGGCTGACAAACTAAGGTTTTTTGCTTCTGAATCCTGAAGACCAAATAAGTGTCATATAATATGACCTTGAGACACAGGAATTTTCTTACTGTGCTATTCATAGAAAATGAGCATTAGGAAGGGCTGCAACTTTTTGGAAATATGCACATCGAGCAGACTTTTACAGATAATAGCAACAATATTGGTAAAGAAATGCTTATTATAGTCATTAACTGGGTAAGAACGGTTTGGCTAAATTGTAATATTGTAAAACTATTCCTTGAAGACATCTTAAAATGTAAACGAAGGGAACCTAAATCTATTCCAATTGGCTATAGGCACACTGATGAGGAATCTTCTAGTCAATGTAGGCATCTGGAAAGTCTAGGGAGATTGTCCTGATTGTATAATTGAAATAGGACCACTCATCTCAGAGTGGATGGAGTCATTCCCTGGGTATGTCACTAAACACAGGGAGAAGTTGGTAGGCTTTCAAACAAACAAGCATGCATTATTGGTTATTGCTGTCTGCTTTTGTTATGGATGTAACATAAACACTTCTCCTGGCTCCTGATGCTTGAATAACTCTCTTTCCATGATATATTGCAGCACAGAATTGTGTGTTGCAATAAAACCCCTTGACCCATTAAGATTTTCTTAGCCAGGAATTGATTGCAACGATGAATTACGAAACTAAAAGTGCATAGAAGAAATTAAAATCTTCATAGAATTATGTTTTTAAATTCCAGAAGTAATTTAAGATAGCAGTCCTTTAGGCTATAAGCAAATGCCCAAGTGAGTAGTATGGTTAGGAGTCATTGTTTATGTCAGAGATTTCCAGCCAAGGCACGACTGACATCCTGGTACTTCATAGTGAGCTGCTTTTGGCACATAAGATTTGGCAGTTTGCAATGAGGCAAGAATCCAAAATCTAGATGACCTTTATCACTTTCCTCTCTCAGCTGTGCTATCTGCAACATGCTCATGACCATTAGACTGATATTTTGCAGGCATAAACCTGATCTGCTCTTCACTGTATTGAACACATAATTCATATCTAATTTTTTCTCTGTCCTTCACATATTACCATCTCTACCATAATGTGAAACTCATTTTGCTACAGTATTGCAACAAACATTTTAGCCTTCCTAGTGCTATCATACATTATTTCCTCATCAACTACCTTAAAATTTTGCTTGGCACAATTATTCACAACTTTTGAAAAGATCATGTCTTCTCATCAATACTAAATGCCATCAATAAAATATAAGGCAAGTCTGTAAAGCACCAGCACTACCAGAAATCCAGGACATACAAGTCTATATTATGGGGGGAGGAGGCTACTTTGTACAGTTAGGGATATTCACAGTAGTCCTGACCTCTACCAACTCCCCCCCGTAGTGAAAACTAATATAATATGACACATTAAAACTGTCAAGAGTACTGACAACTATCTGCAAGGGAAGAAGGAAGATTCCATGCTACTTTTTTCTAAACTGACTCCTCTTCTGAGATGAAGCAGGGAAGCTAATAAATCTTATAAAGTTCATAAAAAATTTACAAGTCTTCCCAAACCTTTCCTTGATCATAAACATCTGGAAATGATCGGCAAGGGTTCATTCACTTCCTTGAAGTTGAATGTAAATTGGACAAGATGTATCAATTATGCAGCTTTCTTGAATGATAATCTATGAGGGGTTCATGTAACTGCCTGAGTGTTACACCCGGTGTTGTAAGTAATCCCTCATCCATCTCCAGAATAGTAACTGCAAGAAATTCCTTGTTACACAAAACAAATGTGAATAGAGTCTTTTCACTAATCAATCATTAATGCTTTGAGATGAATAGACATTGATTCCCTTCCTGGGAAAAGTCAAGATTCAAGTAACAAGTAACCACTTGAGAATATTTGGTCCAGTTTCATAGTTATCAAACTATCTTTAGTGATGGTATTGTCCTTTCTAATATATTTATTTTTCCAGTATTTCACATATGAACATAATGAATTTACAATATTTTCACACCTTAATCTCCAATCCCCTACCCCTTCCAATCCCATTACAATTCTTCTTCTTCCTTGCCAGACTCTCTCCTGTTTTCAAGTGTTATCATATTTGTGGCCTACTAGGTTTCATCTGGCTTGTTTTCAGATGTCATCTGGGATGCCTGAGAGCTCGGTGGAACATGAATCTTACAAAATTGGGTACACCATTAACCTTCATCAGTTTCTTAGGAAGCGTGGAATTTCTTGAGATCTTTCCCCTTCCATTAACATTGAAATGTTAATAGGACATTTCCTGTGAAGGTAATAACCATTAACATACATATACATAGATGTAGCCCTCTCATGTCCAGAAGAGGCTGTCCAGTCACACCTCTTCTCTACTTACAGCTCAGTGAATGTGTTTTCATTTTATTTTGTTTTCATGCTTTATATTTTAGATGAATACTTACTGAAAACATTTTCACAATACTAGTTTGTTATATGAATTTATAAGATGTTTTTACATATTAAAATGTTTGAACATAGCCTTGATATGAGTATCATTCTAAACAAAGTAGCAAAAAATCCCACCAACTGACATATTAATTTATTACAGTTTCTGGTATGCAACAAATCAAAAAATTCAATGACAGCACAAATCTAAGAACACATATATGTAGAGATTGCTTAATATATTATCAATGATTTCTAAAATTGAACAAATAGTGGGGGGCTGGAGAAGTGGCTTAGGGGTTAAGCCTCTGCCTTGCAGGCCGAATGTCCTGAGTTCAGATCCTAGACCCCACGTATAGACTCCAGGCGGAAGCAGAGGCGGCCTGCTTTTCTGGTCCTGGTAGGGTGGAGCCTGTGAATCCCGGGGCAGAGTAAACAAGGAGGAGGTGGAGGCGTCCATGGTGGTTCCCGAATTTGTCCGTGGTTCTACACACACATACACACACGTGCATACACGCACAATTAAATAAATAATTTAAAAAATTTTAAAAATGAACAAACAGTGAATCCTATGTTAAAGTTCTATATGATTAATAACTTTTTAAGAAGTACTGCCAGCACACATACTCATTAGTGAATAGGTAAGTTTAATGGTCTCAGGGGATATCTTCTACCCAATCCCACTGCTCTACTTCCCTAACAACAGCCTGGAAACTCCTTCAGAGGCCTTGAAGGAGTCACCACGTCCAGGAAAAGTGTCTCACTCTCTCTCTTTCTCTCTTCCTCTTCCTCTTTCTCCTCCTCCTCTCGTGATTTCTGCTCTCCTGCTTGCTCACACCCTTTTTTATGTTGGCTTCCTCCCTCCCTCCAGTCTATTGATGGTGACTCCCTTCTGCTCTCAGCATCCTCTCTAGCATTAAGCCATCTCTTCTGTTACAGTGCTCTCCCACCTTAAGGTTGACCTGTGATCAACTCTAATAAACTTACATTTTTGAGTCTCTTCCTTGTATTCATTTCTCTTTGTTAATAGGCCCTCATCTAGCTCCCACACATTGTGAGGGCCACTCCTGGTTCCCTTTCTCCCTTTTAACCTAACAGTTGGGGCACCTGTTAGAATAAATATTATTCTTTAAATGCACATTAAGTTGGCTGGAGAGATAGCTCAGGAGTTAACACTCTGTCTCGAAAGCAGCAGATCCAGAGTTCAGATCCCAGGCTCCAAACACTAAGCAGAAACAGCGGTGGCCTGCAAGGCTGACCCTAGTAGGTGGAGCCTAGGAAATGTCAGAGCAAAGCAAGAAGGAGATAGAAACAATCCAGGATGATGTAAAATCAAAAGAGATCCTTCCCTGATCATAGCTGGGTGAGATCAGAGGCTGTGTCTGCATATCAGGAACAGGTGGTTAAGTATTCGGCTATTGCTTGTAACAAATGTGTGGTCATTTAAGGAGTAAGTTATTGGTTTTATTTTTTCAACATTTTTCCAGTTAATAAATGCATGAGCTAATGAAGGTCTGATATAGCAGAAGATTTCCCTGGAGATAGTTTTGAAAACTCTTCCTGTGTTTGCAGACAGCCGACTGGGACCTGTACTTGTCCATAGGCACCGCACTGCCAGGTTGATGTATGGAAACACATGTCAGAGCTTGGTGTAAATATGTGATGTTTACAAACCAAGATACAGATAAGTGGCCAAATAAATGAGGTGCTCCTGAAATTCAATTCCAGAGAGAGTTTGTTCATTTGTCCTTGGGGCTGGATATAAAAGCATGTGTGACCTGTTTGTACACAATCTGTATAGATGTCGTACTTGCCAAGCTTGGAAGCCACAGCCTTTAATCAAAGCAGTCAGGTTATAAAAATTGTAACTCTGAAACAGAACTCAATCTTGGTTTCAAATGACTTTATGATGTCAGCTCAACAACTTGATCATATTGCTTGCCTTGTAAAATGTTAAGACAGCTATCAGACTGTTTTTAATTTACTCTCTTGGACTAGATCCACACTGATTCTTGTTACATTCTGTCAGCGCTATTTCCCTATTGAATGTCAATGAGATGTTCTGTGATTTCTTGTTTTTAAGCCAATATTCCAAATGAGCTACAAAATATGTGTTGATTGACATGGAAAAAGATGCTTATATTTTTCAGCACGGGGAAATTCTATTTGAAATACAGAAATATTTTGCATTATCCCATAAGGATAACTACATCAGTTAATATTTTAAACATACACACACTCATGTACACACACACTCATGTACACACACAAGCACACATGCAAGTAGAACTGATCAAAAATCAAGTCACTAATTAAATGTTTCACAATGAAACTATACAAAATTCATACAAATGTCTACAGTGTTTACTTCTAATTGGGATATAATTTTGACAATTTGAATTTGTTCAGAAGCATTATTAGCTTTTAATAACAGTAGTAGGGAGAAAAAAGAGGAAGGATGTATTTATCATGCTTTGAAAGCAGTTGTTTATACTTTTAATAAAAAATGTAAAGTACTTCCTATGAAGTTTTTAAGCACATAAAGCAAATTATTATATAAGTAATTTTATTCATAAAATTCTAAACCTACAGTACTTTAGAAGAAATGTTACACAATGAAACACAATTATTTGTAAAGGACAATTTTTCTTACAATTACTCTGATGAAGTATAAATGAGATTATATCTACACTTAGATACTCCAAAAGGAAAATGATAAATGCTAATTGTGTTAACTAAATCTATTTTTTTAAACATTTTTTTAAAATCTTTTTTATTATTATTATTTATTATTCAACTGTGCGCATGTGCGTGTGTATGTGTGTGCGCGTGTGTGTCTGTGTGTGTTGTGTGTGTGTCTGTGTATATGTAGAACCACGGACGAATTCGCGAACCACCATGGACGCCTCCACCTCCTTCTGCCCCGGGATTCACAGGCTCCGCCCTACCAGGACCAGAAGTGCAGGCCGCCCCCGCTTCCGCCTGGCGTCTATACGTGGGATCTGGGATCCGAACTCGGGACCTTCCGCCTGCAAGGCGGAGGCTTAACCCCTGAGCCACCTCTCCAGCCCATCTAAATCTATTTTTTAAAGAATTGTCACAGGTGGGCTAAAGAGATGACAGGATAGAGCTAAGGGCGGTGCAGGAGCAGCAAAACTGAAAAAAATCAACAAACCATAATTCAGAACATCAGAGACTCTACATCAACCACCTGGGACCAGGCCAGCCTAATCTCTCCCCATCCTGAAGCTCAGGGAAATTTGCTGAAGAGGGGGCATTAAGATTGTAAGAGCCTAAAGATGGGGAGGAGCAACGATATTCAAGATACTCCATACAAGTTAGGGCCGAAGGAATTATAATAAGACTTTGCATCACCTGCGCAATGACTAACATGCTATTGACCTCCCAAAGTCTAGCATGGATCACAGGCACTATAATCCTCAGAGGCAAGGGATTAAGAGCCACAATAGTGTTTCTATACTAAAGGGGAACACAAAAAAGAGCTCTAGGCAGTGCTACTGAGTCCTTACACCTCATGAGAGAGTAGGACCCAGAGGGAAGTTTGATATTCAGACATTCCAGGGATGGGGGAGGGGGGCAATGAGAGAAAGGTAGGGAGGGGGGAAAGGAAGAAGAAAAGCGGGGAGGGAACAAGGGGATCCAGGGAGGGTTGGAAGGAGGAAGGGGAATGGAGTACCTATCAAGTTTGTATGAGTGGGAAAAAAAAAAAGACTGGCTACAAAACCGAAGTTCTTGAGTTCAAATCCCAGGTTCCACTTAAAAATGCCAGTCCTGGTGGGAAATCTCAGAGAGAAGACAGAAAAAGGTAGAAGCAATCCAAAATTGTTCCTGAAGTCACCTTTGGTCATCCAAAGGGATACACACACACACACACACACACACACACACACACACACACACTCATACACACACAATTAACTAACTAATTAATAAAAAGAATTGTTGCAGGTAAAGAGATACACATTGGCTCCACACTGTCACCTTCAACCGTCTGAGTTACTCTAGTCTTTCAGGAACCTCAATTAGGAAAAAACAAAACAAAACAAAAAAAACAGCATTCCTAGTATTGATAGCCGCAGAAAAGTATTTCAGGCATATCCAGTCTGAAGTATAGTTGAAGATTTATTGAAGCTATTATACATTTTAGGATATGTTTAAACATGAGCATTAGAAGAAAGTGAAATGCCTGGAAAAAGAAAAGTCATACCCAGAAACTTGACTGCAGACTATTCTGAGAAACTCATACCTAACTGTCCCTATGGATTCAAAAGAGAATAACAATTAATTGTCTGAGCTTCAGCTGTATATAAACCATTTTGTTAGTTCTCAAGTTACATCTCAAAAGGCTAGTTACTAAGAAACTTTTTATTCCTTTTGCCCTTTCTCTGTAAATGGAGTTTCTGGCCAGATTCCTAGAAAATTTCAAGTTTCTATCAGGGAAGAGGAAAAGGTTTTGAACTGTCTTTAATTGTTCTGAAAATCTTGTTTTTCTGTTGGCCAGAAGTTAAAACCATATTCCTAGACAAGTAGCCTATGTCCTTTATCATCCTCCCACTATCCCCTATTCTGCTTCAAAATTATACAATAAAATACTGATCTGTGTATTCATGAACAGGGCAATTATTATTAAAGTTTTGTTTGCCTACACCTGTCTCATGTTTTGCCTTCTCCATATTCCACATATTTCTCAGTGAAGATGTAAAATACAACTTTGCTATTTCTAGTGACATCGACTTGTTAAAGAAAACGGCATGTTCTGTCTGTCTCCAAGGGAAGTCTTTGATTGGCTGGTATTTAAGTTTGTATTTTTGGAAGTGACTAATAAGTGCCATGGAAGAGCCATTTCTGCCCAGCGGATTAATTGCAGTTATCAAGCCCATTGAGCCATCAAAGATCCCACCTCCAGCTGTGAGAAGACAATGGTGTCAGACACTTGAGTGACATTTTCCCTGGTCAGAGCCCTATAAAATCCCACCTGGACAGGCAGCTGCCTGGGGCTCTGGCAGTTTGCCCAAACCTCTTCATTTCACGCCTTTGCCTCTTAACTTGCTCATGAAAAGTGAGCTGAAGAGCTGCGTGCTCAGGGAAATGATGTATTGGTTTTGCATCTAAAACAGACACATTTTCACATCTTTCCCGACTGTGGTATAAGACTTGGTTTTATCTGAAATTCCAGTGTCTGAAATGTCCCAAAGGTACAGAAAGTTTGCCCACATTTTGCTCCAAATTGTTTTGGCAACAAGGGCTGATGATACTACATCAAAGGCAGTGATTGTGGCCTCTTTGTTGAGGTTATTCATGATCCCTCTGGAAATAACACCATGATTGATGGCAGTGTGTTTTCCTCTGAGATGTCATGTAACATTACTTGTGTATATCCTATTTCATTGTGAATCAAGGTGAAAATAAAGGTTCCAAAATCCCATTGCATGCAAAGATTCAT
The DNA here is from genome assembly GCA_023101885.1 of Typhlomys cinereus. NCBI lineage: Eukaryota > Metazoa > Chordata > Mammalia > Rodentia > Platacanthomyidae > Typhlomys > Typhlomys cinereus. The sequence continues at coordinate 12,147,217 of JALPQD010000007.1, read as the reverse complement.
ATGAGAGGCCAGGACCTATGTCTCAAAGACATTATTTGACCTCTTGATTAAAAATAAGAATACTGTGACCCTGATTGTGGGCTTTCTCAAAGACAATTTTAGCTTACTAAATTTTTGCCTCATTGATCAGTGTTAGCTGGCTGGGACTCATTGTTCTATTGCTTTTAAATTGAGCATAATCAATTCATTGGAATTGTTTTTCTTTGCTCAGCAAGTCTCCAAACTGACTCAGGATGATGTCTGTTTATCTCATGTTGCCTAGTCATATGGCACTGTGGCAGAAACACAGGACCAGGAGATAGAGGAATGAATATTAACATGTGAAGTAAACAGCAGAGCCAGGCTGGTATCTCCCTCTTCCCCCCTCCCTGCTTTGCAGGCTAAAGGTACTGTCATAGCTAGATACAAGTGTCAACTTAATTGGGTATTTGAGCTCTGGGCATATTTGTAAAGAATTCATAGCTGAACAATTCGTACCCAGAGCAACCCTGCAGGAGATTCTCTAGTTGATGAGGAGGACCCAGCCCATGATGGGTGGGATTAGTCAATCCCAGACGAATGAGATGGAGGGAACTCTGCATGATGCTCAGACACTCCGGCTTGGCAAGTAAGAATTGTCCCTCTCTCAACTGTTACATGGATATGGTGTGACCAGTTCCCTTGGCCATTTGGTGATGGTGTATTCTCTCATGCAAAGCTGGACTAAACACTGTAACCAGACTAGCATAAGAGAAAATAAATCCCTGGTTCCCTTAAGCTGTCTTGTCATGATTTTATCAGCAACAATGCAGAGTAACTACAACTCCTAACTCCTGCAGTTTCTAAACAAGAGATGATAGGGACACAATCAGTTTTAATGGCCTATTTAGCATCTTGACATACCCAAGAAGAGGTTTTAAGTATCAGATATTCCAAATTTTTGGATAGTCCCATTTTCTAAAGGAAGGTACAGTGCAGAATCTGATCCCCAACTGTAAAAAGTTTACTGGGTTTTAAAAGTACTACATTGGTTAGAAGAGTAACTCTATTTAAAAAAAAAAAAACTGACTAACTTATTTTTCCTTCTTTATATTAAAATTTGTAATTTTTTGCTTGACAATTTCAGACATGTAAACAAAATATTATGATTATTTCTTCACTCCACATATACCTTTTTTTAATCTCTGTTTCACCTCTGTTAGTCCCCTTCGTTCTTATAAATCTCCCCAATCCCCTATACTCATGTTTTTGTTTTCTTTCCTGTTGGATTTAACCAGGGTCATCTGTGTGAATATGGGTTTAGGGCTCTTCACTGGAGTATAGTGGACTCCCCAGTAGGTAATTCTCTGGGTCCTTTCCTCCATACTCCAGAATCTTTTAATTCTCAAATATTTATTAGTAATTAGAAAGGTCCCAGGGGTTCCCACCCCACCCATAGCTGATTATTAGACAGGTCTGTCCTATGCAGGTCTACCTACTTGTTATAATTGCAGCTGTTGTGAGTTGTGTTTGGAAGATGGATGTCATAGTTCTTTTTCCCTATCTTCTGAATCTTTCATTCTTTCTACTTCTTCCACAGATGTAATGCACATGCCATGTTGAGAGCTCAGGCTTTGCTGTGACCTCACAAGTAAGATTAATGAGATACCACTGCAAACATCCAGGAATCAGTATTGTAATGTGGCCAGACCCTTGGGTTGAATGGCATCACAAGCCCCAAGAGCCCGAAATGAGCTTTTGTTCACCTTTAAATCAGGTTATGGTGCATCAAACTTAACACAGAAAAGAGATTTTAAAATGTACCCGACAGAAGTAGGTATCTGTGGTTACAGAGTCCCAGGGATGATCACAGAGTTTGGGTTGACAGATTATCCTGTACAAATAGAAGAATAATCGTGGTTGGCCTACACCTACTGACCATGTTATCTTTTAGGATGCAGGACGCTGTGGGGCAATTGGACTGTGTCTGGACAGGATGAGTCACCTTAGCAAGCATTTTAGACTTCTAACAAGCAACATACTCAAACTCTCTTAAAACCAGTTTTTCTATGACCAGTTATTTTTCTAGCAAGCTTAACAATGCATAACCATAACCACCACTTCTATACATAACAATCACAGCATCAACAGTCACTTATTCTCCTTGTGCCATTTCCTGCTAAATTCTAATAAAGGATTTCACTTAGGCGAGCGAGAAAAGTCTAATGAAGCAGTACATATGGCAGGTGTGGAGGGCAAGATGGAGTGTGTTATGTCCCCTATTGATCCTCAGTTCAAAGTGCTCATTCATATGGAAGTTTTTCCTGTCCATTTCATAAGCATTTGTAAGAATATGAGAATTTATGATCAAAGATTTAATTTAAATTTAGTTAATATTACTATCTAGAAAACACTGTTGTATATTTTTAAAATAAGAAAATACAATGCCATTTTTTTAAAACTTTGTCCTTATTCATAGTATACAAAGTATAACATGTTTTGAAAAGCAGAATTACTTGTTAAATTTTTTCTCCCAATAAGTTATACTTTCTGTTACTGAGATCCAATGGAAAGTTTCCATACAGTAATCAGTAGGAATTAAGTGTTTTAAGGAGAGAAAATGACTCGTTTTGCTATGAGGCTATTCAACCATGATTTCCACTAAGTTATTTTAAAGAATATAAGTGCAGCTGTAAACCAATTTTAGTGATTTATAGTCACTAGGAGGGTTCCCGGAAGTGGCTCTGAAATTAATGATCAGTTTGTAGTTAGAGTAACCACCTTTAGCAATGGCTTTCTCTAAGTGGAACTTCCTTAAGAGAAGCGCTGACTTAATTACAGTGACAGCCCATGTTTATCACCCGTTCGTTGGCTGCAGTGGGGAAATCTTAAAATGAATTAACATAAATGCTGTTGGTCTTTCTCATGAACTACAGAACAATGAAACAAAAAAAAAATGAAGAAAAATTCTAAAAATAGTAGCACTTGTTAACAGAAACCAGGACATTGAACTTAATTGCTTAAGTTAATGATGTCTGTAATACTAACTTCTTGTAAAAAAGTAGGTGGAATTCCCAGACACTTGGCTTTGACTTCTTATTCTTGGCATTTTTGTCGATAGAAATTAAGTTGGAAAACACTTATAAATAAGATCTGATCACTTAGTATTCTCCTCTGCATATCTTCAGAAATAAAAAAAATTGAATTTACTATAGATTTATTTTTATTTTCTCATTCTCTTTTCTAGAATACTTTAAGTGATGCTTATGGTTTTTTAAGTATGAGGATTTCTAATTGGCATTATATACAAGAAGATCAAATTGGATAAGATTATAGTCTCAACTTCACCTAGGGGCCTCACAGGACAATTTCAAGGATAGATCACAACTTTACTTTATTTAATACTTTCCCAAGTACCTAAGCACACATGTACTTGAATTTTTTGCAGTTTGAAATGCAACAAAAAAAGGTACCACATTTTTATTTCTTTTGAATTTCATAGGCAGAAACTTGATCTTGTTGTAGATCATGACAACTTAAGAATAGGTTTATCTTTCATTGACTCATTAAGGGATTTAAGAAAGAACAGTCAAGAAAAAAAACTTCTCTTTGGCATGTGTACTTGTCTAACATTGTTCCTTTTCTAGTTTGGGGAGATATTAAATAAAAGTAGCTTACCTGAACACAACTGTTTAGCAATGCTAAAACAGTTGATAAGATAAACAACTACTAAGAGGCAGGTAATAAATGAAGTATGAAAATGTGTAATGAAAGAATTATTCATTTCTTGTTTGGGAGAGGTCAGGAGAGTGTAAGATTTCATCATAAATGGTGTATATTTAAAGACAAATGAATTGTTCTTTAGAAATTAAATTAATAAAAATAACAAAGGATATCTAGGCTTAAATCAGTTCCAGTATTCTAAGTAGCCTAACCGTTCTACATCTCAGTTACCTCACATCTAAAATGAAATGTTGGAGTAAATAATTTGCAAGATCAATTAAATCCTAGGATAACAAAAGTATTTAGTACTAAGGCATTCACCATACATCAGTGGCCATATTATAAACCTTTTACAAATTACATTTATAAAATACTGAAAATTGAGGGGCTGGAGTGGTGGCTCAGAGGTTAAGTCTCTGCCTTGCAAGCGGAAGGTCCTGAGTTCAGATCCTAGACCCCACATATAGACGCCCAGCGGAACCAGGATGGCCTGCGCTTCTGGTCCTGGTAGGGCAGAGCCTGTGAATCCCAGGGCAGAGTAAAACAAGGAGGAGGTGGAGGCGGTCCATAGTGGTTCCTGAATTTGTCCGTGGTTCTACACACACACACACACATACATACACACACACGCATACACGCACAATTGAATAAATAGTAAATAATAAAAAAATTTTAAAAAGATACTGAAAATTGAAATGCATCAAATCCCTTTATCTGTATAATTGTTGTGTTATGGTTTACTTTATTTCATAAGTGGATCCTTGTACACTTAGGAGACAAGAGTACCTTTTGAGAAGAATTGTATGAAATTCTGAAAAAAAATACTCTATTCTGAAGCATGGACTTAAGTTACAATTATGCAATCAGAAATAAGGAAATAAAAATTGTTCTATTTTCTGTATTTTTCCAACTGTGAAGCTCTTAAATCTTACCAGGATGTGTGAAATACTTATTTCCTTTTTCTTTTATTACCCTTTTGGCTTTCCTCTCCCCTGTTTTGTCCAGCTAATCACAGTTGTCTTTCAATGATGCAAAGCAGTGTGAAATTAGACAAGGTCAATAAACAGTGATTCCTGTTGTTCAAAACTGATAAAAAGCGTAAACAGTCCAAGGAATGACAGAGTGATAACTAGTGAACAAAAAACAAGTTCTATGCCTAACACTATAAAGACTTGACAATAACTTACTGTATAATCCAATTTAGATATTTTGTCACAATAAAAAGATTAGATGTCTGACAATGAGTTCAAGATCTTTCTTTAAAAAAAATTTAAAAAATGTGCATAGCAATAGAGCTTTAGAATGTCTACCTTAGTGTGAGAAATAAGTACATAAAGATACTATGGTTGACTAAGAAATTAGTTCCCCCTTCTTTCCTTATAGTAAATGCATAAATCTGTTACCAGAGGAATACAGATGACCACCACTTGTATACCTTAAGACATGCTAAGCACAAACTACATTCTGGTAACACATGCTTAAAAACATCCATCTAACACCTTCACAGTCAAAGAAAAATATACGCACCCTCACATCTGACTGCTTAACACATGATTTAGTAATGGGTTTCTAAAAGATCTTCCAGCTTCCTGTGAGGTGGATGGTATACAAATAGGGAAGACAGATTCCTAACCCTAAATTTATTAGGTCATTATGCTGAGACACTTAGCAATGTAGTTCAAAGGACTTAAAGAAGCCATCTCCGGTACTGGCTCAATACTCGTCAATACTGGGGGCACTTTACTTGTAAAGGATGCTCTTGGTTATCCTGAATATGTGGATAGGAAGCCACTGTGGCAGCAGCATTTAAATCAGCTAGCACTCTCTCTAGCTTTAGTAACAGCAGGTCATGCTGGTGCCACTTTGAGTCATGAAATTGTTTAAAATTATGGGGCAAGAGTTGATAAACCAACAGACTTATAGAGTGAGGTAGACAAATAAAACTGCTATTTCTAGATGATTCAGGATGTGCTGGGTGGGATAAAAAGAGTGAGGTCATGCAAATTCTATGCCAGGGCTGGAATATGATACGGGAATCTGTAAATTACAGTTTTCGACTATGTGTTTTAGACATTTTTCATAGTATCATAAAAATAAAGATATATACTGTAAATGGTATCTGAATAAATATTTTATATTGAAAGAGCTGAGAGATATTACTTTGCATATATAAAGTTATGTATAAATTTTATGTAAAGTATAGGCTGGATAGATGGATCAGGGGTTAAGACTCTTCTCACAAATGGAAGGACCTGAATGTGGATTCTAAAACCCTAGGCAGAAATGCAGCTGCCTCTACTTTTGGGTCTGAAAGATGGAGACTTGGAAATCACATATTGAAGTAACAGAAAGTAGAAGCAATCTAGGATCATTTCTAAAGTCACCCTTGGTCCTCCCCAGACACACACAGTGATACACACACAGACATAGACACAGAAACACACACACACAAAATTATAATATTATATGTAAGGTACAATTATATACATTATAGTTTCCTAATTTATTTGGATTTTATTTACATGTAATTGCTAAATTACCAGGTAAAATTGTAACATAAAATTATCTAAGAAAAGTTTTTATTGAACATTTTTATAAAAAATGTTTTTTATTTAATGTATGTATTAATTAATTTAGTCACTTAAACTTTGTCTAGACGTGTTGTCTTAAGGTCATAAGACCTTTTTCAATGTATCTATGTTTATTCTATAAAAAATGAAATAGACATAGTTACTAGTACAAATGCAATATACATTTGTCAACACTGAACATTCAGCGTCAACACTGAGTTAAAGAATATAACTTAGTGAGTATTTTATAACATGTTAAGAAGATTTCATTTAATTAATTTTTGGATAAATAGCAATCATTAAAGATGTATGTACAGTCAGTCTTATAAAATGTTGAATATGTTACAAATACTGAATAATTTTCCATGCAGCACAACATTCCTGATTGGCAAATCTTGTACAATAATAGTTTTTTTTCCCATTTATATTGGTTGCTATTTGAAATGAAGCAAAATGCTGTGAAGAATTAATTACATATCTGGAGACAGTGACTGTTCTGTTTTAAGTAAAAGCACTATTAAACACCACCAAAACTTTCAAGAGCATAAATTACACTTTTTTTGGTAAAGACCAATGTCTTCATTCATAAGGCATGTAAGTTTTACACCGTCAACACAGAATAAAATGTAATTTTCTGTCTAGAAAAAGACAGATCATGGATATACATGTATTAAATGATGCAGTGATTACCTTTTATTTTTCAAGGCTCCATTTATAACTCTAATGTTTTTATATATTTCACATTATAGCAAAAATCAAGCATATTTACCTTATCCTAATTTCAAGTAAATGCAAGACAAACTATTTATTGTTTCACCTCTTTATTTCCAGTAATACATATACAAATATATACATATAAAATATACTCAATTTAAAATACTAAAAATATTAATGAAAGACCTTGGATATTGGTACACTGTCACATTATTTTTGCATTTTAGATTGCATTAACTCATTTTAAAGATGTGTTTTGATTGGGAGATTGCTCTGCAGAACATTTCAGGGAAACAGAGTGTTCTAAAGAAAGTTTATCTAAGGAAAGCTGTTCCGTCCAGGATAATAAAAGAAACAACCATGAAGCAAAATTTAAAAATATGAGTTACCATGAAAGTTATTTTTTAAAATTACCTTGTGAATTTCTATTTCATCATTTATTGGGTGTTCTCATATATAGGAAAAACATACTTTGTAGCTACCTAAGTCCTTCAGAGTAGTCACTGTGAGACTAGGAGAGGTAGTCCCAGGAACTAAGAAAGTTCCTCTTTGATGTCTGCCAGGTGACTCAGGCTAATGAGGATATAAAAGCATTTGCTATCTGTCATTCCAATTTATCCTCAATGAAGAATGATTTACTTTTTGAATATTGTCAGTTAATATGCTATAACACCATTGAAAAATACCATTTCCCTGCTTAGGTAATCTTGGAAAAAACAGCAGTTTTCATTGCTACTTATAATGCTTTGCTAATTTGAGATTAAATTAAAATGTGTGTTAACGCTTTCAGAGCTGTGAATAGAATTTACGCTGGGATAAGAATATATAAGCAAACTTTCATAAATCTTGTATGGGTACATCAAATTGTGTTCAATCTGCTTTCAAATCCCATTATTAGCATCCTAGTTAATTTAGTGTTTAAGCAGCTTGCTTGTCTGAATGCATTAAGAGAATTCATCGAAGCAAGATCCAATGATTAGAGCACAATAGGTGGAGGATTATAAAGCTCAAGGAAGTATTACTTGAAATTCAGTTTATTGAACACAATTATTTTTTACTCTGTAAACATTTTACATTTTACCTATTACTTCTCATCCTTGAGGCAGGTTTTACAGGAAACAACTCCATTAGATGGCAAAGGTTCAAAAATAGTTTATTTTGATTACTTATCCACCAATTTAGATAATTAATTTGATATCAGATTTGAACTTTCTTGAACCTATTTAGTGAATACCATTGCAGGTTTAATATTTATAACTTACCCAAGAAAACTTTTTGATGGGTCTACTTATTATTTTCCTTTGATCTTTTATGTTAACTCTAAACACTGGAAGTAAATATTTACAAAATGTATCATTTAATAAAATGTATGCTGATATCAACAGTTTAGTTAAGACAGTTGATGGAGTCTGTCTCTGTAGTAAGTTTTTGTCCTTCTGCCAGGAAAAAAATACATCAGAAAAATACAATAAATGCAAATATACAAAGCATGTTATACAAAGCTTTTGTCCTCTTGTGCTCAGACATCCTTTTCTGTTCCTGTCCAGTTTGCATAATTTAAATCATCATGTGCTCCTGCATCTTTAAATATACCAAAAAACAATATTATATACATTTTACCAAGGTATAACCTTTAAGAAATTAGAAACAGTAATTTTGATTCACTCTTTTAAACTAAATGATCATCATGTAAAGTTGAAAATCGTAGCACTGCAATAAGTCGTCTCTTCATGTCACTGTAGCTTTCTCAAAAAGTAATGCTGAAAGTAAGAGAGACTGTCCTCAGCTCTTCCCCATGCAGGACATCTAAATCATCCCCTATCCCATGGCACAGCGATCCTTATGGAAGAGGGAGTTGTAAGAATGTAAGAGCCTAAGGATGGGGAGAGGTACTGCAGACAGTAGCCTCTGTCTGTACCCACTGCCATATGCCGGATCATGATGCACAGTTGTCTGTTTCCACTAGTCCTCTACAATAGCTGCTCCTACCAGTATTTCAACATGAAATAGGGAAGATCCCAAAAGATCTAGGCCCACCTTGAGACATGATTTTGGCGGGATAGGAGAACAGGAGCTTCTTCACTTGATGACTGACCCACTGGTGGGATGTTCATGTCCCAGAGTGTGTGTCTCTGCTAATACAGACTTCCTGGATGGGGCCCAGGGGATCACACATGCGGAAGAAGAGAAGAGAAGGCAGGCTGACTTCAAAGGAAAAATCTGTCAAGCTGGAGGGGAGGGGGGATACGGGTGAATTTTAGGGGATAGAACCATTCCTCACTAAGTAGAAAAAAAATGAAATATGAATAGCTTTTCCATATGATCTACATGTGGCAGGAAACCTATAATACATCTGAACTACTTTATAACTAGCGCAATTCAGGGTGCGCATCTGGCTGCAGTTACTCGTTCGTTTCCTGCAGTAATCAAACCAGTCAGAAAGGGAAAATGGGTGTTTATTTGTCTTATGGTTCCAGAAGAGCAATAGTGCATTTATGGTGGGAATCGCATAGCGCGGTGGCTGATGCAGGAGGCTGGATCTGGTCACCGCTATAGCCATCAGGAGCAAGAGAGCAAGAGGAAGCTAAATGAAATCAAGACAGGAATACTAAACCTCAAGGCTCTTCCGCTGTGGCATAACTTCCTCAAGCAAGCGCTACCTCCCAAAGTTACCAGGACCTTCCCAAACATTAGCACCATTCAAGCACATGTTTCTGCTGGGGCAAGTCCCATTCAAACCATGACACATCCCTATATCACATCTGATCCATACCTGGCGCATGCATGGCCACATCACTGAGAGGCAGAAAAGGTCAACACACATTTCCTTCCACAAATGTGGAGATAAATTCCACAGTGGACTCTCGAGGCTCATGGTGGCACTGTGTTCATAGCAGTATTTGTTCAGTCCCTGATGACCCTCTCCTACCCCACCTTCTCCTGGCATTCCATACAATTGCTTTTCTGCCTGGCTAAATCCCAGTTGGTGTTTTCAGATGTACTTTTGAGAAAACAAAATATATCCATCCATGAACTTATTCCAAAGTGTAAGAGGAGACTTTTTTAGGATTAAGGTAGAGTTTATTAGAGGAGAGAAAGCACAGAACTCACAGGCAACAGACATTCAGTGTCTCCAGGGCATGGACTCCACGAATGGAATCCAGGAGTGATATCAAGCAGGAAAAGAACTCATCCACTCATGTGGAGTGAGTGCCCTGAGGGGCAGGTGCCCAAGAGGAAATTATTTTTTAATTTCTTATTTTGGAGGATGGAATGAAAAGTTGACTTCCCTATCTGTAGACTTTTCATTATTGCTTTGTATCAGTGTCTCAAATCCCATCCCTTGCACACCGTAGTATTCTTGACAAGTCTCACCCAGGCCATGTAATATTCCTTTTCTGTGATACACTATTATATTAGACTTATTAAGGCTGTTTTTTTATTATTTATTCAATTGTACATGTGTGCATATGTATGCGTGTGTGCGCGCATGTGTGTACATATGTGTGTGTACATATGTGTGTGTAGAACCACGGGCGAATTCAGGAACCACCATGGACCACCTCCACCTCCTCCTATTTACTCTGCCTGGGTTTACTCTGCCCCAGGAATCACAGGCTCCGCCCTACCAGGACCAGAAACGCAGGCCGCCCCCGCTTCCGCCAAGCGTCTATACGTGGGGTCTAGAATCCAAACTCAGGACCTTCCACCTTGCAAGGCAGAGGCTTAACCCCTGAGCCACCTCTCCAGCCCCTGATTAAGGTTATTTTTAGGCAAGTTTGAAGAACTTATCACTTTTTAGGATTTTCTGAAAAAGCTGATTTGTTTTTGAGATAACGAATAGAACAAAATTATTTAGGCACCTATTATAGTCTATAGAAAAGAAGGAAATATTGGTTTTGTGTAAGAGATTCAATTATTTTAAAACAAAATTGAACCTTTCACCCTGCACCATCCTTAAATTTCAAGGGATCACGCTATTCATGTTCCCTAATTGACAACATTGAAATCTATCATGAGACAACTGAATGGTGTTCCCTTAGTTAATATTAAGCATTGGAGTCATTCCCTTCCAGAAATTTTTTAAATTATTTTTTTATTATTTTTATTATTTTTATTTTTTTTTACATTCCAGAATTTATAAATGTGTGACCATAGGCTCACAGAGAGAAATGTCTTCAAAGTGTCCTCCACTGTGGAATTTACCTGCTAGCTCCTTATATAACAAAACTCCGCACGGTACTAACTGTATTTTCTGCCTGTACAATTGATGTCTTGCTCAATTTCTGTTCTATTGGACATGAAGCTTATTTCTTAAAATCTTTCACCTGCAAATTTCTTTCAAATGCTGCAGCAGTATGTTGGTTTTCCTTTATCAGCTTTCCCAGCTATTTCTCCCATGAGTTGCTATGTTGCTACAGATATACTAAGCCTGTTGCTCCCTCTGGCTTCGCTCATCCCTAAGAAGATACTTCTCCTTCTTTTCTGAATTCTTATGGCAGTTAGCTAGGCATATAACTTGACTATTGATGGCTGAGGTTTTGCGCCCATCTCTAGAAAACTAGGGAAGCCCTGGACAACCCTATGGGAGACTGTCCAATTGATACAAGAAGATTCAGCCCACGATGGGTAGAACTGTCCCTAGGCAAGGCAATAAGATGGAGATGGTTCTGACTTGGGCTACTTGGGTGGACTCACAGACAGACACATGAGAAATTGTGCCCCACTCTCAACAATTGCTACAGATATAGTGTGGTCAGTTCCCCTGACTCTAGACATGAACATTCCTGCCAAGCTAGATTGTAACAAGATCCTAAGCAAAAATAACCCCTAAGCTGTTTGTTCATATATTTATAAGCATCATGAAGACAAACTGCAACAGTTTTCATCATCAGATTGATATTGTGAGAGGAATTATCTGTAATTTTTACCTAGATCTCTTGTCTGCTTTCAACCATGGATTGATATCTTCCATGGATACAAATTTAGTTATCATATATCTGGAGCTATGATCTTAGGAACACTTGAATACCACTTCTGAGGCTAGTTTGAAAAATCTGAATGTCTAACAACCATCTTAACCCACACATCCACTTAGAAATCTTATTCTGCTATAGAACTTACTTTTCAACTTAGCATTTAACCTAAAATCTTCCTTTTGCAATGGAAGGTGTGTATTACAGAAAAAAAAGAACAAGGTCAATACGCTAAAATAAGTGATTGAGAATGGTTCAATTTAAATAGCATAAATAACTTGTCATACTTCCAAAGGCTCAGGAACATGGCAGAAAAGGAGGTTATAGAATTATAGGAGCCTGAAGAGTGGCAGGGGTGTGACCATTCATTATCTTCTGGATATGACAGAGCTGTTGTAATCATGAATTTAATTCACTTATGAATATTTCTACAAGATCTGCACAGGATTTGTACTATCAGCATTTTATCATTGATGGAGAAAGGACTCAAGAACCCACACATTTTCCTAGGAGCCTGGTGAGGGTCGATACTGATGGTGAGGCAAAGACTTTCCTTAGTGGTCTACCCACTAATATATAATGCATTCTCTAGAAAGTACTTGGGCATCTATCACAAAGCTAACCCAAATAAAACTCAGTGGATCATATATGTAAAAAGAAATGAAAATATTAGGGAAACTTACAAGAAAAAAGAACAGGCATAATGGGACAAAAAGGAGACAATATTAATTAATGACTAGAAGTGTCATAAATTCATTATATTTATATATGGAATTCTTAAAGAATGAAAAAGACCTAAAATATGTGACACACTTAGTATCATTCAGTAGATGGCTAAAAATTAAACTGGATATATGATTAAAAGTGATTACCATTTATCATTGAATTAGAAAAAATGAGCAAGCCATATAAAGTTAGGATATAAGCTTATGTGTATGTTTCAAAAAGAAACCAACCTGAGGAGACAAATTGTGACAATTATTCCTAAGAAAATCCCTGGCCTTTAGAAGATGATGTATCAGTGTAGGAGCATGGCCTGTTAAAGGTATTCTAATTTCTGGGGGTGTGGTCATAAGTCAGTCAGTGGTAGAGCACTTGCTTTGCATGAGTGGGGACTGATGTTAAAGCCCCAGCAGCTCATACAAAAAGTGTCTCTACTGGAGGGTATTGGTAAGGGGCAGAACTAAGTATTTGATAAAGCTCTGTATCTTCTGCTTGATTTTGTTTTTACCTTAAAAATTGTTCCAACAAGTATTCTCCTTCTGTATCAAAATTTCATTAGCAATAAGTATCTAACTAACTGATTGTGATCATAAAAATAAGAGATAAAGTTATTTCTCTGACTTTACCTCTATATCATATACATTTCATGAAATGCAGCATAATATTACCTGTATATCTGTAATAAAATAATGCTTACTACCAAAGGGTATTTAACTGTGTAATGATGCTGTCTAGCCCACAGTGAATTGTTCTCACTACTGTTGCCATTTAATTAACGTAGACCATATTTTGTTTGTCCTTTGTTCTGACAAGAGTCACATAACTATGGAAAGAAATTAAAACAAAAATCAAATGACCACTGTCAAAAATCTGTGCAGAGTTACTTATTGTATTATAAATAATATTCCTTAAGGCTCCTTCTTCATGTGATGGAACACTGCTATTAAATGCAACCAAAAAGCTGTTTTCACTAGCTAGTATATATTCTATTTGTATTTACCTAAAGTACTTCATTTGGTTTATACTGATGATATCTGTCAAGAACTCATTGATCATTGCAAATTAAATGAAAATGTCTTATTATCCACTTGTTGATATCACTGTGGTCCTTTGTATAAGTCTTTTGTTTCCTCCTTTAATTCAAATTTATCTTAAATCTTTCTTGGCTTCTTTGCAGGAGCAGCAAAACTGCAAAAGAAAATCAACAAACCATAATCCAGAACTTCAGAGACTCCATATCAACCACCTAGAACTAGACCAGCCTAATCTCTCCCCATCCTGAAGCTCAGGGAAATTTGCGGAAGAGGGGGTGGTAAGAGTGTAAGAGCACAAGGATGGGAGGAGCAATGATACTTCACATTAGTTAGGGCCGAAGCAATCATAATTGGGCTTTGCATGCCCTGCACAATGTCCAACACACTATTGTCTCCACAAAGTCTCGCATTTGCTAAAAGCACCAAGATCCTTGGAGGCAAGGGATTGCCAGCCACAGTAGTGTTCCTATGCTTAAGGGGAACACGAGAAAGAGTTCAGGGAAATGCCACTGGGTCCTTGTATGTCATCGGAGAGGAGGACCCAGAGGACAGTCAGGGATGTACATTAAAGGATTCTCAGGGGATTGGGGGAGGGGAGGCACTGGGGGTGGGGAGGGAGGGGTGAGGGGAGGGTCAGCAGAGGGGTGGGGGGAGGAGGAGGGAGGGAGGGAACCGGTGTACCTATTAAGTTTATATGAGCGAAGATAATAAAAAAAAAATAAAATAAATAAAATAAAGAGGGTGAGTAGGAGGAAGGGACTGAGAGTGTTGGGCCCACCCAGGATTTGCCCCAGGGCATGGCCAATCACCTGGGATTAAAGATGGCGCTGAGGGCAAGTGTCGTGGGCATGACCCTGACCACTTCACAGAGAGCCCTGATTGGCTTTCAGGTATTGGCCTGCCCGCTGTGCTGAGCGGCATTGAACTTGACCATTAGCACCTAGAGGTTGCCTTGACTTTTTGACACAATTGGATGCTCTTTTCTCGCACTGCGGTCCTTTGTATAAGTCTTTTGTTTCCTCCAATAAACTTGAGATTTTGCTCTGACAAACTCCCACTCAGTGACCAGTCTCTGGAGGGCTGAGACAGAGGAACCAGCAGGTCAGGCTTTACTTATCTTCTTCGTCATCACAGCCAGCAGCTGTGTAATTGAGTGAGTGAATGAGTGTGTGAGTGGGTAGTGGATCCCACATGAGAGAGGAAGAGAGATAGAGGAGAAAGAGAGAGAGAGAAATAGAAAGATAGAGACTAACTCTAGATTCTTGAAAGCACTTTACACAAAGTATGCTCTTTTTTTAGATTTTACATAAGTTAAAAGCCACACTTAGAAAACAAAGGCAAAATAAAAGATCACTGAACTCAATGTGTGCAGACTGAGTCTTTGTAAGTCTCATTTGTACACCGTCTTCACAATCAAAACCAGCCCCACAAGAGACCAGCACTGTGATCCCAGAAAAGTTTCATTTCCCTGTAGGCATCTTCAGAATGAAAGCATTGCAAAAATCTTCTTTATGTTTTCATAGGAAGAAAAAAATACTACAATAAATGATTCATGCTCCAGCAAGTGCTCAGGCCCAAGCCAAGAAACATTCCAAACAGACTCACTGGGCCACATATTCAAAGATTTGAAAAATTAATGAAATTAGGAAGAAGCATGGTAAAGAAGGAGTCAATAGGACAGTATGAGGATGGAACTGGGATTAAAGCTTGAAAATACAAATTTACTGTATTCATGTATGAAACACTAAAAGAAAAAATAATTTAAATTAAAAACAATTCACAAAGTATCTGTTTCTACACAATCTCTTTCTAGAATAACAGACTTAAATACAAAATAGGTAGCCAGTGATGTGAGAATTCAAAAATTCTTTCTCATCTTATTATTGTCTTTAAAAATTGATTCAATAGAGTTCATGGTGAGAATGCATTTCTATCCTTCATCTCAAAGATTTCCTCAAACGTTCATTTATTTAAGCATTCAACTTTCACATTTTCAATATATATTTCAGTTTTTAAAATATTTATTTAAAAATTTAATAGTTTAATATTTAAAATGCTTTATATATGATACAAATAAAATGGAAAAATCATGAAAACAAAACTCTTGAGTTAAAGTAAAAGATGAGAATTGTTTCCATTATATAAAGGAAGCAAGCAGAATTAAATATACAATTACTTGTTTAATTTAGTTCAGTAAAAGGGTAACCAAGAATAATAGAAACAATTCTCACATTCTTAATTGCTAGGAAAAAAATTTAATTTTCCAAGGAAAGGATCGTTTTCTATAATAATTTTTCAAAATAATTTTCAATATGTGGCTTAGAGCAGAACAGGATGAGAAATAGGAAAGAAACTATTCAAATGCTTTTTTAAAGGTAGTCGTGTCACCCATTAGCATCTCTTGTGAGACATTGGGAAGGAGAGTTAAAAGGGTGTCCACTTTTAAAATTCATGAGTTGTAACAAGGGTGCTATTATAGTAAACTCCCAAATAGTCATTCAGTAGAATATGTGAAATTATATAAATTATAATTATGAGACATAGAGAATGCATTTCCACAGGAATATAGCAAACCCAGTGAATTCATAAACAGAGGAAAATACTCTCTGAAATATTAGTTATATGTCTGTCCCATTAATGCACAGTGTAAAGACGTACAAACCTTTCATTTCCAAATTTTCTTCTGTTCAGAAAAAATGTATTCAGTCTTATTACGATGATGATTGGTCATAGAATTTCAGTAGATTAGTCAGCTTGAGAGTGTTATTAATATTGGTATTTTGCCTAATATACTTTAATTCTTAATTGCTTAGAAAGTAAACAGTGCTTTCTTGTGGAATATTTTTATCAGATAATTTTTTCTAAAATAGACATGTTTTCCCTCAGCTTTAAAGTACATTCTGCTGACTGTAACACTGATACATCTTCTTAGAATATTCATTTAAATATATTCTCCATTTAAAACCTTTCTCAGAACATTAGAGATGTAAATGTCATACACCCTGAAGGGATGGGACTTATCCTTCTGAGGCAGATGAAACAAATTCCCAGAGTCTGTTCCATGAGCCTTGAAACCTAATGTGATGGCCAGTCACCAGCTTCCCATGACCAACACCTTCCAACAGGCTTTTCCTAATAGCCTTGAGCACTTTAATCAAAACCATCATTGTTTTTGAACTCTTCTCCAACTTTCATTTTGGAAGAACTTAAGTGACTATTTCCTATTTCAATTGTCTCTATCGAAATCACTCTTGCCTTTTTTGTTTCTTAGACATTAAAAATGCAAAGCATATGGTATGATAATTCTTTCAATGTGTATATTTATTTTAGAAAAGTTTTTAAAGTTTTTATTTACTTACTTGTCCTGAGTAGGGTAGGTATGAACTTGCATGTCATTGTAATTATGCGGCAGTTAGAGGACAACTTTTGGAAATTAGTTTTCTTTTTTCTCTGAGTGAGCTTTGAGAATCAGGCTCAAAAAACTTGGAAGCAAATGTCTTTACTTGTTGCAGCTTTTTGTTGGCCCTAAATGTATATATTCTTAATGTATTGAAATATAAACACATCAAGTCAAATTCTACAAACTGAATTTTTTTTTCTTTCTGTTGTGTGTATGGACAGAGATCTCATTATTTTGCTCAAGCTGAGTAAGTTCTCCTATGGAGCTACATCCCACATTGCAATCAATTATTTCAAAACCTATTGCTTTCATGGAAAACCTTATAAACAAATCAAATGGAAGATAAACATATAGCAGTGTAGATTTTAAAGTGGATGAAGTAACCCTATTCCTTTCTCAAGAAGCCTAACTAAGAATGATTTACATGAAGAAAAATTTTAACAGTCAATCTAGGTGTTTTTGTTTTTTTTTTTTTTTTGGTTTGTGTATGTGTTTAAGTGTATGTGTATGTGTGTGTGTATATTTTGTTGTACATTTGAATGTGGATGTCCAAGCATGACTTTATGAAACATCTTTGTTGCTTTACCTGCTTACAGTTTGCTCTGGGACCACAAATATAGGCTGTTACTATTTCCACCAGACTTTTTAGGTGATGCCTGGGCATCTAAACTTAATTAAGTTCTTTTGCTTATGAGGCAAAGGTTTTGAATCTTGAACCATATCTCCAGCCCTGTCAATATATTTTTTACACCAAGTCAAAAAGGGGAATATCACCTATAAAACAAATCTGTCACAACAGTTATTGCATAAACCAATAGAAAGAAGGTATGAGGAGGATAAGAAAGAAGAATGAACCAGCAATATGAATTTAAATCAATCTCCAGTGGGGTAATCTGTTGACATTATAGATTGTCAAGTGTTCAGTAATATTACTGTATCTAATGTTGATTGCAACAACTATAGCTAACTTAGAGTTATCAATAATGTTAAACCTTAGAAATTGTTTTCCAAAAATTATTTAAGGATCTCTGCATAAGATTAGCAATAAAAAATATTTTCCGTGTGGAGTAATAAAGGAGAAATGTCAAGAAAACAAAATTAGACTCCATTCAAAGAAAGAAACGGGAGAGCATCAGAAATAAAGGAATTGATAAGACAGCTGGAATTTGTGGTAGAGCAGATGATGAGTCAGAGAAAGGAAGCAGCACATGACTCCAACCACGGAGCTCAAATAGAAGTTTCATCCAAAGGATACACCAGCTGCCCATGGTGAATAGAGACTTTTACTTCTTCCTGTTAGCCTGAAAAAAACTCATATTATGTCAGCAACTGTGTTTTGAAGCAACTTCCTAGGCAAGGATCAGCATTGGACAAGAGCTCTATCTTGTCAATGTCAATGGTTTAGGTCGTCACTAGGTGGCATCTTAAGAAGGAACCTAACTTTAAAATTGAGCTTTCCTGGGAGTCTGAGTGTAGAAAACAATCAGAAACCATAAAGTGTGGTACCCTCCATCAACATTGCCAGTGTTAAAGAGTCAGGGGATGCAGTCCTGGAGAATAGGAGGACAAGTTTCTGCAGAGCACATTCAGCAGGAGGCTGAAATGACACAAATGACTACATAGAGAGACAGCTCCATGCTAACTTCCTTACTTCATCACCTAAGAATAGTATTAGTGTTTGATAGCACCGAATATAAGTGCAACTGCTATGTCAGTTTCTGATATTACAAATTAGCAGGACTGAAATTCTGAAGCTCCAGTAAAATGCTGAATGTCTATAACTAACATATACCAAACTAGATTTTTAAAGTTTTTTCTTTCATATGCATACTATAGATTTAACTAGCATTTTAATCTTCCTTCCTGTTGTCTTGGTAAATTACCCAGATAAAAAATACTTGAGAAAGAAGTGGTTTGTTTTGAGCCAAAATTTAACACAGTCCATCCTGGTGAGGAAGACAGCCAGCAGGAGTTTGAAATGGCTGGATTCATTGCATTCTGAATGAATCTGGGAGCAGAGAGCTCATATGAATGTGTTCAACTTGCTTTCTCCATTTATTCACTCATTGGTTCCAGCACCAAGAATAGTGTCAATAACTTTTAGGCTATAGTTTCTCACACAAATTAGTACCATAAAGATAATCCCTTACAGTTTGCCCAGAGATCTGCCTGTCAGGAACCTTGCCAAAAAAGCCAACTATCGTAACTCCAACTGTGATCTAATACAAGTACTCAGAATTAAACACAAAATATCAATTTCCTTATAAAATTTGAACCTTTGTTCCCATAAATTCAATTTACATTATGAAATGTATGTATTCCAACTTGAAAAATCTCTATAATCAATGTCTTCTAACACTTAACAAGTCCAAAAATCTCTTAAATGGGAGCATGTAACATGTAAAGGAATGAAATCAAAATTCCTATTCCAAATGATGAAACAAGACATATTAAACAATATACTTAAGTTCTCAGAACACAGGTAGAATTAAGTCTACTCTTTTCCAAAATATCTTATCAAACTTACCAGTTCCTTATAGAGTCCTTGTTTCCCTTTGAAACTTCATGAGCCAGGTCTCCACTGTCTATACCTTTCTCAACATTCTTTCTTCCAAACATCCATCTGGATGGCCCATTAAGCTGCATTTGCAGCTCTGAATGGCTTTTATGCCCCAAAGTTCTAATTTCTTCTAGTTTCTGTATATAAAAGAGTTGCAATGGCTTAAAAGCAACCTAGTCAGGTCATCATATCAACACTCATTCTCTCAGTACAAGTTTTGGTTTCTGTTTCTTTTCTGGTGACATGACAAAATGTACTGACAAAAAGCAACTTAATGATTAAAAGTTTTATTTCTTCCCACAGTTTAAGATACAATATGTCAGGAAAATGAAGTCAAGCAATTAGTTCAAAGCAACTGGTTACATGGCTTCAAAATCAGAATGCTTGAAACCAGGATGAATGTTTGCAGATTGCTTCCCTGTCTTATTCAGATCAGATCTACATGTCTAGGGAATAGTGCCCACTTTTAGGCTGGGTGTATACACATCAATGAATATAATCAGCCTTCCCCTCCACTCCGCCGCCTGGGGCGCGCGCCGCGGTCCAGCCGGGCCTCACCGCTATTCCTATTTGCAGATGACATGATCTTATACCTGAGCGATCCCAAAAACTCCACCAGGAAGCTTCTGGAACTAATTGACAAGTTCAGCAGGGTGGCAGGATACAAAATAAATGTGCAAAAATCAGAGCACTTCCTATATGCCCAAAATGAAAGAAGTGAAAAAGCCTTGAGAGAAACAATCCCATTTACTATAGCCCCTAAGAAATGAAATACTTTGGTATAAACCTAACCAAGGAGGTAAAAGATCTTTACAACGAAAACTTTAAAACCCAAAAGAAAGAAATAGCAGAAGACACCAGAAGGTGGAAAGACCTCCCTTGTTCCTGGATTGGCAGAATCAACATCGTAAAAATGACCATCCTACCAAAGGCAATATACAGATTCAATGCTATACCAATTAAAATCCCAAAGCAATTCTTCAAAGAAGTTGACCAAACATTCTCAAAGTTCATATGGAGGCACAAAAGACCCAGGATAGCAAAGAAAATCCTGAGTAACAAAAACACTGCTGGAGGTATTACCATACCAAACCTAACTCTATACTACAAATACATAGTTATAAAGACAGCCTGGTACTGGCTCCAAAATAGACACACAGATCAATGGATAAGGATTGAAGACCCAGATATAAGCCCACAAAATTACAGCCATTTGGTCTTTGGCAAAGGGGCCCAAAGAATCCAATGGAAAAAAACAGCATCTTCAACAAATGGTCCTGGCAAAACTGGATCTCCACATGCAGAAGATTAAAGCTGGACCCATACTTGTCACCATGTACAAGACTTAATTCCAAATGGATCAAGGACCTTGATATAAGGCCAGAGACTTTAAAAACCATAGTTGAAAGGATAGGGAACTCCCTCGAGCTGATTGGGCTAGGCCAACACTTCCTAAACAGACATCCAATGGCACAGTCACTGCTACCAACTCTCAACAGTTGGGATATTGTGAAATTAAAGAGCTTCTGTTCAGATAAAGAGATTGTAACATGAGCTCAAAGGCCCACAGAATGGGAGAAAATCTTCACTAACCACACATCTGATAGAGCTCTGCTGTCCAGAGTGCACAAAGAACTTAGAAAACTAAACACCAAGGAAACCAATGGCCCAATTAAAAAATGGGCCCTGGAACTTAAAAGAAACTTTACCAGGGATGAAATTAAAATGTCTAACAAATATCTTTAAAAATGTTCCACTTCCTTAGCCATCAGGGAAATGCAAATCAAAACTTCCCTGAGATATCATCTCACCCCAGTCAGGATGGCAAAAATCCACAATACAAACAACAACAAATGCTGGAGAGGATGTGGAGAGAGGGGAACTCTCCTACTTTGCTGGTGGGAATGCAGGCTCATACAGCCACTCTGGCGAGCCGTCTGGAGATTCTTAAAGAAATTAAAGATTGAAATGCCATATGACTCTGCTATTCCACTTTTGGGAACAACCCCCCATACAGCAGAGGTTCACCTCGATAGCACAAGCACAATCATGTTCATAGCAGCACTGTTTACAATAGCAAAGTCATGGAATCAACCCAAATGTCCAACAGTTGACGAGTGGATAAGGAAACAGTGGTACATCTATACAATGTAGTACTACTCAGCCATCAAAAATGATGAATTACTGGAATTTGCTGGGAAATGGATATCATTAGAAACAATTATATTAAGTGAAGCATCCCAGACCCAGAAAATTAAGCGCCGTATGTACTCCCTAATAGGTGGCTCCTAGTACCAAACCCACCCAGCCCACCTAGAGACAGTAATTGCAAGGATTATGAACAGGAGGGATGGGGTAGGAGGGCCACACCAGAAACAAGGAGAGAAGGGACCATGTTACAGCAGAGAAAATAGGCCTCCATCAAGGACTCAAATAAGTAATGAGACATCTGATTAAGTTCACAGACTTTTGTTCCTGATCATTTACTACTGAGGGGGTATGATCTCACCAGAAGAGGAGGGCATATAGTCTGGCAGATAAAAAGTAACCGTTTTGCAAATTGGTGATAGACCCCTCCCTCACTGTAGTTTCCCACTTTTATTACATCTGACTTTGAATGCGCTTTTATCACAAGACTCTAGTTTAACAGCTTTTTGTCTCTGGCCAGTGGGTAACATACAATGCCCACCAGGATGGAGTGAAGGGCATTGCAGGAGCAGCAATACTGCAAAAGAAAACCAACAAACCACAATCCAGAACTTCAGAGACTCTATATCAACCACCTAGAACTAGGCCAGCTTAATCTTTCCCCATCCTGAATCTCAGGGAAATTTGCGGAAGAGGGGGCGGTAAGAGTGTAAGAGCAAAAGGATGGGAGGAGCAATGATATGTAAGATACTCCATACAAGTTAGTGCTGAAGCAATCATAATTGGACTTTACATGTCCTGCGCATTGTCCAACACACTATTGACCCCACACAGTCTAGCATCTGCTAAAGGCACCAAGATCTTTGGAGGCAAGGGATTGGCAGCCACAGCAGTGTTCCTATACCTAAAGGGAACACGGGAAAGGGTTCAGGGAAAGGCCACTGAGTCCTTGTACGTCATCGGAGAGGAGGGCCCAGAGGAAAATCAGGCATGCACAAGAAAGGACTCTCTGGGAATTGGGGCGGGAGGCTCTGGGGGATGGGAAGGGAGGGGGGTGGGGTGGAGGAGCAGGGGGTACAGGGGGAGGAGGAGGGAGGGAGGGAACTGGTGTACCCATTAAGTTTGTATGAGCTGAAATAATAATAAAAAATGCATTAATAATAGAAAAAGGAAAAAAATGAATATAATCAGGATATCCCCTTACAGGTGTGCACAGTGTTCTGCCTCCATGTTTCAAGTTGACAATTGTCATAATGAAAAATATGTATTTATATATGTATGTTCTCAAAATAGTTGAGTACTATAAAGAAGAGAAAGGGACTTCAGGGAAAAGGAGGGCTTTGGACAAGAAAGGGCTATAGGGGTAGAAAGATAACAGAATGCATGCTTCAGGGAGCATCACAAAAGAGAGATGGAGCAGTGGTAAGAGCCTGAAGTGGGGAGGGGTGAAGCCCGACACTATCTTCTGGACATAACATAGCACTAAGAGATACGTGGAAAAATGTTCTCGCTGTCAGAAGAGGCATTTCTTTCAAACATTAGGAAAGCATTCTGATGTGACAAGCAGCTCCTTAAATGGCATACTTAGATACAATCCTTCACATTAATATTTCAATTTATATGAGACTTAAAGTGGAGGAGGAAAAAAATTAATCACCCAAAATATA
Organism: Typhlomys cinereus; assembly: GCA_023101885.1. Classification (NCBI taxonomy): domain Eukaryota; kingdom Metazoa; phylum Chordata; class Mammalia; order Rodentia; family Platacanthomyidae; genus Typhlomys; species Typhlomys cinereus. The sequence goes on along the minus strand of JALPQD010000007.1, from coordinate 12,123,744 downwards.
GTGCTAAGAAGACAAAGCATAGTACTGAAGGAAAATGATAATTATATAGGAATCTAAAGAAATTTAAGCTTCTTAAATATACTGAAAGGAAATTACAAATAGAAGCCAACAATGAAGTCAAAATTTGAAAAGAGACATGGATCTGAGGAAAAGTTAAATGATGCAGATTTCCTTATGAGAATGGCAGAGAACAGCTTGGCCAAACTCTTCCTCTGTGTAATATTAAATCATTGCAAATGGATTTACAAAGGCTAAACTCAAGAATGGATACAGGGGAAAAAGAAATTGTCCCATGTCTGTTCTCTTGGACTGCTGTTAAAAATGTGCTCTCCCTATTTCTTATGATCCTTTAGGGATATTCTAAAGTCCGAAAGTCACAAATGCTGGGAACTAGCTATGGATTTCTTGAGCAAATAAAACAAATAGCTTTTTCTACCCTTGGTAGTGGAAGCTAAGTAACTTTATCCCATGAAGCAACAAAAAGGTCGGAGGACTCACTGGCTTAATTGTTTCAAGAACCTCAATAAGATGGAAATAAAACAACAAAAGGAAAAAGGTAACAAAAGGCAAACTATCTTAACTTAGAGTTTTACTCATGGACATCTTTCAGAAACACTTCCAGATATATAGGTTTTTGCACAAAATCCTATCAGCCATTTAGAAAAATGAAATTTTCTGTTGCTCAAAAATAAATGATCAGAGAGAACATTCATAAAAGAGAAGCATATGTTGATCACAGTACCTAATCTGCTTAACCTCTTTATAATATGCTACACAAATGACAAAAGCATAATAGATAAGAAAGCTATGTCTACAATAACAAAGGAAGCATTTCAACAGAGAATCATAGAAACTTTTGTAGCTGCTATTTATTTTGCATTTTGGCTAAGAACTTTGAATGGTGCAGAAGCTGTAGGTTTGAAATAAAGTGACTTTCACATATTTACATATAGGTATTGCATAAGATACAATTGCTAAAATTCTTTAAATCTTTGATCATAGAAGGAAAATATATGTTTTGTCTTCTCAAGCAATGCCTTTTAGTCCTTTTCCTTATGAATATATTAGTTGAGATTTAACTCATAAAATTCAGAGTGGAAGAACCACAGTACATAGAGATTTCTGTTTATCCATACTCATTGCCAATAAAAGATTCACCCATGTGATAATCTATGTGGATACGACTATTTTAAAATTCACATAGTTGTCAGTAAAATTAACTGTTATAGAAAATAACTGAAAGAAAGTCTTCACTTTCATCATAGTATAAACAAAATGCTGAAAGTAAAAAATAGCACAGAAAGTAGCATGGCAAATTTACAATTATCTGAGTAGCTCATAAAAATTCAGTTCCACAAAGAATCAGGTTAAAATAATGACACTGTTTAAAGTATAGAATGGATGGCCGAGATCATTAAGATTTGTTCTGTTTTTGTTTTAAAGATGTTTAGTTCATTGCACATAAGTGTCTTAGGAAGCTGTTGGCTTCTACACCTCATATAAAGCTGTGGAATTGCTAAGAGTAAGAAAATTGCTTTCTTTAGCCCTACACTGGCAAGGTGAATTGCATGCTTGCTAGAGCAGAATGCTATTTTGTGCATAACTAATAGTTTTCAACATGGTGCACAGAAGGTGAGGTTACTTGATATTCTGTTGCAGCAGACACACCAAAAAAGTTGCTAACACAGGATTTTGTTGGGTGACACATCTCACACCATGCTTCATTTGCATTTAACAATAAAGATAGCATCACATGGATGATGCTGGAATATCAGATCTTAGATTGTTTTGGTTGAAAGCAAACATCTTGAACATCACTTTTCCACTTTTGTATGCTTTAGAGTTTCATTGGGACTTCAGTAACTGCTATCCTACTTATGACTGTAATTGGCTAAATTGCACAAACAAAAGTCACTCTGTTAAAACATTTCTCCACCGCGGCTATTAATCAAACATCTCATTTCCCCTCCATCATGTAAATAATGATCTTTGTAACCTCATATATCATTATAACTCACTGTAACTTAATTGGAAAAAAGCATACATACATGCATGTATACATTTATGATGAAATTATTTCTAATTAAAGTTCAGCTAGATCTTGAAGAAAAGAAAAGGAGATAGAAGCTTTTCTTCCTAAGAAACTTAGAACTAGTTTATCAACTAACTTTTGGGGTCTAGTGAGGATTTTTTTATTATAATAAAGGTTTTCCCAAAACATGAAAGTTATCAAATTCACTGAAGCAAATATTCACTTTCAATTTGAACATAGTGAGTCACATAGAAAAACAAGGGTTGAGAGCATGGCAGGAGGAAACTGTGATCCACAGGGATCTGAGCAGAATCTGAATTTCTATATGTCTAAATTGCACAGAGATTGAAATATTTCAATTTATCATCAGTCTTTGAAGTATTTCATAAAATTCATTTTGGTGTTAGCTCTTTAAAGTAAAAATAGGGCTTATACATTCTTTTCCTTATACTATCCTATTGTGAATGATAAACATTATATATATTTTAAATATAGATTTCATTGGATGAATGGAAATGTTAATGATTAATTTAACTGAAGAAATTAAAATGGTACTATTCAAAAATTAAAATAGTAAGACAGAATGTGCAGTGTATAAACACATTTTCTTTCAGTGTAACTTAGACTGTACATAATATACAAAATTTCTACCTATGAAAGATAATGTGAATATGACAAAATAGATAGGAAAATACGATTTTCTGACATGGTCAATGCAAGTTCTCATTTAAGAGGATTATTCATAATTACCAATATAAATATGCAAGTTTTATAACAAAGAAGGAAATAAGAATAGAAAATTATCATAAAAATAAACTATGAGCTGGTTAATTCTAGATATAGAAAAAAAATCAGGAAAACTGATTTTTAAAAGTGTGCTAGCATCTTTTGTGTCTTTTGTATGAAAAACAAAATCATACCACACCAGATCAGAGGAAAAAAAAAGTTTATACCATCTCAAAAGAATGAAGATGAGCCATTTTTGATGTTCGTCTTCCTTGGATTAAATGGAAAATAAAAAAATTATGTGACTGTCATGCTGTGCAAACAATAGCTTGACAATAGCAGAAAAAGATACAAATAAAAAGTATCATTATAAAATACATTAGATAATATTTGGAGACTATATCTCACTGTGGCTTTCTAGGTATTAAATATTTATTTTTAATTTGATTATTATCAATATTATCAATAATAATTGATTTATTTTATGCATGTGTGTGCACACGTGTACGCGTGTGTGCGTGTGTGTTTGTGTGTATTAGAAGTCACTGTGTGTTCCTTTTGCAGCCCAAGGGTGACTTCAGGAAACATCCTGTATGTTTCTACCTCTGAGATTTCCCAGGTTCTATCCACCAGGGCCAGAAGTTCAAGGCACTGCCATTTCAGTCTGGTCCTTTCATGTGGGAATTGAGATCCAAACTCAGGACCTTCTGCTTGAGAAGCAGAGTCTTAATCCCTAAATATCTATTTTAAGTTAAATATTAAATTCAATAAAACTTTTTGAAAGATTGAGTCAACTAACAGGGTCAGGATTGAGCCAGGACTGGGGCTATCAGGAAGAGAAATATATTCTTTCATTGTCATTTGTTTCCTTCTTTTTTTCCCCTCTCTGATGACAAATATCCGAGAAGAAAAACTAAAGCAAAGGAGGCCGTTTTGAGCTCATGGTTTTAGAGTTTTCAGACCATGTTTGTTGGCCCCATTTCTGTAGACCTGTGAGGAGTTTAAGTACTGAAATAACATTAGAGCAGAAAGGTGTACGTTGTCAGCCAAAAGAAGACAGAGGAAGGGGGGCAGAGAGAGGGGGGGGAAGGGAGAGAGAGAGAGAGAGAGAGAGAGAGAGAGAACATAGGAAGGAGGGGTCAGAAAAAAGGAACATATGCAAGCAGTGTACATGTCCCAAATCCCAATACTCTAGTCACTGTTTCCCACTTTGCAGTGCTGTGTTATGTATTCAGCAAGTAATTAAACCACTGACTCTCGATCAGAGTTCTCAGGATTGAAAACTCTTCCCAAGTGAGTCAGCTCTCCTCCAAGACTGCATTAGCCTGCGGGAAGCACTTTGTCAACTTCATCTAAAATGGTCCAATTCATCGTTTTCTGAGGTTCCAAGTTCAATTCAAAAGCTAAGAATATCATCATATATCATCAGAGAACTGAAAAGCTAAGAATATCATCAGATATCATCAGAGACCTGAAGAGGAAGTTTCTGTGTTCGCTGATGTCTCGTTTACATGATCTCCTCAACAACGCCTTTTGAAAATATCCGATCTTAGATTTTTGTTGTTGTTCCGTCACTACATTAAGTTCACAAAAGTTTGTCCATGTAGGAGCATGGCATCACAGTAAACAAGATCTGTTTTGTGGAATGTGATTATTCATACTTAGCTCAGAATAAACTATTTCCTATGCCCTTTGAAGTGTAAGTTTTCTTCTGCTTTGAGGAATGTCATCATACTAATATGACAAAGTTCAATGGTTTGTATTGTCTTTGTCACTTGGCTCATAGTGTGCTAAGGATTCTAAAATTTGCCATAGAGCTTGATGGTTCATCACTGACAGCAAAAGTTTCAGCACTGAAAGAAAGAATAGTGGTGAATCACCACAAACTACATTGTGTAGGAAAATTGCCAAACATACACATTGAAAGAAATATTGGAAGCTGTAGGAATTAGCATGCATTTTTTACTAGGTTGTGTATCAAAATTTTGATTATGGTTGACATATACAAAGGATAATAATTTGCTGACCTTATTTTTAGTGAGTTATTATGTTTGTTGCCATTGGTCAATTGAGAAATGTTCGTTTCAAGAGTTTGGGAACAACTTAATGTATTACTTAGTACATGACAGGCCAGATTCATATAGTAAATGTACTCAACAATTCAGACATAGACTTGGGAAAAAAAAAAAAAAAACAATGTCAAAGGGGATCTTATGGAGCTCTGCTTCACTGCTATTGATGGGAACAATCATGTTAAAATGTTAAGACATGTAATCTACATGTACTTGTTCTGTAAGTAAGAGTGGTTAATAAATCAAGTGACCTGTAAGGTACCTGGACACCTACATTAATGAGAAATTTAATGGCCAAATTTTTTTTTAAAATAAAATATATGCCCCGAGTTTCTTACAGTATAAGAAATGTAATGCTTGTACTGCTTGTAGATTATTATCTTCAAACTTAGTGCAATAGGCATACATGAAGGTATTCTCCCCAAAATGGTATCTCATGGTTTAGGTTGATTATGGCATGATACATCCATTTCTATATAGGTATGAGTCTAAAGACCTCTTAGGGAAACTTCATAGAGAATTTAGAAAAACTAAAATACTGCCTCAGAAGATTTTTGAAGCAGTGATGCTTGCTTCATAGAAGTCTGATGAGCAAGGAATAACTGTCCTTTGTTAGGGCTCGAGTCTCAACAGAGGAGGAAACTTCTTCCATTAATTAGCACTTTTCAATTCTCTTGAATCTTTTTATATTTATAGGTGCCCTGATTCTCAACCTTTTAGCTAAGGTCAAAAGTAAGTTTATCCATACTTTAAGGAAAATCTTACTTACTTTTAGTTTCCCTTTTGTTGTTTGGTTTTGGTACCACAGATCAAAATCACTTTATGTAGGAAATCTCTGAAACACAATACCCTTCTTTACCAATTTCTTTTAAAGTTTGCCTTTTGTGTTTGAATCTCCATAAATTATCACATCAAAGTGAAGCATTTGGAGAGAGAAGGTATCTCTCTGCTCCACTTTAGATTCCTTGTTAAGAACAATAAACATAAATTGATGATTTTTTTTAATTTAAGATAAGTAGGATTTCAACAAGATTAAAAAAGTAGCCACTATTGAGCAAGTACTTTTCATTTGCACTTTGAGACTTGCTATGAGAAGATGATTGGAAATCTATAAATATTTTTGCATATTTTTATATAAGTAAAAGTGAAGTCAATGTCTGTGCAGGACATATGCAAGCACATGTCATGACTTGGCCTTATGGTATATTTAGACTTACTATTGCCCAGTTAGTCATGGGATGCTTTTATATTCAGCTAACATGAACAATTCCATTTTTCAATAAACACAGTCTGTCTTTAACTTTTGGTATTTACAACACACATAACAGTGAACGAGATACTATTTCCTTCTAATTTCACATGCACAGGTAAAATGAATAGTTTAATATCGTAAGTTTTGACTTACTATTGAGTCATGGAAAAAAATAAAAAGTTAATTTTACTCCAGACTATAATCACCTTATGCATCCTACATATATTTTTTCAGAACTTAAGGTAGCTAAACACCTACACTAATGAGAGTTTAATGGCCACAATGTCAACATAAGATTAAAGAAACAGAGTAAATTGCTTTGCATTTTAATTTACCTTTTATGCACAGCTTACCTCTTTGAGTCTTTACTAAATTTATGAGCCTACAGTTATCATTTGCAAATTCTTATATAAACAAACTATCTATGGAGAGATAACAAGAAGGAAATGCTTTGGCGCCTTTGTCCCTCAGCTACACCTACTTCAAGGATTTGTAAGAAAGGACATGGCTTTCTCCACACTGACATGACACTTAAATTTATGTCCTGAATAATAAATATTTCTGTACAGAGATTTGGAATTCCTAAGTATGTGATGAAAAGTTACAGAAAAAACATTCAATTTTTTTCTATGCTTAAAAGGAAAAAGTAATTGGCAACATACAATAAGTAAGTAATCAGCAATATGGATGTCTGATAATGATGGCTTACCAGTGTATGAAAATAGTTCAAATATGTATGTTAACAAATCCATCATATAGAAGAAGATCAAACCATATGAACAAAACCAGCCTTTTGAAAGCACTGGTAAGCACTGTAAAGAAACCAAATGATGTTACTTTTCCCCTTAATATTTATACAGAAGATGACTAAAGCAATATTTTTCCTTGGAAATTCACTTAAAATATACTCACTTACCTAATGGTTTGTCTTCATTATTTATACATAATATGAAATATGATTATATTTATCCCCCTAAAACAGTGGATGGAACACCATTTTTACATGAAGACTTTCTTACTGTCATTAATCTCTTTCCCTGGGGATTACACGTTTTCCAGGTAGTAACAAACAAACATATCAGATGATTACAATAAATTCACTTAAAACTGTATAAAAAGAAAGACTTAGTATACTGGATTTGTAAGACGCTTAGTTTAACATAAATTTTATTTCTGAACTTATATATAGAAATGATTCCACCGAATATTGTGCAGGCTAAAACTTACAGCTTCCTTCTTTCTCATTTCTTAATTAGAATTTACCTTTCCTTGTGGATGAACAAAAACAGAAAAGATTACACTACATTGGTTGCTTTATGAAAAGGAATTTAAGACAAATCCAGAAGTATACCTCATTGTTGCTCTATTTGTCTCACAGAGACACAGCATGTGAAACAACTGTGTTATAACCACAGGACTGTCAGCAGGCATCAATCTCTTTTATACCACCCTCAAGTAATGCCACATAGTTTTAGAACTGAAATGCTTTCTATTTTTTAAACTGAGTAATGAAAACAGAGCACAAAACAGCAATTTTCATTTTGCCTTAACATAAAATGTCCTTTCCAAGCTTCATTAAAAGTCCAGTATTGCTGATGTATGAAATTCTTAAGTTTGAAACAGTATATGATACATGTGTGCAAAGTAGCAAGTATATATTCACATATTCCCGTGTAAGTCACTAAATTTTGCTTCAGCCAACCTTTACGAAAATCATAGTTCTTTCCAAAACATCTGAACACAATTCATAGCAATCTGCTTTTATTTGTCAATGAAATTATATCTCTACAGCCTACCTCGATCTTCTTCAACTTTCTTTGAATTTAGTTTTCTAGACCTCACAGTGTTCCCAGAAACATTAAGATGAATCTTGAATGTTGAGACTTCAGTTTTTCAGGTAGTATCAAATTGAAAATATAATTACATTAACTTAAAGTTCAATGAATAATAGTTTAGATATTAACCATTGAGTAAACCCATGAAACATAAAATAAACATTAAAAAGTCAAAGAACTCACAAGCAGATTTTTGACTAATGTCAATGACAATATTTCAGTTATAGAGCAGTTGGATTTATTTTAGTGCTAAAAGTCCATGGTTTCTACTTGAATCCATTATTGAAGTCTACATGTGAGATTACATATAAGTGCTCAGTGTTCATGGGTATCCCTAAGATTGTAGACAATAAAGTTTTATGTAAGTTCCTAGGATCTCAAATTATATCTTCTCCTCTTGAAATCCTCAGTGTAGAATTGATAACCTGTACGCTACAGGATCAGTACTTGCCCCAGACACACTGGGCTCTGGGAATACTTCTCAGGCATTGTCATCCTCCATACTGTCCATCATCCGATTCTCTTTGAAAGCTCTTTCCCTGGGGTCACTTGAGAACTAGTTGATACATCTTCATGAGATCTGCCTTCACACTTCTTGTTTACCTCCCTTTCCCAAAATTATATGTAACAGTCCTGAGTTAGATAAGCTCCTAGACAATCCTTTCACAAGAAGGTAAAAATTCCAGAAAAGGATTCACATGCATACCAAGACCCATACTAGGTCACACAAGCTATGAAATTCATCTTCCTAACTCAGATGGAGTCCTTATGTCTTATGTACTAGGGTTCCTGGGTTACAAAACCAAATCAAGCTTACGCATATTTTGAATTAAACCATCAATTATATAAACCATTCCCCATCATTCCTTAAAGCGAATCTTTTGTGATATTAAATTGCTATTTAAACAAGTTTTGTCTTTAAAGTTTTTCTTATGAACTGTGGAAGCAACAATCCTGTATATTCTCTCTATAAGCGGATCCTAACATTAAACATTCAGTTGGATGTAATTCAACAGTAACTCTTACAACACCCACAAATGCCAAGGACAAGCCAGGGGGAATGGAGGAAGATCCTAAAAGAACAAAAAGAAAAGAACAGGACTAAACAGTTAAAAAAGTGTGTTTTTTTGTTTTTTTTTTTTTTAATGTAAGAAATGCCCTTAAGGGGAGAGAATAGGAATAAGATAGAGTAGGAAGTGGGGTTAGTCTTCAAGTTACTAACTCTACTTATTGGCCCCTACGCCCCCCCACCTCCACCCTCAATGACAAGAACACAAGCCTAGCAATGTAAACTAGTGTAAACCACAGTGTTCTGGGAAAAAAAAAAAAACTGATAATACTCAGAATCAGATGCCTCAACACTAACCACAAACACCCAAAAGTAAACCTCCACTTAATTGCTTCTCATTTTATCTTTAAAACAGATCTCAGCACTCAAACCAGACACAGCCAAGTGCAATGAAAAACAGTGAAATAAACAACAATAATTCATCAGAGTGCAGAGTACTGTGAACTCTAAAATGCTCAGCCAGAATCAGGCCAATCAAACCTCCCTTTTTTCTAAGGCTTAGGGAATTTCCCAGAAGAGGGGAGTGGTAAGATTGTAAGATCTTAAAGGTGGGGAGGTTCACTGCTCATCAGGATATTCCACTCAGAACAGGGTTGCTATATCCAGGAACTCACTGCAATGAGACTTACCTTCACCAGATCTGCACTATGACTGACTGACATATCAACATACCCTCATAGACTAGGAAGGAACTCAGGAGAAATAATTACATGCAGGTGGAACCTTAGGGGCTATGGCTAGACAAGTGAAAAGGACCACCCTAGGAAGGGTTACTTAATCTGCAACAGAGGCTTGAACAGCTACTAAAGCAGACAACCCTAAGGGACCCTGGGGCCACATGAAAGATAGGCAGGAGGGTAGGATGGAGAGTGATGGATTGGTGAAAGAAGAAGGTGGGAGAGGAAGCTAGAGGGAGGAAGGGATCAAGAAGGGGGAGCAAGGACAATCATTTTTTTTGCTGGTAAAACTAGAAAAATAAAAAATAATTTAAAAAAAGAATAATGGTAAGCATCACTTTGAGCTTCCATATGTGCAAACATATGATCAAATGTACAATCCCACATGCAACTGTTCTTACCCACATGAAAATAAACAAATACACATGTACATGAAAAGAAATTAAAAATTTTCTAATATATTCCTGCAACAAATTATCTACATTTTTCCTTAAAAAAACTATAGATGCAGTATCCTTACCTTGAATGGAATGTCTTGTCGAACTGTGGACCTTCCCATCTTCAGGTTCTTAGATACCATTCCCTCTTCCTAAAGTTTCCCCAAACTTTAGGATTGGGAGAGATTAAGATGGCCTGATTCTGGGCGAGTATTGAGGGGTGTCCAATAATCTGCATTATGGCTGGCCATTTTGTTCACCACACTGCTCTTTTACTGGGTCCATCCTGTCAGGGTGTTGATATTCTTTATCTCTTGTAGAAGATTTCTAGGCTGAGTGCTAAGTGCTCTTCAAATCTAAGAGTATAATAGGAGCTATTTACAGAGCAGTTTGATGTAGTGTCTTCTCACCTATAGGTTCACTGGCTGTTTTTAAGTTTTACTCTATTTCTTTCCTTTTTTTAGGTTCTTATCCTAATTAACAGTAACAGGAATGTGTTCCATTCTGACAGTGGGTCTTGAGTTCAATCAGAAAGCTCTTGGTTGTCTCTTTGAAACTCATGCCATTATTATTTCTCTTCCCTAGTAGCTTCTACTGTGTAAATTATCCAGAAAGGAGGACGTTCTCAGACCATTACCATTTGACATATTTGCCCAAGTTCTATGATCCATTTGTGTTGCATCTTCAGTAATAGGGTCTTACTGTTTTTTGGGAGAGCAACCAAGAGCAATGGCAAAAGCCTATATGTTTGAGGAACTCACAGCAGTGAAACTTGTCTTGTAAAATGATTGAAATACCAACATGCCCCCATAGACTACGAGGAACTGAAGAGATAAGAAAAAGAAAAACTTTAGGGACTAGAGCTGGATGAGTGAAGGGAAATGCTCCTGTCAGTGTGATGGCCCAAGTAGGCACATTTAATATACCACAAAGGCATGAACCTCCACAAGAGTAGACAAACCAGAATGAACCCTAGAGTCCATAGAAGCGGCAGGGAGGAGGGTGGGAGGGCATGAAAATGGACTGATGAGGGGAAGGGAAGGGAATGGGAGGAAGGGAGATGGAGGGAAGCAGGGATTAGGACTCAATATGCTTGTAAAACTAAAAAATAAGCAAATAATTTGAAAAAATATGTTAAATCTAAAAAATGGAAGAGTATTTCATTGGAAAAAAGTTTCATAAAATAATACCCATAATTTATTCATGCATTTTAATGTTTCCAGGTTTTTTTTGTTTTTGCTTCAGTCCTTCCTATCATAAAATTAAATTGATTTTATACCACAGAAAAAAATACTATGGGTTTGTGAGATAGCCCAAGCAGGTAAAGTCATCTACTCAAAAATCTAGTGATCATTGAATCCCACATGATGAGTGGAGTGAAATGACTTCTGACAGTTGTCCTCTGACCTCCATTCATGTACCATGTCATGTATGTATATGCCTGATCGCTCGCTCTCTCTCTTTCACACACACACACACACGCGTGCACACACACACACACACACACACACACACACAAGTAAATAAAATATTTAAAGAACACATTTTGAGGACAGAGAGTCTCACCACAGGTCTGTGGGACCGTGGCCTTTCTAAAGTGCTTGACCCCTATCTAACATGGTTTTCTCTGGGTGTCATGGCTAAAGCATTTTCTTTCTTTTCTTCCTTCCTCTTTCTCTTTGTCTTTCCATCCTTCCGTGAATGAGTGCCGGGAGAGGTCTTATGAGCTTTAAACTGGGTCCAGAAGCATCAGCACAAAGGTGCTCAGCTAATTTGCACTTGTGACGCTTGAAAAACTTTCAGGTAGTTTGCTGAACAGCCAATACCCAGAGATCCTATCCCATATTCTCACCCATGTTAAAATGAATGTTTGCTGTGACTATGTCATCTTAGCACTGTCTTGTCACAGAAGCAAGATGACCTTGATTCTATGATTCTCAAGGTCAGTTTCTCTTCTAAAGAACTCTCTAAGATTGTTTCTTTGAATGCATCATTTCCAAGCCTCAATCTTTCCAAGCAGCCTGCAACAATAAAAGGAGAGAAAAAGGACGAATAATTTTTGCTGTGTTATATCTCCAAATGCTTGCCCTATAGCTGTTACATATTTTGAATAGCACACCATCGGTTTAGTAAAAGATGCAGTGTCCTTATAGTGATGTACAAATAGATGCTTTAAAAGCAATTGCTTCATAGTAAAATTCTGGAAGGACTGAATATGCTTAAATCCACCTTTAGTGGTTAAAGAATAGGTATTAAGCAAAATGTTTCTTAAGCAGCTTATGAAAACAGGCACAGTGGAGAAAGTTGGGGTGCTGTGTATGGGTGCTGGGGCTGTGTAGAACACTCTATAGAAGTTTCAAGTGGTCATGATCCTTGCATCATGAGAGCTGAAAGTATGTCAGAAGGGAAAGAATTCAAAGGGACACAAATAAAAATCGAGGTTTTGATCTGTATTTTAATCAAATAGTTGCAAAGCAATGCTATTTAAGGAAGAATGTAAAATCGCTGAAGCCAGAGAGATCAGATCGTGCAGGAATGTGTTCCTCTGGCTCAGTGTTGCAGCAGCTGAAGACGCCCATCCTGACGCTAGGCACCTTGGGAGCGCGCAGGGGTATGGCCCTGATTAGCTCCATGCCATTGTCAAAAGTTCCTTTTCAGCCATTCACCCTGCGTCTGCACAATGAGGATAATCAGAGAACACACAGCGAGGGCAGGAGCCGGCCTGATCCGGAGCGAATACTCTACATGTGTTAGATAGCTCTGATTTTACTTGAATTATAGAGCTGACACAGCGAAAATGGTCACAGTTATGAGAAAGGAAAAAAGAAGGTCATAACAGTGTTTTTTTCTTTTCTTCTTTCTGAGTAACCAGTTGATCACAGAAGGATATCTTATTCCAGATATCCCATAGCAGTGCACAGTCTGGACGACAGAGAGGCATAAGGACTTAATTTAAAGCCAGTGAAGTCAAGTAAATTAACATATTTTAATAACTTCCTACATCATAGTAATAAGCCTGAGGCAGTTCTAGTGTGTGTAGGCTGAGGTGGCCAGGCAACAGTGAAAGAAACCAGATAAAGTGTAAACAAATCCAAAGATCACAGGGAGTTAATGAAATGAAGAGAATAAGATGATATCTCCTATTCAAAGGGAAGCCATAACATAATTTAGGCAAATTGGACAGTTAACAATTATATCCAAGTAATACTAGCAGTATTGCAATTGTTCCCCCCTCATTCAAAATTGTCTATACAATACTCATTAAAGAACACTGCTGTATTCATAATAGTGTAGGAGAAGACCTAACATTTTCTTCACTGTAAAGAAAATCCAATTACCTAACAGAAATCACTGTGCAAAAAGAATAACTACCCTATGTCACTACTAGGAAATTGCTGCACTACTGTAGAGAATTAGCCCATGCAAACACAGACGTGTACTTTCAATATGATTTCGATGCAGATGGGCAAGCTGGATCTTAGGACAGTATTACAAATGTCAAAGTACTGGGGTGGGGAGATGGTTTAGTGGTAAAAGCCTTTCTTGCAAAGATAGCATTAGCTTTCATATCTGGCTCTGGAAAATGGAGCCTGGGAAACACCAGAGCAAAGCAATAAGGAGGTAGAACAATTCAGAATGATTCCTGATGTCACCCATGGGTTTCCACAAGCACACAGTGCATATACCCTCTTGTTTATACACACATACACACACACACACATACACACATGCATTCACACTCAAAAACAAAAACAAATGCTGAAGCTTTTGAAATTTTCTTATTGCTCTTGTTGTTCATTTCAAGAGATTACTGAGATTATTCATCTCAAATAGTTCTCTTAAATGTGTTCCTGCTCATTACATCCATATTCACTCTTAATAAATGACAGCTAGGTAATAAAATGAAAGATCAAATAAAACCCATTATCAAAGTCATAATTATAAATAGCCATGATTTCCCCTAAGACGGTTTTTCATGTTTCTTTAACCTTTTATTTGCTCATGTTCTAGAATAGATATTAAAAATTTCACCACCTGAGTGTCTATAACCTTTTATTATAATGTTGATATGAAGTGCTAATGTTTTCTTAAATGAAACTAAAGCAAGGGCTTGTTCTTAGCATATTAGAACAAGTTTGTAATTGACAATATTATGCTTTATATTGTAGCATTTTAATTTGTGTGTAATTGCTCATAAAATGAGTATTATCTTTGATTGAATATGCCTTCAGACCAGAAATATGCCTGCAGGCTCTTCAAAGGTTGCTTGAGTTTAAGCTTAAAAGTAATAACTATACCAGTTTACATCATTTTATCAGAAAGCTAGAATGTGTTATTTTAGTCATTCTATATTCTAGATGCATTCAGATGCCAGATAGAACAATTTCTTATTTTCTTTCCTCTTCTTTTGTTTCATTTTTTTCTTAGAATTGTTCCTGGAATGCACATTTCTCTGAAAGATATTTTAAACCCCTATTTAATTTGATTTGATTGCTTCTATCCTGAATCTTTCCTTTTTTGTATTGCTTTAGCTTACGTTCAGGGTTCAATTAGTGAAATTATAGTGTTGTTTTCCTATGGTGAGTTCCTTTTAAATAAAACAATTTAACCAAAAAACAGCTTCGTGAATGATTACATTTATCTCAGCATGCATTCTACTTTTTCTGGTTTGACTAATTAGAGTTATAGCAAAGGCTTTGGACTTTCATCAATTCTACACACTGTACTAAAGAATGTTTGTATAGAAAAACCCAAACAGAACCTCACCACTGCTATAACATTTGTATACAATGCATGACTATTAGGTGGTCTACATATAAGAGAAATTTGTGAATATTTTGGAGTGATTTTACTTATGTTCACAGGACACTTTCTCTAGTTCAAGAACAAAGACAATAATCATAAAAATAACCATATCGGTTCAATTAAATGCTATGACAGATTGGTTTTGTTGGAGAGAGATCAGATTTACTGTGATATCAATAGTATTATTTTCATATTTAGTCTGAAAATGTGATTTCTTTCAATAAATCATAAAAAATTTGGTAATTGGACCCTCCCTTATGTCTGTTTTCTTGAGGTTGGTAGCACAGTTTTGATGTTACCGTATTTTTATACTAATTATTTATATTTGTGCTCCACCATTCCATGCAAATGTAAGGACCAGCAATATTGGACTGATTAGATTTTCTTTCTAATCACAGTAGAAAATCTTTACATTCTGACACATTTCTCTTTCACAATAAGGAGGGAAAGAGTTTCAACAAGTTCTTCCTACACTGTTCCTCCCTTGAAAGTGTTCTTCCCTTGCATGATTCATGTGATAAGAGCACAAGCAGCTGGAGTGTGCAAAATAGCAACTAAAAACAGGAAACAAAGAGGCCAGTGTATATATTGCATATCGATGGAGCTGAAATCTTACTCTTGGTGGCATTCTATGATGCAGGAAAGGAGATTAACACTTACAAACTTACATTTCCATATCAAACTTCATTTCCATTGTTGGGTCATAATGTTTTTATTCACATGGGCAGAATGTACAATGTGAGAGCTATGTGCAGCTTAAAGATTTTTAAGAACATCTATGCCTCAATTTGACACCAAATAGAATAACTCCGCACCTTAAAACTCTGTAGTGTCTATTATACTCATAGATTTGAAGAGCACTTAGCACTCAGCCAAGAAATCTTCTCCTGAAAGAGAGATTGAGAATCTTAACACCTTGGCAGGATATTGTCTAGTGCAACAGAAGAGCAGCCAAGTGGACAGCAATTGGCCAGCCTTAATGCAGAGTACCAGCAACTCAGCAAGGATCTCCCAGAGTCAGACCAACCCAATCTCCCCATTCTAAGGCTTTGGGAACCTTGAAGAAGAAGGGGTGGTAAGAATACAGGAACCTGAAAATAGGTTCACCTTTGGACAAGGCATTCCACTTAAAGCAGGACTGTTGCATCTAGGAACTCACCATGGTGAGACTTGTCCTTACCAGACCTGCATGATAACTAAAATACTAACATTCCCTCAAAGAATATTGAAAAATTTAGGAGAGATAAGAATAAGCTGAGGAAACCTTGAGTACTAAAGCTGGATGAGTGAAGGGAAATTTCCCTATCAGTGGGATGGCCCAAAGAGAGGCAATTTGACAAGACATAGAGACCTGAACCCCTCCAAGAGCAGACAAACTAGAGGCAACCCTGGGATCCAGAAAAACATAAGGTAAGAGGATTGGATTGATTGAAGGATGGGAGGGAAAGACAATGGAGAGAAGAAGGGATAAGTACTCAATATGCTTGTAAAAGTAGAAAAAATGAAAAAAAAGAGGAGACAAACCAGAGTGAACCTTGGAGTCCATAGAAGCAGACAGGCAGGAGGTGGGAAGGAGTGGGATGGATTGAGGAAGGGAAGAGAAGAGAAAGGGTATAGGTTGGAGGGGTGATGGAGGGATGCAGGGATAAGTACTCAATATGCCTGTAAAAGTAGAAAAATAAAAACAAAAAACTTGTGTCATTACTTTGGTTAACGTCTAATAAAACTACAACCGAACCATCATTAGTCCAATTCAGAAATTTTAAACGATTTTATCTTATATTCATGTATTCCTAAATATATTTTCAAAACTGTTAGTTTTTACCTTTTGTGTTTACATATTTTAAGTATTCCTCTATGTCTCTATTTCCATCAAGTCTCATGAGCAGTAATATAGTTCATTAATGAATCTGTCAAAACACTTCATTTCCATGCCAGTGTTAATTTATGCTGCTACTATCCCAATCAAAATAATAAAAAATAATGCTATGAGCCTTTTTATATATACCTTTGTGTTGAAATTGTGAGTACTCAAGCTACTGAACAATATGGAGTTTTAATCTTCATCTCTACTAGAGAAATCTCAAAATCTCCCACATCTTGGATAAAATTTGTTGTAATCAGAATTTGCCAGTGTATCTGTAAGTGGGAAATAGTTATACTAAAGTACATCCTGGTTTTACTTTGCCTTCCTAAGTTATGAATATGACTATATTGAAATGTTATTACTAATAAGAACTTAGCTAACAGAAAGGCAATATTTAGAATGCTAAGCATCCTGACCAAAACAAAACAAAGAAATTGAAAATCTACATGACATCCAAAAGACAAGATAAAGAAAATGTCATGTGTTTTTGTCACATAAGGACGAGGAAGCTGGATGTGTACTTTTGAAGGTACTTGCTTGTCTTGGGCCCACTGTTGGTAGGCAATGAAATAGCTCTGATGTTTCTGCTTCTCTATCAAGCTCCTTCTGGGAGAGGGTCACCTCCCATAGAAGAAGAACAATGGGGTCTTCACTGAAACAAACAGACTGGCAAAGATGAATAATGCATGGAACTCTGGGAAATCTAAGAAGATCCTCTAAGGGAGATTAGCAACAGATTGGCAAGGTGAGAAAGGATGCTGCACTCTTCTCAATTTAGCTATCTCTAGGGCCCCTGTATGGGACAGTCATTCCCTTCACTGTAAGCATATGTAGGTAGTCACAGCAGATTACACATGACAGCTCTAAGTAATATCAAATCTGATAACTGTGAACTGCAAAAAAGCAGCAACAATGTAATTGTCTTCATCTAGCTATAATGTTCTCTAGCTAGGTGTTACAGGAAGAAACAAGAGGACAAATTTAAAATCACTAATTGATAATTTAAAATTCACTTATGTAAACACAAAAAGAAGTGACTTAAGAGAAATCAATGGGTTTTAGTTGGCTACTTGCCTGGGTGAGTCAACACTGAGGCACATTTGCTAAAAGAAGATAATGAAGTGATAGATTCCGTTAATGGAAGGAAAATGCCTAAATCAATCTAGTACTGTTGTTCTCCTTTGTAGCACATGCAGGGCTTATTTTCCTTGGGGTGCCATGGCTTTTAGATAGAAAATATAAAGCAAAAAAGCAAGAGCCGCGTTAGGTTGGTAAAGAGTTTTAGAGAGACGTAATATAAAAAAGTGACAGAAGCAAGGGGCATCTAGACTGAAAAATCAAATTATTAAGAGAGAATACACATTAGTAGCTACCAAAAGTTGACTTTTACTTTGTCCTGTGTATGTGTGTGGGATGTTTATGTATGCGCATGTATGTTTATGACATGTTAGTGGGCACAACAATGAAGGTGTACATGCGTGCTGTGCTCAGGCATATGGAGTTTGAGGTTGGTATTGGACATCTTCCTCCTCCGTGGCTCTTCCTCCATGAACTTTCCCAGATGGATCCCTAATTAAACCCAGAGCTTGCTGATGGTGCTACTGTGGCTGGTCATCGTGCTCTGGGACTTCCAAGCCTCTCCTTTTAGCTTGGAATTGCAGGGAGGTGACCATTCCTGCCAGGCTACTTATGTAGGATCTGAGGATCTGAAGTCAGGTCCTTTGCTGCACAGCAAATATATAACTGCTCCTGTGCTCTCCATCCATTGACTCCCTTGCTTAAAATAAATCAGCATGACATTCAGCCGAACATCTTTATGGGGAAATGTAACAAGACCCTTTGTGCCCAAGTTCACACTTATAAAATAGAATGGATTTCCTCATACAGCAAGTGAGAATATAATTTTTTCAGTGGAAATGACAATTTAAACCCAGAGTAAATCATATTCCCACTTTTTTTGTATGCCTGGGTCTTCACTGATGCATCCACATACCATACCATCTAGCTTTCTTTATATTTGAATTTTATATAAATTGAGCCATGTTATGCAAGTATAAATTTTACTCTATTAATTTCACTCTACTAATGTTTACATATATAACATGTTTTGTATGAATCTGCAATTCATTCTAATTTTTTTGATAAGCAATCTTGTTTTAAATATAGGCCACAATTTTTTAAATATTTTTTGCACTGTGTAAGTCCTTTATTTTCTGCATTTTAGTGCTTTACCAAACACTATAACTGTAAAGAACACAATTCCAAGTATTATACTTTTTAGCTTGGGGAGATCACAAAAATATGGAACGCTTCACGAATTTGTGTGTCATCGTTGCGCAAGGGCCATGCTAATCTTCTCTGTATCGTTCCAATTTTTAGTATATGTGCTTCCAAAGCGAGCCATAATTTTTTAAATATTTATTTTTTCCACTCATACAAACTTGATAGGTACCCCATTCCCCTCCCTCTCTCCACCCCTCCCTGGATCCCCTTGCTCCTTCCCCCCCTTTCTCCTCTCTTTTTTTCCCTCCCTTTCTCCCATTGCCAACCCCCACTTCCCTAGAGCATCTTTTCATGTCCATGTCAAACTTCCCTCTGGGTCCTTCTCTCTGATGAGGTATAAGGACTCAGTAGCATTGCCTAGAGTACTTTTTCGTGTTCCCCTTTAGTATGGGAACACTATTAATCCCTTGCCTCTAAGGATCCTAGTGCCTGTGATACATGCTAGACTTTGGGGGGTCAATCATATGTTGGTCATTGCACAGGTATAGGCCACATTTTAACTATGGATGTGACTGTTATTGACATGGAGTTTTTTTTTTTTTAAACAATATTGCTGTAATTCTTGTGATGAATATAACTTGTACATAGGTGCCTGGAATGTTTTAGTGTGTAGCCTTGAATAGAAATGTCATATCTTACTTTGTGTTTTCAGATAGTCTGCTGTGATGCTTTCTTTTTTTTAATTTATATTATTTTATTATTATTTATTCATTGTGCGTGTGTGCGCGCATGTGTATGTGTGTGTGTGTGTGTGTGTGTGTGTGTGTGTGTGTGTGTGTAGAACCACAGGCGAATTCAGGAACCACCATGGACGCCTGCCTCCACCTCCTCCTTGTTTACTCTGCCTGGGGATTCACAGGCTCCACCCTACCAGGACCAGAAACACAGGCTGCCCCCACTTCCGCCCGGCGTCTATACGTGGGGTCTGGGATCTGAACTCAGGACCTTCTGCCTGCAAGGCAGAGGCTTAACCCCTGAGCCACCTCTCCAGCCCCTGTGATGCTTTCTTACCTATGTATTCTTTCATTTATGTTAAGATTATTATTATTACTTCATTATTTTCACTATTATTACTAACATACTCTGTACTCTACATGTACATGAACTACATGCCTGTCATCTTCAGCATGCATGTAACTGTACACACAGAGACACACACATACATCCTTTGCACTCTCCCAGATACTATTCATTTGAATTCACAGCCTAAAATGTAAAAGGAGGAGAGTGCAGGAGAGTCACACATGTAACTCTTCATTTTTACTAGTCGTCAGAAACAATTATACTATCCTGAAACTCCATGTAACATGGAAACTTTTTCACACCATTGAACATCTTCAAAACATAAGCCATTATCTTTTAAAAATAAATGTGACGTTAACAATTATAATAAACTGTGGGCAATGCTGTAGGTTAATAAAGAAAACTGTTGTGGGATTGATTTCTCCAATTGTCACAGGGTTCTTGCGTTTGGAGTCAAAGATTGAAACCAGAACACCTGAAGGATGACTAAGGTATAGTGTATTAGAGGGGAGAAAGGATGGAACTCACAGACTCCAAAGGTGGAGTGTCATAAGAAGCTAGGGCACCCTGGAGAATGCGTGGACTTCAGGCATGGAATCCATGAGGGGCAGGCACCTAGAAATGAACTCACTCCCTCCACATGTGGATGCTGGGAGGGGCAGGTACCAAAAATGGCTGCCAAGGTCAGGTATATGTATGCCTTTTGGTTAGGCAAGTCTGGGAAAAAAGGCTTTTCCTCATTGGATAGCTCACATTGGAGCCCAATACAGTTGATCCTGTGCTCACCTGGAGGTGAGCTGTTTCTCTACAGGGGAGCTAATTTCCACATCCTTTCATAAGCAAAGGGTTGGGGGAAGTTGGTATTTCTTCAGGGTAATCCCAGCAGTGGGAGATGACCTCCAAGACCTTCAGAGACTGTCCCAGCATGGCCTCTAAAGCTGCCTTGAACCTCAGCTTGCTTGCAGAGGTTTATAGAGCATCTTCTTCAAGTAGTTCACACTCTGGTTACACAAAGAAGCGCATTCAAATGCTTCATGTCTGAATTTGTTTTTAGTTAACATTCTCATACAGAAGTATGTTTCTGTTGTTTTTCATACTGAAAATATGTTTTTGTAATATTTTTAAAGCATTTGTAATGTCTAGCATTGCACTCTGGAGGATATTCCCATTAGCATCCTGCTTATTTAATTTCGTCATTTCACAGACTTCATTTCTTTCAGATGTAAGAGAACACTGGAACTGCGAGTTTCTTAAAAGTGTTTACTGCTTTCTTGCTCCTTTTGAGATTTCTCTTACTAGTTTTTTTTTTCTGATGTTTCGTTATAAGTTCTCCAGCCATAATTTGTTTTATTATGTTTAAAGTCTTTATTATGCTTGGGATTTGGTCAGTTTCACAAATTTGTGGATTTATATCCTCAGTCATCCTCACGGCCTGAAACCTCAGGTTTAATTTCATAGTAGTCCCGAACATGATATTTAATAAATGGTCTAGGTTTATTGGTTTTAAAGATGTCATAATATGTGGGTGTATACTGCTTGTATTTACACAGTTGAGGCATACAGTGATAGAGGCATAGAGTTCATGTGTGTGTGAAGCCCAGAGAACAACTCTCCATATTGTTCTTCCTTAGAAACCACTCTTGTGAAGTAGCATCCCTCTTCGACTTCAGGCTCACTAATTAGTTATCTGCTTGCCTCACCAGTAAGTTCAAGAGATGAGCCTGTCTCTGTCTTCCAAGTATTGAGATCAGAACTGCCCATCTTTTTTCATGTAAGTGAGGAGGAACCATTACAGATTGTCATGCTGGTATGCAAGCACTTTTCCCACTGAGATATTCCTTCAGCTACAACATTTAGTAACAATATCCTAATACAATCTGAATCATCATTTTATAGACAATATAATGGTGCATCTTTCTAACTTAATGTAACTGAAAAAGGAAATTATTGAAAGCTGATATAGTACATATGCACAGAGAATATGTATGATGACATTTCATGTAATATACACACCATTTAATGTATACATATATGAAAAAATTTAATAAATTTATGAAATAAATAAAGTTGTAGATGTAGTATAAGGATTATCTGCAGAATGCATGGTTAAATATTGGGTATCGTATAATGAAAAGAAATGTAGCATTCTAAGTCTGCATTAATTATAGTTTCAGCAGAAAACATCTAGTAAATTAAAAAGGCACTAAGAAAGTTTAATTAAAGGATATATGATATGAAGGCATGAGCGTGCATAAAGACAACCAACACATGTTAATGCAGTGCTCTGGGTGCAGCAACAGAGAAACCAATATCACTCTTGTGTATGTCAGATAAAGGATATAGATGAATAAAATTCTCTTTTCATTGCCATAGTTAGATACAGAAGTCAATTTGATATTTGAAGGTTGGAGCTCTGGACACATCTGTAGAGAATTAGTAGTTGCGTTAATTGAATCCAAAGCAAGCATGCAGAAGATTCTCTGATTGATGGGGAAGGCCCATCCCATAGTGGGTGGGACTAGTTCCTGGACAAGTGAATAAGATGGAGCTGATTAGGGAAGCTGGAATTCATTAACATACTTGGACAGACATGTTGTCTGGGAAGGGAAGTTTGCTTCTCTCAGGACTGTCCTGTGAATATGTGTGATCAGTTCCTTTGGGCCCAGGTTTTGGTGTGAACTTTCCTGCTTAGCTGGAGAAAGAACTGAAACAAGACAATTGTAAGCCAATAATGAAATCTCCTTTTCCTCTTTAAGTCATTTGTTGTGAATTTATCAGCAGCAGGCAGAGTAAGTGCAACATTTATATATGTTGTACAAAAGAGTTATGCAAAATTAATAATATTGTAAAACTTCAGAATTTGAAATATTTTAAAGACAATTTCAATGAAAGATCTGCAGAAATCAAAGACAAAATGAGAAGTGTTTAGACGGAAGTTTACTCTAGGGTATTTGTGTTTAGTATTACGACATCTGATCCTGTTTACTGTCGGTTTACTCTCTGTCCACTGTTATTTAGATTTCTTGACAATGCTGGGCTTGTGTTGCCTGTCATGAAGGGTGGGGTAGGGTTAGTAAGCAGGTAGCTGATAATCCCACTCTTTACTCTGCCCTATTACTGTTGTTTCCTTTAAAACTCTTGCATAAAACACTTTAAAAAATGATTTACCCATGTTCTTCTGTTTCTGCTCTTTCAGAATCTTCTTTCTCTCCTCCACCCCTGGCTTTTGAGCCTTTGTATTTGTCGGTGTTGTAATAGTTTCTGTTTGATTCCATAAAACTGATGGCCTAATGCTAGGACCTACTTATAAGGGAGAAAATAAAACATCTGTCTTTCTGCTTCTGAGTATGATTTCTTCCAATTCCATCAATTTACTGCAAAATTTCATTAGTTCATTTTTTCTGACAGCTAAATGGTATTCCAATTGTGAAAATGCTGCTACCTACTACGAACATGGTTGTATACATGACTCTGTTGTAGGATATAGTGTTCTTTGAGAATATTCACAGGAGTAATATAATTGTATGAAATTTCAATTTCTAACTTTTTCAGGAACCACCAAATTGATCTCCAAAGGGGTTGTTTATAATCCCACCAGCAATGAAGGTCCCATTCTATCCACATCCATGCCAGCATTTTCTATCATTTGTGTTTGGATCATGACCATTCTGAATGGAGCAGGATCATATCCAAGGTGCTTTTAATTTGCATTTCCCTAATGACTATGGAGGTAGAAATTTTTAGAAAAAGATCTTAACACTCTAGCAAGACACAGGCTAGTGCAATGGAAGAGCCAGAATTCAGAGTACCAGCAACCCTGCAATGCTCACCTGGAATCAGGGCAGCCAAATCTCTTCCCATCCTAAGGCTCAGGAAAACTTGTGGAAAAGGGGGGCATTAAAGTTGTAAAAGCTTAAAGATGGGGTGATCCATACTGTTGGACAAGACATTCCACTCAAGGCAGGGCTTCTGCATCTAAAAACTCAGTGTAATGAAACTTATCCTTAGGAGACCTGCACAATGGCTGACATATCAGCACACCCCATAGATTAGCTCAGGAGAAATAACTGAATGCACTGGTAGCCTTAGGAGGCTAGGGTTATACAGGAAAAGGGGCATGACCCTATTAGTGGGTCTACCCAAGGAAGGGCCAGCTAAACAGCCACAGAGGCCTGACACCCCACTAGAGTGGAAAATCCAGAGGGAACCCTGGGGCTCGTAGAAGCAGACAGACAGGAGAGTGGGAGGAAGTGGATGAACTGATAAAGGGAGGGGAGCAGGGAAAGGAAAGGGGGAGTTAAGGATGGAGGAAAGGAGGGGGGTTTTGGGAAAATAACTCCATATGCTTGTAAAACTAGGAATAATAATAATTAACAATAATAACTTCTGCAGAAATAAAAAATTGTTTTAAAATACAGCAAAATGAAAACAAGAAGAAAGGAAATTTGTAGAAATACTGTAACATAAATATTATTGAATAGTTTTAGTAGCTTATTTAATAAATTATTATTATTAGTTGAAGAGGTTTATTTGTTGAAGAGATAATGAAGAGATAACTTAAAACCAATAGCTTAGAAGATTATTATTTTATATATATATATTTTTAAATAAAACAAAGGGAATAAAACCATTAAGTACCCACATAGCCAGCTATTAGAATGAGAATATCCAGTGTGTTTAGGGAGGCCGCAGAAAAGAAAAAGAAAGAAGAATGAATAACAGAGCTTTCAAAAATTTTTGGTCAGAATTTTCCATGAGTGATGAAGATTGTGGATCCATAGGTCTGACTTCTGTATCACATTCTCCCTTCCTGCAGAGTGAGTCTGCTGCTTCTGTTCCTCCCTCATCATATTTCTTCTGTTTGGGATGGGAGGGGTATGGCATTGGGAGTAGGAGATGTAATAATATAAATTCACTGTATTTTATATGAATGCTTCAAACAATAACAAATGGAAGAAAAATATTCAGTGTTAAAATTCGCAGATACATTGAGGCTCATTACCCCTCCAGTATATGTTATTTGATTCTGTAATGGTATCATTGGACTTTCTATTCTTTCTGTTCCAGATTGCAGGTGTATCCTTCCATGAATCTATTTATATGAAAGCAATCCAAAGCCCATACTATGAATAACTCTGACAGATGTGACAGTTTAATCCCTGACTTTTTTTGATACGCACAAGGGGATTGTCCCCTCTAAAGAAACCCATCTTCTGGGCTGCGAGGACTCTGACCAATCTCATGATGCTCTGGTTCAGTACAATGCTGCTGCTTCTCCCCTTGCCAGCACCCTCAGGCTGACGTTCCTACAGTCTTGGTTCCTCCTAAGGTCTTGGTGCTCACTTCTTCTCCATATCTGTTCACATTTGCTCCCTCGTGTCACTCACTCTGGATTATTTCTATTGAGTACCTCTAATCTTCTGTATTGGTTCCCAAGCTTGCACATCTAATTTAAACCTCTAAGAGATTCTCACTCAGTAAGAGCCAACTTCACCCAAGAGTCTGATAGGAACATCAAATTTACCTAACCATTCATAAATTGATACCAATACAGCATACTAGTAAGGAAGGCAATGCATGGAAAGCTGAGTTTGGCATATTATGGATACTCTGCCAAGTATCTTTCTGATTTCTGTACGATAAAGCATATTGTAAGAAAGAAGGTTAGTGAAGAAAAAAATGATCACATGATGATGATATTGAGAGATGGCGGTTCCTTCAATCACTAAGATCCAGCTGGGTATCCCACTCAAGGTGCTTGTCCATCATCAGAAAAACTGAGTCTAAAGATTACAACCGTTAATAATAAATAAAAACAAAGAAAAGAGAGGGGAAGAGAGAAAACCCTGGCTTTTCCCCAGATAATTCAGTACAAACTATACAATGCTACTTGAATTTAGTATTTGACATGTCCTGCAATTATAAACATACACACAGTCTGAATCTTTTAAAGATTAGAATTCTCCTCCACAAAATATTCAAGTATTTAATATAAAGCTGATTACTAGGATGAAATGGCTAAATACTTCTTTATAGAGATTTTTTTTCCTGCAAAATACTCATAAAAGATTTTTAACAAATCCAATGTGACAAGATTAATCTTTGGTCCCTAAAGCTTATCCTCTGAAATTTAATCCCTAAAATGTATTCCAAATAGTAACATATCGAATGTCTTACAAGTACAGTTGTGTGACTAGACTGTGTGTGTCAAATTACAATTATTTTACTCTGGGAACTTGTCTGCACATTTCAACATCGATTATACATTTCTATAATTTTATCTTGGGGTCCACACACTCTCAGTTGCCCCATCTCCTGAGGTCCTCTGTGCAGTTGGGCTGTATGTACCTCAACCTGTATTGTTCCTAATCTTTCCTCTTTGTATGTCTCCCTTTTGCCTCATACATTTTTCTTGACACTAAAGCTCTGTATTTTATTCTAGTGGTGGCTTGTCCTAGGGATAATTGTAATATCTGTCTTTTTCCAATTATGAGAGGTGTTCTATAAATTCTTTGTTGTGTATTCATTTTGAGCTGTGAGCCCACGAGTCACATTAATGTTGCCCATTCGAGCTTGATCTATTGCCTTGCCTTTGTTAGTGATTCCAGTCTTTCCTTATGCAGTTTTGGCTAAAATCTCCACATTCTCCCTTACCAGAAGCAGCCTGTCACAAATGCTTTGCATGTAGGCCATTAGTTAAATCATAAACTGAGAGAGCTAGTATTTTTTCCAAAGGTGACTATTATTCTTTCTCAGATGCTATAGTGTCACTTTATAAATATAGGATATATTTATGGTCACCTGAGATAATGTGATAGGACAGAAAAAAAGCCCAATTTACAAATAACGTGCTTGGAGTGATCACTGAGTGATGACTTGTGGGAATTAATAAAAAAAAAACAAAGATATCATTAGGGAATGTCACACTCCTCATTCAACAGCTGATAATGTATTACAAGTCTGTAAGTATATTTGGTCCCATAAATATATGTTAAAAATCCTTTAAACCATGGTGTTCTGAATGTAGCCAATATCACAAGTTCCTTTTTATATTTCTCTTCTTTATTTCTGATCTTGAAAGTGTTATATAATTCCTCATCTTGGGCTCATTCCATTCTCTGACCCTCTGTCTATTCTGACTCCTGGCCCTGCAAAGGATTTCAGCTCTGTACACCTGACCTGTCTACAAGGTGGAGTGTAAAACAGTCATTGTGCAGGCTGCGGAGCTAACAGAGTATATTGCTACCATTCTTAGTGAACATTATTACATTTGCAGCAGAAAGCATCCTCAAATAGCTGAGCAACTCACCTAATCCTTTTCTTTACTCTTCAAAATCACTACTTTAAAAATAAATTTCAAACTCTTCTCATGCGTTTTTTTCCTCAGGATGTCATGTAGCTTCCCAGTTAATAAAAACATAGCTGGATTTTATTTTTTCCAATCTTTGTTTCTTTTCCTTCATGCAAAGCAAAAAGCGTCTCCCACATAGTTCCAACTTTGTAGTCTATACCCTCTTTGGAACCTATGAGAATTTGCTTATTACTCTTCTGTGCCTTGAATCTTTACCTCTGTGTCCTATGCGTCTTCCTCCTTTGAAAAAATACATTGAAAAGAAAAAAACATTTTTCCATTATTTTTTAAGCTTGATTTCATCTCTATACTTTCTTCCATTGTCTATAGGAAAAGATGAAGTATCTTCAATAGCTTTATTTTAGTACTTCTTTCTAAAATACACTACTTGGTAGTTTTGATTCTGCAAAACGTTAGCAATATTGGTGAACATGCTAGACAAAGAAGTCTTTGCCTGACTATCTTAGTTTAAATTACATGTTGGTGTTTGTAATATTCTCTATCCTCTAGAGGAAATGCTGCATCTTTAATTTCCAAAACAGGGCATATTAGACTTACCTCTAAGTATTTTAACACAGTTGCCTAGAAAAATCTCAAATTTGCAATATTTATCTTCCTCCAGAATTCAAGATGTACACTTTGAATGCAAGGTATTACCTGTAATCATTTAAAAGAGTAACTGCTTAGAGGCAGTTAGAGTAGTTACAATGCTAATGAATGTTCCCTAGGAGTGATACCCACCACACAATTCCAGGAACTGGCTTAGATCCAAACCTATATCTTAAAAGAGGAAGTAAGTTCCTTTTGTTTCTAGAAAATGCAACAACTTATTCACCAGAATTTGACCCCCCCATGTAAACAGACCAATCAGACTCAAAAAAGACTAAAAATATCCATTTAAAGAAACACTAATCAATGGAGAAAGTATTTTTAAAGTCTGACTGACTTGCCCCCTTGGATGGAGCTTTCAAGAGGAGTTCCTTTCTTTTCTCTTGCTATCCATACCTACTGCTGTATGCTTCTCCATATGCTCAGACTGCAGAATTGGACTCCAAGACACAAGAACCCTGAAAATAAATACGGTTTCAAATTGAGGTTTTCAAATTTCTGATGATTAAGCCATACCCTGTTACTGAAACTCCTCCTTCATCTATTTTCCCAGCTGTGGTTCATTTCCTTAAGTAATAACATTTCTCTTACTGTCTCATTTCCTTTCCTGCTACTGTGATGAGATGCTACAAGGAAAGCATCATAAGGTAGACAAAAGGGGCTTATTCTAGCTTTCAGGTACATCATGGTGGGAAAGTCAAGGTTGAATCAGCTGATCACATGAAAGCCAACTTCAAGTGGCAAAGAGCGTTATGCGTTTGCTAGTTCTCAGCCAGCATCTGCATTTCATGAAGTCCAGTATCCCCTGACCCTTGGAGGGCCCTGTTTGACAATAAGACAGGTCTCTCCAGGTGAAGTAACATATCAACATTCTAGAGTAACTTCATAGACATTCTCAGAGAGTAACATCCCCTCACAACTGGGCTAGTCTTCTGGGTGTCATAGCATTTAAATTTCAAATTTAATCATAACATTCCTATCGAGTTCCTATGTAGCTGTAATTTATGACATACTTTCATTTTTCAATCCCCACTATTATTTGTATTTTTCCTTAAATCAGGGACATCTGCTTTAGTAAAAAATAATTTAAAAAACCCTCAGTTTCTACTGATTTGAAAGAAGGGACACTTCTGGAAGTAATTCTATATCAGGAGGTCTGCCTAGAACACAGGTTGCTGGTTAGAATCCTAGAGAAGCTAAATATAAAAGAAAAAAACAAGTGATTTAAAAAGTAACTGGATTTACTGGATAGAGTGACTGAGTCTTTTATTATTATTATTATTTCTGCTCATACAAACTTAATAGGTACACCGGTTCCCTCCCTCCCTCCCTCCTCCCCCGACCCTCATCCCTCCATCCACATCCCCCCCCAATCTCCGGAGAATCCTTTAATGTGCATGCCAGACTCTCCTCTGGGCCCTCCTCTCCGATGACATACAAGGACCCAGTGGCCTTTCCCTGAATCCTTTCCTGTGTTCCCCTTAAGCATAAGAACACTACTGTGGCTGTTAATCCCTTGCCTCCAAGGATCTTGGTGCCTTTAGCAAATGCTAGACTTTGTGGGGTCAATAGTGTGTTAGACATTGCGCAGGGCATGCAAAGTCCAACTATGATTGCTTCCGCCCTAACTTGTGTGGAGTATCTTGCATATCATTGCTCCTCCCATCCTTTTGCTCTTACAATCTTATTGCCCCCTCTTCTGCAAATTTCCCTGAGCTTCAGGATGGGAAGAGATTAGGCTGGTCTAGTTCTAGGTGGTTGATATAGAGTCTCTGAAGTTCTGGATTATGGTTTGTTGATTTTCTCTTGCAGTTTTGCTGCTCCTACAATGCCCTTCACTCCATCCTGATGGGTATTGGATGTCACCCCCTGGCCAGAGATAAAAAGCTGTTAAACTAGAGTCTTGTTATAAGAGTATATTCAAAGGTAGATGTAATAAAAGTAGGAAACCACAGTGAGGGAGGGGTTAATCACCCATCTGCAAAATGGTTACTTTTTATCTGCCTGACTATTTGCCCTCCCCTCCTGGTGAGATCATACTCCCTCAGTTGTACATGATCAGGAATGAAACTCTGTGAACTTAACCAGATGTCTCATTACTTACTTGCAGTCCTTGATGGAGGCCTATTTTCTCTGGAGTGACTGAGTCTTTGGAAGAGACTTCAGCTGTAAGAAAAGTAGGATCAACTATGCAGGTCCTACTGGAGTTATACCTTCAAATTGTGTATTTATATTAGCTTAAATGTCTTTGGGAGAAGAATGAAGAGTTTATTACATTTTAGAACTTGAAATTAATTCTAGAAACAGTGCTTTGGAGGCAAATAAGGACTAGATGTTCTCAACCATCCAAATGTTTCACGATAGAGTGAAACATGTACTAAATCTCCCTTCAATTAATAACTCCTTTCTACCTTGGTTTTGCTTCTCCATGAATTATGTTGGCACAGTTTCAGCTATTTAAAACACAGTAATTTACCCCACACATTAAATTGTTCTCTCAAGTATTATTCCTAACCATTTTTGGCCCTAACATTGTCATATCAAGCTTAGCATCTAGAGTTGTGCAATTGGATCCCATGTTTGCACTTTCTTCTCCTTATGGCACATGGCACATGATATAATTCTAAAGTATAAGCAGATTTTAAAGAAAAGGACGACTGGGCACATGACAAAGTGCTTGCCTAAGAACCTAAGTCAATTCTTAGTACCAATACATTGGCACAAAATAAAAAGAGGAAAATGAACACTTTTTAGGAGGAGAATTTTATTGAAACATACACCCATGGGCTAACTCTGAAAAGCTCCGTTGAGTGTCACATTTTTTTTTAAAATCTCAGCCTACCTCATAGTTAGTTCCTCAAGATGGGGAGAAGATTGGTGGGATAACAGTTCACAAGCAGGTTTCTATTTTCAACTATTTACAAGATTGGTGTCGTCGCTATGGAAAATGAAATTTTTTTAAATAGTACATTTCAGTGATGTTTCAGTTTCAAAGAAGGTGCGATTTAAAACACCAGGTATTGTTCTAAGATTGACCAAGCTCATAGAGATGAGAGATCTGCTCTGAAATCATCTGTTCCACATAGACTCTTTTTGTCTCCCTGGTCTGCTGCTCACAAGCTTTGCATCTTGCTAGCTGTGCTCCTGTGATCCTGCTGGAGTCGCATCCCTCCCTCCTTAAATCTTTCCTGGCACATCACCTTCCTCATCCCTTGCATCCCAGCTCAACAAATTGAATCTTGGCATTTTAAGAGTATCTGAAGTTTCCTCATCATTTATAAGTTATAAGTTTACTAATTTATAAGTTTATAAGTTACACTCTGCTAATATCTTATCTCTAGGAAGTCATTTTTCCCTCTAACTCCTGGAATATTGACTGACATAGAGTAGGTGAGAATTAATAAATATTTGTAAAGTAAGTAAACTCATAAAAGGGAGAATGATGAAATAATTGATTACATTTTTCTCAATTAGTAGTTATTTTCACAACTAATGATTTCCATAATGTTGTTCAAATGTTTTGAATTATAAGCTTTCAGCTATATTGACAATTTCCCACCAAACACAGGGAATTATTTTTCTTTTCAAAAGCATAATTTGATAGTTAAATTCCATTATGAAACCTCAGAAAAGCAAAAACTATTTGACGGTCTAATTGGATTGATCTCTCAGCAATGGGGGATACACATTTACTTCTAATCAATCCAGTAATTTTATAGTGACACATTATATGTAAAATAAGAAATAATTATCTTGCTCAGAGAAGATACATGCCTACACTTGCTTATAATTTTCAAGTGATTTTTAGAATTACTTATATATAAATGTTATACATTTTGATTAGTAATTCCCTGAAGAAACTATAAAACACTATAGTAATATCTATTAATATGCATAAAATTAGCTTTTCATCATGTGTTTCTCATAGCTTATGCTCTCTTTCAACAGTCCTGCAGAAAACAGATTTGTTTACTTATTTCTATTGGTGTTTTCCATTGTACTCAAAGCTAGGCTATAAAATGGCACTTTCTTTGGAGTATATGATACGCTTTGATGATAATCACTCCCTTCAAACTGTCCCACTTCTCCAACCTCTACTTATTGTGAGTCCTCTTTCTTCTCCCAAATAGACTGGAGATATAGCTTTATTGCAAAACACTCAGTCAATATGCTGGGGGCATGTGCTAATCTCCAGCTTCCCTCTAAGTATAGAAAGCTATGGGAAGTAACTGTAGCTGATGCATGTGCCTACTGTATGAATACAGTACTTGTATTAACTACACTCACCTCATTAATACTGAAATAAAGGTGAATAAAGGGTAAAGGAGAGGGTATATTATGGTATTAATTCATCACAATTTGTACTAAGATATTAGTTAATGTGTAAAGTACACAGATGAGGAGGAGTAGCAGTTAGAATCAAAGCTACACAGAAAGGCATGCATGGAAGAAAGAATAAAGGACTAAGGTTGAACCAGCTAAAAGTAGAATGAAAAGATAGCAAAATGCAATTAGACAGTAAAAACAATAATAGTATAAGGAGGTTTGAGTCAGTTTCACAACTTCAAGACAAGCTGTATGACATGAAGTATCTATGACAAAGACAGATAGGGACATCCCATTAAGCTGAAATAAGGTATTAAATTATGGGAAATAGAAAAGTGGAGGAAAATGAGTTTGGCAGAAGCTCAAAGAATATATAATATCAGTTACTCAGCCATGGATAGTGAGATCATTCTATTGCTCAGACTGAACCTGACAGATTTTTGACTCAAATAATAATCCCCTCTAGGTAGAGGTATTTTTCAGGCAAGTTGTCAAAATATAGTTCCTCAGAAAGAATCGTACAAAGAGGGACATTTGCTTTCAAAGTGTCTAGTCAAGACTGTATTGAGGTCTTGTGGAGATGGTTTTGATATTGTCCAACTTCTCTACTAAAGAGAAAAGATTTTCTCAGCTGCAAACCCCCTCTTACTTCAGAAGGTTATGTGCGAATGAATTTCTCTCTCTCTCTCTCTCTCTCTCTCTCTCTCTCTCTCTCACTCTCCTGGCTAAAGTAGAGAGAAAAAGTGACTCTAGAGGATTCCTTAGCACTAAACTGGTCATCTAAGCCATTCCCATCCCCAAGACTGAGGGAACATTGCAGAAGATGGATTGGTAAGATTTGAAGAGCCCGAAGGGGAACAAAGGTGCTATGTTTTTATCATTTGAACATGACAGGCCAGTTTCAGCCCCGCATTCACTGCAGTTTTGTATACTTCCACAAGACTTGCATAGGAATTGTCTTATCAGCATTTCGCCATAGAAAGGGAAAGAAATTAAGAGGCTCCACACCTCCCTGAGAAACTTTGATGATTAATGCTAATGGTGGGTATGGGAAGATTCTTTCTTCAGTGGCAAGTACTCAGGCACATGCCTTGATTAAACTTAGTAGGTCACACATACGAAAAGACATGAGAATAGGAGGGATACTGACAGGAAAGAATGATTATACTGGGTAAAGGAGGGACTGAGATTGAGGACTAACGTGTGAAAATATAGGTAAATGCACTATATCTATACATCAAACAGTAAAAGAATAAAATTTAAAAAAAACTGTGGGTTAATGAAAGCATATTAAGTTTTTTCTGCTTGTATTCTTTGTGTAAACTATGTTTCTGACTGACACATTCTACAGTCACATTTGCTCACTTTGGAAAAAGAGGAATTGCCTCAGGGCCTGAACCCCTGGGAAAGACTCTAGATTCTTCCTCTTTCTGTCAATGTTTTATTCCTTTCTTTGCTTTGAAGCCAATGTTACCTCAACTAGCTATCTCATCAGATAGCTGCTCCTCTGCCTCCAGATTCTTCCTGGAGGGTCTCAGGAGCCCACACATAGGAATCTAATTCAATGGAAGTGTGGGTGGCCCCAAAGCAGTTGCATGACTCTGGTGGTGAATTTTATGTCACCTAGATGGGGTTTATAATGATCTAGGAAAAATCATCTCTGTGTGTTTGAGACTCTTTCCAGAAAGAGTAAACTAAAGTGGAAGACACACCATGAATCTAGGTAAAAGGAAAGTACAATGAGAAACACATCTTCTTCTTGTCTGGGTGTGGTGTTACTAGCTGTTCTCCCTAGCTTGTCACGCCATAAAGGCTCAGAGTTAAATGAAGTCCCTAAAATTCTGGCCCCTGAATGTGGAGCAGCCTCATGGTATCTGCAACATTATGAAACTTTTCATTTGAATTTGAAAATGCTTAGAATTTTATTGGAATTTTAACTATAATTTGAGTTAAATTTCTGGTTTACACATGTACAGAAGTCATCACCATCATATTATGCACTACTATTTCAGATTTAAGATTCTGTGAATAAAACAGTAATCACTTTAAAGAGATTAATTTGGTGCTCTCTAGAAAATGGGAAGATGACTTACAGAGCATTCCACAAAAGTTTCCAAAAACTGATAGAATGTTTCTGTAACCAATAATTATTGAGAGATCATCTGTTGCTTGAGCATAATCTTGTGTTTCTACAAATTTTAATTATAATCAACTACTTTCTTAGTAATTTACAAGCTAATTTCATATATATCTTCTTTATTAACACAATAACATATTAGTATACATCTAAGTATGATTAGAAGTGATATCATCCATCCATCCCTTTTTACTTTTGCTCCTGTAAAGAACAGAAATAGTTTATGGAAGTTGATCAAGAAGAATGTAAGTAGCTGAGCACCATTGTCTTATTCTGCTGGTAAAGGCAATGCTATTTTCTCCTCTGTGATGCATCTGTCTGTTGTCTAATTAAACCCTATTGGCTCTCATCTGCAAATCTGTAAATTGGATACCAAAATTCTAAGTCTGACATTTGAGATGATTTCTCTACAATGCAGACCTACATAGTGATCAGCCCACCAGACATTCCAAGTCCTCAGGAAGCAGCCATGTATGTTGAAGTATTTGGGGTATGTTATTTCTAGTTAGTGTTTCAAGCTCATCCTCTGATATACATAATGATTACCACACCATTCCTTTCTATTACTTATTATTTATTCGATTGTGCGTGTATGCATGTGTGCGCGTGTGTGTATGTATGTGTGTGTGTGTGTGTGTGTGTGTAGAACCATGTACAAATTCAGGAACCACCATGGACGTCTCCACCTCTTTCTTGTTTACTCTGCCTGGGATTCACAGGCTCCGCCCTACCAGGACCAGAAATGCAGGCTGCTCCTGCTTCCGCCTGGCGTCTATACGTGGGTCTAGGATCCGAACTCAGGACCTTCTGCCTGCAAGGCAGAGGCTTAACCCCTGAGCCACCTCTCCAGCCCCACCATTCCTTTCTAAAATGCTTGAATTAGACACTTTAATGTCCCATTTACCATGCAATTCATTTAACACTGGAGACAAGGATGCCTGACTGGCAACTTTTGATGCTACCAGTGAAAATGTTCAAAATGAGTAATTGAAGAGATGAAAGATAAAACAAAAGTGAGGATGAAGTCTATTCTCCATCTTAATGGATGGGGTCCAGGTTCAGTGACTTTTATAAAGCATTCAAGTGTGATCATATTTCTCTTCACTATTGTCATACTAAGTTCTTATAGCTCATCGAGGTAAAAGACAACAAAATACATACTCTTCTATTTGAACCTGATTTTGGTACCTAATTAGTACTTAAACATCTTTTCTTATTTTTGAGCATGTGTACATGTATACAAAGATTTTTTTTTCATTTTCTTCCTATATTACAAATATCTTATCTTCCACAGTGAACTGTATTTCTCTTAACAGGTGTCCCCTATTGTGTGTGTGTGTGTGTGTGTGTGTATTTGATCAACCAATTGTAGTGAATTTGGACATACACAGTAGATGAGTGTCAATATCATTGAAAGAGTGGGTACTCTTCCCCCAGCCATCATTAACTTTTAATATTCACTCAGACAGTGGCAGAAGCACATAAGGTCTGTGTCTGACATTGATGTAAGTTGTCAGGCCCAATCTTGTGTAAGTCTTATGGGGTAATCAGGGCTATGTTGAGTTCATTTATACCACATTCAGAAGATATTGTTTGCTGGCATTTCTTCCCACATTCTCATTCTTATCTTCTTGTCCCCCCTCCTGTACTATTCCCTAAACATAAAGTTGGGGGCTAAATATCCTGTGTAGGTTCAATTATTCCAGCCATTTATTTCCTTCATTTTTACAAAGTTGTGTTTCTCTGTATTAACCACCAGAAAAGAGGGATGAAGATTAAGAGTGGCACTGTAGTGTTTGAAGATAAATATTTATTATGTAGCTTGTTGTCTTGTCCACTGAGAAAATCAATAGCATGGGTTCCCCCTTGATCCCATGACATCCTTGTAGACAGATTCTTAGTCAGGCTTACAGTACCAGGAATGAACTGCCTTCAGGTGAGCGGGCTTTATATCTACCCAGAAATTTGTTGGTTATCCCTCTAAAATTTGTGTCACAACTGCGTCAATAGATTATCTTGCAAGGGTGGTTCCTTACTGTAGCTAACAGCAATCATAACTGGGTAAGATTGCTGATGATTATTTTTTCCCTGTGGCCTGAATATAACCTTCTGGCACTATTAAAGTTAGTCACCAAGGAGGAAGTGGCCAAGTGAATTCTCCATGGTTCATGACTGAATTTGTGGTCTCTTCAACAATGGAGTCTTCTCACTGGAAGGAACATTACATCTTTATTAATAGAAGCCATTTTCATTTCCACAAGCAATATAAAATTAAACTATTTCTGGATTACTAAAGTCACAATAAAACATGTCATTTTAAAAATTATACACTATTGAGACTATGCAAATTATTGGATGAAATTGCTTAAAAGGAAGTCTAAATGTTTAGCTCAGATGAAAATTAGTTTAGCAGAAGTTAAGCAATATATTTGTGTATGTGTCAAATTTAAGCACATGGTTAATCACTTTCTCAGTCAGGTATTTATGTGCCAAATGAATTTTGTTCTCAACTGGTAAGAAGAGAGAAAATAATCACATGCCACAAAGGCACACATTATACTCTTAAAAATGATATCAACTTATTGCCAGACTAGCAGAAGAATGAAAGTAACCAAAGTGTTGGGGTGGAATTGATGGTTGTGTTCATGGTGAACAATGATCTGGCCTTATTCAACTTGTGTTAATATGGACTTTGGGGTGACAGATGCCTAATATTGACAGACACTGTTGTGAGTATTTTGACTTTATGCACTAAATGTAATTCATTCTTATAGAACTATAGTGTGTCTGCTCTAAGTGCTGATGTTGCCAAGATGTTACCTACCTACAGCAGCTGTGTCCTGTCTACTTGCTTCCTACATGGTGGTTTTTAGCATCTTTGTATGTATTGATTGTGTATCAATAATTTATCTTATATTTTGGGCTGTTTTAATGTGATACATTACTTTTCATAAGTAGTACCTTAAAAGTTTATTATTTTTTGCTCTATTAACATTTTTGAAGATGCTGTTCTTTTTCCATTGGATTTTTTGGGCCCCTTTGTCAAAGATCAAATGGCTGTAATTGTGTGAGCTTATATCTGGGTCTTCAACCCTTATCCATTGATCTGTGTGTCTATTTTGGAGCCAATATGAGGCTGTTTTTATAGCTATGGATTTGTAGTATAGATTAAGGTTTGGTATGGTGATACTTGTAGGAGTATTTTTGTTACTAAGGATTGTCTTTGCTATCCTGGATCTTTTGTGCCTCCATATGAATTTTGAGATTGTTTGGTCAACTTCTTTAAAGAATTGTTTTGGGATTTTAATTGGTATAACATTGAATGTATATGTAGGATGTTCATTTTTATGATATTGATTCTGCCAACCCAGGAACATGGGAAGTCTTCCACCTTCTGGTGTCTTCTGCAATTTTTTTCTTTAGGGTTTTCATTGTAAAAGGTCTCTTACTTTTGTGGTTAATACCAAGGTATTTCATTTTTTAGGGGCTATAGTAAATGGGATTGTTTCTCTCAGGGCTTTTTCACTTCTTTCATTTGGGGCATATAGGAAGGCCTCTGATTTTTGTATGTTTATTTTACATCCTGCTTCCCTAACTGAACTTCTGTATTAGTTCCAGGAATTTCCTGGTGGAGTTTTTGGGATCACTCAGGTATATGATCATGTCATCTGCAAATAGAGATAACTTGACTTCTTCCTTGCCGATTTGAATCCCTTTTCTCTCCCTTTCTTGTCTTAGGGCTTCAGCTAAGACTTCAAGTACAATATTGACTAGAAGTGGTGAGAGTGGACAGCCTTGTCTAGTTCCTGATCAAAGTGCGAATGCATGACCTGCGCAATGACCAGCATATCATTGACGCCCCCCAAAGCTAGGCATGGATCCACAGGCACTAGATCCTTAAGGACAAGGGATTAAGAGCCACAATAGTGTTCCGGTACTAAAGGGGAACACAAAAGAAGCTCTAGCAAGCTACGGAGTCTTACAACTTCACAGAAGAGGAGGACCCAGAGTGAAGTTGGACATGCATACTAAAGGATGCTCCAGGAATGGTGGGGAGGGGGGGAGAGGAGGGGGCACTGGGAGAAAAGGAGGGAAGGGGAAAGGAAGGCAAAAAGGGGTAAGGAAGGGGTGGAGGGAGGCAGGAGAATGGGGTACTTATCAACTTTATATGAGTGGAAGAAATAAAAAAAACATTTTTTTGAAATTTTCTACTTTGATAAGCATAGTAGGTATTCATCCCAGCTTTCCTTCCTTCCCCCTCACCTCCATCCCTTCCCTTCCCTTCACCATTCTCTCCCTCCCACCCCTCTGCCTGTGTGCTTCTATGGACCCCAGGGTTCATTCTGACCTGTCTACTCCGCTGGGTGCTCAGGCCTCCATGGTATATCAAGTTATCTCTCTTTAGGCCACCCACTGATATGTGCATTCACACTTATTCATTCAGCTTTAAACCCAAACGTTTCCACTGTAAGTATCCATCCTATGGGTATAATAACAGCTACCAATAGAGTACTTTCATGTACTTTCTTCCAACCTATATTTTTTTCTTCCTTTTCTTTTTATAGGTTTTTGTTCTAATAATTTACAATAACAGGGATGTGTACGCTTCTGACAAGTGGGTCTTGAATCCAATCAGAAAGCTGTTGCTTGTATCCTTGATACTCATGCCACTAAAACACTGGTAATCAACTCTTGTCATGGTGATTTATATTGTAACTTACAGATATCATGACATTGTTTGGGGCTGTGATTTTTTTTATCTCCCTCAGTAGCTTCTACAATGTTCTTTGATGTTAGCCATCCAGCAAGAAGAAAGTCCCCATTATTTAAAATAATTTGAATCACTTACAGAGATTTTGAGTATAGTTCATTAAATATAGAGAAATTTCTATATTTAATATGTGCTAAAATCTTTAAATAAATAATATAATATATGAGATGCTATTCCATGACATACTTATTTTTATTAAAAATGTAAAATGACCTCAATATTAGTGAAGTAGTGGCTTTATTTATTTATTTAACTATGCACTCACTTTACCTACAAACCTTTTCCTAGACTGATACTTATTGCTATATTTTAGTTGAATCCTTGAAATTATTCTGAACAGCACTAAGTGAAAAGGAAAGGTAAATTGTGAGAGTAATTAAAATGAGAGTGAATGAAATAATAAAAAACTTAAGTTGAGGTAATAAAAAAGAGTTACAATGAAATATGAGTTATTCAATAGTAACAATGTCATCCAGAATGCTAAATACTGAACTAATAAAAATATAGCTTTGTTAACATATTTTAACTCAGATTTTGATACTTTTGTCCTATTTAAAGGAAAGTGGTTATTTTTTGTCAGTAAACTACTTGCAAGTGAAAAATTAGGAATGTTGGTAAGATGTAGAATCATATTAAGTTCATGTATGTGCTAGAGGCTGAGATACATGCCTTATAGGACATGTTCCTGATAAACTCATGACCAAATGGCTTAAAGAGAAACAAGGTGTTTTATTATGTTTTAAGACTGTCTGTTTTCAATTCTTACTCTAGCTTGGCAGGAGAATCTATACCAACATCAGAGGTCGAAGGAACTGCCCATTCCATATCAGTATAGCCACAGGACTACTACGTAAGAGACAACACTAAAGATGTCATTTGACCCAACTAATTCCTTACATCTTATTCCTACCAGGGAGTAAGTACTGCCATACATTACGATCTAGGCCTTTCCCATCACTAGTCAGTCTCCTATATACTTATTTGGGACCTAACTTAGCCACTGATTCTTTGAAAAAAAGTGACAAGAACTTGAACCCTCTACTGATATAAGTTGACACCTGTATCTATGACATGACAGTTACTAAAGATAGAGTTCAAAAGAAGGTTGACCTCAGTGATATTTTGAACATTGACAAGATAATAAGATATATTACTCTGATCAACAATTTTCTTTTTATATTTATAATACTTTTCCAGGAAAGAAAAGAACAACATAGATGTCACAGTTTGTCTGCATGATACTGAGAAATAAAAGACAAAAGAGCTTTTGGGAACAAGGTAGTTTTATACTGGTTTATGATTGTCTGGAGATAGCCACCAGTCTAGCACGGTAGAAGAGTTCTAACCAACACCAGGGGCTGAAGGAACTAAACAAATCATATGTATTTCTCTTGAGAAAGCAAAGAAATTGAATTGCCAGACCAGCAAGTCTAGCCAACTACAGGCAAGAATGCCAATTTCCTTAACCAGTTCCTTCCATCTTATCAACCTACATAAGTGTTAGTCCTACCCACTATGGACTGGGTCCTCCCCATCGATTATAAAATCTCCTGGAGGCTTGCTCAGGGCCCAAATCATACAGTAATTCTTTACATCTATGCCAAGAGTTTAAGCCTTCAGCTGTCAAGTTAACACCAGTATCCCAGTATCTAACTATGACACATGTATCATTATATTTATATGTCAACATTGAGTTAACTTGAAAATCAGCATATAAAAGGTCTATGTTCCATTGAAAAGGAAGTGACTACACATTCAAATGAACTGTTAAAATTCTGGGTACTTGTTTTCATTTTAATATTAGCAGTTGAATGCAATGGTCACCCAAAGCAACTTGTAATTATATCTAATTATTAAATTATAATTTACTGACATATGTCAAAATAATTAGCTATCAGGAAGGAGAAAAGCTTAAGTTATTTTGTCAAAGAGCAACAGCTACCTGACCTGTGACTTCCTTAGATTATGTTGATTCAATAAGTGCCAGGCAGTTGCACTCAGCCAAGAATCTATGCTTCTTATTCCTACCAAAATGACAGATTTTCTGCTCAGTAAAATTTCCATTCTGTTGACATGCAGACACCTTCAATAAAATAAACCTATCTGATCATGTAAGAATCATTGAGGAAGTTAAGTTATAAGTAACTAAAACAAGTAGTGAATCAAAAGAGAACAAAAATAGCAAAGTGAACATTGCTTTTTTTCATGACTTGTTTCAAATACAGGTTCAACTTGCCAGCTATTCACTCCCTTGCTAATACAATAATCAAGTTGAATAGAATAAAAAAAAATAAAGCAGAGTCTTCAAGAAAAGACTGAGCTAGGAGAACAGTGTGAATAAAAGGATCAAATGTGAGTCAACCAGAATACTATATTATTTTTCCAAAAATACATTGCTCCTTACAGGATGACAGGTGGTACACTCACATGTCAATAGCTATGCATTATAATTGCTGCTAGCTAAAAGCATCTGTCATTCATAAGACACTGCATTATGCCTGGCATTTTTCATAGTTCCTGCTCCTTTGGGATTCAAAAATAATAATACCCTCATTAGCAGAATGATAAGTATTTGAAGGCTGTGCCAACATTTAACTCATGTCTGCCAATCGAAAAGGGAAAATGTTCTTTATTGATTGGAGAAAGGATCTTGTTTGAAGATAATTGACTCTGTGTCTTTCATAGACATAATACCACCTCTGGAAGAAACATGCTCCATGGAGAAAACGAAGGCTAGATGGGAGAGGCAAATCACTTTCTCCTCACTCAAATACAGATTCTATTGACTTGAGTGAAAATTCTGACTGCCTGTGAATCAAAGAACTATAGATCACCTAGTCCATTTAAAGCTGAGAAATCTTTTCAAATAAGAAGCTTATGCAGATCTCAACACGGGAGCTTCAGAAAGAAATATAAAAGAATAGTGAAAGAAAAAGAACAATATTTCAGCAAGTGACACATACATGTGAAAGGAAATTTAGTAGATGATCCCAGAATTGATATATCCTGGCTTGGTATATTTAATTGTCATGACACTACAGATTAAGTTCAGTGGAAATGGAGTGCAGTGTCCCACTAAAGATCCAAATATACAAACAACATTTGTGTATACACATATGCAACTGAAGAAGATTGGTAGTGATGAAATACTTGAGGCCGTAAAACACTGACTCAGGGCAATTAGATATATTACCAGTGAAAAATGAAGAGACCATAGAAAGAAGTAAAATCCCAAAGCCAAAAGAACAAATATTCTAGGAGTAATTTGGAGGGTTTAGATGTTGCTGAGAGTCAAATAATGAGAACTCAAAATGGCCATTTTAGTTTGACATAACAGTTTCAGTAAAATGAGGTTTTGTAACGACCTAGGGGTGAAAGTATGGCTTTCTAGATTTGAAAGAAAGCAAAAAAAAAAAAAAAACAGTTGCAAGGACTATGGGAATGACTCAGAGGTTAAAGTGTTTGCATTAAAAGCAGAAGGACCTGAGTCTGAATCCTTAGATTTCATGTCAGGCAGTTATGGCTCTGACCCACAATTCTGGCCCTGGAAGGCAGTTTCTGTGAAACTCCAGGGCAAAGCAATAAGGAGAAGAACAATCCAGAATGATTCCTAGAGTTACCCATAGGTCTCCACAGGCACACACCCAAGTGTCCTCTTGTATTCACCCACATCCCCCCCAACAAGAACAAGTATAGATTTTAGGTGAAGATATTGCATAAAGAGCTTTCCAAAAACAGTGACCAATGTGAATTGGTTATCTTTATGTGATTTTAAACAATCAAGAATAATGTCTTGTAGAGAGATGGTATTGATGATATGGATGACAGAGGGAGATTGCAAATGCAGGTGGGTTCCTAATGGGTGAGAAATAAGAGTCTGGTTCACAGTGGACATCGTGGCCTATCTTAGTAAACATCGCATCAGTGAGATATGAAGAAGATGTTTATGTAGCATGTTCTGGCAAAAGGAAACCTAAAGTTCCCTGGAACATCTAGTGAGAATGCTGTAATGATAACAGGTAATAATTACAAAATCACAAATCAGTAGCAGGTTCATACAGGTGATAAATGTCAGATAATGCTTTGGTTTGGGATTTATATTCTCCTTTTTAATTTATTCCTATTTTAATATTTGTTTTGTTGTTTTACAGTTTTATACATGATTGTAATTAAATTATG
Source organism: Typhlomys cinereus (assembly GCA_023101885.1). Taxonomy (NCBI): domain Eukaryota; kingdom Metazoa; phylum Chordata; class Mammalia; order Rodentia; family Platacanthomyidae; genus Typhlomys; species Typhlomys cinereus. The sequence continues at coordinate 12,080,292 of JALPQD010000007.1, read as the reverse complement.
TCATTTTCACCCCTTACCTGATTGATCTCTTTGCCTTTCCTTCTCACATTGAAAACCTTCTTCCTTCCAAACAATTCCCTTCCTGCTTTCTTTTTTGTATATTTCCAATACTTGTGGATGATAAGACAAGTATTTTCTGGGTTCTTTCCAGCACCCTAATGTTTTCTGCAATTCATAAATCTAAGCACTCTTATCCCAGAATTGAGACAGAGCCAACTGTCCAGAGATGCTTAAGAAGTCACAGGAAATGCCATCAGAAGTGACTGCAGCTCACTCTCATTCTTTCATATACGGTTATACACACACACTTTAAAAGAAACGTTACAAGGTCAGTAAGTTTGGCCCTGTGTGTGAAGGTGCTTGCTAGCACACCTGACCTCCTGAGTTTGATCCCCAGAATCTACATGATATAAGGAAAATATCGACTCCCAAAGAATTGTCTTCTGACCTCCAGATGACTGTATCCCCAACGAATAAAAAAGAAAACCCAAAATTTTTAAAAATTACAAGGGGATCTTTTAAATGTTTAAATGAAAAAATAACATCTTTGAAACATAATTTGTCTGCTACATTTACAATATTTATGAAAATATTCTTTTTAAAAATGATATAAGGATTAAAATACCATTGGAGTCTCTCAACCTGGCTCCACAGTTCAACTGGCTCTTTAAATAGAGGAATGTGACTATTCCTGTATACCTGTTCTTACTATATAGATATGAAAATATTAGGCCTTACTTTTCCTCCTGAACCCAAGGGCTTTTACTTGCTCTGAATGCCTCCTCTAACATGGCTGCAGATTCTAGACACCAAACCTTCCCTCAGCTCTGAGAATTGATGGAGACACAGGCACTCTGACTTCTTTGTTGGGTATCCTCATGTCAGGGCTAACTTTGTACCTACATGAGGATGTTTTCCTTTATGAGAGGAGTATTTTAATATATGGCAGATGAAGTCTGTCTACATAAGCAAATTATGATCAATAATGGGCAACAGTAATCATTTAATCAGTCAGAGGACTGAGTGGAAGGACTCTGGGTTTCTGAGCAAGAGACAATAATCACCTGTCAGGATGTCTTTGGATATCATCTGTGCTGGGCATTGTCCTGAGCCTGGGGACAGGCCACCTATGTACCAATATAAATCTTCAAATCTCGTGGTTCAATGAGTCTTACACTGACTTTTTATCTCCAAATATGTTTTGATCAATTATGTTTCTCTGAAGAACCCTGAATATTGTTTTCCATGAGATGCTAAAGGCCCTTCTGTGAGCTCCTTCTAGTGTCAGAGAAAAGCTGAGACTATGGTCTATTACAACATCTCACACAGCAGCACAAGAGCAATCCCTGGCCCTCGTTTCTGAACACACAGATGTTGGCACTACCTGCATTGAGTCTCCTTATCCCATCACTCTCTTCTTGAAGAGAATCCCAAGATTCAAGGGGTGGCATTCAACATGGTGACTGGACATGAGGTTTTTTAACCCATATATCGCTCTATCAGGTGGACCTCAGATAAAGCCAGAGCACACCAGAGATTGATTCCCTACTCTTAACAGAATGGGATTGAGCAGGTCAAAGATGGTTGATAGGGTTGGAGACTTGCAACATAGGACTTCTTTAAAACACTACACCAGGGATACTATAATATGATCTTCATCTGTTTTCACCTTTGGTACATTCCAGCTAAGACACAAACTTGAGATCTTTCCACATCTGAATGTACAGGACATGAACTTTTGTATTTTAAAAAATTGCCATGTATCCTTCCTAGCTGGGGTTGACCTCTTATCTCTCTGAATTTTTCCTTTCCTAGAGATTCCAGCATTTCCCTGCTGTGAGCCATTTTATTTACACACACACACACACACACACACACACACACACACACACACACACACATACATGTTAAAATATTTGGAAGTCAAAGAACAATTCCCAGAAGTTGTTTCTCTCATTTCACCATGTGAGGTTCGGAGGTATTAAACTAAGTTTTCTGGATTTACAATAGATATTTTATAGTCTGTGCTGTGTCACTGACTCCAACATTTATTTTTTAAGGTCTACCTGGCCTGCTGGAGCAGGCTACCATATTCAAGTAGTGGGTCACTTTCTCCATCATCACCCTGTTATTAATCAGCAGGATGACCACTTAGAGTTGCTGGTTTGAGGAACATCTATTAGCTATAAGTGCTGTGCTATCAAACACCTGGTTAAGCAACCTTGTTTCTAATGCCAGCTGGATATTTTACTTTATTATTGCCCAGAGGCTAAAGGTAACGGATCTTGGCAGGTGTGGATTTAGGAACAGAGACTAGGTTTCTTCATTAAACTTCACAGGGTGTCTCAGTGTATACATAGGACTCATTCTCCCATGCAGCTGAGGTAAATAACAATATTCTGTAAGTCATGGCTACACTTATGATAAGGTATAAACAAGCAGCAGAAGCTGTAAGGCCAATACCACAGAAAACTGGCTGGGATTTGTGAATTCTGAAGCGTCCAAGATGGTGGCGTGTAAAGTGTGTGTCCATACATCTGGAAGATTCCTTCATCCAGTCTTTCATTTCTCTGACTCAAAACTACTAGTAGCTTTTGTATTATGGGCTTAGAATTGTATCTCAATCAAGACATTCAGTGTAATTCAGGCTCTCACAAAACACATGTTCATATCTAGGCACATAATGTGCTTTAATGTTTTATGCATATCACTCCTTAAACTAAGAAAATATTTCCCCTTGGCATCCCTGAGAGTCCCTACCAATATATAAATTCCCTGTTTGCATCCTAGTGCACTTATGATATAGTTCTTTTGTAGTACTCATAAACTCAAGTTTCTGTACTAAGTGTTTTTCTTTCTTTGGAAGTTTCTGAGAATAGCTATTATGTCTTATTTATCTTTACATCTCCAGTCCTTAGCTCGATGCTCAGAATATAAATGTTCAGAAGTGCCTGTAAATGGTACATGTGATTTGCAGTCCCACAAACAGTGGAGAGGAATGCAAAATTCTTCAAAGTGAAATGAGAATCTTTCTTAGGAAAAGATCTGCCTTTGTTTAGAAAATGTTTTGATGAACCATTTATGTGTGCAAGGTAAAATGCTGAGTTAAAAAAACAGAAAAAAGAAACAGGAAAAATAAGCTAGTCAATTCTACTTGCAAAATATGAAGGACATTCCCATTTGCAGTAAAGTGCACCATCCACTTAAAAGTAGGTTGCTATCATCTTTCGGTATTGTTTTTTCTGGTCTGATTTTGAGGAAGCCAAATTAAGCAGACAAATTTTATGTGTGGTCAAAAGAGGTAGGGAAAATGATATAGTCTATGATGATTTTGCTATAAAACAAACACATTAGTAAATAATACCAGCAACCAGGATGGCTCGGAAGATTTGTTAGCTTCCTTACAATGCTTCTGACCTAGAGACTTTCTCATTGTTCTCTCTCATGAGAATTTTTCTGCCTAAATACACTGCTAAAGAATTAATACAACTCCAAACATATTATACACTCTCTTATGTGATTGATGTCTATTCAAACTGCATTGAGTTGAATTTCCTTGCTTGTTTTGTTCAAGGTAAACTCAGTGTGAAGTTATTAACTTTTGTTTTTTGATGCTAGATGATGACAAGAACAGAAAAGTTAAAAAATACATGAAGATACCTTAGAGCTAAGATGAAAGGCTTCTCAGTCCTGTGTCATGCTTCAGAAGACAGCTTTCCCCTAAATGAACACACATCTTAGACTGTGGATGAGAAAGAAGCAAGTTTCGTCCATTCTGAGTCATCATACTTTTGCAATATTTAGGACACTTAGCAGATATTTATGATTTTTTCATTAATGCCAATTAAATGCAAAAAATAATATTTATATCTTCACAATTCTGAGAATATTTTCAAAGACTCTATATCCTATTACATATACTTGCATACTTATTCGTTTCAATGTTAGTCACATACCAAAGAATTGGGATCGGTCTAAAAGTCCAACATTGGATGAATGGATAATGAAAATATGGGACATATACACAAATGGAATAATACTCAGCTGACAAGGAAAATAAAATTGTGAAATTCAAACATAAATGGAAAACTTTGGAAAATGCACTATTGAATGAAGTATTTCAGACCCAGAAAGATAAATATCACATATTCCACCTTATATTCAGATGTTAACATTGAACCTTCATAATGAAAAGCTTATAAAAATACTTCTTTAACAATCTTAATCCAGACAACAGCGTAAACTGGGGCTTGTGATGAACCCTACAATGGGTTCCTGGCAATGGAATGCCAGGGTAAAAGGCATTTAAACACACATTCAGAGAACCAAGTACTTTGTGATGGACATTCAAGGACACTTCATGGAAGGAAAAACACATCTGGTACTAGAAGGCAAGTCGATTACCTGTAGAAGTAGATACCACAGCTCCTAGACTGGAATAAATGTCCTAGTGCTAACTAAAAACAACTGGTAGTTACCATTATGCCCTAGGATGAATACTCAACCAAGAAATATCTCTGAAATGGAGAAATGTAATGCACAACAGCCAAAGTGCAAAGTAAAAGTGACTGTGTATATCCCAGTACTAAATAAGACATGTTTCTCACCCCCATCACATAGCTCAGGGAACCTTGTGGAAGAGGGGGCAGTAAGAATGTAAGAGTCTGAGACCTGTCAGACAGTAGCCTCCATTCTACCATTGTCAAGGACTATCTGCAGGTGATATCTACTTCCACCAGACCTGCACCTGTCCACATTTCACCACAGAACGAGGAGGATTTCGAGAGATGTGGGGCATCCTGAGACTGTTTGCACTGGTACTGAACAAGACAGGGGAGCTTCTTTTCTTGATAGTTTGCACCAGAGGAGGCCTTTGAGCACAGGCTCATAAATGCAGGTTTCCTATGGGGAACCCAGTGGATGTCACATGCATGGGGACCTGGGAGCAAAGGAGACTGGCTAGAAAAGACACCAGTATGTTGGGATGGAAAGAGGTGAAGTGTTAGTAGGTGATGAAAAGCAAATAAATTCATTGTATTTGTATATGAAAGCTTCAAAGAATCAAAAAATATATAAAATTATATTAGGGTTGAAGAAATGGCTGGGGTTAAAGTCTTTGTCTGACAAATGAAAGAAACTGAGTTTGAATTCACAGATTTTTAGTAAAAATGTCAGGCAGAAATGCCAGCATACTGCATTTCTGTCCCTGAAAGGCAAAACCTGGGAAATCCCGGATCAAAGTAATAAAGAAGTAGAGCAATCCAGTATGATTGCAAAGTCACAACAGGATTTTGATAGCGCACACACACACACACACACTCGAATGCTCTCTGGTACACACAAAAAACACACTGACACACACAAACTCATGCAAAAATATTCATAAATATATAAATACATATGCAAGAAATGAATCACATGGTATTTGTAAAATAATTTAGCTTGATAGGGATTTATACTTCAATTATATTAACAATTATCAACTTACATTGTACAAACTCTAAAATTTTAAACATTTTTTACTTAATGACAATTGAAAGATTTAAGCAAGGAGAAATCTAGGGAAGGGTGCTAAGGTAAGCTAACCAAATTAAAAGAGGCAAAAGAAAAAAAAAAAACTACAAGAAACCCTACTAGCATTAACACAATTAAAGCAATAAAAGAAAGTGTGAAGAGAGAAAGACAGTGAACACAGTCTCATGACTGCTCAAGGTGCTGAGAAAACTGACATTTAGTTCTGAACCCTAAATATAGTTTCCTGTATTTGCCTTGTCCAAAACTAGTGTTGTCAACAGTCTTCAATATGGGAGGGGCTTGCTAGGTCCTTCCTACTGAACCACTGACTGCTGACTGTGGGAGAAGGGAAATCATTGGCATATTTGTCTAGCCACTGGTGAGCCTACTGAGACCCAGGGAATTTTTCCAAATCATGATAATGCAGATGGACCTGGTTAAAGGTCCCAAAATTAAACAGAGACTTAGAGGAAGATAAGTGGGCTACAGGATTCTTTAAGGGTTGACAGCACTCACAATACATCATGCACATGTATGAAGTCATTGAAGAACAAATTAAATTTTTAAAAAAATGTGAAGCTGGTACAGTACAGTTTCCTAGGCAGTATCATTAATTTAGAAATCAAGGGCATGGGCCATTGAATCACCTCATTCAGTGCATTTATTTGTCACTAAGTCTGATGAACTGATTTCAATTCATTAAATCAATATGATAGAAGGGGAGGACTATTCCCATGAGATTTCATCTTACCTCTATAAGAGCACTGTAAATACATCGTGCCACATAAACACACCAAGATAAATAAATGCAATAAACCAATGAAAGATAATTGAATTTAGTATTTGGCTCTATTTCGTTATTTCACTTTCATTATAGTTTCCAACTATTTGTGCTGTAGTAGTAGATTACATGTGGTCTCACTATACCTACTAAAATAAGATTCTTCAGTATAATAAGAAAAAATACAATGTGTTTAATTATCCAATACACATGTCAGATACTATGTTAAGTGACTCCACATAAACAATATCATGTTAATGGTTGCAACATTCTCAGTGGTGTGCCTTTAGAGATACTGGCTGCATCAAAATTATCATTGGTTAATCTTTTCAATGTGACTGAGAATTCTAACATAGCACTGATCCCTCCTTTAAGCTTTGCATTTTAAGCAATTATATCTGACAGTGATTTTATTGTCTTTATTTTTAGTTTCTCCAAACTTCCATGCTTTGTTTCATGTATTTTATCATTGATCTTTTTTCCTGAATGCTTCAAATTCATATTCTCTCTTTGGGATATTGATATAGAGAGGCCATTATGGTACCAAAGATTTGTTGTATAACTGATCTCATATATACATATTTAAACACTCCATTGGTTTTGTAATTACCTTTCAGGACATTCAAGTCCAGCTATTCTGTCAATTAGGTTATAAACCTGACAACCCCTTGAATGCACCAGTTTATTTTTCCCATTCAATCAATAAATAAGTTTTATCATTTCTCACTCAGAGATAGTTCTAACCAATGTTCCAACACCATGACTTTATGTTGATCAGGATATCAAAATGAAAGAGATGATGCACTTGATTTCAGAACTTGATAAAATAAAAACAAGGTTAGGCTTCAGATAAACTACACACATTGGTGTAATCTTTTCTATACCTAAGAATGAACGTGGATAGTAATAAATAAAATTAGGTTTTATCATGCTTAAAGCAGAAGAGTGGAGAGCGAATAAACAGCATTTACTTTGCCTATGCATGAAGGAGGAGGGTGATAAATCTGCCTTCACCATGACTAAGCATGAGAGGAGACCATAAGGTAACATTCATCAATGCAGAGCATGAAAGAGGAAGGTGATAAACAAGGGAGACTATTTGTAACAAGAGGGTCCTTGAATTAAATCTAGTCTCCCATAAAAAGAATATCAATGAGGGAAATGGCAAAAGAACTAAGCTTTGCTAACCTGATGTCTATTTTCCACTTTTATGCCACAGCATCTTGTAGACTAATTCCAGAATCTAACTGGGAACAGGAGGGTAGCAGAGTAATGTCCACTTAGGTCTGTGATCCACATCAAGGATCAGTAGACAGGCCAGTGAGGAGTAGATTTGGAGTGCCAAGTAGAAGGAAAGACTGTTTAATTTCTCAATTATTTTCATAACTTTTATCTTGGTTTGTATCTTGCCTTATGTATCATTTCAAAAATAGAAAACCCTCACTTTTCTTCTCTATAGTATTGAATTATGAATGCTCTACATTCTGAATTCCGTTTTCATTTTTAGAGATAGGTACAATACATTTATAGATGCAAAACCTGTTTTCTAATTTGGACCCCCTCTTGCTTGCTGTGTGTCTCACTAAGTGACCTAAGGTCACTGCATTGTTAAGTAGCCAAAGTCTTTCTAGACACTACTTCAAAACAATCTATGGGGATCTCCTTTTCTATATTCAATGCCTTATTTTAAATTGATATCTCCACAAACTATCTGAATTATGTTTCAGAAACAAAATTCTTACTCAAGTGTGATAGTTAGATACATGTGTCAACTTGGCAAGTGAAGGCTGAGATTTGGGAATATCTATGAAGAATTGATAGTTAAGAAAATTTCCAAGCAAACCTGTGGTGGGTGGGACTATTCCCTAGTAGGTGAATAAAATAGAGGTAGTGTGTCCAGTAGTCGGTCACTACCTGGTATTATTTGGTCCGATTTGCTATCTGGTAAATGAGGAAATTTGTCTCTCTCAGTAATTTTGTGGATATGGTGTAGCCAGTTCCCTTAGCTTTTGGTGGTGTTATGATCTCTCCCACTGGACTAATAACTATAACTGTAAAATTGTAAGCCAAATTGTAACTGGACTATTGTAAGCCAAAATGAACTCCCTTTGCTCTCATAAGTCATTTTATCATGATTTATCTGAAACATGTAGAGTAACTGCAGCATCATGGGTCAGTGAGGTGATGCCCAGTGAAAAGTGTATGTCTGCAAACCTGCAGTCCTGTGTTGGATTCCCAGAACCAATACAGAAAAAGAGAACTGACTTCACCAATTGTCCTCTGACCTCCACACATACATTGGTGGCATGTGTATACCTGATGGCTGACAATTTCCCTCCAATATGTGAATAAATATTAAAAATAATACTCATAGTTGGTGTTTCTGTAAATATTTACAGCAAGTTGACATTTGCCTTTCTATATAACTGAATGCATGTGCTCACGGTGCTAACACTGGCAGTTCTTACTCTTTTGGTTGGGAAAATTGTTTTTCGAGTAGGTATGCTGCTTTTGGTAGAATTTTTCATAAAAATGATGGTTGTCTGAAATGAAGAATGGGTTTTCTGACTTTTCTTCACTTATAAATCTGTATGTCTGTTCTTTTTCCAGATTCTTTTAAAATGGAATTTCGTCAATTTATAAGTTGAATGTGGATGTGATTATTACCAAATTAAGAAGACAGACATATTTTCTACTAGAAAGACAAGGTGATATTGATTTAACCTAAGCTCAAGGATGTGCTCTTACTACAATTCGAATCAAAATCATAGCTCAGTATTATTGCTTGAATGGACTCATGAATATTCTTTCTGCTGCAGTGAGACAACATTCTGACTAAAGCAACTTGAGAGAAAGTAGATTTATTAGGCTTACTGTTCTCTGAGGGAGATAACACAATAAGCTGGAGGAGACTCAAGTCATTTCAGACTTCATGCAGGCAAAGAAAGTTAGCTGCACACTGTTAGAGTAGACTGCAAGGGAAAGTTGGGTGGGTTAACCAACTTCATGTGCCCACACTCTATGCCTTCCTCCAGCAAGGCTTCACCTCCCAGTGGCCTGTGAGGGAGAATTCACATTCAAACCATGGCAAATGATATGCTATACACAACCCTCTGTTATTTTTCTAGACCTCTATTTTGGCTCTATTCTCTCCTGCTTTTGTGTGAGACTATTCAATAATATGCATGGATTTTTTTCAGCAGTCAATCAAAGAATAATGTTTAATCCAAAACCTGATACATTGTCTAAAGATTTTATTATTAGAATTAAATTACTAAGGTATTGGTCTGTGTAATGCAGAAAAAGTAAGTTGAAAGAGCTGAAGTTTCAAAGAGTTATAGATAATGAAGATGGAATAGAGCAATTTACAATTGCTTCTGCCCCCCTCTCTGCATCTTTCTGCACATCATTCATATTCTGATACCTGTGGATGAGATTAAGAGAAAGCAGCAGATGAGCATCATTCTATGATGACAACACTGAAATCTGAATATCACCTTTCATTTAAGAGCTAACTTTCCATCTGAATTATGAGTCTCTGTAGATAGACAGAAATGGAAAGTCTGGAACAGTTATACCTAGTGAAATTTGAAATAGGAAAATCTCAAACAAAATAAATATGGTTAAGTTCCAGATGAGATCATAAGAAAACAGGAATCAGAATATTTTTAAATGTGCTATATGGAAATATATTGACTTTGGATCCTTACCAAATCATATCTTATGTACAGAAACATGTGCAAGTATTATTTTGATCTCATTCTAACCTTTTGCAAACTCACAGAAAAAGAAATGTCAGTTGCCTGACAAGGTTAGGGTGATTTATGGGATATCATTTCTAAGGTTTGTAGTAAATAAACTGGCACTTCAACATACATATTTGAACATATTCAGTATAGATTTGCAATTGCCAAAACATCTTTACATGATGCTTCCAAAGTGTTCTATATGTATTTATTCATAACTTGACTTATTCCAGAAGGGATTAAATGAGATCAAAATATATGCATGACAAAATAAAATACAACTTGGCAAAGGATGGGTGTGAAGGCAATGGAAAGGGATGTGAGAAAGGGTTTGTTTGTTAAGAGTAGAGGAAGATTTTGGATGAATCTCTTCTCTTAATCAGAGATATTCATATATGTATGCAAATAAATATATCTATAGACAGCTACAAAATAAATAATTTAGTTCAATATCTTATTAATTTTACATTTCTGATTAAAATGAAAACATTTCTTGGTAGAAAATATATATCTAAAGCAGGTATGTGTTCAGAGTCTGACTTCCTTCTTGCTTTATTCTCATGTTTATCACATGTCCAAGACACACCAGGATCCCTCTGGCATTGGAACAAAAGCAATGACTGGGAGAACTGACATCTAAGAAGGGGAGGGAGAGGGACTCATTATTCAAATGGAGAAGCAGCTGTGAAACTGCATCCTTTAAACAAAGGCCACACAGTCAAATTTAGGATACTAAGGAAACTGAAAAGGATGATTTACAGAAGACAAAAAGGGGGAGATGGCATTTGCTAGGTTGATAGTTCTTGATGACCACAATAGATAGGAACGATAGGAACAGAGGCAATGGAAAAGAAAACATTTTTCATTCTGAAAGAGAGAAGATCAGGGTTATAAAGGCCTTTCACTAGAAAAGAAATAAGTAAATGTTTTATCAGACAACTGCAAAAAAAATCAGTGTTGGTGGAAATCTAAAGCATATTCTCTGCCCCTGTTCAAAAAATGGAGGCGGATGATGTTAAATATGATAGGCTTGGGGAAGAACAGATCATGCTCATGAGTTAAGGTGTGGGCAGGATTAACGCTCATGCTTCCTTCCTGAATAATACATTTCATGATTTCAGTGAGACAAAACAGAAAACAAAGAATCTACTCAGAAACAACAACAACAAAAAAATCCAGTAGCCCTCAAATCTTCCTTTCGTCTGATTATGTTCTTACATTAAAGTCTTGGATATGTGTCAAATGTGCATACAATGGTTGTTAATATACTTGTTTTAAACCATAATTTCTGACTAAAACCAATATATTTTTATTTCTACTTGGATCCAAATACTACAGTGTATTGTAGTACTAAATTGTTTTGACATATGCCACATAATAGAAACGCATAAAAATCAACACTTTTTCTTAGTTTTCTATTTACAAATTTTGGGAAAAGAAAGTTTTGTATTTCTTGGAAAATCTTTGGTGTTAACAGAGCTTCCAAAAATATGCTTATACTACACTTGAAGAAAGCTGTCATATGCAATGTTTATTTCTATTAATGAGTTAAAGAGGTAGCCAATAAAATAAATATGAACAAGCAAAGAGGATAAAGTGAGACAAAAGAAAAATTGCAGATTATATTTGACTCTTTTTCTCATGTTCATAATAAAAATGTGAAAGTTACCAGAAGTGCTTAAATATTTATTTTAATAAAAGCTACATGGCCTTTTAATCAAGTAGTTCATTTCACAAGGAAAATATCCTTCCTATGCTTTTGTTTCCAGGAGATTATCAGACAATGAATGTAGGGAGAAAGACAGGTTTGAAAAAGAAAATTTAGTCTGTGGCAGGGGATCATCTCTGATAACTGAACTTTTTGAATAAAAATATTATTTTAAGTCAAAATAACAGAGAGGTACTTGATCATCCATCTCTATTGCTAGTAGCCAAGATATGGAGCCAATCTGCATGTTCACTGACAGATGAATGGATGAAGAATACATGACATGAATGTACACAGTGAGATTTTTTTCAGTCCTAAAGAATGACACATCGCTATTTGTAGAAAATGGATGGAACTGCAGATCATCATGATAGATGAAATAAACCAGTCTCATAAAGACAAATAGCTCATGCTTTCTCTCACATGGGGATACAGAAAAAGATAAATATACATATGAAAACACATAAAAACGTAGACGGAAAACCAAGTGGGAGAAGGAAGAAGACTAAAGGGGGAACAAGAAAGAGTAATAAATAATGGAAAAATATATTGCATTTACTCACACATGATCTTGGTATATATTACAAATGATAGAGATGATAAATATACACATATCTGGAAATATAAGGAGTATATGAGCAAACAGATTAGATTTTGTGACCTCACAGAATTAGAATGAATAACATATTTGGTTCGCTTTGTTTTCATAGAGATTGAATCACTGGACACTTCCTCCTCATATGGTGGTAAACTGTGAGTGATGTGAATCCACTGGGACATGGAACAAAACTCATTTGTGACAAAGTTGTTGTCCTCTAGTTCTGGGACAAGAGTTCTCCTTCCTGATGCAAGAAGATGTGAGGATCTCTTCTCCGTGATGAATTGCAACTCTGAAACTAACAGCTGAAACCTTTCCTGTCTTAATTCATATCTGACAAGTAATATGATCTAAGTGAAAAATAGCTAAAATTCTACTAGCATGTATCCTTATATTTTAGATAGTTATATATTTGAATATTTAAGAATGAGATAACAAAATATGCTTTGTTTTATTAAAAATAATTTCTTCTAAATGGATGATTCAGATGTCAAGCATGCTTCAATTTACCCGCTTACGGCTCTCCTCTTTTTACATGCCTGAGTTACTTAACAGTTAATATATATAATGACCATTTTTATGGGACAAAAAGGAGTGTGGGAATGACAATAAAGAGGGAAACTAGGATGTAGTGGGATACAGGGAATGCTTGGTCTTCACAAAACTATTGAGTTAAATTCAAATGTCCTGTGGAAAGGTTTGGAAGGTCAGAAATTTCAAGAGGTCAATAATTCATGAGGATTCTCCCTTAAAAATGGGATTAGTGACCTATTTAAATAAGCCCCCCAAAAGACTCCATGGAGGATCCATAATGGATCCCCTCATGCTGCCCATGGAATTGGCTGGAAGTTTGATTTTAAGCTTCTATGTTATAGAGGGTTCAGAAATAAATTTACATTATTTTAAGCCAATTTCTATCATAATATGTTATACTGGTGCAGGAAAAATGGATGATATGAGAAGTATTGGAGGTGAAAGGAGGTGAATGAAGAAACACAGAGGAAGGAGGGGTGACACCATGCATTCTAGGGAAACTTCCTACAACTCAATGGTACTTACACTTAACTGTGAAGTACTTCTCTTTTTATGTTATCTCTATCAGTCATAACATGTTAGCTCCAACCCTGTAATTTGACTCAGTACACTATTCTGGCTCATATCCTCAGCTTGAGATTTTCCAGAAATTTGCATTTCAATTTCTTATCATTACTTAACATCCCCATTTTCCATGGTGCATGCTGAGTCAATCTGGTCTTGGTTGGTTTTGTTTGTTTGGTCAGATAAGCTAAATTATTTTTCCAAGAAAAATAACCATCTAACTAGTCTAATTTGAGGATTCCATAACTAGAAAACTCAGTATTAACCTGTGCTATAGGATCTTTTGTGAAAGGTGTGATTTCATAATAACAATAAGTCTGTACTACTAATTTTCATAAATTGTCAATAGTAGAGTTCAGGTGTATTGTAATAAATACTCTTCATATTCAATTAGCATAATTATTGCTAAATAGATTTAATTATTCCCATTTTACAGATGCAGAAACTGAGAGACAAGAATCAATTACAATTACCTACAGCTACATTGTGGTTTGATATCAGTTCTTAGTTCTTGAAAGCATAATCACAAATGTAATCATTAGTTCTATTTTCAATTATGATCACATTTCGATGTGTGGAAATCAATGTTACATGTTCCTTTCCATAAGAATTATGATTGTAATCAAATTTATAGATGAAAGATTACAACACAACTGTCCTTTTAGAACTGTTACATCTCCAGGCCTCTGTAGATACTTGTCAGCTCCTTTGCAAGGGTCCCAGCACCAGGCTGAGAATTCCTCTAAGATCAACATTGCTGGAGCCTATTGCATCTTCACTGACAGATTGTTCTACAGTAATAACAACTGCAGATGCCATTTGCACTTGGAAACCAAGGAAGCTTCCAGCACTGTCAAGGGCATCCTTCAGAAAGCTGCTTCTGTGCTGGGCCTGAACTTTCAAATGAGTTCTGACCTTAATTGGTCAGAAACAGGCAAAGAACTTGCTGTCTCATCAACCCCACAATTACTGAGGACATCGCAGGCTTCCTCAGTATTCAAGTCAGGGGTCACTTACTGAGCAGAAGAGCTTGCCCTTGCAAATTACTCAAAGCTAGTCTTTATAATGACATGAACCTGCAATTCTAAATCTATCTCACCTTGTGTCATATTTTTCCCTTTTTTGTAGGGATTAGTTTTCTAATAACAGTTCATAGGGTACTAAGTTTCTACATAGTTTCTTCAGAAGAGCTCTTCACAGGGAACTAAAGATTTTGTTTGTATCGGTTTATGGTTTATGTGTCTTTTCATACTATGCTACCTTCCATGTACCACATGGCCATGTTAGCAATGACATATTGCCAGAAGACACAGTGTAATTCAGACTAAAGGAAAACTCTAAATACCTACCTGAACTAATTGAAAACAACACAAAGCAACTTGTGTTCCTTTCATGCAAATTCCTGCTGATTTTATATTAAACACTGAGCACAGTCCTGGCTGGGAAGGTATCTGGCTTTGCATTTGAAGTTTGTAATAACATCCCTGAATTCCAAAGCAAATTTCTGATTGACAATGTTGTCAGTTGTATTAACCAAGAATTATACAACTCCATTTTTGGATTATGTAAATCTCTCTGGTGATCATTTCTTTATGATAAAAAGACATTATGTTTCATATTAATTGGACTTGTTCAACAATAACATGAACCCGCAAGACTTTTCCCTATTTCTCATACATATTCAGTCTTCAATTTTCACGTAGAATAAGGCTTCCCTTGATGCATTAATGTTGTTAGAAATTAAGTCTATATAGTTTTCACTCCTGATTGCTGGCTTTCTGCTCCTTCCACGAAAGCAGTCAAGATTGTCTTGTAGACTGTAATATGCTTCAGAAACTGTATAGCTCTCTTTTTATTCTTTCAGAAAATCAGAGAATGAAAATTATTTTTATTTTCCTTTACACATTTAAAATAGATATGAAACTGTTATATATTTTCATGACAACCATTTATCTTTTATGACATCATTGGAAATGATAATTTTAACCATGAAGATACATTTTTTCATTTCATTCATGTTACTGGTCATTATCAAAAGTTTTTAATGTTTAGTTTTGGATGTGCTTTCACTTACAGCCAGGTTGGGAGAAATTATGTGAATTTAGATTATTAAGAACAAAACCTTTAAGAAGGAGGGCACATTTCATCAACTTGGAAAGCCAAATATTTGAAACAGCCATTTAACATGAAATAAGATATTTGACATTAAAATCAATGAGTGCTTATAAAATCTCTTGTTGATTTCAGAAAATCTCACTTGCCAATTGTTGATTATAGGGACACAATTTCTGTGCAATAAGTTCTTACCTTATTTTATAACTTGAAATGTTGCTATAGTTAATCTTGGTTGTCAAGTACACCTGGGGTTAACTGGCAGATGAACTGTCAAACCACCTGAGGAGATCATCTAGATTAAGCTATTTGCAACACAAATAGACCAACCTTAAATGTGTATGGCACTTTCCAGTAGCAAAACAGAAGAAAGGAAGCAAAAAGAAAGAAGCGCTCAATGACTCTCTTGCCCTATGGCATAAAAATCATTTTCCCTCTTGCTATAAGATCCTAGCCTTTTCCACCCTCCAACATGACAGAAGTTCAGAGATGTTTCACGAATCCTCTGACCTTTAGCAATAGACTGGGTCCACTGAGACAGGCAGCTGCCAGCAACCATGGTTGGACTACTTGGACCTTATCTCACAAGCTATTCCAGCAAATTCCATCTTTATAAGTAGTTGTTCTATTGGTTTTGTTACTATTGAGAACCCTGGGTAATGCAACTATATTGCATTCTCTTTTGTCTAGAAGTTTGAAATTGAACACTGAAGTCTTCAGTCCATTTGGAATTGCTTTTCATGCACAGTGAGAGATACAAGCTTCATTTTTTTGCCTATCTGTACTCAGTTTTCCAAGCAACATTCTTTGGAAAATGATGTTATTTTTTTCTCCAATACATATTTGGCACCTTTGTATAAGAACAAGTGGTCATAGAGATAATATTTAAGCCATCAATTCTATCTCAGAGTTCATCTGATATATTTGTTCTTGTTCCAGTACTACTCTGTTTTTATTACAATTTTATAGTATCAGAAGAGACTATGCAGGTTCTGGAGGGAGGTTATTGTGAATTACAATAACAACTCAGGCAAGATGTGCCTATTGATTCAATAGCAAAATGAATGTTATAGGACAATCAACTAATTTCTAATTCAATTCTAAGTCAGTTGTTTAGTACATAACACAGAAAATAAATTAACATCTTGTGAATGGGAGATGTCATGAGTCCTAGGGAGAAGAAACTACTACTGATATGCTTTGTGCACATGATGTCAAACTGACTTCTAAATATGCTGTCAGCCCCTGAGAACCTTACTTTTGTAAAGAAAGATATTAATTATAGAAAACACATCTGACCAATGTACAGAGAACAAAATAATGTGGAATTCCCAGCTATAAATGGGATATTTTTATGTCATCTACCACACCAAAAGGTGCAGGACCACTGGGGTTTTATTCATGTTTATAATTCTCCATTAACTCATCACAAGAGTTCATACCACACCAGAGACGCAGGGAACTGGCCATACCACATCTGTAGTAATAGCTGAGCGTGGGGCAAACCTGCTCCCCATCAGTCTGTGAGTCTGTAACCGTGTGACCAAGTGTACCCCACTACTGAATAAGCACTTTCCCACTTAAACATCTTCCCAGGGAATGCTTCCACCCACCATAGGCTGAATCTTCCATCATCAATTAGACGATCTCTAACAGACTTGCTTAGGGCTTGCCTTAACTACCAATCCTTCACAAATATTCCCAGCATTGAAGCTTCATTTGTCAAGTTGACACTTGGCACAAGTGTTCAATGAAAGTGAAAGAGCCAGAGGCCGGGGTAGAAGTGACTCCAAATACTATTTTCTGGACATGATATATCTACTGCGTAAGTTCACATTAGGCACCATCCCTACCTGATGGACCAGAGGGACCTAATAGTGACTGCTGGAGAATACTTTTTCCATCGGTATAACAGTCTACCGCCCATTCTCTAGCAAGTGCGCAGGTATTTGATATTGCAGGCAACTCTGATGAAACTCCATGAAATAGACATGATAAAAGGCATGGAAGTAGGATGGAAACTAGTTAAAAAGAAGGAGGATTCAATAGGAGAAGGGGGAACAGGATTAAGTAATTCAGGGTAAAATATTTTAAATTCACTCTGTAAATGTATCAAATAGTCAAATACAGAAAATCAATGTTGTTCAGTTTGATAAGGAGAGACAATTGAAATAGAAGTGTGTAGTAAAGAATAGGTAAGAAATAAAGACTTACAACATAAAGGTAATTCTGATTCTTTCCAAATTTATGAAATGTACCTGATGATATTGTCTGCATGTGAATGTGAAATTGCCTTAGCCCAAAGAAACACCTTAGGTGACAAGAGTTTCCAATGCCACAGTAATCCTATTTCAAAAATGTTTCCTGTTTCTACTTATCTATCATAAGATAAAGATATAGTTATATTATTATTTGGCTTTTTCAGTGAAGCTAAAGAATTTCTAAGTCTTCATTCATTACTATCTACCCTATTGTGAGCAGATTATTCATCTGGCTTACATTTATTTTTTAGTGTCTTTCCATGTCAAAGAACATTTGGCCTCTGTGTAACTAAGATCATTGTGATGGTTAATCTTCATGCTCAACCAGTGTGATTAGAATCAACTAGATCGATATAGAATCATCATGGAAACACACGTCTGCAGGTGGAGAGCAAACGTCCCTGGGCCAAAGATCCAGGCTGAATGAAAAGGAGAAATAGAGCTAAGAACCAATTTTCATCTCCATCCCGCTTCCTGCCCTGTTCCCAATGTAATCAGATATTCCACCCTCCTATAACCATGCCATAACTTCCATTCATAAGGCAGGTTGTGCCTTAAAACTAAGAGACAAAGTATACCCTTTTTGCATTCACAAGGTGTTTTGTGACATAAACAAACAAAATAATAAATTTTATTTTGATTATCACTTACAAGTTGATTGCATCAAAAAGTAAAACAGACTCCAAAAATTAGTAACCCAAATAATTACCCAAATATTATGTATGATATGCTGATGATCCTGCCTCTGATAAGCTATCAAAATCAATAATTAAGTATCATTCCCCCTTCTAACATACAAGCACAGTCAAATACAGAAATTTTGCTCTAAGGCAATCCTTTATTAACTTTACCAGAACTCCACTGTGTAAGTAATTTAGCCTTATCTCTGTAGGAAAAGATTGATTCCCTAGATATTGGAAGATTTAGGACTGAAACCAGAAATAGTCTAAAACTAAAAATAGAAATAGATGCCAAGAAAGCAAAATTGCAGTACAAGATTTTTACATCTATGTATATTCAAATTATTGTGGATGTAAGAAAAATAACAAAAAAATATTCAACAAAGGGTGGTAAGTGGTAGTGATGATCTTAGATAAAGAACTTAAACTAGATATAAACATGCACAAAGAGCTAAAAGACTATTGTTTAAAAAATTACTAGAAATTCATGTTCTGTGAAGAACACTAGACAGGTTTTTTTTTCTTTTTTACTACATAATAAATTAAGTACAATAAAGGTAATAAAAACACATATAAATGAATGCAATCAGCAGTACAATGAATTTGTGTACATATGTATTTTCTTTTTATTATTTGAAATATAATGAATAATACAGTGATCATAAATTTTTTGATTGGTGAAATGACTAACTTTTGTGTGTCAACTTGTTTGGAATTTGGGATACTCAGAAAGCTTGCTGAATATTGTTGGAATATGCCTGTAAGAATATCAAATAGACAAGAGCTTAGCCTTGGAACTGGGATGAGCAATGACAGAGAGACAGACAGATAGACAGACAGACAGGTAGATAGATAGATGATAGATAGATAGATAGATAGATAGATAGATAGATAGATAGATAGATAGACTAAAAAAGGGACATGACTCATCATAGCTTATTGGCTAACTGCTATAGTACCATAATGTACAATGAAGAATATAGTAGATAAACTCCAGCAGATAAATAGTAACCATTAATTCAGTGGTTGCATGAATACTAAATGTTTAGCCAACTGTTGTAATCTGAGTGTATTTAATGCCTACTTTTGAATAGGGAATACATCTTTGGAACTGTAAAGCAGACTAAGATGGGGGAAGGATATAGGCCCTAGCTGGGAATAGATTACTTTTATTTATTTTATTTATTTATTTATTTATTTTGCTACAGGGATACGATGCAAAACTGCATCTGGACTCTGATAATTATACATCTAGATTAAAGTAGTTCTTGGACCTTTTTCAACATAAGGCATTTAATGTAGAGAATTGTAACTGGCCAAAGTGGAAAGAATAAGCAACTACAGAGACTGCAGTTTTTAATATGATATCTGAAATCACTCCCCCGATAGAATTATGGAAAAGGGGTGGTTAACACATAAGAGGATGGGAGGAGACCCTGCCATATAGAGTCTTCCGGATAGAACAACCCTATTGCACCCAAGAACTCACTGATTTGAATTATGATTTGCATTATCAACATTTCATCATGGAATCAGCAAAATCCCATGAGGCACCACAATGCCCTAAGAGACTATTTGGGTCAGTGTTGGCTGTGGAAATGGAAGCTTTTTTCTGCAGTGGTAAACCCACTGATATATTTTCCTTATTCTAGATGGTGTTCAAACACATGTCAATAACTTGATGAAAGTTGGTGGGTCTCCCACTTGTACACATGCATGTGCATGCGCACTTGCACGTGCACATGCACACACACACACACACACACACACATACACACTCACATACCAAAAACAAAAATTGAAAATTGGTGAGGTACTGATTGGGAAGACAAAGAATCTGGATGAGATGAGATAATATGGCATGAAAATGGCATAAATTTATTGTGTTCATGTATAAAACTGTGAAAAAAAACAATGTTAATAAAAAGTAGGAAAAAAGACTCACCGGCAAAGCATGGAGATATATGCACATAAGTTTGAGAAGTTGAGTATAAGATCAGTCTGGGTTACATAGCAAGATCGTATTTTCCTCCAAGAATTAAGCTCATAACATAAACATAGGAAATAGTTAAAATTATAAACACATAAAATAAAATACAGGAGAAATTTCATGAACTTGGATTAGGCCTAGACATGAAAACGTAGCAAAAACAACAAATAAGAATAACATGAATTTCACTAACATAAAACCTATAAGATTTAAACAATACCAAGAAAATAAATAGCCAGGCTTCCAGAAAGAAAATACTTGCTAATAAGAATGAGGATTTTTAAGCCTTAATGACTGCAAATGCTTTGCAAATGAATAATACTAAGAAATAAATAATTGACATTAATACAATTAAGGAA
The DNA here is from genome assembly GCA_023101885.1 of Typhlomys cinereus. Taxonomy (NCBI): domain Eukaryota; kingdom Metazoa; phylum Chordata; class Mammalia; order Rodentia; family Platacanthomyidae; genus Typhlomys; species Typhlomys cinereus. The sequence goes on along the minus strand of JALPQD010000007.1, from coordinate 12,059,445 downwards.
AAAAAGGATGAATAATTTGAATAAAAACATAGATTTTTCAGAAAACATTCAAAATGTGTTCTACGAATTAAATGTGCCAGTTTACAAAATGTGTTTAGTGTATTAATGGTACCAGTTAAATTACGCTGTCTGTTGATACTTGAAGTGGAGCTTCTGGTTAGACCTGTGAGGAATGTTCTAGTTGGGACAAGCCTCGGGGCATTCCTCTAAGAGACTGTGTTAATTGCCTTCATCAAGGCATCAGGATCTTCCCATTGTAGGAAGACCTATTCCCTAGACAGGGTAGTGTGTGTAAAGCTGTGCCCTCTACAAACATGATTAGATGCATTGATTTTCACTCTGTGTTCACCACTTTGGATATGAAGTGGACAGTCCCCAGCTTTTCCTATTGGTTATTGTCCTACCCTGACAGACTCTGAGCTGGAATGAAAAGCTCTTGTTACCTTAAGTTGCATGAAGTTGTACGGGTTAGTTATTTTTTACAGCACCGGAACATGAATTAAAAATGATGATCAATATCAGAGAAGTGGTGTAACACTATGAAATTAAAACACTAGTTTGCATTTAAGTAATCCAAGTCAAAATCCCAATGAAGTAATACACTACTCACTCTAAGGTTACTTTATAGGTTTTGAAAATCTTTTCAAGAGTATGGAAATTAATAATTTCTTGTTATTTCCAGAGGGAGTATAGAAGAGTTTCTTTGGAAGCAATTTTGAAGTTCCTCAAATATTAAACATAAACTTACCATATAATCAAACATTTTTCATTCTTATGAATATATTTAAAAGAAAAAAATAAACACATAGCACAAGAGAAACTCAAATATAGATAGTTGCTTCAGCATTATTAAGGACTTACATGTAGACACTACCAAATTTTCAAGTGTATGTGAATTGATAAATATGGCTTTGAATACATATAACAGAATATTATTCTTTAAAAATTGAAACACTAATATACACTGTGGTGGGGTGAACTATGGAAATATTTTAAATGAAAGAGGACACATAAAAGCAGATTGCATTCCATTGGAATGAATTTCTATGAAAACTTTGGAACAGATACAACTTTATGTAATGAAATAGTGCAAGGAGTAGCTAGACAAAGATTCATGTGAATGACATGTGCAATGCTTTTGATGGGAAAAGTATTTCAATTATTCTGGATTTACTTTGAGTTAATGCTTTCACAGTTCTGTGTACATACTAAAATCTAATAAATATACAATCTAAGAGTTTGAAGCCATTTTATACCATATACATTATGTCTCAATAAGATGTCTTTTAAAATAAGAGTATGCTATCATCAAAGTTCCATTAGGAATTTTGGAGATTTAAGTTGTATGTAGGTTAACATTTGGATGGACACTTCAGTAAGCAGATACTGGTTTAGTCTAGGACAGAGATGGTGTGAAAATCTGCATAGCAAATTTATAGTTTGTTACTGTTCAATTGTGTGTGGAGTGTCATTGATTTATATGCCTTATTGATTATTAACAATCATGTTTATTAATAAGTGCACTAATGAACACTTTCATGTATTGCATTCAGAAACAAAATCTTACTCATGAATTGTTTAGATGTCCAACAGTATTTAATACAGCACATTATGTTTGTACTTCACATACAAAATGTTGACATAGAATTTTTTTATTTGCTTGGTTGGTAGTTTTTAAAGGAGGACTTCCTTTGTAGTAGCTAAGGCCAGCTATGAACTCAAGTTCTGAAGTGGTGAATATTTCTCAAGAGCCGTTACGAAGTTTTTTATTGTAAAAATTCATGCTGGGCCACCTTTTCCACTGTGGGACATTCTTTGCAAAATACCCTGAGACAACTGGTACTCTTCTCATTCCCAGCAATGCTAACCATCAGCTTCCCTCTGGGAAGCTACACAGTAATCCTGAAAGACATCTTCATTGCTGTGAGATGAATCACTCACAGAAAACAGAAGGGGTGAACAGAAACACACATCAACATTGACAAGCACCAGATGCTGTAAAGTGCTGCCTAAGCACAGGACAGGCATATTCATGTTCATACGCAGGGAATGAAGTGAGAAAATTGCCCAGTCAGAGCATCAAAATGGCCCAGATTATGCTTCCTCTCTGAGGATCGCACATAGTTTAGGAGCATGGTCTCATTAACACCACTTGGAAAGAATCTGCAAATTGGTATGTGGTCTTTCTTTTCCTGTGACATAAAACTTCTTTATCTTCCTAACTGAAATGGGTTAGATATCTAAATCATCAAAGCATATGAAGTATATCAATGAAAATGTATTTGTTTCTCGCTAGTATTCAAAAAGAAAATACCTAGTCAGCAATAACTACTTTAAGTGCAGGTGGAAAGCTGTTAGTAAGACATCTTAAGTTGCACTGATGTTATTATTACTACTATTATTTATTTTTTCTCCAAATGCTTTGACAGATTTTAAAGCATTTTTATGAATTAAAAGCTGAAGAGGAAATTGAAGAAAATGCTCATATCAATTAAAGCACAATAATAAACTCAAAATAAAACAACTGGTTAAATTCTATGAATCAAGGTATATAGGAACACATAGATTGAAAACTTGCCCTACAAAGCCACTTCCAAACACAGTTATAACTAGTAGCATGTGTTGTTACAGGGGGGTATTGAGAAAGTTACACTAGGTTCTCTACTGCCAGGAATAGATGCTTCCATGTAAGAATGCTGCTGGAGGCAGTGTCTGGCATTTCCTCCATCTGATGATGGTGAAGTGCTGGTCATTTCAGAGAGTGTGAACAGAGACAGACGCTGAGACACACTGTGGTGTGTACAGGGAAGAAATGCAAGCAAAGCACTTTTACACACCAGAGTCCAGAACTCTGAGAGCAATAAATGCTGCAAAGAATTGCAGGCATTTATGTAACCTGGATTCTTGTTGTATTGATGCCAGAAATTACAAAGGTGAAGGAATAATTTACTGCTTTTCTGTAATAGATTCAAGATTTCTTTCAATTTTTCCCTGGACGAACTCCAAATCAATGTCTGAAAGTTGCCATCTGCCCCTGGTCATCTTGAGAAAACCAGCAGACAGACCTCCACAAAATTACAATCACAGGGACTCAAAGCATCATCTGAAGATCAAGGGTTCTGTGCGTTGTACTTTATGAGATTTACAAATATCATCCAGTTGCCATGGAAGCAAGTCCTTATAAGATCATTTCATTTCCCACATTAAACCCAGTTTTCTGATCTTATCCACACTGATTGGTGATATTCTGTTATATCCCTGGGGCCCTGGACTCTGTGCTTCAGACCAAGAGAATGAAACATTTGAAATCTGATACACCTCAATACAGATGATTCAGAAATTTGTGGGCAAAATAGGAAAGTATATCTAGTTTTAGGCTTTTCAGATAAGGATGATGCTTTCATTAAAATCAAAGGCAAGATATCAATGTGCTGGTGGTGAACAAAAAGGTAGATGAAATGTGAGTTACACAGTCCACTCTTTAATTGGGAAGAATAAAGTATTTACACATTTTAGTAGATAATGCCATTTCTTCTTGTTCCTTTCTCCTTCTTCACAAAGGAGAAGAAATGCACCAAATAAATTGAATGCAAATCACGTGTGTGTTGGGAAGAAGAGTTTTTAATAGAGAAGGGAACAGGTGAGAGCAGAATGGTGGAGAAAATGACTTGAATTCTACTATTGTCAGTTATGAACTATCACTCAGTATGAGCCAAGCAAACTTGACAAAATCCTGATCCAAGAATCTAGTAGAAAGTGTCAAATGGGACAGAAAACAAAATAATGACAGATGCACTGTCAGGAAATAATGACAAATCACCTCTAACCATTGCGGGGTTTGTGCCTCCATTCTGGCCACCTGCTCTTATCCAATTAATAAGAATTCAAGTTGAGCTAGAAACACTAAAAGAAAACTTATTCACTGAGACCATATGGAAGAGAAGTGACAAAGCTCAAGAGTCTTTATTCTTCATTTTTACTGAATTCTTGAAGTATCTAGAATCATCAGAACCTAAGACTTAATTAAGGTTTTGGCTTATTTATGCTCCTATAATGTATTATTAGTTAATTAACTTATATTTTCATTATATCGCCAATGAATTCCCAGTGTTTCTGCTTTCATTTCATTTGTGAAATATGTTTTCCCTTTTCTCATAACAACATTTGCCATTAACTCAATACTCAAATGCTGTCATTGCTCAATGTGGATGATACTGAATCTTTGTTTTCAACTAGTTGAGTTGAGAAGAGCCTAGGATTTGTGAAGTATGCTTATGTGTGCTTAATGAAGATGCTTCCGGAGAGGATTATTTAATGAGGAAAGAACCACCATGAATAGAGTGGGTATCTTCCTGTAAGGAAATAAAGAAAAAAAACAGAGATGGCTGGAATCCCAATTCCTTCCTTCTGTTTCTTGACCCTTTTCACCCAGGATGAGATAAGGGACTTGGACCACATGCTCCATGAAATCCTGTCTTGCCATTAGCTCACAATTGAAAGATGCAAGGGCTATGGACTGAAACCTCTGAAAACTTCAGCTAACCTTAATATTCCCTTTTATGATTTGTTCATGTCATATAGTTTCTTACAGTGACAGGAAAGTTCACCAAAACAAGAAACAACTTTATTTATCAATACATTCCTAATTAACAAATATACACAATATGTAACAGTTACTCTTAACTATTGTTGTGAGAGAGCATTCAAGGTCATTCAACTTAAGGAAGAAAAGGAGATTTATTCAGATTTATTCCAGAGGGGAGATACAGTCTTTCACTGAGGTGGCATGGCTGGTTGGCAGAAGCTAGAAGAGGCTACATCACTGGAGACATCATAGAGGATGAGAGCTGCAAGACTGCTTGCTGCAAAGGCAGACTTCTCCTGGAAGTAGAGCGGGTTTATCCACCTCAAGGACCACCCATTGTGACTGCCTTCCTCCACCAAGGTTCCACCTCTCAAGGTGCCATGACCCTGCCAAACACATGAGAATGTGGGGGACACATTTCAAACAGGAAACAATGTGTCTACTTCTAATCATTCCTGTTTTCAGAAGGATTCTTTTTTTTTTTTTTTTTTTATTCAACTGTGTGCATGTGCATGTGTATGTGCGCGCGCGTGTCTGTTTGTGTGTGTGTGTCTGTGTGTGTGTAGAACCACGGACGAATTCGCGAACCACCATGGACGCCTCCACCTCCTTCTGCCCCGGGATTCACAGACTCCGCCCTACCAGGACCAGAAGCATAGGTCGCCCCCACTTCCGCCTGGCGTCTATACGTGGGATCTGGGATCCGAACTCAGGACCCTCCTCCTGCAAGGCGGAGGCTTAATCCCTGAGCCACCTCTCCAGCCCCAGAAGGATTCTTTTGTCTTGTCTGTACAACTATTATACTTCCTGACTCTTCTCTGTTATTCATTCATATAGCTTTAACCAGCCACCACAATAACTCTTACAAAATGTAAGCTGTTTATACCACTCTATTTTAAAGTCCTTTGCTAGGCCTCAAGTGCAATTGGGTTAACATGTTGCTGTCTTCCTCTGTGTCCCCTGTCAATCTGTCCAATATTATTTTCCACTTATCTGCTCTACTGAACCCCACAGAATCCTTAAACCTTGGTCCATTGCTGTCTGAGTTCTCTGTAGTTGAGCTATATAGAGGTTACCAATCTAAGGAAAATTACATGGTTCGTTCAGTCTGGTCTTTGAAATTTGACCTTCACACCATTTATCTGTTCCCTACCCAGCCAATGACCCCTGCAAAAGGGCCTCTCTCAGTACTATTCACAATTGTGTTTCCACAACCTTGACTGATGGTGGTTATGAGGGGGAGCACAATACAAGGAAACAAGATTCTGGCAAATGGCTAGATATTATTCACTTATATACATAGCAATTTTTCTTTGCCAAGCTGGAAATAAATCTGATCTCACCTTTGTAGCTATAGCTTACTAAGTAGAACTATGTGTACTATGAGTTCTCAAGTGTTTTGCAGAAAAGTGCCCAACTAAATTGATAGAGTACAAAAGATAAAGTCAGTATGATTGATCCATATATGTCAGTATTTGGACACAGTATCATTAGTAACTCAAATGTATTCCAACAAAGTAACCATTTTGCAAATGGGTGATTGATCCCTCCCTCTCCACGGTCTCCTACTTTTATTACATCTACCTTTGAATATACTCTTATAACAAGACTCTAATTTAACAGGTTTTTATCACTGGTCAGGGGGTGACATCCAATACTCATCAGGATGGAGCCAAGGGCATTGCAGGAGCAGCAAAACTGAAAAAAAAAATCAACAAACCATAATTCAGAACATCAAAGAATCTATATCAACCACCTGGAACTAAGCCAGCCTAATCTCTCCCCATCCTGAAGCTCAGGGAAATTTGCAGAAGAGGGGGTGGTAAGATTGTAAGAACACAAGGATGGGAGGAACAATGATATGCAAGATACTCCACACAAGTTAAGGCCAAAGCAATCATAATAGGACTTTGCATGACCTGCGTAATGTCCAATACATTATTGACCCCTCAAAGTCTAGCATGGACTAAAGGCACTAGGATCCTTGGAGGCAAGTAGTGTTCCTATGCTTAAGAGGAACACTAGGATCCTTGGAGGCAGTAGTGTTCCTATGCTTAAGAGGAACACAGGAAAGGGTTTGGGAAATGCCACTGGGTCCTTGCATCTCATCGGAGAGGAAGACCCAGAGGAGAGCTTGGCATGCACATTAAAGGATGCTCTGGGGATGGGGGGGAGGCTTTGGAGGATAGGGAGCGGGGGAGAGAAGGGGAGAGCAAGGGTGTCCAGGGAAGGTGGGACTGGTGTACCTGTTAAGTTTGTATAAGCGGAAATGAAAAAAAAATGTCCCTTTATAGTTTATGTATCCCTATTAATAACCTAAACACAAAAAATGTGTATATGAAAAATGTGTAACTCAATATTCTGGCTTTTCTTAGATCTACATGTATGTAAGCATTCTACTGGCTGGTCAGAAGCAGAAAGCAGTTAAGGTGGCTGGGTTAGCAGTATTGATCAATTCATTTTCGTTGACTGATGGATATTTATAAACCTTTCAGCCCTCTGAATTTGAGATGACATAAATTTGAGGTGGGGTTAGGGATGAAGTCCATGTACTTTGCATTAAGGAAATGTAGCTATTTCAAGGAAAGACAAAGTTGCTAGCATGTATTGCCAGGCAGTGTATGTGCACAAGATTACAGTGAGGAGGGTGACTGGATAAGCAGCAGCCATGAGGAAGTTTGTTGAAATACTTTTTAAAACATTGGCTATCTGGTTATCAGTGATTGAAAATAATTTTAACTGAATGTAGTTTCTAAGACTTATATCATAAAAAATTTAAGAGTCTCTTTGAAGAATCTCTTTACTAAACACTTCAAAGTTGAAGTGAGACAACTGTACAAAGCCAAGTACACAGAGTTTTTTCACTGGAAAAGATAATGTAGTAATTACATATACTCCAACCTCATCCCCTCTTTACACCTTCAGCTTCTGTTTCTAGAATTGACTTTTCTTTTCTGTCTCATGCAGATGTAGGGACTCATTGGAATTGATGTCCTGGAAGTCTCACAATTCTCAGAAGTAATAATGAAAAAAATAAATCAATTTAATTCACAATGTGCCGATGAAGCTTTTGCACTGATGCTTAAATCAAATGAAAATAAGGTCACAGTGAAAGCTGACTCTCCTATCATTAAAAAAGTGCAGGGTATATTGAAAGAGACTGCAAATATTTAATAATATTAAGACTTCAAAAAATAGATCAGCTCTTAATGGCAACTCCCGATCATTTTCTCAGCCCATAAGTCTCTTTTGTAATAATGTTGACTGTTCACTCTGGGAAGTCAGCTGATTCTCCATTAATGTCTACTTACTATCATGATTTATGTTTTTTATTTTCAAATTAAACTCCAGAAAATTTTATGATCTGCCTGTCATTTATTACAGTTTCCTTTCATTAAAAGCACAATCTTTCAACGAAGTGCTTAGACATCTCATACAAACAGAAAGGAAAATCATTTTAGAACCATTTAAGTTTTGCATAAAGCCCCCTTTTAAATTTTTTCATTATCATTTTAGATTTTCATTAGTGCAAGAAAGGCTATATAACTTTGATATATATTCTTGCCTGTATCCTAAAAATAAAAATGTTAGTAGAGCAGCATTCTCTGCATTCATTGGAGAGATACTCAGCACATATTTTTAGCAATTAAAAAGTTGCAAAGAAGTATTACATTAGCTCCATACTTGCAGTAAATATATATACATATATGTAATGAGTTGATTCACAGTTTAATTATTTTTTCCACATATTGTGCATGTGCATATGTGTGTATGTGTTCATACATGTGTGTGTGTGTGTGTGTGTGTGTATACATGCTTGTGTGTGTCTGCATGCAACAGAAGGCACTGTGTTGCCTATGAAGGCCCAAGGCTGCTCTATCTTCTTTTGGCTTTGCTCCTCAGATTCTGTCTTTCAGTACCCAGAGCCACAATTGCAGGTGGCTTTCATTTCTGCTAGGGATTTTACAAGAGTTCCAGGATCTAAACTCTTTTGCTTGTGAGACAAAAGTTTAACCCCTAAGCTATCTCTCCAGTTCTGCATTTTCTTAAAGAAAATTTCAGATAGTTATTGAAGAGATTCTTAGGAAGAGGCCAAAAAGGTGCTTAAAAACTTTGGGACTTTTCCCTTACCACATTGTGTTTCCCTTTTTTTGAATGCTATAAACATCCTCAATATTCAGATTTTCACAAATTTATATTTTGTTCACAAAGTAGTGATGTCATGCCTACAACTTACTCAGTCCATGCTTAGCAATGTAAATAAGCAACTTTACATGTTGGTATAAAAAAAATCCAAGTTGCAGAAATTAAAGATCCTTGAGATCAAAATAGCTTCCCCAATGTTGTAAGTGAAATTGATCTGACAAAGAAGTAAAACATAGATAGCTCCTGGATTTTAACAGAGCCATAATCTCACCTCTGAGTGTGTACCATGACAATATTGAGATAACTCATATCTACCTTTAAGAATTCACTAGTAACAAACAATTAATAAAAAAGTTGCGAATTTTTATAGGACGAGTTTACATTCTTAATACTTCTCTTAGAGAAGAAGATAAAGGGAAATGATTCTCTTAGAAATCAATCATCTTGTCAATACTTCATATATGACTGCTAGGTGATAAATGGTACGTTAACACTCAGCCATAAGTTGCATATGTTTTCAGAACACAATATCCTGAGTTTACCCATGTCTAGAAACAAAAAGCCACACAACAAAGTCATTTCTGCCTCAGTTCTTCCCAACAAAGAGAATAAAGTTTTTGATTTATGTTTTTTAAATCAAGTATCTCAAAAAAGTATCTTATTACAACATAATGCTAAAACTTATGGGTTAATTATTCCTTTCCTTAGTCCACAACTGGAAAGAGTCAAAGTAAACATTAATTTAGTATTACAGTTACAAAAAAATCAGACCAAAACAGAAAGACCAATGAAACACAGACGTGGAGCTCAGGTCACAGAAACAATGAGTCAGAAGAACGGTGGACATGTCCAGTGTCCTGACACCCAGCTGGATGGCCTTACAGCACAATAAAGAAAGAATGAATTTCCCTCTCAACTGCTTTACAAGAAATGCTTATGCAATTGCCATAGAAGTCACAGCCCGGGTTAGTATATATTCATGCTCAAAAGTATAAACTTTAATTACTAGTCATACATTTAATTTAATATTAGAAATAAAATTAGTCATCTAGAAGTCATGAAAGTTATTTACTTAGATGACCCACAAACTGCTCTAAAGCTTTTTACTTTGTAATTAACTCAAGGAATAACTCAAAAACTATTTAGACAAACAAAGTACTACAGTGGTATACCAGTAAACCAGAAATAATAAATTAACTTGTATATATGAAAAGTTATCAAGAACATAGGTTTCTATTTCTGCACCACATAGACCAACCACAAACTTAGTTTTCTCATACCCCCATATGTAACTGAGTTTGGACAAGGGACCTGTATTTTAGCTAAATCTTGTTCCTCAGCAGCAAAATGAGGAAAAAAATGATGTATCCCATGTATGCAGAGATTGACTGACAGATAAGACTTAATGGTTATATGCTTTAGTATTTAAAGTTTATAGCATTTTCCAATACAAAGGTATTGCAATTTTTCTTCATGTATAATTTAGCTCTAGAACAGACAGTTGTGGGCTTCATGACTATACACAGAGTCTTTTTTGTTTAAATAACAGGAATTTGTTTCTTACTATTTTGGAATGAGAAAGTCCAAGATGAATGACATTATTTGCTTCCTAGCAAGGAGAATGCAGCCTTCTCAAATGTGTTTGTGATGTGACAGAGAGAGACAGAGAGAGAGAGAAAGAGAGAGTCCACTTGACAAAAATATATTTATTTCACAGAATTAAAGCCCCATCTTTTGGACCTCATTGGACTATATTACCTCCTGCAGACCCTACCTAAAAAATAGATGATGAGAATTAGGGCTTCAATATAGGACTCTTGAGAGACATACATCAGTGTACACAAATTTCTATCAAATATCCTGTTTGGCATATTATTTTCCATCATAATATTTATTTTTAACTGAACCTGGAATATTATTTTATCAAATTATATTTCCATGGAATATCTAAATTCATATTTCTACAGAGCTTTATAATGCTGTCCTATTCAACAAACATAAATCCCCACACCAACACACATAAACGCACATCTATTACTTTATTTTAACTTAAATGTAAATATACACAATTATATATTATAAATTCATATTTCCATATATATATGCATATATGCCAAATATATATTTATGGCATATATTTAAATGTATGTAAATTTCAAATAAATTCAGGATTAAGTACATTATTGATCACATATTATGATGTGATTAATTAATATTTTTCAATGTTGGCTATTGATTCTGAATTTTTATCTATATTTGTGCCTTAATAAATTCACTGTATTATTATTTAGAAGAGCTCTATGAATCTTATTCTACCTATTATCCTGGTGTCAAAATGCAGTCTATACAAATTTTTGTACAAATACAGATGAAAGTTGTTTCCTTGCTTTCTGTCTCAGGTCTCTGAAACTGGGAAGTCATATTACATGACTACCTTCCCCACAGTTCCCACCGTGACGCCTGCACCTGCATCTCTACTACTTCACTCTCCCCAGAACATTCATGCAACTAAACCCTGTCATGACCACAAGCCAGTGAAGACTACCTTTGCTAACTTTGTAGGAGGTAAGGATGGCTTGTTTCTGATAACTGCAAGAACAGGGTCATGCACAGACTTGACTTCTAACCACACTTGCCACTTCAGTGACACTCTTCTGACATAGTTTTAAGTTCATTTGATGAATGAGAATAAAACCTGACTGCACAGTCTTCTGAGTGATCCATGGTTCCTATACACATTCTTTTATTTTTATTGAGAACAAACAAAATAGGTTTATGTGATTGCCCCAATCTCCACCCCACCCATCCCTCTTCTCTTTCACACTCACTGTCATTCTCCCTCCTCTTCCACTGTCCCCTCTCCTCAACACCCAGAAATGTTCCATCCACACTTCGGTCCTTCTGTGCTGGTGGATCTCATGAATCTCTTTGGGGTGTCTGTCCTGACTCATATTCTGTTCCTTATCCTTCACATTTGTTTTATGTATGTGTGGATGATTGATTGAAATCTAACAAAATATTTTTCATATACACAGAAACAGAAATATGTCATTGGTAGCAAACACCATGTCTAACATGTTCTCATGCATTTTGTTTCATGGTGAGTTTCAACAAGATATTTTATGCACTATTTTATTAGAGTGCTTGTATTTTGCAATAATTCTTTTAAGATATCAATATTTTTCTTCCATCCTGTCTTAAAAATAGCATGAATGTCCATTTATGCTTTTCTCAATGTAAAATAAGGCCTTTATTTTCATGCTAGTTATCCTGTGCTTAGTGAAATATCAACTGTCAGTCAAGGAAAGGTAGAAAAAAGTGAAAATTTGGGACTCATATTACCAAACTTACTTCAAATAAATGCCAGCTCTGACAATAAAATTTGTAACACTCTTCACAGTGACTGAGTTAGCAACTCCCAAGACAATTAAACATGTTTAGCCTTACATCAGTAATGAAGCTGGAGAGGTTAAGTTATTGAGAATGATATGACGCCAGGCACAGCAGCAATTGTAACACTAGGACGAGGATGGATCATCATGGGTTTAAGTTCAGACTTTGTTTACAGAGTGAGCCTGTCTCTGATACTTTTCTAAGTTATATTTTGCATTTGTGTGTGTGTGTGTGTGTGTGTGTGTGTATTCTGTGTGAATCAGAAGACATTGTGTGTGCCTATGGAGGTCCAAGGGTGAATTCAGAAATTACTCTGGATTGTTCTACCTTGTTACTTTGCTCTTGAGTTTCCCTGGATCTATCCTCGAAGATTGTGAGTGCAGGCCTCTGCCTTTGTGGTCTGCTGTTTTTCATCTGGGATTCAAGATATAAACTCAGGACCTTCTGATTATGAGGCAGAGTGTTAACCCCTGAGCCATCTCTCCAGCTCCCACATATTTTTAAGGAAGTTTATGTAAGTATATATGAAATTATAAAAAAATTGGTTATCCAGTTTTTATTATATATATATACATATATATGTATATATATGTATAGGTTGTACTGTTTAAAATGTAACAGACGCTGTTCATGAATTAAGAATCTGCACATTCATGTTCATGGCAAGCACTGTTATTAATAGGCTGTGATACATTATCTCTCAGGAGTCGGTGGAGTTAATGAAAGGTTGGATGACTTGCTCAAGGCAATCAGAACTCTGACTCAGATGGATGTTTTCTTTCTCCAATGCCAATTTTATTTTCATGCCTTGTAGTGCCAGTCACGTGAGAGTGGCTTATATGTCTTCAAATAATAAGAGGAATAAGAGGAAAGGGTGGAAGAGGAATATCTGAAAGAATAGAATTAAGTCTTAAACAAAAGAGGTTTACATGGTTTGATATCTGACTGTGATATCACAAAAATCAAGCAAATAAAAATACTAGGTTTATTTAAATATGTGTGACACTCCCAAAGAATAAAGATTTATAATGCTCTGTTTCAGGTACAAATTTGCTATAATTGCTTTGAAAAATATTTCTTGGAATCATCTCCTTTGCTCATAGAGTCATGTGATAAACTCAGACAGTCTTTTACAGCAAACATCAGTCTGCAGTATAAACATTCATGGAACTGCATAGCAAAGCTATTTATTGTATAAAATTGTTCAAATTTTTATAGCATATAGAACAGAAAGAATGTGCATTAAGACATTTTATTTCCTGTCTTTGGATCTAATTGTTCAAGAATCTATTTAACAAAAAAGATTCTAAATAACAAAAATAACATTTAACAGATAAATGTTCAAATTAGTTAAGTAAAAAATTGATCACAAAATTTGCAAGAAAACATAACCAACTTTACAAAGAAACTAAAGAAAGGGAATAATATCTATGTTAATGATGCTTTTCTTCATAAAAATCATAAGGAAATTAAGATCAGTGCTTATTCCAAAAGTTAGAATATTGTTATCTCTGTGGAATGCATGTCACAATCCTCCAAGTTTAGAGTTTATTTTGCTTTCTGAGTTTGATCAGGGAACATGACTATTTTTTATCATTATTTACACAAAATCTGCGTAGTATTTTAAATTCATAGTTTGTAAAAGAATAGTAGCTGCAAAATAATAAAACACCATCTGGAAATAAAGGAGATAGACCATGTGTTTTGAGTAACCACGGTTAGAGGCTACTTTTTAGCAGTGTTTATCTCCCTTAGGAATTATTTTGTATTTCACTTTTTATTTTTAGTTTTATTAAATCTTTTTTTATTTTTATTTTTATTCAATTGTGTGTGTGTGCGTGTGTGTGTATGTGTGTGTGTGTAGAACCACGGACGAATTCGGGAACCACCATGGACGCCTCCACCTCCTCCTTGTTTACTCTGCCCCGGGATTCACAGGCTCCTCCCTACCAAGACCAGAAGCGCAGGCCGCCCCCATTTCTGCCTGGCGTCTATACGTGGGGTCTAGAATCCGAACTCAGGACCTTCCGCCTGCAAGGCAGAGGCTTAAACCCTAAGCCACCTCTACAGCCCTATTTTCAGTTTTTTGCTCAGACTCGCATACACACATTTTGAAGGAAATAATTAGGAACAGAGCACACCCATGAATGCATCTAGATGTAAGGAGAGGAAAGCTGTCGTTATTCACTATGCTGGCTGACAGGACAGTCTGAGTCTAGTAACCCCTTTCATCTTGTGCACTCTACCCATGAGAAGATCAAGGGTAATGAAGCATCCCTCCGTTTATGTAACCATCACAAAAAACACATGTAAAACATCAGTATCAGAAGCTCCCGGAGAAGGGAGATGTCAGAGGCTTATCTGTCACTAGGTGTGGGTTTACAAACAGCATGAGGGGAACATAAGCCTATATGAATAGACATAGCTATACCATGGGGTGACAATTTTTCTTGAAAGTGTGAGAGGTGAGATAATTTAGATATTAATTCATTATTCTTCCCCAGATAAAAGGAATTATCTGTGATTGCAGACTGACTCCCCTGAGCGTGTATTCATATATCCTGTCCTGTTTCATTTGTATCTCATTCAAAATAATGGGCAGTTAGCTAGACAGTGTGGTGCATTCCTGTAATCCTAGAATTAGGAATTTAAAGTCACTCTCTGTTCTATACAGAATTTAGTGTCTTCTTTACAAAAAGCAGAAAATTTTAAAAATTGGCTAAACAAACACAGTTCCTTCTGAGGTTAATGTAAATGTTCTCAAATGAATGCGCGACTCTATACAATGTTTAAAAGGCACCATAATAAAATGGGAAAATGTGTGGCATGTGATGTGATTTATTGCTTATCTTCTCAAAAAAAGGATAATAAAAGAGAAAGTCTTTCCAATTTCTAGATTTCAATTCCCGAAGATCATATGATCAGATTAATCCTGAAATAAAGCTTGTAGAGGTAGCCTAGTGGTTAAAGCACTTGCTATGGACACATGAAGACACAAACTTGACTTCCCAACACCAAAATATAAAGCTGATGTGGCCGTGCATTCCTGCAACTCTAGCCTTGTTTGGGAAGGATACTGGAGACAGGGGGAGTGCTCTCTGATGGAGGGTGATAGCAGAGGACATCTGACCTCCTAGTGTAACAAAATGTGCCATGAATATGTGGCTAAACACCACATACATCACACACACACACACACACACACACACACATATCAAATGTAAAATGATAACAAAATTAAAGAAGAACATGGAAGCAATAAATATATTGTCATAGTTAGGCATAGGTGTCAGCTTGATGGTTGAGGGTTTGAGCTCTCGGCACATTTGTGGAGAATTAGTGGTTGAGTAGGGCTGAGAGCAAGCCTGCTATAGATTGTTTGGCTGATGGGGAGGGTCCAACCTATGGTGGGTGGGATTAGGCCCTGGAATAAAATGCAGAGAGATGGTTGAGGGAGTTGGCATCCTTTTATACACTTAGCCAGACATGCTGGTCTGACAAATAAGGATCACATCCCTCTCTCAGCTATTACATAGAGATGGTGTGGCCAATTCCCTCGGCCCTGGTGTTGGTGCGTGCTCGCCCATTGAGTTGGACTAAGAACTGTAACCAGTAATTGTAAGAGAAAATAAACCCCTTAAGCCATTTTTGATGGTCATTTATTAGCAACCATGCAGGTGAACTGCAATATATATGTGTGTGTGTGTGTATGTGTGTGTGTGTAATGTTAATATAGCTAGCAATTGTTTAATTTTACGCTGAATGGCTGCTGAATACTTTCAGGATAAAACTGAATTCAGAGTAATGAAAGGAGAAGGAGTAAAGTGTGAATTTTAGTCAATGTGATGAACACAGAAAGTCTTGGAAACAACACAGCCATGTAAAAAATGACACAAAATAATTTTAAGTATGAGCTCATTATGGAAATGATGCCCTGTACTGTGGATAAGAGATATTCATATCAGACCATCTCAGATCACTATGCTAATTCATATCACAGAGCTCTAGAACTAAAATTATATGTAATATCTTTTTTTATTATTCATTCAATTGTGCGTGTATGCGTGTGTGTGCGTATGTGCGTGTGTGTGTGTAGAACCACGGACAAATTCGGGAACCACTATGGACTCCTCCACCTCTCCTTGTTTACTCCGCCCCAGGATTCACAGACTGTGCCCTACCAGGACCAGAAACGCAGGCCGCCCCCGCTTCCGCCTGGCGTCTATACGTGGGGTCTAGGATCCGAACTCAGGACCTTCTGCCTGCAAGGCAGAGACTTAACCCCTGAGCCACCTCTCCAGCCCCTAAAATTATATGTAATATCTTGATGGAAGAGCTATGCTTCATTTCTCTTTGGCCTACTGCTCTCAAAGAGTAAGTGAAGAAAGAGCACTCCATAAACACTCCATAAAGTACAGGTCAAACTGGATTAGAGCCCCAACGAGGACACGGAGGGAGTGGCTTAAATGTCGGGACAGTATTTTGAGGAATTTCATTACATAGTAGTAGTTTCCTTTTTTTTTTTTTAAATCATTTATGAGAAAGAAGAGAGAACAAAAGGGGTTGAAAGAGAGAGAGAGAAAGAGAGAGAGAGAAATCCCATGAATGCCATGGCACATGGGTGAAAGGAGGTCAGAAATTGGCTCCATGTTCCAATGTGGGGCTTCAAAAGATTCTCCTCAGCTTAGTACATTTGCAGCGGCCATTTTACAAGCTGAACCATCTTACGGGCCTCTGGGATTTGCCGCTTTGAAATAATTTCAAATAGCTGCACACACTTTTTCTTTTTTGCAGTCTCTTGCTTATCTTTGTAGTCATTGTGTTCCCAGCACTTCAATGAAATACATTAAAATTACGTTTATTTACATTAAATTTTTGGCTTTAGATAGTCTAAAAGGTATAGAATTGATATCCAATTCTGGAATGGGTAAATCTGTATTAGAGCAAAAATCAGCCTTATTTTTAGTTTTAGAAAGTGAAATGTTCAAACACTCTCCACAAATGTAAGTTTTCTCAAGAAAAAATTGGATGTATTCCTGTAAATAAGTAATGGCATCCCAAGGGATTAAGATAATAATCCAAATCTCTCTGGGAATTATTAATATGTTCTGCATGTAGCAACTCAGAGACTAGTTATTTTAGTTCACAGCAGCAAAGACAATGGAAAAGAAGCAGGCAGTTTTATGGTAAACACAACAAAACCAACCAACAAAAATAAAAGATAGGGAAAAAGTACATTAAGCATTAAACGCATGCATGTGTGCATATGTCCCATTCTCAAGGATTGAAATAGAATTAGTGTATTGTTTCAAACTTTTATTTATTTGAGAGTGAGAAGGAGAGAGAGAGATCAAGAAAGAGAAAGAAAAGGGAAAGGAAGAAAAGACACAGAGAAAAAAAGAAAGAGAGAGAGAATAGAACCATGTTACAGACACGCAGGGGTCAGAGAAAACTTTTGGAAGTCAGTTCTCTTCTTTCACCATACAGCGTTCCAGGGATCTAACTCTGATCACCAGTTTGATGAACAATTTCCTTACCCACTGAGTTATCTTACTAGCCCTGGAAGTAACATGTTGGATGTTGCTTTCTGTGTGGACACACTGGGATCTGTCTATATTTTATTCCTCTCCCATCTCTCTAAAACTCCAAATAATAATACTCATTTTGGGGGGAAGAATCTGTTCTTAAACATTTAACTTGTCAACTAATACTCTTTGCTTCTACCTACCTTGCCAAAATTTACCATCATTTACCAGTAAATTTTAATCTAACTCCTTCTGTCATGTGGCTTTATCCATTGTTATTCATGATAATTGGCAATTTGAACTTATAAATACATCTGTACTTGATTTAGTTCATTCTGATGCGCAATTGTAATTCAGTATTATCTGCTTCTTAGAGACAAGCAGCAGTTTCCACGATTGTATTCCTTTCTTGAGATTTGCCTTAACCTAACCTTTTTTATTAGTAGGGAACGGTCAGTGCCTTAGCCATTACTTTGTAGCAAATGATAAAACCTTTACCTTTCTTCCTTTAGATTCTCCTTCAATATATAGTGAGGTGGCCAGTTCTTTCATATGCATATTTCACTTGGAGTCCCATCACAGTTCTTTCAAGTGTAGCTATTCTAAATTACCCCAATTTTCCTGAGCAAACAAGATTCAATTTGCATTTGTATCTGTTACATCTTTCAAGAAGTGTCTCACATTTGAATCTTTCTCATTTTTGACATAAACTACAGTCAAAATGCTTAGCTTGGGCTTTGTGATTTTCTTGCTGTATTTTTGACCATTATATTCCCTCTCTTTTCTTCACATTCACATGCTGAGGTTCTTTCAAATGCTCTTTTGCACACAGGAACCGGAATCTAAACTAAGTCTGACCATGGGTGAGTATAACTCATATGATTTATCAAAATCATTTCCTTTTATTCTGGAGAATGTTTTGATGAATTCACAATTCACAGAAATAGAGAGCAACATTTTGGGGATTTTGCAAGTATTGCTGAGGGGGATGATATGTCAAGCAAACAAAGTTTTAGGAACACCACTCAACTTTGACTCAAGTAAACTTATTTCTGTTGTGCTTCTTGGAATTGAAAAAAAGTGTTCATGTAATTTTGTGGTCCTATTTTTCCTTCTGTTTTTGCCATTCTATATGTGGCAGATATTTGTATCAATGGAGTGATATTTCATATATTCAATTTTTCAGTTCAGAAAATCAAAATATTTGAACTTGTGTGAATGTCCTGGATTTTTTTTTTGAAATATAACATAATTTAAGTATCAGAGATAGAACAATAGCACTAACTTCTCACTGGGGTACTAGGAAAATCTATGGGAATTTTTGTCAGTGTTAATGATGAGTTCTCTATATATGGTTGTCACTACTTTATCTGATGTTCATTCTTCTGTAAATTGGCATATCATGGGCCAGTTTGACTGCTTGGCTGGCTAGGCTTGTTAGCCAGGTTAACCTTAGCAAGATGATTTTCAGTCCATTGCCAACAGAGTCTCTTTACATCACCTTCTCAAACATGCCACAGAACATGTAAAACAATCATGTGAAAGACTGCAGGTCATTGTCTTGGCTCCTGGAGATACTGCCTTATCTTAGGCTATTTAAAATAGCTTGTACCAAGCATTCTGTTATCATAAACAGAACTACATCTGCCTTGGTCAGAGAGGAGCACACCCATTGTGAGAAGACACTGTGAATGTCCCTAGAGGACAAGATCATAATGAGTCTGAAACACAAGAATTAATGGTTGTGACTGGTGCTAAGTTCCGCGCTGGCGCTGGCACTTATGCCTTCTCGAGATATATAATCAGACTGTACAGACTTGCTGAGTCTTGGCTGGGAGACACTCTCATACAGTGTATCCTGATGTTATAACCTAAAGCCCAAAAATATTTCTTTGAAGGATTATTTTCTCACCTACTTATGGCATCATGGACTTTGCAGGTAAAGTAAAGACTAAACCAGCAGATAAAAGCACAATAGAAACAGTGGTCCTTACTTATTATAAAATAAGTGCCTGTTTGGTGGCTGGTGCATTCAATCTGACATCACCCAACACAGAACCTGGATCTGACATCATCTTGTTTCTAATTCCTGATTCTGGACTCTCAAGTAGCTCATATTGCTTCTAGTACTAGAGTCCGGAGCCCAGTTTCTGAGCCCAGAGCATCAACAATCATTGTAAGATTTGTAGGCATGTGATGCATCTACTGCCTCTCCTGGGGACCCCAGATCCTGCCTGAAGCTAATGACTGCACCCGAGTGACTTTTGCCAGGTCTCTGTATGGAAGCAGATGTCTACACCAGGAATTTTACAGAGTCATGATTTATCCTCAGAGTGGCCAATGCATTGTGAACAGGGTCACCTGCCTGACGGTGAAAACAGTCGAGGAGTCCAGCAGTGGTCAGGGTGAGAGGGAGAAGAAAACGTGAAGTAGAAAGGCCATGAGAATGGAGAGCTGAGAAAAGGATGGAAGACGTCAGAGAAGAGAACCTGCATGCCTTGGCTATCTGATGAGCTCCAAGCCATACATAGTCCCTCTGGGGTCTGTATGTGTCCAGGTTCTTATATATGGGAGTAGAACATTGAAACCAGAACACATATAAAGGATTAAAGCAGAACGTTAGAGGAGAAAAAGAACAGAACTCACATATGTGAATGCATGAGGAGCAAGAGAGC
This sequence comes from Typhlomys cinereus, assembly GCA_023101885.1. Classification (NCBI taxonomy): domain Eukaryota; kingdom Metazoa; phylum Chordata; class Mammalia; order Rodentia; family Platacanthomyidae; genus Typhlomys; species Typhlomys cinereus. Next base: position 12,039,121 of record JALPQD010000007.1, on the reverse strand, counting down.
TCTGGAAAACTCATGGACTCAAGACCATGATGATCAAGAGAGCCAAAGATGACTGAAAGGGTCAGGCATATTTATACATTTAGGCAAGTTGGTCTTTTTGGTGGGGGGAGGATGACTTTTCCTCATTGGTTAGCTCTAGAGTCTGCAAACCTGATTGGAGTTTTTGGTGCTCTAGATCTCATTGGTTTGTTAACATTGGGGCCTAACCCCTTTGGTCCTGAGCTCCATCTCAAATATCTTAATCCACGTAGGAGTAGAGCTTACATACAGCTGATCTCCATATCCTTTCATGAACAGAGGCAGGGGGAAGTTGGTGACTGTTTCTGTGAAGGATTAGAGTCAGTTCCTCCAGATCTACCAGGTATGTGTTCCCTCAGGGTACATCCCAGTCCTGGGAATAACCTTTGAAGACCTTCAGAGATCATCCCAACAGGAATTCTCTAAAGGTACCTACAGGGAGTGGTCCAGTTATCAGAACTCTGTGTCTTAGGTCTCAGACTGAGAGCTTTATGGCTGTTCCTGTCAGGTTCCAAAACTGGAGCCTGAAAAACGACTGTAGCATTAAGTGCCACTTTCCTGCTGCGTCTGCCTGTACTGTGGCTCCCTCATCCGCTGCGGTCAAACACCAAGGGAAAGGAAGGCTAATACATAAGAAAGTTTGAATAGCTTCTTGCATGTCCAAGTGGAGGAGAAAAGCCCACAGACAGCTGATTAGTGATACGACTCTTGTTCTTGGAAGGAAAAAGGATGATTTCTGATTTGATATTTTAATGGAGTACAAGATAGCATATAAAAAATCTACAAACAGGGGCTGGAGAGGTGGCTCAGGGGTTAAGCCTCTGCCTTGCAGGCGGAAGGTCCAGAGTTTGGATCCTAGGAGCCCACGTATAGACGCTGGGCAGAAGCAGGGGCGGCCTGCGTTTCTGGTCCTGGTAGGGCGGAGCCTGTGAATCCCGGGGCAGAGTAAACAAGGAGGAGGTGGAGGCGTCCATGGTGGTTCCCGAATTCGCCCGTGGATCTACACACACACGCACACACGCACAACTGAATAAATAATAAAAAAATGTACAAAATCTATTTTAAAAAATCTACAAACACACACATTTTTCAAAGGAAATTGCCAAATTCTGGAAAGTATTCAAACACATACATATCCACCATCATTGATTCCATTTCACAACCAGTATAGGACCACAAAATAAGATGGTATTAGTATTTTAATGACTGTTAATAGCAAATGTTAGGAAATACATTTACACACATAATTAGTACAAGTGTAAGGGGCTAAAACATCAAACTTATCACTCTGTGAAAATATTTGGCAATATCTTCCCAGACTGTTAGTAGACTCCATGGAAGTTCTAGTATTACCCAAGAGAAGTCAGTGCAAATGAATCCTAAGAAGGCATGTATAAATGTGGGTTCATCAAGATTTACTTATATTTTGCCAAATTTTACAAACATTTTTGGCAATGGTATGAATGTATTCCTATATTCTTGTGTGTGTGTGTGTGAGTGTGTGTGTGTGTGTGTGTGTGTGTGTGTGTGTGTCTGGCTGTCTGTCTATGTGTCTATATGTAGACGAGGAAATTTGCATATGTATGACTGTGGTGGTCAAGTGGTGACATTAGATTATTATCCTTGATTGCTTTGCCTTCTTATTGCTTTGCTCTGGGGTTTTTTAGGCTCTGTTTTACAGGGATGGAAGTGTAGGCCTCTGCCATTTCTGCCCAACATTTTTTATGCTTTCATGTGAAATTTGGTATCTGAACTCAAGTAGTTTGGCTTGCAAAGGAAAAGGTTTAACCCCTGAGGTAGATTACCAGCTCACTTTCTATATTCTTAAACAAGTTACTACACAGGGGTGAAATAATCTGTCCATATACCAGGACAGATAAAACTATTAATTGGAAGTATTAGAGAGAATAGATAATACATTTAAGATTTATAGTAAGGTTAAAAATTAAGGGAAAACCCAAAGTCCATATATTCAGTATATTTGGAGGAGGGAATATGAAAGTATTGAGCAAATATTGGTATGATCTACATGGGTGTAACAGCTCACACACCTATCTTTACATGGGATTCAGAAAGGATTTGTGTCATTTATCATATATATGATATATTATGTATATATCATATATATGAAAACTCAAAAACATTGCATATTGAAAGAATCAGAGCTCTCTTAAGGCACAAAACCATGGGCTCTTCTTGTAGCACACAATTTTACATTAGTACTGAAGCCTTCTGTGGTTTCCAGTTAATTATCACAGGTACATGAATTTTTATTGCTCCATTATTCACAGTGTTATGATTTAGCTAGTCCACATTTTGAGACTAATTTGATAGGGAAATATTTTTATGGTGACATTTATCACCAACAAATGAATTATAATTCTAAATTTATTCCTAATGTGTTTAATCAGAATTTCCCAGAGTATATACTCAAATGCATTCTAAATAGAGTTTCAGAATGAGGGAAAAAAGAATTATAAGGGTATGGAAAGGAATAACAAGTGGAGTGAAATGAAGTAGGAAGCCTTATGTCCATTTTGACTGCTAACTTCATCAAACACAATGACTTTTAGTGTGAACATGAAAAAAAAAAAAAGATTACATTAAACCTAGTCACAGGGGTCTTTATTGGTTACAAAGGAAAAGAGGAAGTAGGAAAGTTTATGTTCATGGTAAAGAACTTGAAATTCTAGTTGGCCTCTTTAAATTAATTCAAATCTCTTCATTTGAGAAATGATCATCAAAATCAATATTTCAGATTACCTACGAATTTTTAAGACAGGATATATAACTTGTCATGGAGTCAAGTAAAACATTTTGGAGCAAATATATTTTTTAATCTGGTCCATTGCTTCTTGGGTATCTTCCATAACAAATAAAAAAACTGCATGCAGTAAGTAATAGAAGTTTTTATCATGGAATTCTGAAGACAAATAGATGATAGTAAACTGACACTGGGGTGCAACTAGTTGCTAACACGTCTGGACACCTCTTTGGATGCTAGCTACTTGGTAGTTGGTTCCCGACTTTCCAGCTGCTGGAGAATGCTCGTAGTTTAGCTCATGAGTCTCTTTTATATTTCTTCGGTCCAACAAATGAGTGCTTGCAAGGAAGGCACAGACAAAATTAGCCCCTAGGTTAATAAAGAGCTTTGTGGTTAAGAAAACAAGGAAACGGAAGACCTGGTAAGGCTCAGCAACTAGAGAGTTGGCCTTGTGAGTGTGAGCACTAGAGTTCATATCCCCACCATCCACATAAATGGTTTGGCATGGTGGTTCATCTGTAATGCCAGTCCAAAGAGATAGACAATTAGGGAATTACCACAGCAAGGTGGCTAGCAAACTTTCAAATTGGTGAGCTCTGGGTAGTTCCTGACAAGGTGGTGGGTAATAAATAAAAACTACTGTTAACCTCTGGTCTCAAATACACATTCACACATGAGACTATGTACCCTTATGCAGGTGCACCTACATATATGTGAACACTCGTGTACACCACATATATTTATAAAGAAGAAACAAAGAGGCGCTGATCTTATCTTTGGTCTCATCCTATTTTCCTATAATCTGAAGGGAATTAAATTTCAAAGAAGAACAAACTTAGAGTTAGAAATTTACATGGATGATTTCTTTAAAATTTCAATACAAAAACTCACCCCATCAAGTTGTACAGCATTTCCTGGAATAAACGAGTAAATGTAAATTATAAATTAAGACTTGATATCTCCAGATGTCTAATTGCTCTCTTTTAAAAATGGGATGGTACAAATTTCTTAACAAGTATTTGTCTATATTCTGTAAAAATATTATTAGAGTACAGCAGTTGTGAAATATTTTCAAAGGTATTTTTACATTTATGCTACCATCATATTTTAAATTTAAGTATGTATAAATACAATAATGAATTTCTAGAATAATGAAATATAATAAAATATTGATAATAAATATTTAGATATCTAAGGAATTAATTTACTTTATCCAAGTAAGTATATATCCATATTTCTCTGGACGAAAAATTACAACTACCAATTTGGTTGAAAACTTTCAGGAGGGATGGGGTATGGTTCATTTGTTACCTAGCCTACATGCAAACCAGAATTCAATCCCAAGCACCACATAAAAGTGGGCATGGTTGTGCATATCTGCAGTCCTGCACAGTGAAAATGAGAGGCAGGAGGATTGGCTATTAAAGGTTCATGTGCATGCAACCCTCACCCAATTAGCAACATCTCTTGTTCAGAAATTCCTTCAAACCAAGATCCAATTGTTTTCTTTTAAATAAGAACCAATGAATGTACTATTTATTCTGCACTGAATTTAGAGTTTTACTAATTCAAGTTTTTTTTTTTTTTTTAAAAATGAGTAGCCATGAGAACAGTGCACAGACAGCAATAAGGAACTTTCTAGAAATTCAGTTTGTCCAGGGGTTAACACATCTACAATGCAGACCATTTTTTTTTTCATGATGCCCAGCTGATCTGCATGGTGGAACCGAATGAGAGAGCCCTACTACATATTTTGGCTTATGTATTTCCCCTAAGGTTTAGTGCACTGTATCAGTGTTTCAAGCCATTCACATGAACAAAGGAACTATGCCTGCGCACATGCTGTATGTTCACAGCTAAATTCTGCATTGTAATGTAAACTGTACAGTCTATTCTGCTCATGAATCGTTGATATAGTATACACGTCTCTTTAACTTGAAAGGAATTTACAAGTGCAGCTAACAGAGAACACACTAAGCAATCAGCTACAGTAAAACTAGGGTCCTTATGCTTAAGAAAATAAAGCTTTCCTCGCCCACCGCTCATGATTGTTTATGTCTGCCTTGAAAATGATGCAAAGATGACCAATAGGATCATTAGGCTTGGCAGTCTTAGTTTTTTTTTTTTTTCTTTTTTGGCAGTCTTAGATAAAGAAGACACACTCTCTTGCAAGAAAAAGAAAATCATCATGTCTCAAGAGTTCTAACGAAACTTTATTGCCCAGACCCTTAGTAAAACTCCTTCCCTGCTCTGTCAGAATCTGCTGAGTGAGTCAGAGTCAGAGATAAAACACACAAAACAATTTTGCAGTGTAGCAAAAGTGAGTATTGCTTTATGCCATAAATTACATTCATTTCATGGAAACAGATTGCTTCCATCAGACCATTATTTCTCCAGTGGAAAGTCTCATACGGGAAGATCATCTCATGATTATCATGTAGAGCTCAATGGTTTAAATTTGTCTTAATTAATATAACCATCAATTAAACTAAAAATTGAATTTATGTAGTAATCTTAGTATCCAGTGGGACAGTTTTCTCATTATTCCCTATTAAATTGAAATCAATACAATAAAAGTGGCAAATGGATTTAATTTTGTCTACATCTTTACAAGAAAAGGTTCTTTTACCTGTACAGTGAATTTAACAAAACTCATTCCCATCTAGGTTGTACTGTTTGAAGAAAAAGTTTGATAGTTTCCACAAGTGGAAAAAGAAAGAGGAAGATGAAAGGAATAGAAGATGACCCAGATGTTGCTATTCTTTCCAAGTGTGCACTTGCTGCTTATTAGTTTCTAGAAACTCATTGTATCTCAAAATCTGCCATCACATATGAACACGATCCTGAGAGTGTTGTAGAGAAACCACATGCCAAATCAGGTAAGTCTATGATGGAGCTGATTTTATATAATATTAATGCAACAAAATTTTGTAAATGAAGAAAGATTACATTTGATTTTGTAAATGTCTGCATATGTTGATTTCCTGAGATAGTTAAAATTAAATACTACATACACATACTCATAAATTTTAATAATTTTGAAAGGAAACAAATCAAAGTGTATATGAATTAAAAAACTATTATCAGAAAATAACTATTTTCATTTGAAATAGCACTTCGAATAGCTTAATATAGTCTATCAGTCATTCTCTTTCTCTCATTTACTGTGTCTCTCATACTTAGTTGCATACACATGCATATGAGTATTCATTCAGGTACCATTCCTGTGATTGTACATATATATATATATATATATATATATAATACATGCATAGAGAAAATAAATTTCTAACCTGCTAAAATTTGTCACAAGCATCATTGCTCTATTTCACTATTTCAGTGGATTTTCTAGCACTATAGTTACTAATTTAAGTGTAAAAATGTTGTTTTCAGAATCAGGAACTATAAATAACATTTATAATATCTAATTCACTATGAACATTATAAAATTATGATCTATTCCAGTAACACTCTTATATCCATATATTGCTAGATATGATTTTATTGTGTAAATCTGTGAACAAATGAATTGTAGCTAAAAGGGTGGACATTAATTCCCAATGCTTTCAAGGTGTCTGAGTTCAACCCTTTCTCATAACTAAGACAACATCTTCCAGGTTTTTCTTTGGATACCTAAAAACATGGTTGGGATGAATTGTACATACTTTTCTTTTCCCTATATTTCCTATAACTATGCATGATATAATGATCCATAAAATATGAATAGTGAAGGATTAATAACAGTAATTATAATAAATAGAGGAAGTATAAAATACATAGTGATAGATGTTTTCTAAACAGTTCAGGGGAGATGACTTAGGAGTTAAAGCCTTTTCTTCACAAGTAAAAGAACCTGGTTCAAATCCCAAGTTCCCATCAGATGTGTTGATGTGGCAGGAATCTACAAGCTCTGGAATGCAGAGCTTGGGCAACCTTAGAGCAAAGCAATGAGCTGGTAGAACAATTCAGGATGATTCCCAATATCATCTATGAGACTCCAGAGCCTCTCACACACACACAAAATTTTCTAAAACATGTATTTAATTTCTTTAATTTTTAGTTTATTTTAGAGGGGGCTCAGGGGTTAAGCCTCTGCCTTGCAGGCGGAGGGTCCTGAGTTCAGATCCCAGATCCCACATATAGACGCCTGTCAGAAGCGGGGGCAGCCTGCGTTTCTAGTCCTGGTAGGGCGGTGGAGCTTGTGAATCCCAGGGCAGAGTAAACAAGGAGGAGGTGAAGGCGGTCCATGGTGGTTCCTGAATTTGCCAGTTTCTACACACACACACACACATGCACACGTGCACAATTGAATAATAATTTTTTTTAGTTTATTTTAGAGCATGTCTTCACTGCAGAAAATGAAACCATAGGTAAAACAAGCCTAATGTAATCAAAATGAAAGATTTCTTTTCAAAGAAAGGCTAGAGATATGATTCAGTAATTAAAGAAATGTCTTGCTTCAAAATCAAAAGAATCCAAATACATATCTCCAGATCCCACATTTAAAACAGTAGGTCGAAATAGCAGCAGCCTGCACTTCCAGCCCTGAAAGGCAGAGCCTGGAAACCTCAAAGCAAAGCAATAAAGAGGTAGAACAATCCAGAGTGATTCTTAAAGTTACCTTAGGAGGTCCACAAGCATACACTCAAGTTCCATATTTTGCACACAACCTCTCTCTTACATGCGTACCTATACATACATTTACTTACACATACACAAATCTACCCACATACACACGCACACACATGTGCATATGCGCATGCAAAAATAAAATCAAAGCATTGTGAGCATAAATACATGAAATAAGCAAGCACAAATTTATGGGTAAATCTCTAATCTTAAAATCAAAAACAAGAAGTGCTTGGAACCTTATAATGAAGCACTGCCTTCTTGCAGCTTGTTCAAATTATAAATCTTGGCTTATATCCATGCAGTTATTAGTATGCAGAAGCAGTTAATTACAGAGGAGGACAGATAATCAGACAAGAATTTGTATCCCTCACTATACGAAAATATCAGCATAGTTTTGTATTTTAAGTTTGATATCTGACCAGCACTAATTATTGGCTTTAATTCTATCTCAGCAGTCTATGTAGTAAGTTAACAAGATGGTCTAGGGAGATGGCTCAGTGGGTGAAAGCACTTCCCTAAAAGCAGGAGGACAAGCGTTTGGAATCTCACATCCCTCATTGGATCTGGATGCATTGGTGTAAACATGTGTAAACTCCAGGCACCTATGAGAAATAAAGGCTAGAGCTGCAAATCTCCAGAAGCTGGCCAGGGCATTAAGCCGGATTTAAAATTTTTTATTATTATTATTTATTCAACTGTGCGCATGTGTGTGTGTGTGTGTGTGTGTGTGTGTGTAGAACCACGGATGAATTCGCGAACCACCATGGACACCTCCACCTCCTTCTGCCCTGGGATTCACAGGCTCCGCCCTACCAGGACCAGAAGCGCAGGCCGCCCCCGCTTCCGCCTGGCATCTATACGTGGGATCTGGGATCCGAACTCAGGACCTTCTGCCTGCAAGGCAGAGGCTTAACCCCTGGGCCACCTCTCCAGCCCTTAAGCCGGATTTAAAAAGCTGCAGTCAACACATACAGGTTGACCTGTGACTTCACAGGAGTGTTGTGGCACAGGTACCTGTACACACATTCGTATACCCAAACACAGAACACATAGACACATACAAATATATCAAACATGTGAACATATTAGTTGTAGTGCATATTGATCAATGTTGTCCAATCATTACCTGTTAAGACAGAAGTCCTAAAATCACTTTTTTTTATCTTGAAAAAAAATCATACTATAAACCATGAAAAAAGTACAATAGCATCACAATATCCTCATTTCCTACTTATAAACTTTAATTAGGGAGATATTTCTGTTGCAATTTACAAAACTACTTTCTATATTACCTCACTGTTTTATTAATTGATTTAATTTTGAGTATGTATTACATGACAATTTCTCATAAATTTAAATAAATTTAAATACATTATGCAAACATTGAAATGTGGAGCTTTGGAGACTGTCAATTATTTATGCTGATTCTCCAAAACTAAGCATGATATTGGTATAGCAATTTCTATAAATTATAGTCATTGTTTAAAATTACAGATTATATTCCCACTAGTTTACTTTCCAGTGAAATACAAAAATACACAAAGAGTAATGACCAGTTAAAATCTTCATTGCTTTATAATATGGAAGCTGAATTGGCAACATTCTTAATTCTTTGCAATTACATCTCTGTAGATCTTGTAGTAGAATTTTGATTCCTGCTTCCCAATACCACCTGACAATTCTAATGAGCAATTAGAGGAAGCAAAGAGACCTGTTTCTGCAAACAGAAAGCTAATGGAAGTGTTTCAGTGAGAGAGGAAGGAGATGAGATAAGAAAATAAGATTGAAAATGACTAAAATTCAATATGTAGATATCTGAAATTGTCAAACAACACAAAATTTAAATAAAACCACTGTAAAAACACCATGGAATCAGAGAGACAACTTTTTGTAGTAACACAGAGAGAGACAACCACAGAAGGTAGGATCCATCCATGTCAAATAGCCACTGATCTGTCTTCACATCATTCAGCTTACAGAAATATTTATAGGCATCGGCTTGATAAGGAAGAACTGAACCTTTAGGAACATCTTATTAAAATTATTTAGTTAAAGTAAGATTATGTGCAAGTTTGAGGAGATCACCTCATTGAGGTGTGAAGATACAACCTACAATGAATAGGATCATTCCATGGACAGGTTGATAGGATGGAGAGAGAGTCAACTGGTTTTTGTAGACTGTCAAAGGAAAAAGTGTATCTGTCTTTTCACTTCTTCCTGGGAATATGCTGTGGTGATTTTCTTAGTTCCTACTGTTCATCCCAATAGAATCAACTGTAAGGCAGAACTATGAGCATGAATAAACTCTTTGTTCACCGAAAATGTTTGGGTCGCTTATTTATCACAGCAATGGAAATATGAGTATGGCGAGCCATTTTATATATATATATATATATATATATATATATATATATATATTGCTTTCATTTTCAAATATATGTCTGTGAGGTATTCGAGTGTATATATGTTTATATGTGTATAGGCATGTATGTATGTGGGTATGCATAAACATGTGTGCCCTATGTATGTGAAAACATGATATTGGAAAAAGGAATCATCTTCAGTTGCTCTTTCACTTTATTCTTGCCTGATAGGGTCTCCAATCAAAGCAAGCTGATTAGTCAGTTTGGTTCTAGTATTCCTAGTCTCAGATTTCTTAGGATAGAATTACAGGATGGCTTTCTTGTCAAGCTGTCATTTTGTGTAGGATCTCAGGAACCAAACTCCAGTCTTTTTGCTTGTGCAGCAAGAGTTGTAATCACTAAAACACGTTTAAAACCCTAAAGCTATTTTGAATATTTAAATGGATGTGTTAGTTCTGCTAAAATGTTACTTATGGAGGAGAAAATAATGGAATAGTGGGTGACTGACAATGATAATGTCAGAGCCATAAACATTTACTGTCTTATGAAAGAGGTGAGATGTAAAGAAATTCAATGAAAGGCACCAAACAGAGAGGAGAGGTCAGTCATTTCTGTCCTATATCCCAATAGACCACAATTGGAAATAACACTGAGTATGTATTCGAAAATATATGACTATATTGTCAAGTTCTCAATGTATATGAACATCAATTGAGAAGGAAATACCCATTATTAGGGCTTTATTATTATCCATTATCAAATATCACAATGTATTTCATAAGAGGTGTTAATATTATGTCTCAGTATTTTGTGAAAACAAAATTATTTATATGTACTTTTAACCATTTGTGTACATTAAAATGTATGCTACCTTGAAAATACAGGACGGATGTAGTAGGAGGAAAAAAGGAAGAAGGTATCTAAAAAAAGAATGAAGGAGAGAAGATGATCAAAGTACATGATGCACTTAGAGAAAATTGTCTAGAGGAAATCCAGTATTTGCACAAGGAATATACACCAAGAAAAATATCCAAAAGCAATAGAAATACTAAATGATGTTTTGATGTGGTAGCCCAAAAAGATGATGCCATTTTTTATTTCAGGAGAGCCTGTATTTCAGAAGATGAAGCAGAAGGACACCAAGGTTAACGAAGGGTGGATAAGGTGAATCTGGGGAAGCAGAGTGGAATGTGCTGGAGAAACACCTGTGAGCTCTCAAAAGCTTTGTCCCAAGGCCTGTGCTAGCAGAGCATGGGCTTTGGCTCCTATCTCGTATTTGTGTTGGTGGTCCTTGCGGCCATTCCCATATGCCAGTGCTCTCTAGCAGGGCTTGTAGCTCTGATCCCTTCTCACACACAGGGCTTTGTCTTATGGCCATGCTTCAGCAGCCTCTACCTCCCTCCCCCAATAACCACTGGAAAACTCTCCAAGAATTTAATATTACTCACAGAAAGCACAAGCCAAGAACCAATGTACCAACACTGGACAAGTAAGAACTCCAAAAAAATCTTACCATCCAATAGAAGAGAATTTTCATGTCCAACTCTAAGATAAGTAACCTATTTTATTTTCCTTTTAAGTTCAATTGATAGTTACCACTGCTTAAGATTTCTATACAGCACACCCACAACCCCCATACATCTGTCCATCAGGATCTTAACCATTTACTCTCACACACCTCTAAGGATCTGAAAACTGCTTTATCACATTTATCTCTAACTCCTGGCTACTAAACTCACCCTATTTTATAATCTAAAAGCTGCTGTGATGCAGGTTTATACCCAGTCTTAAACCTCTCACTCAAAATTAGACCAAAACTCTATAACCCAATTAACAGAGAAGGATTTATATACTTCTTAGGCATTATAATAACATTATCCACAAAAAAGCACCAAGGAACACTAGATTGACTCCTTCAACATCCAGGAAAACAACTGCATCAACTGTCTAAGGGTAGTAACTCTGTCTGACACAAAAGAGTCAAAAACACACATTTAAGAAAGATACTAGAGACCAAACACAAAATGCCCAAGTCACACTGTAAGTCCATGAGAAATGACAAAAACCAATACAAAAAATTCCCACACACACAAACAAAGTTGGCCTCATAAGGATGGAATCCAATCAGAATAACTTCTTGGGTATTAGCCAAGAAATCAACAAACAAGATAATGATTTTCAATGCTTGATTATTAAGATTATCAAAACAATGAAAGAGCTGAGAGGAGTTAAATAACCTTTTAAGCCAATATGAACAGGAAATCAACAGGTACATGGATGAGATAAAAAAAAAAACTGTTGAAGAAGGAAAATAAGACATAAGCCATTGGGAAAAAATCTAATGAAGAGATTAAACTTGAAATTAAAAACAAGTTAGTTACAATCTAAATCTCAACAGAGTCTTACCAATAGACTAATGAAACAGAAAATAGAATAGACAGAACTAGAAGAAAAGATGGCAGAACAAATTTGATCAATTAAAGGGGTTGAAATAGCTAAAAAAAAATACTTAAGAGGGATATTTAAGAGCTATGGGACATCTGGAAGAAGACAAACCAGTGCATTCATGGAATCCCAAAAAAGAAACACAAAAAGCCACACCAGAAGATATTTTTCCACATTATCACTAATGAAAAATTTCCAAATATAAGCAAAGAGATCCCCATCCAAGTATGAGAGGTATCTTGTATATCAATCAGATACAACCTAAATAGAAATTCACTACAGCAAATAATAGTCAAACACTACAGATACATGACAAAAAAGTATGTTCAGAGGTTCAACAGAGAAAAAAACAAATCACATTCAAAAGTAAACCTAATAAAATAACAGCTGATTTTCAATGGAAACTTTAAATCCAGAAGAGCTTGAAGAAATATATTCAAGTCATGAATGAGCACAAATGTCAACCTAGGATGATAGAACCATCAAAACTAGGCTCCACCATTAGGACAAGCTGAATGCTTACATAACCACCAAATTAGCCCTACAGAAGATGCTAAAAAGGGTACTCAAGCTCAAAGAAAAGGCAAACATACCCAAGAGGACAGAAGGGAAAAATAATGCCAACGCAACTTCTAAGCATAAAATACACACATAAAAACTACAAAACACATAAAATGATAGGAATTAACAGAAATTTTTCAATTATCACCCTAATCATCAAGGAAATTAATTCTTCAATCAAGAGACAGGCTACAAGCATGGATTAAAAATCATAACCCATCAGTCTGCTGCATTCTGGAATCACATTTTGTCATGAAGATAGGCACATTCTCAGAGCAAAGGGCTAGTGAAAGGTATTCCAAGCTTATGAAACATAGAAAGTATATTCCAGTATAAGACAAAATAGGCCTCAAACTAAAAGAAATCATATGAGAAACAGAAGGTTACCACACATTAAACAAAGGAATTATGTATCAGGAAGACTTCACAATACTAAACATATACACACCTAATATAGCTCCATCCACATTCATTAAACAAACATTCGATGTCTTTTTCCCCCCAGGCATACAAGTTCAATTGGTACCCTGGTCCTTTCCCTCCCTCCACCCCTCCCCAGTCTCCCTTGCGCTCCCCTCTATTCCCCTTCCTTTTACCCCTCTTTCTTCCCATCTCCTAGTGCCTCCCCCTTCCCCCTCCCATCCCCTAGAGCATGTCCCCGTGTGAATGCCAAACTTCCCTCTGAGTCCTTTACTCCAGTGGCATAACCCAGAGGCTCCCCCCACCTCGTTCCCCTTTAGTATGGGAACACTATTATGACTATTAATCCTTTGCCTCTAAGGATCCTACTGCCTGTGATCCATGCTACACCCTGGGGTCATCGACATGTCAGTCATTGTACAATTCATGCAAATCCCAGTATGGCTACTGCAGCCCTAACTTATGTGGAGCATCTTGCATATTGTTGGTCCTCCCCATTTTTAGGCTCTTACAATCTTGCTGCCCTTTCTTCCCCAAGTTTCTCTGAGCTTTATGATGGGGAGAGGTTTGGCTGGTCTGGTTCCAGGTGAGGTATAGGCTGGTGCTTGGTGTTCTGAATTATGGTTTGTTGTTGTTTTCAGTCTTGCTGTTCCTGCCCACCCTTGGCTCCATCCTGATTGGTATTGGTGGTCACCTCTTGCAATACCTGATGGTGACCTATTTTCTCTACTGAAGCATGATCCCCTCTCTTCTTATTTCTGGGGAGGCCCTCCTTTCCTCTTATCCCATGTCTAAATCAACAAATTTACCCAAAAAATAATAGAAAGGAATATTAAAACCCCACTCTTACCATTGGTCAACAGGCCAAAATATCAGCAAAGACACACTAGAACTGAACCAAACCATAACCAAAATAGACCTGACAGACTTCTACCAAACCTTCCATCATAACACTAAGGAATACACATTTTTTTAAAAAAGCCCATGGAACTTTCTCCAAAATAGACCACATGCAAGCCTAAAGGAAAGTAGAAATTATGTCCTATACTTCATCAAACCAGCATGGAATAAAACAAGACATCCACAATAAAGCAAATGATTGAAAACACTCATTCTTGGGAATTAAATACCATGATAATGAACAAGGAATGGGTTCAGACAGAAGTCAAAATGGAAATTCAAAAATCCGCAGAAGTGAGTGATAATGAAAACACGTAATGAGACACAAAGGCTGTTCTAAGTGGAAAGTTTATAGCACTCAATGCTCATATAAAAAGAATGGAAATATTACAAGTAAACACCAATGCAACTTAAAGTTTTGGAGACACAAGGATGATTTAATTCCACAAGTAATAGATGATCAGATATTAGTGAAATCAGGGGAGAAATATTTGATATTGAGATAAGGAAATCCATACAAAAAAATCAACCAAGGAGCTGATTCTTCAAAAAAAAAAAAAGATTGATAAGCCCTAGCCAAATTAACCAACCCAAAAGAGAGAAAACACAAATTAATAAAATTAGAGATGAAAATGCAGTTATTACAACTGATAAGGAAATTAAGAGAATAATAAAGTGATATTTCAAAAACTTATACTCTATAAAATTGATAATCAGTAAGAAGTAGATGAATTTCTAAGTATGAGTACTTTCCAAAATTGAATCAAGATGAACTGAATTATTTAAATAGTCCTATATCAAGTGACAAAGTTAAAAGAAGTAATTACAAATCTTTCCACCAAAAAATCCCAGTACCGATGGATTCAGTGCAGAATTCTACTAGACATTTAAAGAACAACTTACACTACTACTCCTTAAAATATTTCATAAAGATGGGGAGGAGAAAGTTAGGGCTGAAATAATCATAATTGACTTTGCATGATCTGCACAATGACAAACATATCATTGACCCCCCAAAGTCTAGCATGGATCACAGACACTAGGATCCTTAAAGGCTAGGGATTAATAGCCACGATAGTGTTCCTATACTAAAAGGGAACACAAGAAAGGGCTCTAGGCAATGCTACTGAGTCCTTATACCTCATCAGAGAGGAGGACCCAGAGGGAAGTTTGACATGCACACTAAAGGATGCTCCAGGGATTAGGGGGGGAGGGAGCACTAGGAGAAAGGGAGGGGGGAAAAGAAGGGGAAAATGGGGGAGGGAGAAAGGGATCCAGGGAGGGGTGGAGGGTGGGAGGGGACCGGGATACCTATTAAGTTTGTATGAATGGAAAAAAATAAATAAAAAAAATTTAAAAATTCCATAAAATAGCAAAGTAAGGAACACTTGCAAATTCTGTGAAATCTAATATTGTACTGATTCCAAAAACCGAATAAAGACACAATGAAAAAGAAAACTACATGCTAATATCGTTGATGAACACAGATGCAAGGGTCCTCTTTAAAATTTTAGCAAACCAGATTAAAAAAAGTATCAAAAATATTTTGTGGTCAAGTAGGATTTATTCTAGGCGCACAAAGTTGGCTCAACATGCAAAATTAATAAACATATCCAATGAACAAAACCACATGATTTTTTTCCATAGATGCAGGAACAGCTTTTTACAAGATCCAAAATCTCTTTATGATTAAAAACTCTGGAGATGATAAGAATTTATATAAACAAAATAAAGGCCATATACAAAAAGTTTGTAGCAAGGATCATCCTAAATGGTGAAAAAATTGAAGCACTCCAACTTTGACCAGGAACTAGTTATCATTGTCCATTCTCAACACTTCTGTTGAATATTTCATTTGAAGTCTTACCTACAGCTATAAGACTAGAGAAGGAGATAAAAGGAATACAAATAGGAAAAGATTTAACTTATCCCTACTTGCAGATGACATGATTCTATAACTTTTGAAACCCCAAAAACTCCACCAGGAAGCTCCTGTAACTAATACATAAGTTCAGCAGAATGGCAGGTAACAAAATTAATGCTGAAGAATCAGTGACTTTCTTATACATTTAAGGTGAAAAAGTGAGAAAACGCTCAGATAAACTATTCCATTTACCATAGCACCTGAAGAAACAAAATATCTTAGTATAAATTTAACCAATGATGTGAGAGACTTGCACAATGAAAACTTTAAAGCCTTAAAGGGATAAATTTCAGAAGACACCAGAAGGTGGAAAGACCTCCCATGCTTCTGGATTTTGAGAATTAGCACCATAAAAATGACTATCTTATCAAAAGCAATAAACAGATTCAATGCAATGCAAATCAAAATTCCAAGGCAATTCTTTACAGAAATTGACAAAACACTCTTAAAATTCCTATGGAAGCACAAGAGGCCCAGGACAGAAAAAACAATCCTGAGTAATAAAAACCCAACTGGAGGTGTCACCATTCCAGACCTAAATCTATACTAATAATCGATAGTAATAAAGACAGCATGGTACTGGCTCCAAAATAGACATAGAGACCAATGGATAAGGTTTGAAGACCCAGACATAAGCTCATATACCCACAGTCTAATTTTTGACAGAGGTGCTCAGATAATTCAATTAAAAAAAAACAACATTTTTAACAAATGGCTCTGGCAAAATTGGATATCTACATGCAGAAAACTGAAACTGAACCCTTACTCATCACCAGGCACAAAAAAATCAATTCCAAATGCATCAAAGTCCTTAATATTACACTAGATTTCATGAAAAAAAAAGGACCTAGAAGACAGAGTAGAAAATTCCCTTGAACTGATTGACCTAGGCCAACATTTTCTAAAGAAGACCCCAATTACACAGGAAATAAAATCAACACTCAACAAATGGGAACTTATGAAAGTAAAGTGCTTCTGTTCAGTAAAAGATATTGTTAACAGAGCAAAAAATCAATCCACAGAACGAGAGAACATCTTTGATAACCACACATCTGATAGAGGACTAATATGCAGAGTACACAAAGAACTAAAAAAATTAAACACCAATAAGGTAAACAGTCCAACTGGAAAATGGATCTTGGAACTTAAAAGGACACTTTTCCCAGGACAAAATTTAAACGTCTAACAAATAACTTTAAAAAATTTCCATCTCCATAGCCATTAGGGAAATGCCACTCAAAACCATTCTGAGACACCATGTAACCCGGGTCAAAATGGCTAAAATTCAAAAGACATCCAACAAATGTTAGAGATGATGCTGGGAGAAGGGAAATATTGCTGGTGGGAATGCAAAATTAAACAACCACTCTGGAGATCAGTATGGCTGTTTCTAAAAATGTTAGGATTTGGAAATGCCCTATAATCCAGCCAACCAGCAGAGTACCAGCAACCCTACAATGTTTACCTGTAATCAGTAACTCTACAATTTTCACCTGGAATCAGGCCAGCCAAATCTTTCCCCAACCTAAGGCTCAGGAGAACCTTGCATAAGAAGGGGTGGAAAAATTGTAAGAGCCTAAAGATGAGCAGGTCGAATGATGAACAAGATACTCCATTCAAGGCAGGTCTGCTACAGCTGGGAATTTACTACTATGAGGCTTGTCCTTACCAGACCTGAACCATGGCTGACATCAAAATTCCCCTACAGAGTAGCAAGGGTCTCAGGAGAGATAATTTCAAGCAGCAGGAATCTTAGGAGCTAGGGCTAAACAGTTGGTCTGCCAAGGAAGAGCCACATAGGCCTGAACCCCCACTACAGCAAATGATCCAGAGGGAACCCCTAAGACTCATAAAAGCAGATGAACAGGAAGGTGGGAGAAAGGGGTAGAAGGGTGGAGGATGAAAAGAAGAGAGGGACAAGGATACTTCCTCATTGTGCCTAAAACACTGGGACTTATAAAATAAATAAAAATAAAGAAACTACATGTGAAAACAAAATTCAGATAACTGGACCCACAGAATATATTTGCATAGTATTTTAACTTGTAGGAGAGGCAATGAGAAGGGAAAGTAGGTATCAGCACCTTTGCAATGACTTCTGTCCAAAATCCAAAGAGGTATCTTGGCCAACACTTTGAGAAAACATAAAATTCCAGGAGGTAGAAAGTGAAAAAAATCACATGATCCCCTCTAATATTTTCTTTGCACAGTAGTGGCACTGGGTCAGGATATAAATAGAGTGCTTGAATCTTCTGTTAGTAGCAAGCCTTACAAAGTTTTGATGAAATTTGTTGTCAGCTGTTCCATCCCCTGAAGATGAGATTGTGGCCCAGGCTTCCCCATCTTTTCACTGGGAAGTGTTTGTTAATATACTGCAAGTGGCTTGCTGGGCAGAGAAGGAAAAACAACCCTGATTGCTGCCAATGTTTATATAATTATGACTAGATAGGCACTCTTTCCCAGCAGTGAGAACTCACTTATTCTAAGGCACTCTGCAAGGTCAGGAAAAACAACATTGGCTACCAAAACTTGGTTTCACTTTCAGTGTTACCAATTATAATCCACTCTTCCATGAATGCATGGCATAGTCTATAATTACATTAGTGCTCCTAAAATATCCCTAGCTTAGGTTCAGAATTTGTTCTGCAAATATAATCAGAAAAATTGTAAATATAGAAAAGGTATTCTGTTCTACTATGCTTAAATCAAAGAATAATATGCTGCAAGTAATGTAAAGATAAAAAAATAGCTGGTATCAATACACAAAGTAAGATTTCTCATACAGACTCCAGAAAAAGAAAATGCTTATGTCCTGAAATTCTATGTCACCTTTTTAAAAATCAACTCCTTTCCATTTCTAGATACTGTTTATCACAAATTCAAACAGTCTTTATGTCACCATTTGCTAATATGAAGAATGAAAAACAACCTACCTTTTAACAAAAAAAAAATTACTTTCCACAAATCAAAGTTTTATTCTTGAAAATGAGTTCAGGAGGACATTGCTTGTAATTTTCTTGCTAACAACAGATAATATAAAATGTTCAGTAAAATTGGACATTTATCATCTAAAGTAATTCAATAAATAATATTTTTCCTTTAACTTTAGGGTGAAATTTTGTTGAAGGGCTAATTTCACCCCTGTAGATTTTACAGATAGCACATAAACAACTATGGTATGTTATGAGACCATCAGAACCAACATTGTTTAAGTAAAAGAAGAATATAATAGTAATCTAATATCAATATATGCATAAATTACAAGCATGTAGCAGTTTTTTTCATTTATCAATTTGACACTTGAGATATGAGCTTTTGGACATATCTATGAGGAATTGTTTTGTTAAGACAGACCTTCAGAATCCTGCAGGAGATAGTCTTGATCATGTAATTGATATGGAAAGACCCAGAACATAGTAGATGGGACAGTCTATGCAGGTGGAAAGTATAGAGAGAACTGATGAGCAGCTTGGGCCAGTAGGCTTTTTAGAAACAACTAAGGGGCAATGGTCCTTGTCAGTCTTTTTGCTTTAGAATGTTGATATGGTGTGGTCAGTTCCCTAGGTTCTTAATCACTGGTTTGACTTCTTGTCACAGTGAAGTATAACTGGAAATCATGAGAATGAATAAAAGTCCCTTGTTCCCCTAAATGGTTTAAATCAGGAATTTATTACAGTACAGTGGATATCAGACACTTTTTATAAAAG
The DNA here is from genome assembly GCA_023101885.1 of Typhlomys cinereus. Taxonomy (NCBI): domain Eukaryota; kingdom Metazoa; phylum Chordata; class Mammalia; order Rodentia; family Platacanthomyidae; genus Typhlomys; species Typhlomys cinereus. Next base: position 12,019,387 of record JALPQD010000007.1, on the reverse strand, counting down.
TTTCCCATAGGAAATGAAGACAGGGATCGGGTTGCTGTGACAGGAGAATTAGAAGCAGCAGCCTTAAACCACACATGCAGCCTGAGTCAGGCACACATGATTAAAAAAGGAGAGTCAATCTTTTTTGCTAGATGACTTTGATTTTTAAGAATTATCTGGTGTAGTCAGCTGGTAAAGGCTGACAACTCAGCACATAAGAGACTGAGGAAGGAGGATTGCCATGAGTTTCAGGGCTTTTCCCTCCAGAATGAGACCCTGTCTGAAGCACACAATGTATTGTCTATTGCAGCACACCTACAGGATAAAAAAGTAAAATAATGGCCTGAACTATTTTGTGCACAGGATTTTTTTTATTACTTAATACTTACAGACAATTTTATTACATATAAACCACCACACTTATTAACACAGTTAGTGATTTGGGTCAATTTTCAACATATTTTCCTATCTGTTTATGTTGACTTGTGATAATTTTTTCAAATAGCCTTGTGTTTTTTCTAAAAACCACAGAAATGCCTGTATATATATATATATATATATATATATTTCTGTTTGAAATAAGGATGTTAACTCCAGCCATTGGAGTCTTTCCAGAGGTTGATCAACATATACTGACATAATCTTCAAAGTCTTTAATATGTAATTTTATAGTTTTAGAATTTCACCTTTCTGTAATGAATTGTTAATGTACCCATCCACCTTCCTTTAGCTTATAAATCTTGCTATCACTTGTACCTAATAACAGTTTTTATCAATAGAGAAATGTTTTTATAACAAAACAGCAAAAACAGTATTTACTATGCATTTCACATGAATTTTTTTAAACCACAAGTGAATAATGTGAATGTCTTCATTCTACATCTGGAAATACAAAGTAACGCACAGGTTAAACCATCTCTCTAAGATTGCTTATACAGATTTCAATCACAGAGATTTCAAGTAATTTAGCATTTCTGAATGAGTTTTGGTAAGAATAGGTGGAGTTATTTTCAATATAACTAAATGTCTACCTGACATGAAAACTTAAAGAACACTTTTTCAGTGAAACTGTGAGCCATAATGGAAACTACTTCTGAGTGTACCAAGATTGCCTTCATCCTTTTCCAACCAGCTGCAATTCCTGTCCCATGGAAAAAACTTCTTTGAATGCTCTGAGTATACTGATTGTCTATTTTTGATTCTGTCAAGCTTCCCGTTAGTGATGGATGCAATTGCTTCAGATGGAAACTTTATTTTTAATACATTTTTTATTATTTCTGCTCATACAAACTTAATAGGTAGATCAGTTCCTTCCCTCTCTCCTCCTCCCCCCAACCCCTTGCTCCTCCTCCCTGCCCTCCCCATTCCCCAGTGCCTCCCCCCCAATTCCCAGAGAGTCCTTTATTGGGTATGCCTAACTCTTCTCTGGGTCCTCCTCTCCGATGACGTACAAGGACCCAGTGGCATTTCCCTGAATCCTTTCTCGTGTTCCCCTTAAGCATAGGAACACTACGGTGGCTGTCAATCCCTTGCCTCCAAGGATCTTGGTGCCTTTAGCTGATGCTAGACTTTTTGAGGTCAATAGTGTGTTGGACATTGCGCAGGGCATGCAAAGTCCAATTATGATTGCTTCGGCCCTAACTTGTGTGGAGAATCTTGCAAATCATTGCTCCTCCCATTCTTTTGCTCTTACAATCTTATCGCCCCCTCTTCCGCAAATTTCCCTGAGCTTTAGGATGGGGAGAGATTAGGCTGGCCTAGTTCTAGGTGGTTGATATAGAGTCTCTGAAGTTCTGGTTGTGGTTTGTTGATTTTCTTTTGCAGTTTTGCTGCTCCTGCAATGCCCTTCACTCCATCCTGCTGGGCACTGTATGTCACCCCCTGGCCAGAGACAAAAAGCTGTTAAACTGGAGTCTTGTTATAAGAGCACATTCAAGGGTAGATGTAATAAAAGTAGGGAAACACAGAGAGGGAGGGGTCAATTGCCCATTTGCAAAATGGTTACTTTTTATCTGCCAGACTATACGCCCTCCCCTTCTGGTGAGATCATACCTCCTCAGTTGTGGAGGGCCACACCAGACACAAGGAGATAGGGGACCATGTTACAGCAGAGAAATAGGAATCAAGGAATGCAAGTAAGTAATGTGACACCTGGTTAAGTTCACAGACGTTCGTTCCTGATCAGATGGAAACTTTATATATCAAAATCTATTAAAGAATAGTTTTGAAAAATCACTTCGAAGGAAAATGGAATGAGAGGGGAAAATGTGACTTAGAGCATTGCCAATCCTATAGTAATAGAAGAATGAAGTCAAAGAGGTAAAATGAAACAGATACCCCCACATGAGTATCATACACACACATTCACACACACTCACACACACACACAGGAAGATGAAAAAAATAGTTGAAGCTGATTAATGCAATTTGTGCAGTGTTTGATTGATCCTTCAACACATGCATGGTCTTTTCCACAGCTATGAATCTTTGCATATATAAGTTTTATTAATACTCTACTACATCTTACAAATTAATGCTTCTTAATTTTATGTAAAAACAGCAATAAATCTAATTAGAAATAATGACTCATTTTGAAGTTAACCATTCATGTGAAACATATTCTTGCCTTTGATTTTTGTTTATGCAATTGTCAAATGGAAGAAAAATCAACAATGCTCCTTCCTGGGACTTATGGATACATAACTTGATGATTGTTAAATGTACTAGTTAAACATTTGGGAAGGAGAAATGATATTAAACATTTGTATCATTTAAAAACTATAGGACAATATTGAATATAATTTAGACATGAGTAAAATGTTCATTGTAGCATTGCTGGTCAGGAGAAATGATGCTAAGCATAAATTACTTTGCTCTAGACTAAGAGGACTAAATACAACAATCCACTTAAATATGCAAATGTTGGTGGCCATATTGCCCTGCCTTCAATTTCAACCTCTGAAAACAAGAGAATATAGATGTCCAAAACAAGCTGGGTACTGAGTCTAGCCATATTGGTGAATGTTGGACTGAACTGAAGGACTTGGACTCAAGAGATAAAGGAATGAATGATTGAGTTAGATTCCTAACTTAAGCTATAGATTCCACATGCATGTGCACGCAGGCCTGTACACACACACACACACACACACACACAGATGCACATTCACAAATAAGCGAATAGGTGTTCACAGAAGTGAACATCACATACATATATATGAACAAGTGAAAAACTGAAGTTAATTAACACAAATATCGCATGTACATATATGACCAACAAGTGAAAAATTGAAGTTGATTAACAAAATTTTTGCATTCTTTGAATGTTTCCCTCAATACATGCATGGTCTTTTAAAAAGCTACATGTAAGCATATGGATAGGTTGTATTAGTACTCTCCTAAATTTTGAGAATTTAGGCTTTCAAATTTCATGTAAATACAGAATTTTTTAGTAATAGCAACTCATTCTGCTAACTTGTATTTGCTATTTAATATAAATTAAGTTGTGATAATAGTAAAATGAGTTCGGTAATTTCAGAGATTTGCTAGTCTAGAAATTAAATACTTGGATTATGAACAATATGAAATCATACATAATACAATTTCAATCTAATTGCATTTTATTTTAATTTTCTCTCATTACATGTGCACATGTGTGTACACACTTATGTTTATGATGTGATGTGTTTGTTTTTTATACGTAAGTATTGTGTAATTGCAAGTACATTCCGGCCACACCCTGTGTGTGAAAGTCAAGTATCTTCAGATGGTGTTGTTTCTCCCCTCCTGCTTGCTTCAGAGCAAATCTTTTTACCCATGCTGACTAAGCCACAGTCTTTGTTTGAGTATATGGACATCCTCGGGTTTCCCCCTTCTATTTCCGACAGAGGCACAGGGATCAATTCTGAAATCCAGTCCTCATGCCTACAGGGCAAGAGTGTTTTATAAAGTCAGTCCTCAGTTGTTGTTTTTTTTTTATTTAGAAATGTTCCATGTCTATCCTTAGCTATGTCCAAGAGCTGGTGTTCCTCTTTCTTCATTTGTTTTGGATCCTTCCTACTTTCTAGCTATTTAAGTCTGTATTCTCTGGATTATCACATTTTGCTTAAGTATTTTCCACTACTTATAGGATCATCTTGTCAGTAATTTTAATGCATAAGTCTCACTTGACAGAGTAAAAACATCACCTCTTTAGTGTGTGTCATTTTCTCAAGAACACCTGTCTTTCTCATCTGCTTGCTTCCTTAAATAAAGACATTACTTAGGAGATGTCAGTGCTAACTCTTGGATTTTTATTTGTTAGACATATGGCTTCCCCCATTTTTAAATGACTCATTTATGATAACTTGTATTTCTAAATTTTATAATATCATTGTACATATTCATCCCTCTGTACCATTAAATAGGAATTACCTTTGTGGTCTCTTTTTTCATTTTCTATCTTTACAAAAGTTTTGTCAATTTCCTGAATGACTCAGGAAGCACATTAACAGCCTTCTTACCTTTATCTGTTTCCAAGCAGTCTTTTGTTGCTGAGGGTTCTACTGGCTCTTTACATTTTGTTATGTACACATTCCTTATTCTAATTGAAACATAAACATACAACACATATATTTTCTGACACGTGTTTATCGTTGTGTACTATGTATTTACTTGGATCTCATAATGATATCTGGCAGCCAACATCTCAAAATGAACCCTGATAACACATTTCTTAACTTTTTCTCTCCTTAGATAATGGAGCTAACACTAATGGAAAGTAAAAATTGAATACTCTATTTTACAGTCTATGCCCAAGTGCATTCTCTTCCAAAATCTTATCATAGAATTATTTCTTCTGAAAATGTTCCAACTTAGTGGAAAGTAAGAGGCTTCTGAAACTCACAAGGAATCTGCAGGAACTCATAAGAAAGTCCCAGGCCTATTAGTGTGTCCCCAAGGCATAAAATAGGAGAAAGGAGACACTTCCATCAAGTTTTTTGCCCCAAAATGTATTTAGGGTATTGCATTGGTACAGAGATATCCACCTCTCTCTAAGAAATCCCTCACTCACGTTCTTTCAGATAACCCTAGTAAACACTTTGCTTCACCAAACTAGATTTGGGTGAAATGATTTTTCTGGTCTGTTATGATGTACTCTCTAGAATGAGTAAATATTCACATCTTCCCAGAAAAAGTCAGGCAAATGTCTGAGGATTTTCATTCTAAGACATTTTTTAGATTTTGATTAGCTCTTGTCCTTGGCTTATGACAATCCTTGTTTGAGTTTTGTGCTTAAATAGTCTTCTAACTGCTCTTTTCTGAATAGTTCCAGCTCATCTTCAATTTGTTCATCAAATATGAACTTACATGTCCAACATTATCACTAAGGATATTACAGCAAAATTCAGGTCATGCATTCATTCCCCTCTTTAGTGGAAGATAAATAAATTATATATATACATATATATATATATATATATATATCAGCATGTGCCTATAACATAAATGTATGAACATTTTATTAAGGTTAATGGGGGAAATTAGTGTTTTCTTCTAATACTTAGAGAAAAACAACTGAATGCTGATTATGACCTAGGACTTGCATATTAGCTCTTTTCTTTGGCTCAACCAATTTATAATCTTTGCTGTCGTCCTGCATCAAGATATGTGAACATATTGCTCTATCTACAAAGAATGAGTAATAATTTCTTAAGAACTAATGACCCTCAATCACTCAGTTAACCCAGTCTTCAAAAGAATTCTAAATGACTCACAGATCCCAATTTTCTTCTTGCTTTCATTTTTAAGATCTGTCATATATGAAGTAGAACGTTGGAAGTAAATATTAAGAAGAAATTTGTTGAGATAGTGTTCTAAGCAAGCTAAGTGTCTTTAAGCTATGGCCAGTCATGAGAGCAGGTTTTCAATACTAAAACATCAATAAGCATTAGTAGGCTGAGTGACACCTTTTTTCCCCCTTTGGGTGATGGGTTTCTTCTTGCCCTGCTGAGACTTAAGGCACAGTGAGAACATAGTTATGTACTATGAAATTTTTTCCTGTGCATTCTTGCCAGTGATCTAAGTAACTACTCAAGGGGAAAGCAAATGAGGAATTGTTTTCTTAGATAATGTTGTGCCAGCCAAGATGCCTTAATCAACAAATCTTAGTGACTCAGCCAATGTGCCCATAATCAACTGATCCTAATGTCTACTTTCCAATATTATTGTTAAAAGCACCATGGAATGTTAAGATTCTGATCACTTATTTTCCTTGAAGATTTGAAATGCATTTCAAGGGATAAATATAACCCTGTCTGATTTTCATATTGACAATAATACCAGTAATTTAGTTTCCTTGTTCTGCTTATTTTCCAATTGAAATGTACTTTTAGGTTGCATCAAGAAATCAGAACAGAAAATTTATTATCAAACTGATTAATTTATCCTGTGCATTAGAAAAAACAGAGAGCATTTATATTATATTAGGACCTATCGTTAATGTCTCAAAACTGCCATAATTTTGAAAAATCCCTAATGGTTCAAATAGAATGAAAAGAATTTTTCAAATTTTCCTTGCAGTAAAATTAAATGCTCTTCCATCTTCTTAAAAATTGTGATGCTTGCCAGTTGCTTTTAATACTGGCTTATAATTTTATGAAGTAAAAGTGGCCTTTTGTAACTGCCTTGAGAAATTTTTTTCACTGTTCTTTCATTTCTACTTCTTTGCCACCACTAGCTTTTGCCTGTCTGTCTTTTTTGAAATATATTTAGAAATTATCATGTCTTTTCTGTCTCTCACATAGTTTGTTTTTGAATTTGTATTTCAAGCTAGCTCCATATTTTTCAATACTGCAAGTATTTCATTTCACCAAGTCCCAAGATTTATGGCTCACATGTGCCTTCAAATGTAAGATAGTGACATTTGTTTTCTCCTCTGGATGATGAAAATAAACTACATTTTTACCTTTAGTCATGTTAGTCAAGAATCCATTCTCAAGTTCAGCATACACACACACCTTTCCCTTGCAGATCAAAATTTTGTATTGGTTAAACATAATTAAATTTCTACCCACGAAAATTGAGCATCGACCACCAACTCCTGCTAGAAAAAAACAGAGTGTTGGATTTTTCTCTCATTTGAAGCAAAGGAAAACCCTATAGCTTCAAATAATTAAAAAACAGTAAATTACAAATTGGTTACTAGTGGGATTAGACATGGAAGTAACTAATGAGTAAAAGTAGCAGCAAGTATCTATAGTAGACCGAGCTGGTTGCCTGCCTAATAAATAAATTTCCTTTCTTCCTTACTCAGAAGTCTGTGTGTAACAGCACAGGTAACGCAAAGTCCTGCCTTCCTGCGTTCCTGCCTTCCTGCCTTCCTTCCTTCTTTCCTTCCTTCCTTCCTTTCTTTCTTCCTTCCTTCTTTCCTTCTTTTTTTCTTTCTCTCTCTTTTTCTCTCTTTCTTTCTTCCTTACTTTCTTTCTCTGATTTTCATATTGAAATCCTTCCTTCCTTCCTTCCTTTCTTCCTTCCTTCCTTCCTTCCTTCCTTCCTTCCTTCCTGCCTGCCTTCCTTCCTTCCTTCCTTTCTTCTTTTTTTCTTTTCTTTCTTTCTTTCTTTCTTTCTTTCTTTCTTTCTTTCTTTCTTTTCTTTTTCTTTCTTCAATTAAAAGTAGCAAAGTGAGTTAGATCGATCAAAGAACTAAAAGCAGAAATCATTGTTCTTATTTTTTCTTTATTTTTTTTATTCTGGGAAACGTTTATAAATAATGAATTTCAACCTGCATGAACTTTTGCCTCTTGCAGGCCTTTTCTCTCAAGGACTTGGAACTGATAAACAATGAAGAGCTGGTAGTGCAGAATCAGTCATTAGGTGATAAGTGGATGTGCATCCTCTGTGTTATGAGAAAACCTGTTAAGAGGGCCTGTGTGGCATAGCTAAACCTAGAAACTGCTGCTGCTCAGAAAGACTAGAGTCACAACTTCTAGGAGATTGCTCATTACATTTCTGTTGGTACTACCCCATTTTTCTCCTGTACGTTGAATTTTAAAGTCACTAAAAATTTGTATAATATTTTAGCATATCTACCAGCTATAATGGGTGCATAATAATGTAAAAGTTAAAAAAAAACATAGAAAGTCTGAAGGAAATAGCTATCTATGGGTGTATCTGAAATAAAGCTTTGTGGCGCTTTAGAATATGCAAAAGTTAAAAACATCGATTCTGAAAGAATTAAAGATTGAAATGCCATATGACCCTGCTATCCCACTTTTGGGAATAACCCCCCATACAGAAGAGGTTCACCTCGATAACACAAGCATGATCATGTTCATAGCAGCACTGTTTACAATAGCAAAGTCATGGAATCAACCCAAATGTCCAACAGTTGACAAGTGGATAAGGAAACTGTGGTACATCTATACAATGGAGTACTACTCAGCCATCAAAATGATGAATTACTGGAATTTGCCGGGAAATGGATGTCATTAGAAACAATTATATTAAGTGAAGTATCCCAGACCCAGAAAATTAAGCACCGTATGTACTCCCTAATAGGTGGCTCCTAGTACCAAACCTACCCAGCCCACCTAGAGACAGTAATTGCAAGGATTATGAACAGGAGGGATGGGGTAGGAGGGCCACACCAGAAACAAGGAGAGAAGGGACCATGTTACAGCAGAGAAAATAGGCCTCCATCAAGGACTCAGATAAGTAATGAGACATCTGATTAAGTTCACAGACTTTTGTTCCTGATCATTTACTACTGAGGGGGTATGATCTCACCAGAAGAGGAGGGCATATAGTCTGGCAGATAAAAGTAACTATTTTGCAAATTGGTGATAGACCCCTCCCTCACCGTGGTTTCCCACTTTTATTACATCTACCTTTGAATGTGCTTTTATCACAAGACTCTAGTTTAACAGCTTTTTGTCTCTGGCCGGAGGTAACCTACAATGCCCACCAGGATGGAGTGAAGGGCATTGCAGGAGCAGCAAAACTGCAAAAGAAAACCAAAAAAACCACAATTCAGAATTTCAGAGACTCTATATCAACCACCTAGAACTAGGCCAGCTTAATCTGTCCCCATCCTGAAGCTCAGGGAAATTTGCGGAAGAGGGGGTGGTAAGAGTGTAAGACAAAAGGATGGGAGGAGCAATGATATGTAAGTTACTCCATACAAGTTAGGGCTGAAGCAATCATAATTGGACTTTACATGCCCTGCGCATTGTCCAACATACTGTTGACCTCACAAAGTCTAGCATCTGCTAAAGGCACCAAGATCTTTGGAGGCAAGGGATTGGCAGCCACAGCAGTGTTCCTTTACCTAAGGGGAACACGGGAAAGGGTTCAGGGAAAGGCCACTGGGTCCTTGTACGTCATCGGAGAGGAGGGCCCAGAGGAAAATCAGGCATGCACAAGAAAGGACTCTCTGGGAATTGGAGGGCGGGAGGCACTGGGGGATAGGAAGGGAGGGGGGTGGGGAGGAGGAGCAGGGAGTACGGGGGGAGGAGGAGGGAGGGAGGGAACTGGTGTACTTATTAAGTTTGTATGAGCTGAAATAATAATAAAAATGTATTAATATATAAAAAAATTACATGTATAATGGAAGACTGTTATAGTTAAATACAGGTATAAACTTGATGGTTGAGTTTGATCTTTGGGCTCATTATAGAGAATTAGTAGTTGTGTTAAACCCAGAGCAAACTTGCAGGAACTTGTTTCCTGAATGGGGAAGACCCCATCCATGTGGGTGGTACTAGTCCCTGGACAAGTGAATTAAATGTAGGGAATTGTTTGAGAATGTGGGCATTGGGCTCTGTGGTTAGCCAGTCATGCTGGTCTGGCAACTGAAAATCCTCCCTCTCTCAGCTGCTTTGTGGATATGGTTGTGAGCTCTCCTGAAAAGCTGGACAAGCAACTGGAACTGGAATTTTTTTTTCTGCTCATACAAACGTAATAGGAACCCCTGTCCCCTCCCTCCCTCCAGCCCTCCCTGGACCTCCCTGTTCCCTCCCCACTTTGCCCCTTCCTTTCCCCCCTCCCTCCCTTTCTCCCAGTGACCCCTCCCCCCATCCCTGGAGCATCCTTTAATGTGTATATCAAACTTTCCTCTGGGTTCTCCTCTCTGATGAGGTGTAAGGACTCAGTGGTATTTCCTAGAACTCTTTCCTATGTTCCCCTTAAGTATAGGAACACTATTGTGACTGTTAATCCCTTGCTTCTAAGGATCCTAGTGCCTTTAGTCCATGCTAGACTTCGAGGGGTCAACGATATGTTGGTCATTGCTCAGATCATGTAGAGTCCTATTATAATTGCTTCGGCCCTAACTTGTGTGGAGTATCTTGCATATCATGACTCCTCCCATCCTTATGCTCTTACAATCTTACCGCCCCCTCTTCTGCAGATTTCCCTGAGCTTCAGGATGCGGAGAGATTAGGCAGTCCTGATTCCAGGTGGTTGATACAGAGTTTTTGATGTTCTGAATTATGGTTTGTTGATTTTTTTTTCAGTTTTGCTGTTCCTGCAATGCCCTTGGCTCCATCCTAATGGGTATTGGATGTCACCCCCTGGCCAGAGATAAAAACCTGTTAAATTAGAGTCTTGTTATAAAAGTATATTCAAAGGTAGATGGAATAAAAGTAGGAGACCGTGGTGAGAGAGGGGTCAATCACCCATTTGAAAAATGGTTACCTTCTATTTGGCAGCCTGTATGCCCTCCCCTTCTGGTGAAATCGTACCCCATCAGTGGAACTGGAATCTTGTAAGAAAAAATAAACCCCTTGTCCTCTTAAGTCATTTGATGGCAATTTTATTGGCAAGCATCCAGGTGAACTGCTACAAAGACCAACAAAAGACATTTCTATTTGCTCATTTTCTGATCTGCACTTTTATTATTAACACACAATATATATGAATATATATTGGAAAAGACTATTTAAAATTTAATCATATGTGTTCCTGCACATAACCCTTAGATCATTACAGAAAGTAATAAGTGAAAAATACACAAACTTATGCTAAAACATAAGTGTGTGTGTGTGTGTGTGTGTGTGTGTGTATGTGTGTGTGTGTGCATGTGTGTATGTAGAATATACAGGTCTATAAAATCTAGGTGACGAATCTTTATGTATGTAGAATATTCAATATGTTTTACAACAATATGTTAGATTAGTATAAACAAATAAACAACAAGGAAAGAAAAATGCAAAGATGTAAGAAATCTCAGCTGTAATGATTTATATCTGTTTATATATTAAACTTTTGGATTAGATTTTCATTCATTTACTTGATTGCTTCAGTGTTGGGGGACTGTTCAGTGTATTGTGGTGTTTTTAAAGTTCCACTGGATGTAAGTACAACAAAAATGCTGAATGGATCTTGTATATTGCCAGATATTCCTTACATAGCAAATACACTCCCCCATTGAGAACTAGTGTGTGGTGAATCCTTAAAACAGTCCTCATCATTCTATTGAGATTGACAAGATAAAATCTAGCGCTGTAGAGACATCTTCAGAAACAGTGACAAAAGGAAAAACTAAGTGTGAGTCATAGGATTGAAGAAAAGTACTTGGTCAATAGCCAGATGTCTGTGACTAGGACACAATGTCCTTACATTGTGCAACTATGTTTTTGGAATACATTGAAAGTATTTGGAGGAAAACACCTTTTCTGATGCATTTCAGTTTTCCACATGACTCTTTCTGTTTTTGTTTGGAGTTGTGGTTTTAGCAGGGTCTGATGATCTAGTTCCAGCTATGTTAGAACTCTCTGTATAGCACAAGCTGACCCTAACTTTTAACTCTCCTCTTGTACTCTGTCTGCCTCTGAAGTGCTGAGATTAAAGAATGTGAGCCAAGATGTCCAACTTTGCACATTTTTGTACATATAGGTACATAGATAAATGAATCTAACTAATTCAATATGATATTCTATTATTTTCTCACATCAAAAGTTGTCCATCGCTGTGAATATTACCATAGCCAAGGATGGTCTTTCATCGATAAATAAAATACAACTTTTAAACATATGTTGGAAGGCAAACACATCAGACTAGATACAGCTAAGTCAGTTTAAGTATGTGTAAGCTAAACATTTTACTGTTTTCTGTCTAGAATTAAAAATAATTTTCTGTCTAAAATTAAAACATAATTTTAATAATACTATCTAGTTTCTGAAGTATATATATATATATATATAATATAAGCCTACATCCCTACGTATCAAGATTTTCCAATAAGTTTTACATGACCTTCTCATTGCCATGATAACACATCTGAAGAAATGAAATAAAAAAAGAGTAAGATCTATTGCTGTCCAAAGTTTTATAGTTTTCAGCCCATGTTTATTTGACCCCATTGCCACAGCCTTACATTTTATGGTGTAAGGTAACATGGCAGCAGGAAAATGGTGAGCAAAGCAGCTCACTTCATGGTGACCAGTGAGTAAAAAGGGAGACAATGGCTCTGGAGATGAAGTGAATTGTTCAACTTCGCTCCTAGAAAACTGCTTCCTTCAGTTGTGACTTTTCTACTGACACATTCTACTAGTATTCATCTGTGCATGAGGTCAATGCCCTTATATTATGGTCATCTCTCAACACTACTACTTCTGGGCTCAATTCCCAAAGCATGCACCTTTGGGGAACGTAGTACCCTATATTAAAATCAAAGCATGTTCCATCATAGATTTTATGCAATGTCATTGTGGATCACTGCCCGATTTTCTTTCTTACTTGTGATTCTATTCCTAGATAGCCACTTTTCTAAATCCACACAATATTTAATCCCTTCTGGGACATATAATTTTTAATAAACTCCTTCTGCCAGAAACCATTTACCAATAATTTAGCTCCTATCATACTACCTCCAGTCTTCCTGAAATCCAAATTGTATAAACAATGTATACTATGTAACACACAATATAATGTTATACTGTCAGCTGGAGGACTGGTTTCAAGAAAACATTTAGTATAGTTTATACTAAAACTAAATTGATTATTTTTAAACAAATATAATGATGTTCCCAAATGCCTATTGTAATTTAAGTAGAATAACAACTTTTAGCAAAAAAGGTTCTTTCTAGAAAGCTTAATGACTTCGATTCATTGTACTTCATTCTGCTCTTGTTGGTTTTAAAACAATATGGTCTTCAAACTCCCACCCTTGTCAAATATACTTCCTATGCAATTTTGCCATTAATTAGCACTAACTTTGAATCTTTTAATTTCTCCATTTCTCCATGGTAAATTGTGTAGGACAGAGCAATATTCACATGGATTGCATATTAATCCACTTTTAATAAAATTTATTCTGCTGCCAATAATAGGCCTGACAGAGTTGGTTCTTCATTCTCACTAAAAAGAATTTACCTATGTTAAGATGTTCTTCCCAAACATTGGATAATTAAATCTACTTATTAGCAATGCCTTCAGAAATTATTTATGAATGTGAAAACACACTCAAGCTTAAGATATCTTGCATTTTCTATCAATGAGGTAAATTCTTTTATTTGAGGATGATATTAATAGGAAGAAAATTCATAATTACATCATTAAAAATAGCAAAAATGAACAATATGCTTCATAGAGCATATTATGACATTTCTATATGTAATATATTTTAAATGTATAAGATCTTTTGCACCAAAATTTTATCTAGCACTCAGTCTCTTAGAAAACACAGATGGGAAAGAACTATTGGGACATATTTTCTTCTTACAGTGGCACTAACAAAATTATAAAATAATTCTATGCCACTTTTGGAATCTGAGAGGCTTATAACTGAAGAGTATCACAAGCTGTATCTTTGCAATAAAAGTACTAACATACAAGAAAAATGTAAATAAATATTATCATGCAGTGTCTTTCAGGCAAAAAATATACACACATGCTTGTTTTAAAGCTTGTTTTAAAGGCATTGAGAATATGTTTGATGTGTTGCATAGATTTTTGTGGGTTGTATCATCATTTTCATTGGACTCAAGGATTTTTTAAATTTCCTATCTCGTTTCTTCTTTGTACCATTCCTCATTCAAAAATGTGTTAGGTAACTTCCATGAGTTCATTCAATACTACATTTGGTAATTTTATTATCAATCCTGTATATTCATGTAAATACAGAAATCAGCATAATGATACTGTTAGAAATTGTTAGGTGCCATCTTTTCTTTCCCTGGTAACACTAAATCTCAGTCTCTACCCTTGAATTCATCAGCTAAAACAGTCAACTGGGTAGGACTCTCAACTCACCCTTCCCAGTGAGATCTGATCCAACTGGCACAGTGCCAAACACTTGAGTGGAGTTGGCTTTGCCCTCTCAGTAAGCATATTTCTCAGTCCTCAGTCTCTCTCAGCAGGACACAGAGCAAGGAGCAGAAACTAGAAAACTCCCTACATGTGCTTTATAAGCCACATATTCTTTGAGCTTTAGTTCAAAAAGTGACTCTCTCTCTCTCTTCTATGCATTTTTATAGACTTCAAATATTTGAGACTTTTTCTGTTTTCTCTCAAGACTAACTCTTTTTCCACATGTTCACCTGCCTTGATTCCCAGAGTCTCTACTATTATTGTTTTCTATTGTATTTTAAAATTTCAAATAAATGTATATGTTATCAACTGTTTTCTCACTTCATAATGCTTAAAAATTCATAATTTATGATGAAAACTAAGAAAAAAAGAATATTCCTGGACCCCATATCAATATGGCATTAAAAAATGAAAGAACAACTTTTAGGTATATTAGTGTATTTAGAAATATCTTACTTCAAGTGAGTAATTATTTCTAACAAACTCAGATGCTCGTAAAATTGGTCACCTACAGCTATATTTGTTTTTTTTTTTTTTTTTGGACAGCTACATTGTTGATATTGTTGTAACTTCAGACTTCAAATTTTTAAGACATCAAATAAGTGAGACTGCATGAAATTGATCATAAATATTATTGAAGAAAAGCTCAATGGAATATTAATTACCCACTAACATTATGCTTGTGACTACCAGGAAATCATTAAACAACCAGGTGAAATATCCTTTCTTTACTCTTTAACACACACAATGACTTTTTCCCCAAAGCTCTCAAATATTCTCTAACCCCTCCCCTCACATATTTGTGGGGAATGTTGGTTGTCAGTGAGTGTCAGAAGATTTTGGGCAATGAGTGTTCTAGAGTGATTCATACCACACCCCATGTCTAGCAATTACTCAGACTGGTCTCTATAAACTTTTTCTGAGTAAAGAACATTACACTTTGGGAGATTCTGGCCAGATAGTGCCATCTTTCAATGAACTTGGGTGGGACAGAGAACTCTCACTTTATTTTCAATACCCCTTCTATTCACTAGCAATACAAGTAAGAAAATAAAGAATGTTTCCAAGTTGAGTTCTTGAATGGTGAGCAAAATTCATAGCTACCTACATTTTTTATTAACAACATGTACATATTTCAAACATACTTATACAATAATATCTGACTTAGAGAGGATAAGGAACATGACATTTTTGGGAGGAAAATGGCTAAGCATACTATTATTTGATTATATAACTTGCGTACATTTATTTAAAAGCAATATTAATCTTACTGTATCAATGTGATATAGATTGGACAAGCAAAGAATCTCATTTTTTCTTGTTTTTCTTTTTCATATATGTGTACAAGTCATATGTACATGTATATTTTGGTGTTTTGCATTTTGGTGTGTGTGTATGGACATGTGTAGCAGAGGGTACTTAAGTATGCTTTTGTGAACGTCCAAGTGTAACTTCAAGCATCATCTTTTTGAATTCCAGCATTGGAATTCCAGGCCTCTCCAGTAACCCAGAATTTTTACATGAAATTTTAGCGTAACAACTTTAATCCTTTTCCTTAGGGGATTTTAGCTTTAGAGCCATCTGCCCTTCAAAGATTTTCCTTTCTGGGGCTAGACAGATGGCTCAGAGGTTAAGACTCTGCCTTGCAAGCAGAAGGTCCTAAGTCCTGATTCCAGAACCCACATAAAAACACCAGATAGAAACAGCAGTAGTTTCACTTCTGGCCCTGGTGGGTAGAGCCTGAAAAATCCCAGAGGAAAGCAGAAAGGATGTAGAAGTAATACAGGATTATTCCCAAAGTAAACTTTGGCCTTCCACAGGGACACAGAGTACCTTCTCTCTCTCTCTCTCTCTCTCTCTCTCTCTCTCTCTCTCTCTCTCTCACACACACACACACACACACACACACACACACACACACACGCACGCACGCACACACACAGAATAAGTGAATACATAAAAGTTAAAAAAAGAAATTAAAAGATTTTCCTTTTTAGTAATCTCACAGAGCATGGAATAGTGACTAAAAAATAAATTCAAACAAATCTGCATTAGTAGTTAAATTCATAGCTGATGTGAACTTATGATCCCCTCTTTCCTTGTTTCTGGTGGGGCTTCCCTTCCCCTTTCCTCCTTGCTTATAATCTTTGTAATTACTGTAGGTATTACAGAGATTTATCTTTGAGTGTGTCACTAAGTGGATTTACTAGGATCTACCTATTAGGGAATACATACAGTGCTTAATTTTCTGTGTCTGGGATACTTCACTCAATATAAGCTTTTCTAATTCCATCCATTTCCTGGCAAATTTCATTAATTCATCATTTTTGATAGCTAAGTAGTATTCCATTGTATAAATGTACCATATTTTCCTTATCCACTCATCAACTGTTGGGCATTTGGGTTGACTTTGCTATTGTAAATAGTGCTGCTATGAACATGGTCGTGCTTGTGCTATTGAGGTGAATTTTAGCTGCATAAGGCATTATTCCCAAAAGTGGAATAGCAGGGTCATATGGCATTTCAATCTTTAACTTTTTTAAGAATCTCCAGATGGCTCGCCATAGTGGTTGTATAAGCCTGCATTCCCACCAGCAATGTAGGAGAGTTCAATTCTTGCCACATCCTCTCCAGCATTTGGTGCTATTTGTATTGTGGATTTTTGCTATCCTGACCAGGGTGAGATAATATCTCAGGGAGGTTTTGATTTGCATTTCCCTGATAGCTAAGGATGCGGAGCATTTTTAAAGATATTTGTTAGACATTTCAATTTCTTCCGTGGTAAAGTTTCTTTGAAGTTCCAAGGCCCATTTCCTGGTCACTTGTATCAGATGGGATATGATCTCACCAGACAGGGAGGGCATAAAGTCCGGCAGATAAAAGGTAACCATCTTGAAAATGGGAGACTGCCCCCCTCCACAATCTCCTACTCTTATTCAATCTGCCTTTGAATCTACTCTTATAAGAAGACTCTATTTTAACAGCCTTTTATCTCTGGCCAGGGGGTGACATCCAATACCATCAGGATGGAGCCAAAGGCGGTGCAGGAGCAGCAAAACAGAAAAAAGTCAACAAACCATAGTTCAGAAAATCAGAGACTCTACATCAACCACCTGGAACCAGGCCAGCCTAATCTCTCCCCATCCTAAAGCTCAGGGAAATTGGCTGAAGAGGTGGCGGTAAGAATGTAAGAGCCTAAAGATGGGGAGGGGAAACGATATGCAAGATACTACATACAAGTTAGGGCCGAAGTAATCAAAATAGGACTTTGCATGACCTGCGCAATGACCAACATGTCATTGAACCCCCAAAGTCTAGTATGGATCACAGGCACTAGAATCCTTAGAGGCAAGAGATCATCAGCCACAATAGTGTTACTATACTAAAGAGGAACACAAAAAAGAGCTCTAGGCAATTGGGGAGGGGGCACTGGGAGAAGGGGAGAGGAGGGAGGTAAGGAAGGGGACAGAGGGAGAGGAAGGAGGGGAGTAGAGGGAGGGGAGGAGGGAGGAAGGGGAATGGCTACTCATTAACTTTGTATGAGTGGAAAAAATAAAAAATAAAATAATTGATGGCTGATGAAAACACAATACACAGATTAGTTTGTGTGTTATATGTTGACTTATGGACCAGTTCATTTGATCACAGAGACCCTGTTCTCTAACTCACAGATATGTATGTAGGCCAGTCTTTATCAAGAGATACCCTTTTGGATGGGCTGAGAAAACTACCTCTTAGGTGTCAGGTTAACAATTAATACTATCATAATTCCATGTTTGTCAAAACCACACCAAAAACATCATTTTTAGCTGTAATCTTCCAAGGTTTCATGCCCATGTATTCAATACAACTTTGAAAGTTCTCATTGTCCAGCTTCAAGGTTTCCTTAATCAGCCATTGCAAATATCCAGTCTCTTAACAGTGAGTTCTTGTAATACAAGAACTAAGTTCTGCAATTCCAACATATGATCTCACAGGATAAACATTCCTCTTTCACACTGGAAGAAGCAGCACACAATAAGAAAAGGTGAAATTAAAATAATACAATATCTAATAGGACAATAACCAAGTGTATAAGGTTGTCATCTGGTGCTTTTCATATAATCAAGAGCTTTTTTTATGCTCAAGGGTAAGTGAGTAATTAAGGCATCTCTACTCTTCTGAATCTGCTGCCTGAGGAACAGTGAACTTCTTGCTGCAGATCTAAAGCTTCCTCAGCATCCTGGAGCTTTCTGGCCTCTCCAATATCTTGGTGTGCTCTCTATAACTTTTGACCTCCCTCACAGGGAATTTAGCCCTGTCTCACTGTCATAGGCGTCATATGAATGCCTTCTATCTTGTATCTTCCAAATCTTCAAAACCAGGACCACTTGGATGATTGTACTGCTAACTACAGATAGACCTACCCTGCCTGGATGATAGCTACATCAGCTTGTGTGTGCTGACCCTGCAGAAACACTTTTCCTAAGCAGCCAGTTTTCAGAAGCAGTGAAGCCCTTTGACATAGGATTTCTTCTTCTAAGTGAATTTGGATCTGTACAAAATGGAACTTGCAAGGAATGGATATCCCTCCAGAGAAATTTCTTGTGATTTCAAGGCTGCATATTATGTTATTTTTTTAAGTATTGGAAAACACTCATTATATATAAGACAAACATACATGTCTCCTTAAGAGCCACAGGTACTTTCTTAGTACCAGCCTGACTAGTCTCCTGTCTTTAAATTTCCTCTTCCAGAGAAACTGTCCCATTATTATAAATCTAACTTCAATCTGGATTTAGGACACAGAAATAACAAATATGGATTATTTTACAGATTATTGTATGAATGCCTCTCTAGCCAACTTCACTGGAGGATCTTTCTTCCTCTGGAAAACGTCAGATGCATGGCTCCTACTGTCCACATATCTCTCAGAATCACTGTCCCCAGCCTCCCACTAGGATGAGCCATTAAACCCAGATTAGAACATTCAGAGGGTTATCCAATCCAGATTATAATCTCTTCCCCATTCTTCTATTCCAAATGCTCAAAACTCAGAGTTTTATCACAGTAATGATCACACTTCTCTGTACCAGTTTCTGTTTTATTTTCATTTTACATCGCTGCAGCAAAGTATCTGATCTGAGAAACTTAGAGAGAAAGGGTTTAGCTGTCTCACTTTCGAGGTTATAGTCCATCACTACAAGGAAACTGCAGGAGTTTGAGGAAGTCATTTTACCACAGTCACAGCACAGCTCCAGAACTCAGGCATGCATGCTTGCTCCATTTATCCATCCAACACCTGCCTAGTGACTAATCCCACCCGTTATGGGAAGGATGTTTTCAAAGTAGTTAGTAAATTAGAGCAGTCCTTCACAACTGTATGCTGAGGCCAGTTTTATTCTAGACAAACTGGAGTGTGACTGGAGGCCTATCAAGTTGGCAATTAATTCTGACCAACACAATAACAAAAAACCCTCAGGCTGGGGATAGGGTCCAGGTGTTGAAGTCTTTGCCTAAGAAGCAGAAGGACCTGGGTTCATAATCTCAAAACCAATATGAAAATATCTGGCAGTTTGCAGTTCCTGTCCATAAAGACTAAGCTTGTGAAAGTCTAGAAAAAAGCAGTAAGAAGGGGGCTGGAGAGGTGGCTCAGGGGTTAAGCCCCTGCCTTGCAGGCAGAAGGTCCTGAGTTCGGATCCTAGATCCTACGCATAGACGCCGGGTGGAAGTGGGGGCGGCCTGCGCTTCTGGTCCTGGTAGGGCGGAGCCTGTGAATCCCGGGGCAGAGTAAACAAGGAGGAGGTGGAGGAGGTGGAGGAGGTGGAGGAGGTGGAGGAGGTGGAGGAGGTGGAGGAGGTGGAGGAGGTGGAGGAGGTGGAGGAGGTGGAGGAGGTGGAGGAGGTGGAGGAGGTGGAGGAGGTGGAGGAGGTGGTCCATGGTGGTTCCCGAATTCATCCGTGGTTCTACACACACATGCACACACACGTACATGCACACACGCACAATTGAATAAACAATAAAAAAATCAGTAAGGAGGTAGAACAATCCAGGATGAGAACCAATATCACCCTTGGGCCTTCACAGTCACATACACACACACGCACAAAAGTAAAAATATATACATGCAGTGTATACATTCAGTGTTCTGGAAGCTGATAAACGTGAATGCAGTGTGTTCACATTCTTGCCTGACCTGTCATGATGGCTGTCATGTCCCCCTCCCCAGACTTATGTGTTTGGGAATGTTTGGCACCTTTAGGAGGTGGAGCCTCCTTGGAGGAAGGCAGTCCCAGGGTGGACCTTGAGGTGGACTAGCTCCATTCTACTCCCAGGAGAGGTCTGCTCCTGGAGCTGGCAGTCTTGCAGCTCTCAGCCTCCATGAAGGGTTCATGTAACTTGCTTAGGAGATTCCTCAACAAAACAATATTTGTTGCTTAAATACAATAGGTGTCTTACATGCTAAACTTTCAATGCTCCCATGAGAAAGACATATGCAAAAAATTTTATCTGGAAAACTTGCAATAAAATGTTACTGAATACCTTAAAACAGTCTTTGCTGTCATTATCAAAATATTTATACAATATTTAAACATACATTTTCAAATGAAGAGATGCATACAACAAAAAAGTTCTAGAAATGCATTTGTACCTAGTATTTTCAGTATTTTACAAAATCCAGAACTTCTTTTTCCTTTTTGTTCTATCATAATTTATCATCTGAGAAAGCTTTCTCTTTTCCTCTTGTTTGATCCTTAATCACTTAAGTACTTTAAGTTATACGTTTTAGAGATCTGAAGTCTTAAATATAGCTACATTAAATGAATACATTATTTTGTCACCAAATTAAAAAATCAATTCGTCTCTGCTAATGTTCCAGGTTATCCATAGGACAGACTGGGCATATGTATATTAATAACTATGTGTGACAATTAAAACCCAGAACCACAATGCTTTAAAACACATGCCTTCAGACCCACTGAAATCATAGGACAATAATTCATCTCCTAAATTGGTACAATGATGTCACCATTCTCATGATCACTACAATATGTCCTGCTAGCAAATTGGAAGAAATTAGGTTTTTCCAATGAAGAAAATGAGAAAGTTGGTGAACTGATGCAATTATGTATGTGTGTGTCTGTGATGATAAAATTTCATTTGGCAAAATGAATCAGGGATTTGACATTCAGAAAAGAAAACTTGTTTGTAATTTGAAAAAAAGGTAATATTCTTTCACTAAAAATTATCATAACACAGTTTATTTAAATATTAAACTTTCTTTGCTCAGTATCTCTATTAGAAAAAAAGAAAGGAAAAAGAACTCTGTGATTGGACAGAGTGAATTATTTTATTGTAAAGATTATCTACAAAATTGGGTATGCATTAATACATAAATAGACATTTAACTGTCACAGTGATCCCATAACTTGGGTAAGGGACATATATTCTCATATAATGTTTGGATATTAAAAGTATTAAACATAAATAGATTACTTCACCTAAACATTAGCTAAAATATTCTATCCTTATTATTCCTTCATTATTTCACATTGGAGTATATTATCTACAAACTACTCTTCAGACTACTTCATCTATCATGCTTTAGTATATGCTGGTATAATGTTGAATATTAAAAGTATTAAACAACATAAAATAGATTATTTCACCTAAATATTAGCTAAAATAACCCATCCCTATTATTCTTTCATTATTTCATATTGGAGTGTATTAACTACAAACCATTCTTCAGACTACTTCGTTTAGCCATGCTAGCATAGGTTAAATGATGAAGAATTCTTCAACTAACATATGTGAATTTAAATAAGCAATCAAACTCTTTCCCTCAATAAAACGGCTTGCAACTGATATAAAACACATGGATTTCATAAGTAAATAAAAAAGAAATCATCAACTCAGATACTGTATCTGTATAGATTCTGGATATTTGCTTCCATAGTGTTTCCATACAGTTCATAGTGAACCATACAGTTCACCTGTAAGGTTGCTGATAAATGACCATCAAATGGCTTAAGGGAACAAGGGGTTTATTTTCATACTGATAGTCCAGTTACAGTCTGTAGTCCAACTTGACAGGTGAGTATGTACTAGGCCAAGGGAACTGGCTACACCATCTCTACATAATGGCTGAGAGAGGGATGATCCTTATTTGCCAGACCAGCATGTCTGGTGAAGTATACACAAGGATGCCAACTCTCTCAACCAGCTATCTCTATTTTATTTCAGAGCCCAATCCCCCCCACCATGGGCTGGGCCTTCTCCATTAGCTAGATAATCTCCTTTAAGTTTATTCTGAGCCCAACTCAACCACAAATTCTCTGCAAATGGGCCCAGAGCTCAAGCTCTCAACTGTCAAGTTGACACCTGTGCCTAACTATGACACATATCTATTCTTCTTGAATTTGCTAAACCTGAGCTACAAAGCAAGAATTTTGATGAACACGCAATAAACAGAGCACAAAATGTTCTAGCATAAGGACCACCTTAGTTGTATGTCAATAATACCTGGGTAGTCATGTGACTAACAAGACATTTGTACTTGTTCATTACTGGCTTGGACTTGGAATTATGTAAACACATCCATAGATTTGATTCATTCATTCACTGATTGAACTTGGAACTGTATGAATTGGGCTTTTTTTCTTTTCTGTACTCTAAAGCAAGGCTAGTGATAATGAATGTTTTTACAAGTTATTGTCAAAAGATGTGGTTGAAATTCCGGAGCATTAGTTAGCCCACTGAGTGTGAAAGAATCCTTGCTGTTGGTAGGGTTGTAATTACTGCTAATGTAGCCTTTGGTTATTGTTCATTATAATTATTACTACATTGTACCTTCTGCTTATTCACAATAGGAAACAGCATCATCCAGCTCAAATATTGTAATTCAACATTAGAGGAGAAGAAATACTTCACAACACTTGGAAAAATTTCTTTGATGACACATGTTAAAAAATTCCAGGTTGCAGAAGTCCAATTTTTTAATTCTATTTTCTGTTATTTCAATAACCACAAATGAACAATACTATAGTAAAAGTCTTAGAATACCAGACCTTGTAATGTGTGGATTACCATGTTGGCTGCTTCAGAAATTCTGACAAAATACTCTTTGGGGAGCCACTTGGAGCCCTGTGGAGTTACATAATATATGCTGCTCATTCCTCATCCATGCTTTTGTGTGCAATCTCTCTTCTGTGCATTGATTTCTGGAATTGACTCCTCACTGAACCTTAGCCTCTACAGTCCTGTAGAGTTTCATGTTGAGATCACATCATTATGCACCCAGAGCACTCCAAATGCTCAGGCCTTCTCTGATCCACAAGAATTCTAATGATCTGATACTTAGGAAGCAGCTTTACTTTATGTTATTAGAGGATTTAAAATGCATTGTAAAATCCTGAGAATGATATTTGTCTTTCAGTAATGCAAATGTGAATTTATAGAGTCTGTTCCTTTTTCAGAAAGCTATATAATTTTACTATTTACCTTGTTTTATATTTCCTGGATTCTTGTTAAATAGGAAAATATTTAAATCTTTAATTGAAAAGAAAATATGTCATGAAATATATCTTACACTATTCTTGGCTATTTCAGCAGTAGGTAAAAATTGAATGTTTCCTATGTACCTAATAATGCAATTTATATACACATGTATATATGCATCAAGGCATATATTCTTGCAAAAAATGTTAGGCTGATATTTCTATCTTGTTACTGAATGTCATATTTCAATAGTAGTCATGAAGCTGTAAATGTCATTGTGAATAGTGTTTCACCTCATTCTAGCCTTAGAAATAAAACTCAGATGTAAGTTCCTACTCTGGTTCATATTTTCTCAAGTAACGAGAGTATCATGATGCTTTCTGGCTGCAGGAGAGTCTACAGCTTCATGATGTATCATGTTATCTTGGTTGTGATGAACTCGTGCCATTATTTCTCAAGGACACTCCAAATGCATTTCTACAATTGCAACTTTCACAGGCTTTAAGGGAGACAAAGATTTCTCAAGTTCTAATTAAATAATGGCCCTACAGTGGCCCTTCAAAAACATCTCAAGCAAAGATTTACACATATTTTTCAAAAGCAATAAGTATGATAAGTTTTGAAAGATTGTCATTATTTTAAACTATGATAACTTTGGTAATTTCTTATATATATCTTTTCCTTTTGAGACACTGTTTCTTTTTGCAGTAAATTATGTGTTATGCAATAAATTATGACATTGAACTTTTGATCCAAGGCCCAAATGGAATGCTAGGAGTACATGCATACATTCTTCACCCTGATATATACAGGGGTGGAGCTCAAGCCCAGGATCTCCTGTGTACTAGGCAAGGATTCTACCAACTAAGTTACATGCCAGGTCTGGAAATCTAAAGATTTATTATGCTAAATTTGAAATTTAGTCAATAAATTTCAGTTAGATTTTGGGAAATTCCCTAAAATCGATTTTCTATAAAAAATATCAATCAGCAAAAATTTCACCATAGACTAGAAGGAAGAATGTACATTAATATCTATATTCTATTTGGTGTCTCTTTCCAACTATATGTCATGATATCTTTCAAGCAGTAAAATACATGGAAAATATCTTTAAGCACACACAGTGATAAGTGCATAAATCAAACTATAAATGTTACAATAATATGAAATTTTAATCCTTTTACCCAGCAATGCAATCACCTTGAATTTCTTAAATTCACCATTTCCCATACCTGATGGACAATTTTCCAGCACAACCAAGTATGTCATCAGGTTTATTCATTAGGCTAGAACTTGTTCAGTACAAGAACTGAGTTCAAATGTTATAGCAAAAAGACCTCTGAATATGGACTGCTTAAACATGAAATATCTTTGAATATTACAATCTTGCAGTATCCTCAGTATTACATTAATAGCTTAGACATTGGGTAGATATTTACTAATTTGTGAGGAAATTAATAATTTCACTAAAACTTTGACTACAACCTCCATTTCACTTAAAGACCAAACAAACCTCATAAACATGTGGAATACTGCAAATACTCAGTACAGAGCCTGAAACTTGCACAAAAGAGATTTTCTATTCTAAGTTTTAAGCAGAGATTTTTAACATTTCCAGAAGTTACTCAAACCTCTTAGGTATCAATTATTCTACTAAGCCATTTATGAGTTTATCTCCAAAACAATATGTTATTATCTGTATAGAGTAAAATTGTATCAGTAAGAAATATCTACTTTTGAAATTCCAAAATTCTATAATTTTGAAAGATAATCATGTGACAAATGTGTTCTCTAGTATATGATTTTAAGAACGATATCCCTATAGTTCCATATAATCAGTGCTATTGTACATTCCTGGTTTGTATGGGGAGAGAAACCCACTATAACTAAGTTATCATTCTAGAAAACTAGTAAACTTCCATGCCAATGCCTGAAATCTTCCATGGAAATAATCTCTAAATATCAAGTTTTTCTTTAAAATGTAATCAAGGAGTTTCTCTTTTACTCTCATTTCCAAACTGTAATGAATCTTTTATTATCTTTCGTTTAATTCCATGGAGGTTTATTCTTGCTGATATCATGATCTATTGTTCTCTGAGCCATGGTGAGATTGCCATTTCTTAAACCGAGAGCACTTATTGGAAATTAAACTTCTACTAATGTATTATAATTATTACTTGAGGGTAATTTGCCGTTCCAGCAGGGAGCCACAGCCAACACGATAGGAATGGTCCTTCCAGGGAACTGTTAATATTTCTTCTACACTGAAATCCCACATAATGGATCTTGCCTAAGGCTGATTAATGATTTCAGAGCTGGAACTGTGATTTGTAGCTAAATCAGTCCTCACTGGAGGAGATTCAGGGTTATTTTAGTCAATACTCTTAAATAAGTGTAAACAGTAACTTCAGTTAACACACATGTAATCTAGTAGGTATGAAGGAGCAGCAATAAAGAGAAGTAAATAACAGTAATCCTCCTTTCCTTGCATTTCATTTGCACTTGTAACGATACCGGGAAGAAACACACTGCAGTGTCATCAAACCTGCAGAATCTCACTTCACCATGACACATTTTCCTGCATTGAAAAAGCAATTTCCCAAACAAGTAAAAGCAAATGGGGATAAGTACTGAAAATAAATCACCATTTTCCTGCCCTTCTTTGCTTTATATCACCTTCCTCGCTCATGAATAACTAGAAATCCAGCTTGTATAAGTCATATTTCAAAAGAGAAAAAAAAAGTCTCATTTAAGGTAATGCCATGAAAGCACAGACACACTAGTTTTGAGCATGGTATCTAAGCCCTGAGAATTCTGTCTTCGCCCAAATGGACATGAAGCATGTATATCTCAGGAAGTAACCTTGAGCCTACTTAAGGCTGTAACCTCCAGTGACTTAACTAAATTCTTTGTTACTATGAAGTCAGTATCAATAAAAAGGCAAGATCGTAAAAGCAGTTAAGGATGCTATGGAGCTTAATGTGCATCCCCCAGCCCAGAATCACTAATGGTCAGGCCTCCCCCTGTTCCAGTGATGTCAGAACACTCTGAGGTGTATTGTCTGCATGAAATTTCCGGCTTATGATTAGGGAAGTTAAATAAAGATTAGTGTCTCAATCCTACTGGGTACATTGAGGTAAAATCAGAGGGGCAAATCATACACAATGAGCACAGCAATTAGAATACTAGCTGAAGCAGCAATAAGAGCTGCAGATACCTTTTCTACCTTACAACATAATTGTAGCAAAAAATGAAAGGACTGTGACATTTTCCTAGGGTTTCAAAGGCTTAACAGCATCTGAATGATAAAGGCACCTAAATAACCTCAGTACATTTTGGTATATCCAAAAAAGCTAGATTAATTACAATGAGGATCCTACACACTACATACAGGTTTACTTTTTATTTGCAAATACTTTATGCTCCACAGAGCTTTCTTCTTTGTATACATATAAGCCTGACGGTAACAACTTTTATTCCTCAATTAGAATCTGAATAAAAGGAAAACTTAACCTTCAATTGAATCGATAAACACAAGGTTTTGAAATGACAACATGTGAGCTTTCCTCTATTAGATTTGAAAAAGCATGTGTAAGAAGATAATGCCCTCAACAGGCTTTATTGGGGTTACATGGGGCCAGATTTCTTGGATTCCTGGACCATTACTTTTCAGTAACTTTTTGAAAGTGTATTTCACATAATGAATACTGAGTATCATGAATAGTTATTGTTTTTAACATATCAGCACCTATAAATCTACTACCTCAATCTAGTTTTAGAATGTGTCATGCTCTTCAAATCATGTCAAGATCCCCTTTATTGATATCCAAAACTGTAAATCTACTTTTTGTTCATACAGATTTACCTGCTGTTGACATTTCATATACATTGAATCACATGACTAGTGCTCTTTGTGACCAGTTTCTTAAGTTTGTGCTATTTTAAGGGGTATTGCTTTCCATATATATATCATACGTCCATCCATTTATTGGCAAATACTGACTCAAATGTATGGAAAAAAAACATGCCATGTTAATCATTCCTCAGTTGGAAGATATTTGAGACTTTTCTATCATTTTACTATACTGGACCACTACAATTATTCTCTATTTTTTTGTGTATGTGAATGAACTCTTTTCATCTTTCACAGGAGTAGAATTGCAACGTCATATTATAATTAATATTTAACATTTTGAAGAATAATCAAGCTGCTTTTCAAAGGACCAGTGTTATTTTTCATTCCCTCCAGGTACAATGTCTGCATTCTCCCCCCATACTTTCTGACACTTTCTATGACATTTCTGATAATGGAAATCCCGTTGAATGTGATGTTTTCTTACATAGTGGATTGGTTTGCATTTACTTAATTTACCTCACCATTTTTAGTTATCTTTTATCTTCGTGTTGTTTAGTTATAAAAAGTCTTTAGCATAACCTATGCATAGCTTGCTCACTATATATCTGATTTGGAAATGTTTTCTGTATCATTATGCTTTTGTTTGATTTCTATACTGAAGCTCTCCTATCACGAACAAACACTTTTTGTTTTCATAAAATTTTCTTTTCACATTTCTTACTTGGTTTGAAAAATATCTTTTCCTAACAGAAAATCATCAAGATTTACTATCTTATCTTGTTCTGAGAATGTTGAAGCTATAGATCTTAAATTTTGATCTGCAATTTGTTTTTTGATATTTTCTTTTTAATAAAAGGGAAAGAGTCCAACTTCATTTCTTAGTTGTAGATATTCTATATTTAGAATACTGTATGTTGAAGAGTATATGCAGTTTTTAATAGTGAACTGATGTCATTACTTTCCTGAGCCCTCTTGTCATCAATATATGGAAACAGTGGATACAGTCTCCACCCTGATTTGTTCAAAGCACGAGTCAATAGTCTATATAGAGTCTTTAATATCAAAAGAAACATATGCGATTCACATTTTAGCTTCTAACTGATCTCTGTTATCTAAAACTTTTACTGACCTAGGAATTGTCTTTAGCCTTCATCATTTATTTCCTCAGAAAAGATTAAACTGTTTAAAATATACATTGTCTTTCTTCCCATATAAATCCAAATATTGTCTACATGTGACCATGCTATTCAATGGCAACTTAAATAATTAAGGAAGCCTTTAGATCTTAAAATAGACTATGGTAATACATTTAATGAAGTTAATCTAGCAGCTTAGCAACCCTCTTCTATTTTATAAAGTTGCACAATTTACTAATATTTATTCATTTTTGTATTCCTGACCTCCGAGTGTCATGTATCTTTTATTAATATTAAGAAAATCCCCTAGGTGGTAAGACTGTAAGAGCACAAGGATGGGGAGGAGTAATGATATGCAAGATACTCCACACAAGTTAGGTCCGAAGTAATCATAATAGGACTTTGCATGACCTGCACAATGACCAACACATTATTGACACCTCCAAGTCTAGCATGGACTAAAGGCACTAGGATCCTTAGAAACTAGGGATTAACAGCCACAATAGTGTTCCTATACTTATGGGGAGCACAAGAAAGAGTTCTAGGAAATTCCACTGAGTCCTTACACCTCATCAGCGAGGAGGACCCAGAGGAAAGTTTGATATACACATTAAAGGATGCTCCAGGAATGGGGAGGGAGGAGGCACTGGGAGATAGGGGAGGAAGTTTGTATAAACAGAAATAAATAAATAAATAATTTAAAAAAAAAGAAAATTCCCTAAAGGAATGAAAATGTTGATCTATTACCAAATATAAGTAGGAAAAAGTAGGAAACAGGCAATACTAAAGTAAGAGCAAGAACAACTCAGAAAACCTGTTTCTGATTCACAATCTTGAGAAGTTTCACACCTCTTGTAGAATATTGCACATTCTTAAATGTAAACTTGAAATTTCAGTTTTCCAAACCTGTGGACATTCCCAACAACAAAAAGTATAGGGAACTTCAGTTACAGGACCTTTGTGCCTGTGCAAGTTACCAGCTGCATGACCTTGAGCAGATCATTCTCTCCAGAAGTTTTTCACTTTTTATGGTATGAGAGTAACAAAGAACACTTGGGTGTCTTTAGAATTATCTAAGATTCCTTAAATGGAGAGGAGTCCTGAGACAAAGCACTATGTGAAAATGTTGACTAGCTATAAATTAATAGCAAGTCTAATTTGGAGGCTGTGTGTATGGGGGAGGCAAATGTGCATGCTCCTTTGTTAATGTGCATGTGGAGGCCAAAGACTGTCATTCCTTAGGTACTTTGTGGCACATTTGCTTGGTTGTTTATTTGCTTGTTTTTGAGAGAGGGTTTCTCATGGTCTCAAACTTCCTGTCTAGTCAGAGACCACGGGATCCATCTGTCTCTCACTTCTCAACATTGAGTGCAAGCCAGTGCATGAAATATCATTTTTACTTAGGTATTAAGGATCAACTCAGGGTCTCATGCTTATAAGGCAGTTTAACACTGAACTATCTCTCCATATGCGCACACACACTCACATCATACCACATGCACACACAGAGAGACACACACACAGATAAACAACAAAACACATATGGACACAAACATAATTTGGAAGTCTTTTTTCAAAAAAGATCATTTTGAATGTTCAAAATAGCCTAATATTGTTCGGGAGAGAGTTCAGCAGATATGGTTCCTGCCTGTATAATCAGAGACCTGAGTTTGATCCCCAGAAGCCCAAGTGGTGCATGCATGCATATCTCTCTCTCTCACACACACACACACACGAAAGTAAATGAATTAAATATTAAGTGAAATAATATATCATACAGGTAGCAGTTATAGAAAAGAATAGCAATCAGAATTATATGCATATTAATAATTTCTTAGCCCTTTCCAAAAAAAAAAAAACTTGTGAATTATTTGGACTCCAAAACCTTCTCCACAATATTGAGTCCATGTACTGTAAAATTTTAGATCTACTGATCAACTTTTCGTGGCTCTACAGTGATAGAATATTTATATCATGCGCCAATGATCTCAGTAACCAGTAACACCATCTGCCAACCTGAGAGTGTTTTTTTCATCATTGCAAGTCAGAGAAGTGTTAATTGTCTCACTGTCCCGAGCTTCTTAAGAACAGCAAATGAAAGAAACATTGTCTTATTGCATCATATGATTAAAAATGAAGGTGATAAATGATGGGCTGTCATCAAAATTTATGCAATCGCAATGGCAACAGACACAGAGAACTCCACCTTGCTCATGAAATCACATAGTTTAAATCTCTCTGCACTGGAATTAGAATTGGAGGATCACTGAGAATTCCACCCTTGAATTAATTAAGAAGAAGGTGTTTAGAATGATAATAAAACTGCCAATTAATGTTTATTTACTTTTGAACAGGTGTTAAATGATTGATTTCAAAGTGCAAAAATATAGGCCGCTTTGCAAGTAGAACTGTGACAAATTATTCACAGCCTAAACTAAAAAGGGAAGTGTTATGAGAAGGAGGGGGCAGACTGGATATGAGTTTTTAAAAAAATCCTGACTATGTTAACACCATAGACATATTATAGCAGTCTATTCTGTATCAATGATATGTATCTTCTGTCTAGAATATTTCCCATTTGTTAAGAAAACTTGCAAAAAGCATAGATTCTGACTTTATTAATGATGGGAATTCTCATGCATGCCAAAAGATTGCAAAAAGAACAATTGGATGCAGAAGTCATGCGATTGGATGTGCTGGATTCAAGTTGCCTCTATGTTGTCATGAAGCTTGAATTCTCAGTTAAGAGCAGAGATGTATATGCTACATCATAATTGAAGTACTAACTAAACCATTGTTCTTATAACTTATACAAAGATAACATACTCTAGATATGTAATTTTTAGATTATGTCTATAAGGCCTTTGTCAAATGGAATCATTTCCAACATGAATGAAATATTACAACTGGAAAATATTTGCATACGCATTTTGTAAATATGGAAGAAAGCATTTATGTATAGCCAAGGATTGCTTCATAGCTTCAAATGTTTTATGTCTATAAATTACAATAACTTGATAATAAAAAATGAATGAGGCAATTGGGATAATGGAGAAGCAAGCAATGTTCACCTCAAAGGGGATAGGAGATTATTCTGGAGCTCAACATGTGTGACCATGATCTGGGAACATATATTCAAGTTGCTTTAACGTCCATGGTTTCTACTTTGATAAAACTTCCTTAAGGGTTTATAGTTGCAGATCAAAAAATCCATAAGGCAAGGCACTTTTTAAACATGTTGGTTGGAAAAATCACAAGGCAGGTTGCAGAAATCTGGGAAAATAAGACCCATCTCTCAGATTATACTTGATGGCATTCTTAGCCTTTAACGTGATAGAAGCCTGGGATCTGTCATACATTCCTAAGATTGCATACTTTGTGGCACAAAGATGTTAGGTCAATCCAATGCAGTAACAAATACTATTAATTAGGTTAAAGATAGCTCAAAATAATTTGCACCATTCCGTCCTGTATCACTGAGATTTTAGTCAGTGAACCTTGTGGTCCAGATGTTTTCCAGGAACTTCTGTTCATGTATAGGCAGAGAAATTGAATGTGAGAAATAAGTTTGAGGTTTTACATTAAATTTGAAGTAAAACATAGTATTAATGCTTCAAAAACAGGCAAATGTTCCAAGTCATGAGGAAATTATTACTGCAGATATATTTTTAAACAATTTTATTACTTTACTGTAAGCATACCTGAGACAGAAAACCTGAAACAGTTTATTGATTTAGAGTTACTTTCCTTTCCTTAGATATAGTCTGAAAGCTATAGCCTGGAATTGCCTCAAATTTACAATAATCCTCTTGCCTCAGCTTCCTCAATGTTGATGTTATGATTTTGAGCTCCCACATCAAGTTTAGAATTCAATTCTTCATTCCTAATGATGGCTCAGGCCAACAGAGGAGCTGACATTGTTGAGGTTGTTAAGTGAACATTAGATTTGGACAGCTGT
Source organism: Typhlomys cinereus (assembly GCA_023101885.1). Lineage (NCBI taxonomy): Eukaryota > Metazoa > Chordata > Mammalia > Rodentia > Platacanthomyidae > Typhlomys > Typhlomys cinereus. Next base: position 11,986,689 of record JALPQD010000007.1, on the reverse strand, counting down.
GTGAAAGCAGGTAGCTCCTTAAAACACTGACAGGAATGAAGGTGAACATAATTATAATGGAATTTCCCATCTCTTTAAGGCAGGGGCGTCTCTAAAGAAGACTTGAAGTAGCATTCTTCATAGCACAAAGACACAGTAGCTTACTGTCAAATATATTTTTGTTTCCTATTTCCTTTATCTATAGTAAATCTAATAATTTACCCTGAAGATGACTCAGCTATGAATTAGAATCCAGATTCCCGTGACATTTAACAGTATCCTTTCAAAATATTCAGTAGAAGAATTTTCTGTGGCCATCCAGGATTTATTAATCTACACTTCAAGCAGGAAGGCAATCATTATCATTTGAAGAAGTGAAACACACAGTTGAAACACTAATTACTATAAGGCTTGCATTGAATTCACTATTTTTCTAAATCTCTCATTCAGTCTAGATCATCCTTTTGGAAATGTTGAGGTGCTTTTTAAATTTTCATGCATCAGGTGATAGTCCATCAAAAATAAACAGAAATACATTAAGATTTGTTAACATGGGAAACACAATTCTCACGTCAAACAAAATCAAAAAGAAAATATGGCCCAGGAATATGTATTCAGCTCATCCCAAATTCTATGTGTTACACTGTGAAGATGGTTTCTAGAGATTTCTCATCGCAGAACAAAGGAAAATCATAGATTGAGATGCTTTTCAAATGCATTGGTGGAGACATTAAATACTTAGGCTACAGAAAAGTGGGGAGATTGCTGCAGAAGTCTTGGTTACTAATGATATTCTTAGCCTTCTGGTTGGCAGAAAGCAGGGGTTCTATTTGTCCATTCCAAAGAATTCACCTATGGGTCACCAAGATAATAGGTCACATAGAAAATCAGGTAATAAATGACTGTGAGTGGAACTAAAGATGGTCCAAGATAATCTGGCTCTAGACTGCATCATACCAATCTGCCCACATCATAAGGCTCTGTCAATCAAGCAGGCAGGTGCCCCACCTCCAGGAACTTATAGGCACATATTCTAGAGATATGCAACCAAAAATCCAGCAAGTAAGCAGCAATATCTTTTGTGCTTCTTGGGCAAATTACATAAATCTTCTGAGCCTGGTTTTCTCTCTAAAAATGGCATCATAAAATCCTAATTTTGTGTGTATGTGTGGATGCATGTGTGTGCGCAAACATGTAATTCAAAGACCATCTTCATCCTTGCTTTTCAACTTTCATGACTACGTCTCTTGATCTCTTCTGGGTTAGCAAGCCAGCCGCCTGAAGATTCTCAGGTGTTCTTTGTCTCCTGTTTCCCTGGAAGTCTACGTGTTTTCTCCATGAGTTGGGCTTTCACATGTGATCTGGAAATCCAAAGCTAGGAATTCTTGCTAGTGTTCTTATTCATTTCAACTTGTTTAAACATCCTAGGGAGTGATCAGTGATACCTGGAAGCCCAGTGTACCCCATCCCTCAAAGAAAATGCACTAGGATGTCTCCTCTTAGGAACAATAACTGGAAGCCTAGTGTACCACATTCCTCAAAGAAGATGCACTAGAATGACACCTTTTAGGAACAATACCTGCAAACCCAATTCACCACATCCCTCAAAGAAGATGCACTAGATGTCTCTTCTTAGTGACAATAGCTGCAGAGCTCTTCACAGCTGTGCTTTGTTCATATACAGGACTCATGATTACCTGCTTCAGAGATTGAAACACATTTCAAACTTCTCTAATACTTTGCTTTACAGATGATACCATTGAATCTCACAAACCCTATTTCAGAGATGTCATCTCCACAGGCCTTCAAGCTCCTGTAAACACCTACTGGTTTTAGGCTGCCCTGGCATAAGTCACCTGCAATCTTCTGTGAAATACTATTTTCTTCAAGGCAGCTTGTCTGTAGGACTTGCCTGCCCCAAGCACTGACTGTCACCTTCTCTCTAAACTAGTCAGGTTCTCAGCTCATTATAAATTTTAATAAAACATTAAGAGAAACCACAACTGGGAGGCTGGTAGGAGGGCACAGGAAGGGATAACGTTGGAAGGTCTTTTTTGCTTGTATCACTTCCTTTCACACAGGAACACAGCATTCCTTTAATGGCCTGTCTGCTAATTAATTCTACAGAGTCCTCACTCTTTAGATGCTGAGGCCAGTATTCTTTTTAAGTCTTTTTAATTCAAAGTGATCACCCCAAGGCTTGCCAGGGTCAATCGTGAAGAGAAATGACTTTGGGAACAAAAGTATCAATCAAAAAAGAAGAAAAGGAAAGAAAGAAAGAAGTTAGAGGGAAGGAAGGAGGGAAAGAAGGAAGGAAGGGAAGAAAGAAAGGAGGGAAAGAAAGAAGGAATAAAGAAGGTAAGAGGGAGGGAATGAGAGAGAGCGGGAAGGAGGTAGAGAGGGAGGGAGGGAGGAAGACGAAGGTATAATGAATGTTTAGATGCTCTTTGATTTCTTACCTGAGGCCACAAGTGAGCTCCTCACAGCCTTTCCCTGAGCACAAACTGTCAGACGAGGCCACAGGACACTAGGAAATTGCTTTGACATAGATTCTTAACCACTTCATGCAAAATACAATGGATTTATTTGAAACACAATCCTTAGGCTATTCCAGCATTTGCTTATTGTCTTTTTGCCAGTGGTATTTATACCTTCTTGATCTTCAAGTTTGATAAGTGATATTCAAGTGTTCAAAGAGACATGCTCAAGGTTTGTATCGATATGCAATATTAAATATTTTTCATGTGTTTGGACTTAATTCCATGATGTAATTTCCTTAAACATGTACTGTAATTTATTGCTGAAGATCATCAAACTTCAGAAAGCATTCCACTTCCGCACCTGCTTCCCTGGTAACACTAGAATGCAATCTAAGTTCTCAGGCACACTTCTCATAGGCTCCTTCCTTAAATTAATTTGTCTGGATCTGTCAATTACCTGGCCAAGAAGGAGTATGACCCTCTTTTCCCACCAGTCAGGAAATTTGATACCTTGGAAGCAAGTTCCTAAGGTAAGAGGAATAAGAACATCCTAAATGAGATGATATACAGACCCCAAAGCATTCCTTCAGACTCTTGGTCAGCAATGGCAGACAGAAGGAGGTGCCACCAAGCTTCTACTACACAGGCGGTAGGGTACAATCTCCTTTTCTTTTTTTTTTAATACCCCTTTCCTATGCTTTCTATTTCCAAAGTATAAGTTTACTCTTTCTACTCCCCATCCTCTGAGAAGGTGCTGAATTCCCAGTTTATATCCTGAGATTTTTCTCTTGGTTCTGTGGCTTTTGTTTTAAAGGAAAAGTTGGGTTTATACATCCTCCATTCTTTCCCGCCCCCAAATTCTTTACCTCTTTGCAAATATGGACCCATACCCCTAGATGACATCTTTGTGACGATTATTATTAAGTAGTGGAGAGAAAGTCACTTTGTGTGTTTATTCCTCCGCCTATCACATTCTTACATCCCACTTATTGACAACTGGAGCTAGAAAATGATGAGGCGCTTTCAGTGGTGGTATCTAAAAGAAATAGTCCCACCCTTGGCCAAAAGCTTATTGTCTTTTTGCCAGTGGCAGACAAGCTGCCATTTATTTTTCCTAGAGGCTTCAGTTCCTGTAGTGGTTTCTTAATAGACTTTCATTTTACATGACCCAGATAGGCAACACTTGCCAGAAGTAATAAGTGAGAATGTGAGAAAAACTGAGAGGTGTTTTCATACTTCATGGATGGACCACCTAGAATGACTGCCGAACTCCTCCAGCTTCGGCCGTAAGTCCTCTGAGAAGCCTCCAGATAACAGTTTGAAAGCACACATCTCTGTAGTCCCACTTGCTACAGAAGCATTTCCACCTTCTCATTCTTCAGTTCCTACCCATGAAAACATAACAAAGCTCTTTCCTAGAATTCACCCTTCTCTGGGCTATGAATTTCACTTATGGCATCCACAAGTCAAGAACCTGTAGTCACTCACTCTATGAATGCCACCTCGCTCTAGGAAGAACCTTTTCACTCTTGATTTCCTCTTTCTTCTTGGGAGCTATGTATGATGCTAAGTAAGGGGTAGACAGCACTGGGCAGAACAGATGAACCACTGCCCTGTCGCTCAGAGTGAGGGGGTCGTGTGCTAATGGCACTGGTCATGAAACTAGATTGAAAGGAAATAGAAATTTTACAGTGCACTTCCTCTTTGAAGAATGGAAAACACTAACTCATTTTTTATTTTATTTTCTCCCGCATTTTATTTTCCTATCATACAAGCTCAGTAGGTACCCCTGTACTCTTCCTCCTTTCTCCTCTTTCCAGTTGTTCCCCTTGCACTCTTCCCCTTCCCCCATTTATTTCACCCACTACTTCCCTCCACCTTTCCCAGTACCTCCCCCTTTTTCCCTCCCTTCCTCAGGAGCATCTTTTTGTGTAAATGTTAAACTTCTGAGTCTTCCACACTAGTGAGGATTCAGGACTCATTGGCATAGCCCAGAGCCTTCTTGGGCTCCCCATTAGTATGGGAACTCTATTATTACTGTTTAATTCCTTGCCTCTATGGATCCTACTGCCTGGGGCTTTCTCCCCTATAATTCATGCTAGACTTTGGGGGAGGTCAATAACATCTCAGCCATTGTGCAGGTCAGGCAAAGTCAAATTCTAGCTGCTGCAGCCCTAACATGTATGAAGTATTTTGCATATCATTGATCCTCCTCATATTTAGACTCTTACAATCTTGCCGCCCCCTCTTCTTCAAGGTTCCCTGAGCTTTAGGATGGGGAGAGATTTGGCTGGTCTTGTTCCAGTTGATTAATGTAGGGTGTTTTGTGTTTTGAATTATGGTTTTCTGTTGTTTTCAGTTTTGCTTTTCCCATACCACCCTTGGTTTTATCCTGATTGTTATCGAAATTCACCTCATAACCAAAGATTAAAGTCTGGTTAAATGGCAATCGATATAAGAGGAGACTCAAATATAGATGGAAGAATAGGAGTAGGACACAGCAGTGTGTGGAAGGGTCAGTGTCCCATTTTTTTCACATGGTTACTGTGTATCTCCTAGTCCCCATATTCTCCCTCATTGGTGAGATAAACCTGTTCAGTCACAAGTGACCAGGAAGGGAAGTGAGAGTGAGCTTCACCAGTTGACTTGCTACTTCCATACAATAACGTGACTGTGGCCTATTTTGTCTACTGAAGCTTGTTTCCCTATCTCCTTTATATTTTTTGAGGCCCTTCTTCCCCTTCCCTCCTATTTATAATCCCTTGTGATTATAGTAGGTATTACAGAAATTTACTTTTAAGTATGCCATTAAGTGGATTTGGAATCAGGATCCACTTATTAGGGGGTACATTTGGTGTCTAACTTTCTGTGTCTGGGATACTTCCCTCAATATATTTGTTTTCTAATTCCATCCATTTCCCAGCAAATTTCATTAATTCATCGTTTTGATGGCTGAGTAATATTCCATTGAATAAATTACCACATTTTCATTATCCTTTAATCAACTGTTGGGCATTTCAGTTTATTCCATGACTCTGCTATTGTAAATAGTGCTGCAAGAAACATGGTATGCTCATGTCACTGTAGTGAATTTCTGCATCATGGAGGATTATTCCCAGTAGTGGTATAGCAGGATCATATGGCATTTCAATCTTCAACTTTTTAAGAATAGTCAGATGGCTGTCCAGAGTGGTTGTATAAGCCTGTGTTCCTACCAGCAATATATGAGAGTTCCCTTCCCTTCACATCCTCTCCAGTATTTGATGTTGCTTGTACTGTGGATTTTTGCCAATGTGACTAGGGTGAGATGATATCTCAGGGAAATTTTGATTTCCATTTCCCTAATGGCTAGAGATTTGGAGTACTTTTTTTAAAAAAAAAATTTTATGTATTCAATTGTACATGTGTGTATGTATGTGTGTGTGTAGAACCACAGGCGAATTTGGGAACCACCATGGACTGCCTCCACTTCCTCCTTGTTTACTCTGCCCCCGAATTCACAGGCTCCGCCCTACAAGGGCCAGAAACGCAGGCCGCCCCCGCTTCCTGCCCGGCGTCTATACTTTGGGTCTAGGATCTGAACTCAGGACCTTCTGCCTGCAAGGCAGAGGCTTAACCCCTGAGATTTGAAGCACTTTTGAAGATATTTGCTAGATATTTCAATTTCTTCCCTGGAAAAGTTCCTCTTGATTTTTTTTTTTATTTATTCAATTGTGGGTGTGTGCATGTGTGCACGTGCGTGCATGTATGTGTGTGTGTGTGTGTGTGTGTATGTGTAGAACCACGGGCAAATTCGGGAACCACCATGGACCGCCTCCACCTCCTCCTTGTTTACTCTGCCCCGGGATTCACAGGCTCTGCCCTACCAGGACCAGAAAGGCAGGCTGCTCCAGCTTCTGCCAGGAGTCTTTTTTTTTTTTTAATACATTTTTTATTATTATTTCAGCTCATACAAACTTAATAGGTATACCAGTTCCCTCCCTCCCTCCTCCTCCCCCCGAACCCCCTGCTCCCCCTCCCCTCACCTCTCCCCCAGTGCCTTCCCCACCAATTCCCAGAGAGTCCTTTCTGCCAGGAGTCTTAAGTGGGGTCTAAGGATCCTAACTCAGGACCTTCTGCCTGCAAGTCAGAGGCTTAACCCCTGAGCCACCTCTCCAGCCCCTCTTGATTTTTTTAATTGGGCCATTTATCTCCTTGGTATTTAGTTTTCTAAGTTATATGTGCACTCTGAATAATAGAGCTCTATCAGATATGTGGTTAGTGAAGATTTTCTCCCATTCTGTGGGTTGCCTTTTTTCTGTTTCCAATCTCTTTATCTAAACAGAGGCTCTTTGATTTCATAAGATCCCATTTGTTGAGTGTTGGTTCTAGTGTCTATACTATTGAATTTCTGTTTTCCTATTGATCCTCTTTTCTGTGCTATCCCACAATGTTACAGATGTGCAGGGAGGCCATGCAAAGCTCTTTGGTATGGGTACTGTGGCTTTGACCACAAGTCCTCAAACGTATTCAACAAGTAATCTTACCCAATGAATCTAATGACTTTAATTGAACTTGAAATCATTTGCATTATATAGAATCAACAGGAACTTACTGAACACATGGAAAGTACTTACCAATCACATCTAAAATCTCAGGATCCATATGTTGCAGATCTATTTATGTGCTGATGTTCAAAAAAAGTTTTAACTCCATTGTCTTATGTTCCCTTTTTCTTGCTGTTTTTCCTATTTTCAAGTGTATCATTGTGAATTTATTGTGCATTCATTATCCCAGAGAAACAACAGGATTAGCTGTTAGAGGCTTAAGTGCTGGTCTCTCTTACCTGTTCTCAAGAGCCCCCGTGTCTTCTGTGTAGCCACTTCCCACCTTTAGTGCTTAACACGGTACTTTTCTGGGACACTAATCTCAACATAAAAGCTACTACTTTTCTCTTCCTGTCCTCCGTCTAGCTTTATTTCACTGATCTATGCCAAATCTTTCCTGTTGACTCAATCTGAAATAAAACACGTCAAACTTTTTCTTTCTAAGTTATATGTGCACTCTGAATAATAGAGCTCTATCAGATATGTGGTTAGTAAAGATTTTCTAGTCTGTTTCTAAATTCTTTTCTTAAAGCTTATTATTGTAGTTACTATACATAATTGTAGATAAAATCACCAGCAAATGGTTAAACAAGGGGTTTAATTTTCTTATTTCTCCTTAAAGTTGTTTGTCCAGGTTGGCAGGAGAGCTCATACCAAGGGCAGATGAAAGTGTCCACACCATATCCACATAACAGTTGAGAGAGGGGTAATCCTTACTTGCTGGGCCAAAAATACAAAGGATGACAACTTTCCCAATCAGCTCTCTGTATTTTATTCATCTCTCTAAGGACTATTCTCTTCTACCATGTGCTGATCTTTCCCCATCAAATAGATGATCTCCTTCAGGTTTGCTCTGGGCTTAACTCAAATACTAATTCTCCATAAATAATCCCAGCACTTGACCCCTTAACCATCAAGTATCAGATTGGTACACCTATTGAAGACACAAAAGGGAGTCCTGGTTTCCTCAGTAACATATGTTGTCCACAATTTTATGGATACCGATACCATTCAAAAATTTAAGTTGACACTAGTTCTGTTAATTGAATTTTTAAAAAAAATTTTATTATTATTTATTCAATTGTGTGTGTGTGTGTGTGTGTGTGTGTGTGTGTGTGTGTGTGTAGAACCACGGACGAATTAGGGAACCACCATGGACGGCCTCCACCTTCTCCTTGTGTACTCTGCCCAGGAATTCACAGGCTCTGCCATCCCAGAACCAGAAATGCAGGCCACCCCCACTTCAGCCCGGCTTCTATACATGGGGTCTAGGATCAGAACTCAGAACCTTTTACCTGCAAGGCAGAGGCTTAACCCCTGAGCCACCTCTCCAGCCCCCTGTTAATTGAATTTTAAATTATATAAATTCATCCTCAAGGATCTCACACAATCACAGAACTGATGAAGGCCTCTTTCATTTCATTTTACCCTCTTGCTGAAAAGTAAATTAGCATGGTGAGTTTAATGAGAAAATAGGAATGTTCTCTTACTGCAATAAATATACATTAAAATGTTCTAATTCATTTTATTTTTAAGGCTCTGACTCTTAATACTTTGAGCTTTAGGGTCACAGTATATAGATTTAATAGTCACACTATAGACCGTAAGGGTGTTTTGCCACTTGAGAACTACTATTTAAGAATGGGTTGCTCAATAGATGAATTTTTTCTCTGAAATATTAGCATATTTCATTATAAACAAAACAGAATCTTGTTCTGAAATAACCTGCAACATCTCATCATTGTGCAAATGATGTTCTAATGACATGAGTATAGCACTGATCACATAGGTTTGGTGTTTGATAGAAAGGGACATTAAAGATACCATTCTCCAATGTCCCTATGAGGGCATGTGAGGATACAAGAAGAAGGTAACTGTAACATGTCAGAAATCAAGGCTAAATCTTGGCCCTCCAGCACCTGGGACTGGAAACATAAATTTATTTCACAAAAGTGAATCTGTTCTTCAGTTGGGTTTGATAGCCTGCACAAATTAATATGTTGGATAAATTAGAGACTATCACATAGTCATCCTCTGGGTGTTAACATTAATTCAGGCATTTTATTCATTTACTTGAAAACAGATTTGTTGATATATTAAATATCAGATATAGTCATGGAAATTCATCAAAGCAGGAAAATACTTTAAGAAATTTATATGGAAGATTATTGCATGCCTTTTTCATGAATGGATGGCAAGAAAGATTCTTCTACACATGTCAATCAAAGCAAATTTAAGGGATGTGATTTGTCACAAAGTACAATATTAAAAGACACAAGAGTTACCTGCAGATTCCTAGGAGTTTGTGTATATGTGTCAGTCTGTGTGTGTGTTCATGTAAGTGTGTATATAGAAAGATCTACATATGTGTATGCATGCATGTATATGTGCATTTGCATGTATGCATACACATTAATATGTGTGTGCATGTGTATATGTTTATACATGCATATATTTTGTATATATGTGTGTTCATGTGCAATCACATATACGGAAAGAGAAGATTGGAGTGGTAAAGGGAAGAAAAAGAGGAGGAAAGAATAGAAATAAGAATTTATAAGGAAATGAAAGGAGTGGGAGAAATGTCTTGTGGATTAAGGTTTTTTGCCTTCCAAACCAAAGGACCAGATTTCAGAACCCAGATCCCTCTTAAAAATGCTGGTAGAAATGATTGTGGTCTTCATTTCATACCTTAGAAGTAGGAGACAGGGAAAAACTAGAGTAAAGCAATAAGGAGGTAGAAAAAGCCACTATGATTCCAGAAGTCATCCTTGGTCTTCAAAGGCACACACATTTAAGTACCTGATTCTATACATACCCCCGCATTTCTACACACTCACACTTGCACTGACACATGCAAAAAATAAAGGAAATTAAAGCAGGGGAAGAGAACAAAGTTTTGGACAATCACAATTATTAGAAATCTGTCAGCATGAGCCTATAATTCACACACATGGTTTATGTTGAGAAAAATAAGTGACTTTTACCTATTTACAATTAAATATTGTGTCTCCATTTTGTACAAATAAAAGGTACACATATGCAAATATTAGAATATTGACTGATACTTCTCAGATTGCTCCACCCAGGAAACCTGCACTTCTTCGTGGTAGATGTGCAGTTTATGTCAAGATAGAAGATACAGAAGCATAAGCTACGTACTCTGTGAACAGAATGCGCGAGTGTACTGATCTGGAAAATAATTTTGTTGAATTGCCTCTAAAGCAGTGATGCAAAGAAGAAAGAAATAAAATGCTATGAGCACTTATACATTCCTTCTTGTGTGCATAAAAATCTAAAAGAGCAACAAAAGCAGACGATCCCAGCTTACCCATCTGGCATGCATTCCTTCTTGCTCAGAAAAGATGTGCATACTATAATTTATTTCCTAGACCTTGTCACACTTTAGTTGCTTAATAGCTGAATATGTTTCTTTAAAGTTGTAGTTGAACTTAAAATAAAAGGTCATTTAAGATAAAGCATATAGCTGTTACTCAGGATTGATAAGAGCAGATGCATTGGTATAAAAGCATTCCTGCAGATACTATATAAGATTTACTTACTTAGAGAACTCTTTAAGAAGGTTCGGCCACAATAAATCTCTATATTATGTGATTTTTGGAATTTAAGCAATGATGGAAAGGAGATGATAATCAGAGATTATCTCTCCTGTACGGGTGATGTATGCTACCTGGAAGGTACCTCCCGCTGAGGTTAGAAATTCTGACTGGACTTTCTAGTCCGGTCATGGAATGAATGGTCCATATATTTGAAAAGTTGTACAACTACAGTTAGTTAAATGAGTGTCAATGAGTTCAGCCAATTCATACGTATGAATGTAAACATTAAAGCTGAACTCAGCATAAGACATCTACAAACCTTTTTCACAGAAGGTTCACTTCCAAATGAAATAGCGGAATTCAGTATGAATACTTTTAAATGAGCTTAAAACCAATTCAGTATAGGAGACTCATGGGATTCACATTAATGTATGGATCATATTAATGTATACTATGTTAATCTATGCATTCATGAAAAAAAGGAATATTCCTGAGCAATGCTACTGATAGGGTGACTAATTAAAAGTTTTCAAGGGATATATTCTAGATGCTTCTTCTAATGCAATGGTTATATTTCTATTCCACATCAAATCCTATGGAAAAACAATTTATGTTGAATATTGCAGATCACTCACCAAACAAGTTTCCACAGATTTTTTTCCTGATAGAACTTTGATAGCTCAGAATCTTCCATCATATATGAGAAGGAACTCATTTTGGTGTGATTATATGAACTCTTAGCTTAACCAAAGTCTGTATTGCTACTTCAGACCAATCCTCTGGGAACAAGTAAATATGATTATAATTTTGATCTTTGTTTCTGACATTTTATAAACATTTTTTATTATTATTTCCGCTCATACAAGCTTAGTAGGTACACGGGTTCCCTCCCTCCCGCCTCCACCCCCCACCCCCTTGCTTCCCCTCCCCTCACTCCTCCCTGTCCATCCCCCAGTGCCTCACCCCCCAATCCCTGGAGAATCCTTTAATGAGCATGCCAGTCTTGGGCCTTCTCTCCGATGACATACAAGGACCCAGTGGCATTTCCCTGAATCCTTTCCCGTGTCCCCCTTAAGCATAAGAACACTACTGTGACTATCAATTCCTTGCCTCCAAGGATCTTGGTGCCTTTAGCAAATGCTAGACTTTGTGGGGTCAATAGTGTGTTGGACATTACGCAGGGCATGCAAAGTCCAATTATGATTGCTTCGGCCCTAACTTGTGTGGAGTATCTTGCATATCGTTGTTCCTCCTATCCTTGTGCTCTTACAATCTTACCGCCCGCCCCCTCTTCCGCAAATTTCCCTGAACTTCAGGATGGGGAGAGATTAGGCTGGCCTAGTTCTAGGTGGTTGATATAGAGTCTCTGAAGTTTGGGATTATGATTTGTTGATTTTCTTTTGCAGTTTTGCTGCTCCTGCAATGCTCTTCACTCCATCCTGATGGGCATTGTATGTCACCCCCTGGCCAGAGACAAAAAGCTGTTAAACTAGTACCAAACCTACCCAGCCCACCTAGAGACACTCAAAGATAAATCTCTATAATACAGTAATTGCAAGGAGTATGAACAGGAGGGATGGGGTAGGAGGGCCACACCAGAAACAAGGAGAGAGGGGACCATGTTACAGCAGAGAAAATAGGCCTCCATCAAGGACTGCAAGTAAGTAATGAGACATCTGGTTAAGTTCACAGACTTTCGTTCCTGATCATTTAAAAACTGAGGGGGTATGATCTCACCAGAAGGGGAGGGCATATAGTCTGGCAGATAAAAAGCAACCATTTTGCAAAAGGGTGATTGGCCCCTCCCTCACTGTGGTTTGAATGGGCTCTTATAATAAGACTCTTTGTTTCTGACTGATAAGTGCATGTCATATGTTCTGAAGGTCTAATAAAAAAGTTTATTATTTCTGAAGAAAAGTGTTTTCTTTATGAATATTTTGGAAATAGGATATAGTAGAACTGTAGCAGTTATTGTCTTAATTGTTAAGCTGCTACTTACAGAGGTATTGAACACATATTGATGTTACAAACAAAGAGGAAAATACACAAGATTAATCATGGCAGTATTGAAATCATCCACTACAGAGTCTCCTTAGAAGACACAGATGGAATAGATACCCCAAGCACATAGCTATAAATTAAAGTACCATTTAATTTAGATTTTTATCAAACAGCTTAATACATTCAATGACTTCTCATTTGCTTAAAAATAAAAGTGAACTACCCATATAGTGGAGAAGGTCTGAAAATCAGATTTTGTTCATCTCTCTAAGGACTAACATGATGCTCAACTTCTCTACAAAGCCCTAATGCCTGGAGGTTTCCTAGGATGTATCACTTGCTAACATTAATTTCCATCCTCTTGCATGAGATGATATGAAAAGAAGTGCAGACACCATGTCTTAGACTAGCAGACATCACGCTTTCTATTTTCAGTTTAAACACTGTCTGCTGATGTTTCCCTTTAATCTTAGGATTTTTCACTTCCCAATACAGAAAAAATCTAAGTACACTAATCATGGTCCATAGAACTTTGTTAAATGTTTCATGTGCTACAGATTGATGGCAATTGGTAAAATTTTATGAGCATGTTGACGGGCTGTGTTGTGTAAAATATCAGTCCAGGTGCCCACATGCATCCTAAGGTACCAAGAGGCTCCAGGGTGCAGGGACTCTCCTCCTGCTAAGTCCCTGCACAATCATAGCTATGTACCATAGAGTTCAAGGCTTAGGAACACCCTCATACAATGGAGGACCCCAAGATTCACAGCAGTCACCACAAGGCAGCTTTATCATCCAACCACAAGTAACCAATTTCATTTTCCATTTACTGTCATGAGACTGTGACTCCTGCTTAACACTTACATACATCATACCATGGCCACAGAAAGGCACCCCTGTTGTCTATTAGTCATTCACACTCGCATACCAAAAATTAATCCTAAAAGTTCTCATTCTACTCTAAATTCTAATGCTACATGACTAGCTTTTATCCCTTTTATTTTTAAAGGTGTTTTGATACTTCAGCCAATAACTATCCCCACCACAAATCTAACTCCCAGTCATCAACTTCTTAACTAAAAGTAGACCCCCCAAAAACAAACCCCTATCACTTCCAACGCCAGATTTAGGCTTATACACAACAAATGCACTGAAGCAACCACACCCACAAAACACCATCAAAAAACATTAGATTATGTCTTAAACAATATCCATTCCATCCAAAACCAGGGAAATAGTTTCAACAATTGTCAAAATTGGGCATCCCCATTTAACTCAGTAGAGCCAGAGAAACACATCAAAGAAAGCAAACAAAGACCTAATACAAAATGCCCAAGTTGTTTCATAAAACCACAAAATGCATCAAAACATGTTTCATCATAAAATACAAAACCCTCAATGTTAGATTCTAACCAGAACTACTTCTTGGATACTAAGATACTTCCATATATGAAAATAGCATTCAAGATAATGTATTTCAAGGGTATATTATTATCTGAACAGAAGCTCTTTAATTTCACAAGATTCCCAACTGTTGAGAGTTGGTAGCAGTGACTGTGCCATTAGATGTCTGTTGAGGAACTGTTGGCCTAGACCAATCAGCTCGAGGGAATTCCCTACCTTTTCAACTATGGTTTTTATAGTCTCTGGCCTTAACACAAGCTCAAAGGTAACACACAGAATGGGAGAAAATCTTCACTAACCACATATCTGATAGAGCTCTATTATCCAGAGTGCACAAAGAACTTAGAAAACTAAACACCAAGGAAACTAATGGCCCAATTAAAAGATGAGCCCTGGAACTTACAAGAAAATTTACCAGAGATGAAATTAAAATGTCTAACAAATATGTTAAAAAATTCTCCACTTCCTTAGCCACCAGGGAAATGCAAATCAAAACTTCCCTGAGATATCATCTCACCCGGTCAGGATGGCAAAAATCCACAATATGAACAACATCAAATGCTGGAGAGGATGTGGAGAGAAGGGAACTCTCCTACATTGCTGGTGGGCAGGCTCATACAGCCACTCTGGCGAGCCGTCTGGAGATTCTTAAAGAAATTAAAGATTGAAATGCCATATGACCCTGCAATCCCACTTTTGGGAATAACCCCCCATGCATCAGAGGTTCACCTCAATAGCACAAGCATGACCATGTTCATAGCAGCACTGTTTACAATAGCAAAGTCATTTAGGACTCAACCTAAATGTCCAACAATTGACGAGTGGATAAGGAAAATGTGGTATATCTATATAGTGGAGTACTACTCAGCCATCAAAAATGATGAATTACTGGAATTTGCCGGGAAATGGATGTCATTAGAAACAATTATATTGAGTGAAGTATCCAAGACTCAGAAAATGAAGTGCCGTATGTACTCCTTAATAGGTGGCTCCTAGTACCAAACCCACCCAGCCCACCTAGAGACACTCAAAGATAAATCTATTTAATACAGTAATTGCAAGGAGTATGAAAAGGAGGGATGAGGTAGGAAGGTCACACCAGAAACAAGGAGAGAGGGGACCATGTTACAGCAGAGAAAATAGGCCTCCATCAAGGACTGCAAGTAAGCAATGAGACATCTGGTTAAGTTCACAGACTTTTTGTTCCTGATCATTTACAACTGAGGGGGTGTGATCTCACCAGAAGGGGAGGGCATATAGTCTGGCAGATAATAAGTAACCATTTTGCAAATGGGTGATTAACCCCTCCCTCACTGTGGTTTCCTAATTTTATTACATCTACCTTTGAATATACTCTTATAACAAGACTCTAGTTTAACAGCTTTTTATCTCTGGCCAGGGGGTGACATCCACTACCCATCAGGATGGAGTGAAGGGCATTGCAGGATCAGCAAAACCGCAAAAGAAAATCAACAAATCATAATCTAGAACTTCAGAGACTCTATATCAACCACCTAGAACTAAGCCAGCCTAATCTCTCCCCATCCCGAAGCTCAGGGAAATTTGCAGAAGAGGGGGCAGTAAGAGTGTAAGAGCACAAGGATGGGAGGAGCAATGATATGCAAGATTCTCCCTCCACACAAGTTAGGGCTGAAGCAATCATAATTGGACTTTACATGCCCTGTGCAATGTCCAACACACTATTGACCCCACAGAGTCTAGCATTTGCTAAAAGCACCAAGATCCTTGGAGGCAAGGGATTGACAGCCAAAATAGTGTTCCTATGTTGAAGTGGTACAAAGGAAAGGGTTCAGGGAAATGCCGCTGGGTCCTTGTACGTTATCGGAGACGAGGACCCAGAGGAGAGTTTGGCATGCACATTAAAGGATTCTCTGGGAATTGGGGGGGAAGGCACTGGGGGGTGGGGAGGGAAGGGTGAGGGGAGGGTGAGCAGAGGGGTCGGGGGGAGGAGGACGGAGGGAGGGAACCGGTGTACCTATTACGTTTGTATGAGCTGAGATAATAAAAAATGTTAAAAAAAATAAATAATCAAAGGAAAAAAAAAACAAAGGTATATTATTAATAGGATCAAGCAAATGTGAGAGGAAATCCAAAAAGAAGAAGAAAAACTTCAAGAGCAGAGGAATAAACTCATGAACATATACAAGCAGAAAAATAATAGTTGAATAAGATGTAAAAGACAATTGAGGAAACAAAAATAAGCACAGAATAGCTGAAAAATTCCCAAGCAGATATTAAACTTGAAATAAAAGCCAGTTAGCTGAAATAAAAATTCACCAGAAAATTTCACCCGAGAAATGATCAAGCAGAAAATATAATGTCAAATATGGATGACAAATTGGCAGAACATGATCATTCAATTTAAGAAGGAACAAGTATTAAAAAATACATGAAAGCAATTTTCAAGGACTATAGGAAACCACAAAAAATGATACACTGTTCATTCATGGTATTTGATAACAAGAAAATATCCCAAAACATATTTTCTTATCTAAGATGAAAATTTCTCTATTCAAGGAAAGATATCCCCATCTAAATACAAAGTAAACACCCCCCATGCCAATCAGATATAAACAAAATAGAAATACCCTGTGGGTACTAATAGTCAAAACACTGCAGATACATGATAAAGAAAAAAGTTTTGAGAGTTTCAAGAGAGAAAAATCAAGTTACATTTGAAGTCAAACCTATCAGAATAGCAGTTGAATTTACAACATAAAATAGAAAGGGCAGAAAAGTTTGAAAATGCATACTTCAATTCATGAATAATCACAAATGCAAACCTAGTCTACTCTAACCAGTAAAACTATTGCTCATGATTGAAAAATCATCCATAACAAAAATTAGCTGAAAGTCAGTTCTGCAGAAGATACTAGAAAAAATATTCAAGGAAAAGATAAACACACTCAAGAAGATGGGAGGTAAAAAAAATAATGCTGCCATAGTATTAAGTAAAAACCACAAAAATAAAAACCATGAAATTCAGAAAATGATAGGAATCAACAAACATTCTTATGTATACCCATAAATATCTATGGACTCCGTTTCCCGATCGATCAAGAAACAGGCTAACATCGAGGCAACACCAGAATGCTCAACCTTAATGAGGCCATCAAAACTTTTCCGTACATTAAGGCTAAGGGAACCATGCAGAAGAGCTGATGGCTACACTGTAAGTTCCTAAAGGTGGATGGTTTAGTTCTGGCCAAGACACTATTAGTCGCAACAGGGTTGATTCATCCAGGAGTTAGTTCACTGCATTGAGATTTACACAATGGCTGACATGTCAACATTCTCCCAAAGACCAGCAAGGATCTCAGGAGAAACAATTACACTCATAAATCATGCCTGGGCCAGATGCTTTACCAAAGAAGGGGAACATGCTGACTTGTAAGTTAGACCACTGAAGGGTCACATACACTACCGCAGACTCTAAATGCTTTCTAACGCAAGTACCCGAAAGGGAACCCAGTGATCCACACAGCCAAAGGGACAGGAGGGTTGGAGGAAATATGGTTGGATTTTGAAAGGGAAGGGAGGTTGAAAGAGAAGGGTGGTAGGAGGGGAGGGCTTGAGACATAGGCAAAAACTCATTTTGTTGTATATTCAAAATTCTCAGAAATTATAATATAAAATAAAATATCTGACCAGCATGGTCATGCAACTTTAATGAAATATCCTCTCTGCTTTTCTTTAATTTATTGGCATCTTTTTCACAGACATTTAGTGCTCACTCCCTCCAGTGTGTGTGTCTGTGTGTGTGTGTGTGTGTGTGTGTGTGTGTGTGTGCGCGCGCGCGCGCACGTGCATGCGTGGACATAACATGGAAGTCAGCTCTTGATTTCTAGTGTCTTTCTGACTTCCTGAATCATTTCTCACTTTAGTTTTTGAGACAGATTTTCTCACAAGGCCTGGTCATCACAATATCCTTGATAGCAAGTCCCAGGCATCCTCATATTTCTCCTTTCTTAGTCTTCCTGGTACATGATGCCACAACTAGCTTTGTTATGTGAGTTTTTGTGGGCTCGAATAGAGGTCCTTATGCTTGCACAGTAAGAACTTGAGTAATAGCCATTTCTCTAGCCTCTGTTTCCACTTTTTCAATGTCGAAGTTAAAAAAATGAGATGTCAACAGAGTACTGTAGTGTATATAATCATCTCCTTCACTGTTATCTGAGCAAACTGTCTACAGCAATGATTAGTGATTAGAGAAAATCTATCACAATGATGATAGATTTACTGAATGAGTTAAATTTACTCCAGTTGATCCAGGTCCACTATGTAGATAATGCTACACAATAGTTATTGTATGTATAATGACTCTCAGATATGTTTCTCATTTGAGAAAAGAGTGAGAATCACTAGCAAAGACAAGAAAGGCTTTCAGTAAGTCATACCTCTTCTGCTTTCTTGCATTCCTTCATTGTTCTTCATACAAGGTATGAGTCCCAGATTGTGCATGTGAGAATGCTCAAGCCCTTTAAAAAACATTATAGCTAAACTGCACACATTTTCCAATATGCTTTCAATGATCTCTAAATAATTGATAATACTTGCTGGATCCATAAGTCTACCTATGTTTACAGGATCAGTGATGCAAAGCAAATTACAATTACAGCTTCCTTTTTCTCTCTCTCTCTCTTATATATATTTGTGTATGCTCAGTGTAAACATTTTTACACACAGAAGCATATTATTCCTTTGTACAGGGTCTGTCATCAAATCGGAATGTAGGTTGGCAGACAGTATGACACAGAGATCCTCTTGTCTCTAAGTCCACACCAAAATCTCCTGGGTTACATACATGTATAAATGGCAATCATGATTGGCTTTTTACATGAGTTCTAAGGATTTCAACTCAGTTTTTCATGTTTTTGCAACAAACTCTTTTAGCGTTAGAGACTTCTCTTGGGATCTTTCTTTTCTTTAAATACATTAAAGCTACACATTAATGAGAAGTATGACAACATAAAGAATTCTCTCTTTCTCCCTCCATCTCTCTCCCTCCCTCTCTCCTCTCTCTCTCTCTCTCTCACACACACACACACACACACACACACACACACACACACACTCACACCCTTCGACAATCTCTTTTGTCGATTCCTGTAGATGACTGAACATGACAGAAAAAATGACTTTCCCCATAAGCAGTCACATCCTCAAAAGCAGCTGTCACACGTCTTTTAATGTAAATAATCAAATGCACACTTCAGCCATCTTTGCTTGATTTTTCCCCCTTTACAATAAGTATCCTTCAGCAAAACACCTTACAGCACATTGACTCATTGACTATCATATTGCTAGGTAGAGACCAGGCTGTATATAGTGTTGGCCACACCTTTCTGTCCTTCCTTAAAGCCTCGTCTTCTGCTTGAAGCAGCAATTCTGCTTGCTAAATGAATAAGATTTTGTCTACAATGAGCAAAATTGGTTCTCTTTTTTCTTTTTATTCAACTAAACAAAATTTTTCTATATACCCAGATAAATTTCATGATGTCTTCTTGGCCCTATCTATTCCCTTACTTACAAATGCTCAGTCACCTGCTCTTCCTACTGTCTGATCTCCAACAGCTCCATGTCACTGAAATTGAAAACCAGATTTTTTAAAATTTATTTATTTTTCTGCTCATACAAACGTAATAGGTACCCCCGTCCCCTCCCTCCCTCCACTCCTCCCTGGACCTCCCTGATTACTCCCCCCTTTTCCACTTCCTTTCCCCCCTCACTCCCTTTCTCCCAATGTCCCCTCCCCCCATTTCTGAAGCATCCTTTAATGTGTATATCAAACTTTCCTCTGGGTTCTCCTCTCTGATGAGGTGTAAGGACTTAGTGGCATTTCCTAAAACTCTTTCTTGTGTTCCCCTTAAGTATAGGAACACTGTTGTGACTGTTAATCCCTTGCTTCTAAGGATCCTAGTGCCTTTAGTCCATGCTAGACTTTGAGGGGTCAATGATAAGTTGGTCATTGCACAGATCATGCGGAGTCCTATTATAATTGCTTTGGCCCTAACTTGTGTGGAGTATCTTGCATATCATGACTCCTCCTATCCTTGTGCTCTTACAATCTTACCGCCCCCTCTTCCGCAAATTTCCCTGAGCTTCAGGATGGAGAGAGATTAGGCAGGCCTGATTCCAGGTGGTTGATATAGAGTCTCTGATGTTCTGAATTATTGAAAATCAGATTTTTGGCAAATTCACCGGTTAATTATTTTGTATTCAGGTTATGGAGAATAGCCTCTATCTAAGTTGAAAGGACATTTTTACTCCAACCCAACAAATTCTTGCTATTTTTTCATTTC
This sequence comes from Typhlomys cinereus, assembly GCA_023101885.1. NCBI lineage: Eukaryota > Metazoa > Chordata > Mammalia > Rodentia > Platacanthomyidae > Typhlomys > Typhlomys cinereus. Next base: position 11,966,356 of record JALPQD010000007.1, on the reverse strand, counting down.
GCACACACACACACACACACACACACACACACACAAACACACATAGACACATACACATACACACGCACACACACACAGACCACTGCATGATCTTTATTTATCTAAAGTCCCAGCTGAAATGTCATCTCTCTGCTGCTAGAGACTGACTCCTTTATCTTCTCTCTGTATATGTTTTGTACTAATAGTCTGTACCCTCTGTATGATATTTCATCTGAACCATGGCTTATCTGAGTTTGTTTCCTTGACTCCTGGTGAGAAGAAACTACTTAAACATAATATTTTACAGAACAGAGCACCTTTCACACCTTAAGAACAGGCACTAAAAATTAATAATTAATGGAATCTTAAAATGAAAGCTTTAATCATACCCCAGAAATAGGGAAATAACATGCCAAAGAAGTATAACTCAGGAAAAAAATGCAGCAGTAATTTCAAATAACCTTTGCCATATATTAGATTAATATTTTCATAATGTACCAATGATTCAAAATGAAAGAGAAATAATAGAATCAGGGTAAGAAAAGACACAGTGAACCTTAAAACACAATTTTATAGACAATTTGAAGCTTCTTTTTTAATCTCTGTTATAGGCTATATTTCTTATGGTTTACGATGATGAAAGTAACATGATATTTCTATTATGAATATATGATAGCATAATTCAAAACTATAAAAATAGTTAAGTCTGGTATAACAGATATAGTTTCGATAACCTGTTCATCATATAACAACTCTTTCTTTGATTTTCTTTCTACACAGAGGAAGATTCTGGTTGACCTCCAACATTTTTTTAAATTTGTGATACTGTCTACACACTCAGAATTTGGACTTTAGTTAAGATATTTAGACTTCCTGATTTGAAAAGTACTTTTTATTACTTTTGAGGAAATAGATATAAAATCACATGCATATATCACTTTAACCTCAATAGTTAAGCAAGAAAAAACTAAAATAAATGCAATTAATTATTGGTATGTATCTCAGATTATGAAATATCTATTGGAATATGTTATGGCTAGACCGGGTGTCAACTTGAAGTGGCAGGCTGTTTGGGGCACAGCTGTGTAGAATCAGTGGTTGGAGCCTGGTCCCTGAACAATCTGCAGGTGCTTATGTAATTGATGTGCAAGACCCAGCCCATAGTGGGTGGTGCTTTCCAGTGCTGGACCAGATAATAGGAAATGAAGGAGAAGGGAGTTGCTTTTTGCTTATTCTGTGTTGACTTGCTGTTCAGTCTATTCCTCGATCATCTTTGCCTTCTTTGAACTTCTTTGTGGCTGCTGCTATTATTGCCTCCATCCTTGGCTGACTCAGAGCTTGGCCCTTGCCACCTTGCCAGTGTTACTGCTGCCTTTGCCTTATCTGCTCGGCCTTGGACTGTTTGGAATTCCTTGCTGATGTTGGAGGCCAGCATCTTCAACCCTCCAGCAAGAGAGAGGCTTGAGACCTTCTCAGGATTTTTTGGCTTTGTGAAGCATTCAGGTCAAGAACAATGTAACTATGGACAACTTCTCTGAAGGATACTATGCTTACTGTGAGTTTGTTTAATAAAGATCTATCTCTCTCTATCTATCTATCTATCTATCTAACTATCTATCTATCTATCAACCATCTATTTATCTATATCTATTTATCTATCTATCTATATATATATATATATACATTTTATATATTCTGCTATTCCAGAGTATCCTGATTCATACAGAGTATTTTTTAAATTAATATTCTTGGAGAATGTTGCAATGCATAGGACAGTGATTATATTTGTTATTATGGAAAAGTAATTCTGAAAATTGAAAGGAATGACTATGACTATTCATGTTGTTAATATTTTTAGACTAATATGAACTCTAATACTTGAGGTGTGTGTGTGTGTATGTATGATTGTGTATATATTTGTGTATTTGTGTATTATTTCAATTTTTCATAGTTTTATAAGACACACAAAGATGGAAGACTTTTAAAGTAAAAAGTTTAAATATGCTTGCCCAAAGTTAAAAAGTTAATGGTGGGAAAGCAGCCAAGAATATTAACAAGGTCAGTAATGTAGACTCACAATTCTCCATTGAAAATACAAAACCATGTAACTTAGACATAAGCACTACATTCTTTGGGAAAATGCTAGCAAAATAATCTGTCTCTTTCATCTTATAACAAACAGTATGTGAAGAAAAAAATAAAAGCATGCACAAGAGAAGCATGCCACACACACACACAAATGCATAAACATACACAGAAACATAAGCACTCATAAGCACACCCACATATGCAGAGACAAAGAAACATACACACATATACACATCTTCATACACCCCTAAAACATTCCCATGCACATGCTTTCGCAAGTAATTCAGTTTGCTTGCAATTGTTATTATCAAAATAAGTTCAATATTATAATATTTGTGGGAGAAATAATAGAAACTATTCCTCAAATTTAATAAATGCCTCAGCTTAAAAGAACTAATGCTATATAAGCCACCAAGGGAGAAAGTAATTACATTTTTGCTTTTTAATGTCACACAGAGAGATAATGATATGTTATAAAACAAATGACATATATTACCACATTGTTTGGCATTTAATCATTACTTTTATGTTTGTTAATAAGACTAAAACGATGACAACTTCTTCAGGATTTCTTCCTTATAGTGATTATATAGTTAATCAAAGGGCTTAAATGAGATAAACATAAATTATATACAATTAAATTAAGTTTATGTACATTTTTCTTTAAATAATTGTTATAAAATATCAGATGGCACATGTTATTTATGCTATTTAATATGGGGGACCATTTCAGAAACTGGCCAATATACTTTATAAAATGTGTATTTCAAAGCATTCAATGATAATTAGGTATAGGAAGAAATTTCCAGAAACATTGAATTTGGACAAACAAATTCAGTCTGAAATCATTGACAGACAATAATTTCCACTGACAGACACAATATCCACTCAAAATATATAGATACATTTGATATAAATTCTATCTTTATTCTTTTATACATAATTTGACATATTATTAATAAGTCAAGAGTTATTTCCTTGACTACTTTTAATGAAAAGAAATATTTTATATTTGATATATCAAGTATCCATATATGTAAATATATATGCATAATATGTATATATGCATAATATACACATGTACACTTGTATATATACATGTGTATATATAATGATTTTGTATTTGACATTTTATAATATGTATTTTATACTATGAAACTAACAGAGTCATTATTAAACAAATATACAAATGAAAGTGTTAAGGAAAATAAATCACATGTGAGAATCCTTCCCTAAAAAATCCATATAAAAGTTTTATATTTCAATCATGCTTGTTGATTTGATTTACTTGACTCATTATTCCAAATTTCACTTAAACACTTTAACTTCTAATTTTTATCTGATTTAACAAAATAGCATTTCATCTCAAAGTCAGTGCATATAATTAACTATTTTATTGTAACATAATTAGCTTTTCTCCCTAAACCATACATTTGAATTTCAAATGTATGATTTTGGGGGGTAACTGGAGGAATAAAAGACATAGAAGGAGATACAGAAAGGACATAGATCATAGAACAAGTTTTAGAAATTATTTCTTTCTTTCCATACTGTAGGCTGAAAGAGATGGAATTCATGTCACCAAATTTGTGAGCAGATGTCTAAATGTTGCAATGTCTCACAAGCACTTTATCAGTATTTTTACCACATAAAATTTAATATTGAATTGTTGATCCAAAAATTGTGGCATTTTAAGTGTTGTTCATGGGAGTGAAACTACAAAGTACCAGACTGGTTTATGGTATGAGGTCATATGAGCTCTTTTAGTTGTTTACCACTCTTCTGAAAAACGAAGAAAATTCTGTACCAATTTCACACTGTCCTCTGCCTGGGAAAGGAAGTAGAAGCCAAGAGAAGATAGGCTAATGTCATGATTACTCTCAGACCAAGTGTCTAAGTGGGGATTTCCTGTGGTTCTAGCACTGCTCTTCTTCGGGTCCCATTCCTACTTACAGTGCATCTGTGCTCTCATTTTGGATGTGCCACTGAGAATTGGCCTTATTTCTACCGAATCACCCTTCGCCCACATTGCACAGCAGAGTGGTTCAAGAAGACACAACATTAAGCTTCCTAAATATGCATTAATCCCTTCAATTAAAACTCTGCAGGATTGTTTTTCATGTTGAACATGTTATCTAATTGTTAATGTCCCTTAACTGTGCTAATGTGATTATTTGTGCATATGAAATTCTTCTGTGTAAATTTTTTTCCTTGAAATTTTGCTATGCAAGAAGGAACAATAAAGAAAACTATTTGTTTTAATTATGATTTCCTTTTTATTCCAACACTCATCATGATCAGTTTAATCATTGTTCTAAAATCTACACTGCATGGATTTCTGGAAAATCCTCAAGAAGTAAAGAAGAGCTTAAAGTTGTGATGCCAGCTGCCTGTTCATTCATCTGTATTTATATCTCTTTAGCCAAAAGGGAAAGATGGACTCATCTTTAGAATACATTAGCTGAAGCTTTTTCAATGTATGATCCCAAAGCAGGATATTGAAATTGGACAGCCTGGAACAGGAAATTTTCTTGCAAATAAAGAAATTAACACAGTTGCTCTGACTGCCCTCTACAGTGATGAGAAGAGTGAATAGATACAAGCTGAAAGAACCTAAAAACAATACATCTAGGACACAAAAACTATAATGAAACAGATAACATACTGAATAAAAATACAAAATAATTAAAATTGAAAGCTATCTTGTAATAAGTTATTAGGAAAAATGAGAAGAAATATAAAGAAATTTAAGGGCTTGTGCATATAATTTAGTGTTACCAAATGTAGTGTAAATAGATTCAAGTTTCAACTTGAAAATTGAAGTTTGAGTCTTTCAGAATAAGTGTGAAAAACTTAGTAGTTAAAGCAAGCTAAGAGCAATTTTACATGATACTGTCTAATTGATAAGGCAATACCCAGCCCACATCAATGAGTTGGACAATTTCAATTGTTTAGTATACTTTGAGATACAGTGGCACATAGGCCTTCTGGGAAGTGAGAAAATGTGCATCTTACTCATCTATTCCTATGGATATAGTGTGGCCAGTTTCCTGGAATCCTGAAGCTGCTAGGCATCTTTTGCCATGCTGATGAAGCATAAAAAAGAATTGTTAGCAAGAATAATCCCTCTGTCATAGTTGGGCACAGGTGTCAACTTGAAAGTTGAAGGTTTGAGCTCCAGGCACATTTGTGGAGAATTAGTAGTTGAGTTGAGCCTAGAGCGAATGTGAAGGGAATTGTCTAGCTAATGGGGAAGGCCCAGCCTATGCTTGATAGGATTAGACTTTGGAGTAAATCACGGAGAGCTGGTTGAAAGAGTTGGCATCCTTCTGTACACTTGGCCAGTCATGCTGGTCTGACAAGTAGGGATCATCCTTCTATCAGCCATTACTTAGAGATGGTGTGGCCAATTCCCTCAGCGCTGGTGTTGGTGCATGCTCTCCATCAAACTGGACTGAAAACTATAACCAGATAATCATAAGAGAATAAACCCCTTGCTCTCTTAACTTGTTTGATGGTCATTTATCAGCAAGCATGCAGGCAAACTACAACACCCTCCTTCATCTAAGTTGTTTGATAATGTATTTGTTCAGCAAAAAGAAGATGAAACTAACACATGCAGTACAAAACATATAACAACTAAAACAGAAATTAATCTATCCATATTCTTAAAAGAATATTTAATAAATCATATCTCAGAATGTGAAAAAACCCCACTTTAAATTTGTGCTAGTTAAATTGTACAATCAACCTATTTGGTTTAATAGTCCTTTCTGTACCCATATTTTAAGGGATGTGTATCTTTGTGAACATGGACTAAGGTAACAAAAGTCACACAATGAGAAATAAAACCTATCAAGCATTCTCATAGTAGAGTCTATTATCACTGCATATAACAGCTTAAATAGATTTTAAGTTAAAAATGGTCAAGCTATCAAAGGATGGAATCCTATGTCATGTAGATAGATGACTGGTGTAGTATTTCTAAAGTGTAAAATACAATTTCTCTGTACAAAGTTGAGTGTTTGCATCATTGAGCCCATGTCAGAGACTGAGAAAGCAGCTTCAGTAGTCATCAGAGCTTCTCCATTTGTCCACATTGATCTGTTCCTTTTGCTTAGTAGGTTGTCACACAGAGCACAGGCTCTGATGTTCAGCTACTTTGTAATTTAGCACGATTACAGGAATGTTTGATTAGCAGCACTACACAGGCTAATTCCATTGGACATGGACCCACAGAAAGATAATACATTAAAACCTAAGGAGTCCAGATTCTGATCATTTTGCAACAAATATTATACTACTTGGATTGCCTCAAGCTAGATTGGTAGAAGGAGCAATAGCAAGTTTCCATGATTTTATTTTTTTGTTCTCTATGCCATAGTAAAATTTATTTTACAATATGTACAGATCTCAAATTGATTTTACAAATGCAAAAGAGACCAAATGATTTTTCTTGATCCTATTGAATGCTGAGGATTTGATCTTGGCTACACTTTGCATTTAGATTTTAATATAACCTGAATTAACATAAAATAAAATAAATAAAAAATATTTAGGTGAATAGAGGATAAGGATTTTGCAATCTTACCACCCCCTCTTCCGCAAATTTCCCTGAGCTTCAGGATGGGGAGAGATTAGGCTGGCCTAGTTCTAGGTGGTTGATATAGAGTCTCTGAAGTTCTGGATTATGGATTATGTAAGAGCACAAGGATGGGAGGAGCAATGATATGCAAGATACTCCACACAAGTTAGGGCCGAAGCAATCATAATTGGACTTTGCATGCCCTGCACAATGTCCAACACACTATTGACCCCACAAAGTCTAGCATTTGCTAAAGGCACCAAGATCCTTGGAGGCAAGAGATTGACAGCCACAGTAGTGTTCCTATGCTTAAGGGGAGCACAGGAAAGGGTTCAGGGAAATGCCACTGGGTCCTTGTACATCATCGGAGAGACGAGCCCAGAGGAGAGTCTGGCATGCACATTAAAGGATTCTCTGGGAATTGGGGGAGGGGCACTGGGAGATGGGGAAAGAGGGGTGAGGGAGGGAGAGCAGGGGGATCGGGGGGGGGGGGGAGGAGAAGGGACGGAGGGAACCGGTGTACCTATTAAGTTTGTATGAGCGGAAATAATAATAAAAAATGTTAAAAAAAAAAAGAAGGTAAGATTTTTGGTAAGAATAAATTTTTGTATGGAGAAATTTTGAGCTGCTTTTGCAGTTGCTAAGAAAGTAATAAGTATTGACAGTTTAGTTTTATATTAACTTTTTGGAAAACTTTGAATTAATTATTTTGGGGAACTGCTTCATTATCCAATTTTTGTCATCTCTTCAGGTTAAAGAATTTGTTTGATCTACTTGATATAGGAATGGAATTTGGTAGTTTCTAATTAAGTAGAATTTTAGGAACTTTGAACAAGAAAATCCAACCTAAATGAATCAAGAAACATTGTATCCTATATTAAGAGTACAGAGAATTTAAAAAGTATACTTCTAAATGTTTGTATATATTTTTTCCTTGACAGTTTACTGCATGAAGACATTGGGCCTATGTCAGTTTCATCTACAGTAGCCTATCATATTCCTTCACCTTATGTCATTGAAAACTTTCTTCTCAATCACTCTTCCATTTAAAAATTAATAATTCTACTTATTCCTCAAAAACTTGAGATACATAAACAACCAATGTTGATTGACCATGCTTTCTCTAATCAAGGTTTTATAATGCCAGGTTCTTCTGTAGCTATGATTTTGGCGGTAAAGAGGTGTGTCCATCATCCTGAGCAACTATCAAGCACTATTAAGAACTAAAAGAGTTCAGTTTTTCATTGTTTATTTGTCCCAGTATGGGTTTGCATTATGTATAAAAATGTCCCTAAAACATTTAACACTTTCTTAAGATTGTACCTTGAAGGCTGCTAGAAAATATCTAGAAAATCTAGGTTTATAATGAAATATATGTAGTCAATATGCATTTACAGAATTTGTTAACAGGATGAAGCCTTTGTATTTTACATAAAGACTTATGTTATGCAAATTAAATAACACATTCAGTTAATAATGAATAATTATTTGAATTTTGACTAAGGGTGTATAGTATGAAAAATTTTAAGCTAGGGACAGCAACAGGTTTGTCAGTCATGATGTGTATCTTTTTTCTGTTTAAAGACACTTGAAAAAAGGTTGATGACTTTATATCATACCCTAGTGACTAACAATATGATCTAAAATGGAAAGATATGTAATTTTCATGTGCATGTGTGTGCTCATGCATACGTTACCATTTTTTAAGTACTCACAAAAGCAAAAGACTTAACTATGACTTTCATGCTTAGTAGAATGAATAATGTTCACTTTCATGCTTAGTAGAAGAATAATGCTCCTTTCAAGGACAGCTATATCTTAAACCTTAATATCTGTGATGCTTTTTTAAATGACAAAGGGGATTGTGTTTACTTAAGTATGCTGAGAAGACCCTACTTTAATGGAAAGAAGGAAGAAGAGGATCAGAATCAGAGAAGGCATACTACAAAGCTAGTCAAAAACAGATCTTTAAAAAAAGTCTAAAAAAAAAAACACAATGTGTATAAAGAAAATTAAATAATGGGTTGGGGAAATGGCTCAGAGTGGCACATCACTTTCCATAGAAGAATGACAAGTGTTGGTCTGATTCCTAGTGCCCACGAAAATGTCATGGAGGCATGGTGACCTGCTGTAATCCCAGTACTCAAATGGTAGAGAAAGGAAATCCCAGATAGGGGATAGATAGGCCAATGAGCAAACTGTGGGTTTAAGTGTGACATACTGCCCCAATACATAATGTGGAGAGTGAGCAAAGAAAATATCTGTATCAACCTTTGGTGTCTATATGTGCACATGTGTTTACACATACACACACATACCTGCACACATACATGTGCTCCAACATGTGCAAATGCACATAAACAGAGTACACACAGATACACACACAAAGAGAGAAAATAAGATAAAATTCAGGGGTGATCAGAAAGAGCTTGGCAGGACAGAACACTACTGGGTCTCAAAATCATACAGAGAATTAGATGTAGTATAGAAAGAGAATTATATGAAACAATCATGGGAAATAACATGTAAAGAAACCTCAGTAGGACACTGCAATACATTTCCTTTCCAAAACATGAGGAGCAGTGGAAATAACAAAATAATAGAATATATGCAGGAATACATGTCCACATTTGTGGAGCAATTAGGAGTCACTGAAAATTATGATCATATCAGCAAACAAGAAAAGTGATGAACATGTTTAATTATGAAAATGTTAAAAACTGGAAATACCAAATCTTTGGAATGGATGGTGAATGGAAAGAAAAATTTTAATCCAGGATCTATCTGATATATTCAAGAGCACCATCATATGCAAAACCTACAAATTTCCCAGAATCCACATTACTATCTTTAAATCCTGCCATAGTTAAGCACAGGTGTCAACTTGACTGTTGAGGGTTTGACCTCTGGGCACATTTGTAGAGAATTAATGGTTGAGTTAAGCCCAGAGCAAACCTGCAAGAGATTGTCTAGTTGATGAGGAAGGCCCAGCCTATGTTGGGTGGCATTAGGCCCGGGAATAAATCACCAAGTGCTGGATGAGAAAGTCAGCATCCTTCTGTTCACTTGGCCCAGACATGCTGGTCTGGCAAGTAAGGACTGTCCATCTCTCAGCTGTTGTGTGGTGATGGTATGGCTAGTTCCCTCAGCCCTGGTGTTGGTGGGTGCTCTCCTATCAAGCTGGACTGAGAACTGTAACCAGGAATCATAAGAGAATAAACCCTTGTTCCCTTAAAAAATGTATATTTCACAAACTAAATAAATAATGTGCATAAAATATTCTATAATCAGAAAATGGTATAAAGAAGATAGCATTATTATTTACAGTTATTTTTGATCATTTAGTTTCACCTTAAATAACAGTTTTAAATATTTAAAACTATTGTTTCAAATTTAAAATGTGTACAGCTTTTATTGATTTTCTTGGTTTGTTTTGTATGGCCTCCCTACTTAAAAGGGCTTGTGTCTGGGGGTAGAGAACTGCTTCACCTGGACTCGTCTCTAAAATTCACTTGCTCATAACCCCATACAAATATAGATTCATGACTATCTCACAGAATTGCTGTGCTGACATATGTAAGTATTCATATGTCATGAATATATGATAATGAATATATGAGGCTATTGATCTAATTACATCCATATTTTTCTAATATCTCTTGTACCATTCTATCTCAATATGAAAGTCATCAACCTGATTATTAATGACACGATAATGGATTTCCATTTCAGTTTTGCTTCATTATCTCCCTGGGCAACGTGGGGTTTCTGGTCTAGTACTTACCCAAGATACACTCTAAAATTTCGGGAAATTTCAGAAAAAAAAAGAAATTCTACAGACTAAACATACAATTAAAAAAGATAGTGGATGAATTTAAATGTAAAAAGAGATGTCACAAAATTATGAAGTCAACAGTCAAAATGAAGCAGTATAGTTAAATTCAGGTGTGTACTTGGAGATTGAGGGTTTGAGTTCTGGGCAGATTTGTAGAGAATTAGTCGTTGAGTTAAGGCTTGAGCTGAGTTGAGCCTGCAAGAGATTATGTAGTTCACAGTGAAGGCCCAGTGCATGGTGGGAAAGAGGAGTCCCTAGGCAGGTGAAGATGGAAAGAAGGCACTCTCCGGTATACTCGGCCAGAGTATAGTGGTACGGCAAGTGAGAATTGTACCTCTCAGCTCAGCTATCACATGGAGATGGTGTGGCCAGTTCCCTTGGTTTGGTGTTGGTGTGGGCTCTTCTGCCAAGGTGGACAAGGAACTGTAATCTGATAATCCTAAGAGAAAATAAAACCCCATGACCCTTAAGCTATTTTGAAATGAGTTTATCTGTAGCAATGCAGGAAGAGTGCAGCAGAATTTGATGTTTGAAGTGGGATGCTGTTGATAAATCTGGCTATGTGGACTTTGTGGATTTTTAACTCCTTTTTGAAGGAATATGGCAGAGTTTGAAGGCAATATGAATATGCCCTATAAAAACTCTTCAGTTCATAGGCCATTTAGAAGATAGTGATGTCGAGAGATTTGTGAATGATTAGGGTCCTGTTATGATGAAGTGAATAAGGACCTTGGCACAGATGAAGTGAATAACGACTTTGCTTGATAGATGATAGCTGTCTTGGCAATCTTGAAGCTTTGGATGAGGAAAAGGCAAACTGAAGAGCATCACTGAAGGAAAAACAAGTACTTTACACTGTGTTGGTATAAGAAATGAATACCACCTTGTTGAGATTGTGCAGTTTCAAAACACAGATTATTTCAGGGGCCAAAAGCCCAAGCTGAAGCCGTTTATTGTCCTTTGAAAGCTTTGGATGCATAAAAATACTTTTCCAGAGTCAACATGCAAAAGTGTGTACAGCTAATTCCAGTGAACCAATCTACACTTCAACCTCACTATAGAATTTGTCAACATTACCGAGGTGATACTAACTATAGTGCAAGATTAAGGGGTTCATGGAAAGTGGCTGAAGCTGGACACCAAGTGGTAGGTTTGGAGTTCTTGAAAAAGAAGATGAAGCTTCTATTTGCAGAGGCAAACCCAGCGTGTCGCTTGAAGTACCAGAACTAAACCAGGCAAGAAAGATTGAAGATTATAATTTAAAAGTGATATATTTGTGTGTCAAGTTGACCAGGGTTGAAATGTCATGGTAAGATTCAAATGCCGACACACACACACACACACACACACACACACACACACACACGCACGCACATGCACATGCACATGCACACACACGCACAATTGACTAAATAATAAATAATAAAAAAAGAAAAAAAAAGATTCAAATGCCGACTTGATTGTTGAGGGTTTGAGCTCTGGGCACATTTGGAGAGAATTAGTAGCTGAGTTAGATCTAGAGTGAATCTGCAAGAGATTTTCTAGATGACATGGAAGGCCCAATTCATGATTTTTTTTATTAGTCCCTGGGCAGGTAATTAAATGAAGGAAAATGGTCATAAATGTTGGTATTCTCCTATGTACTTAGACAGACATGCTAGTGCAGCTGGTAAGAATTGTCCCTCTATCAGCTCTGCTGATATGTGGACATAGTGTTGTAAGTTCTCTTGGCCCTTGGTTTTGGTGAGGGGCTCTCCTCCCAAGTTGGATAAAGAACTGTAATCGACTATTATAAAAGAAAATAAAACCCTTTTTCCCTTAAGCTGTTTTGTCATGACTTTATCAGCAACAATGGAGGAAAACTACAACAAGAAGTAATGGAATCTATTGGAAGCTTAGGTGTTTGTGTTTCTTATTAATGAATTCCTGGTACATCAGATAGGATGAAAAATGAAATGATTAAACAAAGCAACAGAAGTGAAAATGAAATCACTGGGATGGAGTAGCCTTAGGAAGTGATTTCTCAAAAGAATTATACAGGCCAACAATATTGTAGAAGGCTCAGTACACACTATATTTAAACAATATTGACAAAGGATTTTAGTCTGTAAGAAACACAATTCGTCTTTGGAACAAGGGATAATAAAGATCATAATTATATTTGTGTATCCATTTAAACTTTTTTGAGATACTTCACAAGCATTTCTTGTCAAAAACTGTGAAAAAAGAGGTATATTATGCTTGGATTTGAAAGCACCTATTTCTGTACAAAATTCAACATGAAACTTACCATAGACAATAGGGAAAGTTTACATCAATTTTTTAAAATAGGACGTCAATTTACATAACCTAAAGAGATGTTTGTGAGGTGACAACAAAGGTGACATTAAGACTTCACTGACTGGCATTTTTTAAACATTTGAAGTTAATGTATGAAAGTAGAAAAATAGTAACTTTGTGCTCAGAAAAGAAATCTTAAGGGCACCCATCACAAAATCAATTCTATAATATATATATGCACTCAGCTTAAGTTATATGCACTCAGTTATTGTATAGGAATCTACTAATGAAGGCTGTATTTTGTAATCTTCACTTTATTAGAACTCAGGAAATCTTTTATTTCATATGTATGTTATACAATTATGCCAATGCCAACATAAATACCCATATAAATATTTTTTCAATTAGATGCAGAAGAAAAATATTTTATGTTAGATACTAATATCATAAGTCTGAAAGGGCTCTTTTCATTTTTTCTATGTAATATGAAGGATGGCATTTAAAATAGTAAACAGAATTATTAATAAAATATTTTGGTATAAAATATGATTTTAAATGTCTATAGCTGAAAATTGTCTTATGCTCTTGTCCTAATGAAGCATTAATAGATTATCACAGTTGCATAACATTGTCATTTCATTTTAATTTCATTGAAATATAAAACAAATTCTTCAATATTAAAAAAGAAATATTGATTGATAAAGACCAATGTTTAATAGCTTTGTAGTTTATCATAAATGCTAACAAGCTCTGCCTATTTTATCAATCTCTGGTAAGACTGGTCTTTTACACTATGGGCTGGATAGTTCCATATTAATTATATAATTTGTAGTTTCCAGTTGTTTTGATTAGATATTTCCTCAGTGTTCCTACAGATTTAGTTTTGATGTGTGAATATAATGCCTGAAAATAAGTGCTAAAGGCCAAATTTATTGATAATTTCAATACTTGAGATGCTAATCCAGGAGGATTTCCTCAATTTAGAAGACAGTGTAGAATACATATTTTGTTCCAAGCCAGATGGTCTCAGGCTAAGATACTGTCTCAAGAAAAAGAAATACCAAAGTAAAACACCACCACCAACAACAAAACAACAAAATGTTCTCAAATGTTGAGCACAGACTGCATTTATGTCCCAGCTAAATAATTTGCTATCTATATTACCTGAGGCTTTAGCTCTTTATAAAATAACAATATTGACATCATTAACATGCATGTCTTGCAAAGTTGTGGTGAACATCAGGTTGATATACACAATGTGCTTGGAAAGTCCACAATAAGCAGTGCAGGTTCATAAATGTCTTGATCAATAATATATTAGGATATGTTTAACAATACTCTGGGATAATATGCCACACTAAAGGAGACATTAATAGAAGATGGATACAAACATGAATTCGAATGTGCATGCATAATAGATGCATGGGTGTTTATTTCTGGTGAGTCTTATCAGATATAGTACTTTATTTTGTTGCTTAGTCTTACAGAATTCTTTTCTCACTACTAATGAAAATTTATTATAGATACCCTTCCTTTAGAACTGCAGTTGCAGACAATTCCTGGTCCATCCCAATATCAAAGCTGTCACCAATTTGTCTTCATGGCAAAACAAAACATTATTGTTTCCACTCATGGTTCTGATCCAGGTTTCATGTTCATTAGTTCAGTATTAAGACCAGTCTTTACTGTTGCTGTCTTAATTCGTAATAACTTATTCCAAAAATAAAATTTAGTATCTCCCCCACCCGCCCTCCCCGAGATGGGACCCGCTCTTGGTCAGTCCTCCATCCCAGGTGAGTTACCCAGCCCTCAGATCACCCCTTGCCCAGCTCCTTTCACCAGCCAGCTTGGGCAACACCCAGGCTACCTATGGTTTGCCTGGCCCACAACCTGGGCGTCAGCCCCCTTTTTTCCTCCAACCAGCCTGCCCGCCCAACTGGGACAGGACTTGCTCTGGTTCCTCCATCCCTGGAGCCTGGGTGGGCCACTAAGCCAAGTCCCAGGTCCCAGGTGAAGAGTTCTGCCATCACCATCAGCCCCTCTGCCCCTCCGACCCATCAGGGACCCTTCCTCATGGTCCATGGAGGACACACTGCTATTCAAACTTCAACAGAATCCAAAGAAAACTCAAGCAAAGCTCTAAGGGACAAAGGCCATACATCTGAAGTCCTCTAAAATCATCCTATCACATGGGAGAGATTCTTCACATCCAGCCCAAAGATAAGTAAACCTCTTTTTTTTTTAACTATACTGCTCCTTTTTTCTATTAATCACTGTAGATTAATTTTTCCATACAGCCACTCCAAAAATATATACAACTTAAGGATTATATCACTCACCCTAATACATTACCAAGATACTAAATCATAAAAGTACACTACCATACTAATATTCACCCCCTGTCTACATTAACCTGACTTAACTGATGTACTAACACCCTAATAGCCTCATCTAGGAAATAATACTAACAAACGAACCCAACTACAAGTCAAGCATTAGTAATAACTGCCTGAGAGTAGTAATAGCAACTAAATCAGATCAGTCAAAAACACACAGAAACTGAAAGGTCTTAAGAGACAAAATGACAAGTGCCCAAGTCAAAGTGCAGATCCATGAGAAACAAAACCCAGGAAAACCAATCTCCTACTGAAAGAATTAATCCCATAAGGATGGATTCCAAACAGAACAAATTCACAAATAATAGCCAAGAAAGTCAGACCCAAGATAATGACTTTCAAAGTATGATCATTACCATGATTAGTACTATGAAAGAGGAAATTGGAGAGTAGGTAAACAATCGCATCAACCACTTTGAACAGGAACACAACAGACACTTGGAGGAGTTGAGAAAAATAGTTCAAGAAACAAAAATAGGCATAGAGCAGTTAAAACAGTCTCAGGCAGAATTTAAAGTTGAACTAATAGACAAGTTATCTTCAACCCAAAGCTCAACAGAGAGTCTTATCACCAGAACTAATGAAGCAGAAAATAAAATTTCAGATCTTGAAGACAAAGTGGGAGAAAAAACCAACTCAATGGAAGAGATTGTTAAAGCCAATAAGATACTTGAAAGGAATATTCAAGAGTTATGGGACACCCTAAAGAAGCCTAACATGCACATTCATGGAATACCAGAGCAAGAATCACAAAATACCACACCTGAGGAAATTTTTCAAATTATCATAAATGAAAACTTCCCACAACTAAAGAATGAGAGGCCCATCCTAATACAAGGGGCATTCCGCACCCCAAACAGATATGATCAAAGTAGAAAATCGCCACAGCAAATAATAGTCAAAATACTCCACATTCAAGACAAAGAAAAGGTGCTGAGAGCTTCAAGGGAAAAAAAAAACAAGTCACTTTTAAAGGTAAACCTATTAAAATAACAAATGACTTCTCAATGGAAACAGTAAAAGCAAGAAGAGCTTGGAGAGATGTATTTCAAGTATTAAATGAGCAAAAATGTCAATCCAGACTGATATACTCGGCAAAACTATCCGTTATGTCTAGGGAGAAAGAAAAGTTTTCCAGCACAAAGACAACATGAAGGCTTACATGTCTACCAAACAAGGCCTTCAAAAAATGCTAGAAATGATACTCCAGGTTGAAGAAAAACAACAAGCATATCCAGGATGACAGAAGGGAAGTATAATACCACCAAAACCTAAATGTCAATCAATGCATTTACAAAAGCCACTAAACATAAAAAATGTCCAGATTTAAAAATAATTTCTCCAGCATAACATTAAATGTCCATGGTATTAACTCACGGATCAAGAGACACAGATTACAAAGTTGGATTAAAAACCACAACCCATCAATCTGCTGCCTTCAGGAAACTCATCTCACCACAAAAGATAGGCACATCCTAAAAATAAAAGGCTGGTCAAAAATGCTGCAAGCTAATGGAACCAGGAAACAGGCAGGGGTAGCCATTATGCTTTTGGACAAAGTGGACATCAAACCAAAAAAAAATCATAAGAGACACATATGAACTACTACATTTTAGTCACAGGTACAATTTATCAGGAAGATTTCACAATATCAAACATATATGCACTGATATGGGCCCCTCCCCATTCAGTAAGCAAACCCTACAGCATTCTAAAGCAAGAAATCAATTACCAAACAATAATTCTTGGGGATTTCAACACTCCCCTCTCAACATGGGATAGATCAACAGGCCAAAAGCTTAAAAGAGACATTTTGGAACACAACCAAACCTGTAAAGAAATGGACCTTACAGATCTCTATCGAACTTTTCATCCACATACCAAAGAATACACAGTTTTCTCAGCAGCACACAGAACTTTCTCCAAAATAGATCACATATTGGGCCACAAAACGAATCTACACATATACAAGAAAATTGAAATTCTAGCCTGTACCCTATCAGACCATGTCTAAAGCTTAACATCCACAACACAATAAACAACCGAAAATACACTAACTCCTGGAAACTCAACACTGTGATGCTGAATGAGAACTGGATTCAGGAAAAAATTAAAAAGGAAATTCAAGATTTCCTGAAATTGAACAATAATGAAAATACAACTTATCAAAATCTTTGGGACACAATGAAAGCTGTCCTAAGAGGTAAGTTCTTAGCGCTTAATATCTACATCCAAAAAATAGAAACATCACAAATAACATAACAATGCAGCTTAAAGCTTTAGAGACACTAGAGCAATCCAATCCCAAAAGCAGTAGATGAGGAGAGATTAGCAATATCAGGGGAGAAATATCTAAAATTGAGATTAGGAAAACCATACAAAGAATCAACCAGTCAAAAAGCTGGTTCTTTTAAAAAAAAAACAACAAGATTGATACACCCCTAGCTAAATTAACCAAAAGCAAGAGAGAAAAAACACAAATTAACAAAATTAGAAGTGAAAATGGCGTTATCACTATGGATACCCAAGAAATTCAGAGTATTATAATGTCATATTTCAAAAACTTATACTCTGTGAAATTTGACAACACAAAAGAAATGGATAAATTCCTAAGTAAGCACAACTTACTGAAATTGAATCAGGAAGTTGGAATTATTTAAATAGTTCTATAACATATGAGGAAATGATGAAGTAATCTCGAATATTCCCACCAATAAATGTCCTGGACCATATGGATTCAGCATAGAGTTCTACCAACATTTAAGGAGCTAATAACACTAATACTCCTTAAATTGTTCCATCAAATAGCAAAGGAAGGAACACTACCAGATTCTTTCCATGAAGCTTTTGGAATTGGATTGCTCTAGTGTCTCTAAAGCTTTAAGCTGCATTGTTATGTTATTTATTTGTGATGCTTCTATGTTTTGGATGTAGATATTAAGCGCTATGAACTTACCTCTTAGGACAGCTTTCATTGTGCCCCAAAGATTTTGATAAGTTGTATTTTCATTATCGTTCACTTTTAGGAAATCTTGAATTTCCTTTTTAATTTCTTATATGAACCTAATAAAGATACATTTAAAAAGAAAACTGTGGGCCAATCTCTTTGATGAACACAGATGCAAAGATTCTTAACAAAGTCTTCGCAAATCATATTCAAAAACATATCAAAAAGATCATTCACGGGGATCAAGTAGGCTTTATCCCAGGCACACAAGGTTGGTTCAACATACGCAAATCAATAAACGTAATCCACCATATAAACCAGTCCAAAATCCAAGACCACATAATACTCTTGATAGATGCAGAAAAAGCTTTTGACGAGATCCAACAGCCTTTTATTATTCAAAACCCTAGAGAAAGTTGGAATGGAAGGAACCTTTGTAAATATAATAAAAGCTGTCTACAACAAGCCCACAGCAAGGATTATAATTGAAGCATTCCTGCTTTGATCAGGAACTAGACAAGGCTGTCCACTTTCACCACTTCTATTCAATATTGTACTTGAAGTCTTAGCTGAAGCCATAAGACAAGGAGGATAAAAGGGATTCAAATTGGCAAGGAAGAAGTCATCTCTATTTGCTGATGACATGATTTTATACCTGGGTGATCCCAAAAACTAATACAGAACTAATATAGAAGTTCAGCAGAGTAGCAGGATACAAAATAAACATACAAAAATCAGTGGCCTTCCTATATGCCAAGAATGAAAGAAGTGAAAAAGCCCTGAGAGAAACAATCCCATGTACTATAGCCCCTAAAAAAATGAAATACCTTAGTATAACCCTATCCAAGGAAGTAAGTGACCTTTACAATGAAAACTTTAAAACCCTAAAGAAAGAAATTACAGAAGACACTAGGTGGAAAGACCTGCCATGTTCCTGGACTGGCAGAATCAATATCATATAAATGACCATCCTATCGAAGGCAATATACAGATTCAATGCTGTACCAATTAATAGAGCTCTATCAGATATATGGTTAGTGAAGATTTTCTCCCATTATAAAACAGCCTGGTACTGGCTCCAAAATAGACACACAGATCAATGGACACGGGTTGAAGACTCAGATATAAGCCCACACAAACACAACTATTTGATCTTTGACAAAGGGGCCCAAAAAACCCAATGGAAAAGAACAGAATCTTCAATAAATGTGGATCTCCACATGTAGAAGATTAAAACTTGACCTGTACTTGTCACCATGTACAAGACTTAATTCCAAATGGATCAAGGACCTCAATATAAGGCCAGAGACTATAAAAACCATAGGTGAAAGGGTAGGGAACTCCCTGGAGCTGAATGGACTAGGCTAACAGATCCTAATTGAAAATCCAATAGCACAGTCAATACAACCAATACTCAACAGATAGGATCTTATGAAATTAAAGAGCTTATGTTCAGATAAAGAGATTGTAACTCGAGCTCAAAGGCAACCCACAGAATGGGAGAAAATCTTCACTAACCATAAATCTGATAGAGCTCTATTATCCAGAGTGCATAAAGAACTGAGAAAACTAAACGCCAAGGAAACAAATGGCCCAATTAAAAAATGGGCCTTGGAACTTAAAAGAAACTTTACCAGGGACGAAATTACAATGTCTATCAATTATGTCAAAAAATGCTCCACCACCTTAGCCATCAGGGAAATGCAAATCAAAACCTGCTTGAGATATCATCTCACCCCAGTCAGGATGGCAAAAATCCACAATACAAACATCAACAAATGCTGGACAAGATGTGGAGAGAGGGGAACACTCCTATATTGCTGGTGGGAATGCAGGCTTATACAGCCACTCTGGCAAGCCATCTGGTGATTCTTAAAGAAGTTAAAGATAGAAATGCCATATGACCCAGCTATTCTACTTTTGGGAATAACCTCCCCCCATACAGCAAATTTTCACCTCAATAGCACAAGCATGACCATATCATAGCAGCACTGTTTACAATAGCAAAGTCATGGAATCAACCCAAATATCGAACAGTTGACAAGCGGAAAAGGAAAATGTGGTACATTTATACAATGGAATACCACTCAGGTATCAAAAATGATAAATTAATGAAATTTGCAGGGAAATGGATGGAACTAGAAACAATTATATTGAGTGAAGTATCCCAGACACAGAAAATTAAGTGCTATATGTACTCCCTAATTGGTGGATCGTAGTACCAAACTCACTTAGAGACACGCTCAAAGATAAATCTCTATAATACTTGCAGTAATTGCAAAAATTATAAACAGGAGAGAAGGGGAAGGAGGGCCCTGCCAGAAACAAGGAGAGAGGGGATCATGCTACAGCAGAGATAATAGGCCACCATCAAGGACTGCAAGTAAGTAATGAGACATTTGGTTAAGCTCACAACTGGTCTTTTCTGGTCACTTGCAACTGATGGGGTATGATCTTACCAGAAAGGGAGGGCATACAGTCTGGCAGATAGAAGGTAACCATTTTGCAAATGGGAGACTGACCCAACCCCCCTCAACGTGGTCTCCTACTCTTATTTCATCTACCTTTGAATCTACTCTTATAATATGACTCTATTTTAACAGTATTTTATCTCTGGCCAGGGGTTGACATCCAATACCCATCAGGATGGAGCCAAGGCCATTGCAGAAGCAGCAAAACTGAAAAAAATATCTAGAAACCATAATTCAGAACATCAGAGACTCTCTATCAAACACCTGGAATCAGGCCTGCCTAATCTCTCCCCATCCTGAAGCTCAGGGAAATTTGCGGAAGAGGGGGGGCGGTAAGATTGTAAGAGCACAAGGATGGGCGGAGTCATGATATGCAAGATACTCCACACACTGTTAGGGCTGAAGCAATTATAATAGGACTCTGCATGATCTGCGCAATGACCAACATGTCATTGACCCCTCAAAGTCTAGCATGGACTAAAGGCACTAGGATCCTTAGAAGCAAGGGATTAAGAGTCACAATAGTGTTCCTATACTTAAGGGGAACACAAGAAAGAGTTCTAGGAAATGCCACTGAGTCTTTACACCTCATCAGAGAGGAGGACCCAGAGGAAAGTTTGATATATACATTAAAGGATGCTTCAGAGATGGGGAAAGGAGGCACTCGGAGAAAGGGAGAGAGGGGGGAAAGGAAGGGGAAAAAGGGAGAGGAAACAGGGACGTCCAGGGAGGGGTGGAGGGAGGGAGGGGACAGAGGTACCTATTATGTTTGTATGAGCAGAAAAATAAATAAATAAATAAATCTGAAAGAAAAAATTCAGTCTCTCTTATTCATTAAAGCTCTATCCACCTAACAACTTAAATTTACACTTTAAAAGTATTTATATCAATTTTGTTTTCAAATACATAGTAAGATAACTCGTTTTCATATAGCAGATTTAGTGTTTCGTTGATTTCCCACAGCGAAGATTGGCTTTGAAGAAACTCATTATTTTTTTATCATGTTTCTCTATTTCCCACATGATCTGACCCATTCTGTGAACTACTGTCTAGTATTGAGATAAACTTTCCCCTATAACTTTTCTTTTATAAGACAAAATGTTCAGACACATGATTCCAAGTTGTCCATCACCTGACCTTTAGCCTCTCATAAAACATGTAATAGTGTGTGTATAGAATGTGTGTGTGTATGCATGCATGTTCAAATATGGGTGGGAGTACACATATATGTTTGTGTGAGTGCCTTTAGTGTGGGTAGCCAAGATAACTAGGCATCTTCTTTGATGATGTCCCACTTTTATTTACTGAAAAAGGTCTCAAAAGTATGAATCCAAATGTACCAATCAGCTAGGCAAGCTAGTCTCAACCTGGAGAGATCCTCATTTTCTGTCTTTGCTATGCAGGGATTACAGGCAGTTAGTTGCAAGCAGAGGTGGATTCTAGGGATTGGGGGTGTCCTCATAGTGGTTCTTAGGCTTGCTCAGAAATAAACTTTATCACTAACCTGCCTTGCAGCATTCAGGAATCTTTGTCAAATTATTTGCAAGATTTTCAGTTCATTTTAGTGCTTACAGTTTACAAGATCTTCTTACAAGAGCATGGTGAGGGTATCAGAGAATAAAACAGCAGAAACTTTTAAACCCTCACAACTCTCCAAATTTACATAATTTTGACACTGACATGTTTGAAAATGAGACAGTCATGCCTCTGTTGTCACCTGACTGCAATGCATATGGGATCCATTTTTATAAAAGTTCAACTTTTGTGCTTGATGCAGATAGGAGGTCAGTCATAACTTAAAACTGGGTAGTTCACAAGCATTTAAGTACTTGCCTTAGTGAAGAACTCATTACCATCACACAGACATTTAATGGCTAATTTATCCCAAAAGGCCCACCTAATTTAGCAATGGCATTTGAATTAGTTTTTGTTCCTTAATCATTTTGAGGTTCCTTTTATTTCCAAAAATCTGTTCCCAAAAAGATACAGGGCCAATGAAATCCCCATTATTTCTGTCATTAAATTTTGACTCTAACTTTTTTACAGTGTTCAGGTAGGCCTGAAAGTTTAGTTTTCATTAGGAAGAATACTCGTCCTGCTTTCCAAACTTTGCTTGTGTAAAAGCAAAGCTATGGCTTTGAGGTTATGGGGTTAATGTTATATTCACTTTGACATTCCAAACATCGGTTATTTAGAGTGTCTGAAGTCTGTAATCAGCAGCTCAGCTGCTCAACACCTGTCAGAATTAAAGCTAAAATCATGCTACTGCTTGGTGCATCTCATATTAATCAGTAGATCTAAGAATCATTTTGAGTATCTCTTAGCTAGCACTGAAAAAATGCAAGATGACTGTGTTGTCTCCTTTGCTTAAGCATATTTTAATCAACTGTGATTTAATGTTTTCTGTGCAACTTATTGAAGAATAATATGTTAGCTTTTCCTGAAAAATACATCTTTACAATTGATAAAAACCTATTTCAAAGAATAATTATTTCACTTAGTCCATGATTTCTCAATCATTTACTGTGGTGCTACCAAATACAATAAATAATGTTAGATAAGTTGGAGAGGAATAGAGAATCTGTTTTTCAGAATTCATGATAGTAAACAGAAATTGATGCACTTACAAAACAGTAGCTGGCCAAAGTGCAGAACATAAGTGATTGTGGATTTCTCAGTCATAAATGGGATATCTAAACTACCATGTCCATTCCAAGACTCAGGAAACATCATAACAGAGAGCTTAGTAAGATTCCAAGAGCCTTTGTGAAGGAGGGGGTAAAGGGGGGGTAAGTGCAATCCACCTTATCTTCTGTAAATGATAAGGGTTGTATCCTTGAGTCCCCTGCAGTCATGGGTCCTTCCACAAGAACTACACAGGACTTGGCCTACTGACATTTCACCATGGGGAAAGATCTCAAGAGGTTGCACACAATTATAAGAGAATGATCTAAGTTTAATGCTGATGGGAGGGAAGAAAAAATGTTTATCTCAATGATATACACATTGATTTATGGTTTATACTTCATTTTACACTCAGACATGTCATTAAAGGCAAACCAGATGAAACCCAGAGAGCTGTACATGCAAAAAAAAAAAAAGAAAAAAGAAAAAAAGAAAAAGAAAAAGAAAAAAAAAGAAAAAAGAAAAAAAGTAGAGATACTGGCAGGAAAGAAGAAGAATTGTAATGCGAAAAAGGACAGGCTGGGATTGGTGATTAGGATGTGAACATATCATGAATTCATTGTTCATGCATGAAACTCTAAAACTAAAATCTAAATTAAAAATAAAAATGAAATGATTGCATTAAAATCTGTATAACTTTATACACAAAGAACTGATAACGGAAAATCTAAAGCCAAAAAGTATTGATGTAATCAGAAGGAAGCGAGAGCTGAGCCTGTGTTGCTACACTTGTGAAGTATGGAACACTTATGTAGGTACCTCGGTGACTGTCAGGAACAAGAAGGGATTTTCCAATGTGAACCAAAGTATCTGGTAACAATGACCCAGGTAGAAAGACGTAACAAGAAATAAACGTGTTTTCATGATGCCCTTACTGGAGAATTGCCATTTGTGTTTGTAATGGTATTACCTTAATTTCATTCTAAGGGTTTGTGCAGAGATGGGGAAAGGCAAACTTTTTTCAGAATTCAAAAGGCAAAAGTTTTTCAGAATTCTTGCTCTCTGTAGTGGTAGTTTTTGTTGCCTTGGGTATGCAGCTGGGAGACCACTCACTGCCTGGTCTTATGAAAAGATCACTTATTCTGTCAATCCACAGTGTGTGGTCTAGACAGAGACAGATAATCTGAAAACTACTAACTGTGTATTTAAAGAAAAAATAAACTTATCCCATAACTATAACTCATTTTAACTTTATATGTTTTTTTACTAAATTTCTTGAAGCTTGTGTGATTAAGTTATAAATTGATCTTTAGAGAAATATTATATTTTCATATTCTGAGTGCTGCCTGAATTTAAACCTACTTATTTTGCCTGATGCATAGCTATTAAACTCACATTCATTGACAAAATTTATCAGGTTCATCAAATACGCAATTTCAATTTACTGAAAAGAGCATCAGTTTAGATTTTTAGTAAATATGCAGCATTACAGTTTATATTATAGCATCACTGTGCATTCCACAGGAAAATATCCAGTGATGAATAGATGTAGAAATCATACTTCTCTTTTCAATAATGCCCATCCTTGTTCCTGTAATGAGAGTTTAATGTTTTATCAACATTTAATGCCTTACAATCATGAATTAAATTATCACAGTACTTTATACAGAAGGATGTATCTATGTCATGTATCTATCATCTATACATCTATATGTACTTGGAATTGAAGACAAAATTTATCGTTTCAAGCATTTTAAACATGATTAGCATTAGAAGCAAAGAATTAAGTTTAATGAAAAAGAACTAAAGAAGCATGTGAGAAATATTGCCACTTACTTAAGTTAAATTGATGGGACTGTGTAATACTAAATTAGCAGTCTTCAAAAAGAGGTCTAAATCTTGCTAAGAGTTATGAGGAGGTGCTGTGTAAGGCTTGTTAGCAATTTCCTTATCCATCCAGGAGATTTGTGAATTATTGATGGGTATAGCTAGGTTATCAGTTCCAACTATACACAAGTGGGAGATGGTTCCCACCTGAATTCCCAGGCATGCTAGAGGATATAGACCTGCTATGTGTAAGCTCCAATTATGCTCTGGATACCAAACCTTGGTTGAAATAACCTGGATGATAGTGCCATCTACCTTTTTCCATAGGTCACCAAGAGTGGATGGTCAGAAATCCTCATGACTACTCTTTTGTTGATTGTTTCGCTGATATTATTGTGTGCCTTTTGAATAAAATAAATCTGCTATACTCAATGCAACTTTTCCAAGTGCTATGTGTTGTGTAGGATTGCTCTCTAGGGTGACAGGTGCACGTTAAAGAGACTATCTCAGTCACAGGTTCTTAAATATACTCACTGTCTACACTACAATACAGAGCTATCCAAACAATGTTTTTTTTATTTTTACTAAAAGAGTTGGCATACTCCCCCTTCTATAGTTTGAATGTGTAGTAGAAAATGAATCCATGATTGATATTCCAAAAAAGAAATTATTGAAAATGCAAGACATGCACACAGTACAGTAAACTGAGAAAGCACATGGAAAACAGGAGTAAACTAGGTTGTGGAAAGTTTTTTTCTCAGTGTCTGAATTCCTGGGTATGTGCTGCAACACATAGGCAGAGTCTAAGTAGAATTTGAATCTACAATGGGAGTCCAGGCAATCAGTGAACAGGGAAAAGCAAATGTTCTTTGTAGCATGTGCACTGTCTTTATCTAGAAAGTCAAGCAGACCCAGCATGAGTCAGAAGGTCTCATATTTTTTTTCTCATAAATCTGATCATATTACCTTGGATTTGTTATTCTTTCCATTAGACATAATTTAGAAATATATATGAATGATTCATTAACAGATTTTCAATATTTTTAGGGGGGCTGAAATGAGATGAAGATTCTCAAGTGCTTAGAGCCTACCTAGGGCCTATTCCTCAGTCATATACATCTGGAAATACAAGGTAGAAAGATCTCTCATTCCAAAATCCATTAGTATGTTGAACCAAGATGAATTGAGCAACTTAAACATAGATATAAAAGGTAATGACAAGAGGTACAAATCTCCCAACCAAAGAAAAAGTAAAGAAAACAAAAGAAAATTCCCAGAGCAGGAGATATTCAGTACAGGATTCTAAGAGACATTCAAAGAACCATCACAACTACTTCTCTGTTGGACATACTGAAGATGGGGAGGATTATAAATAAAGTACATTTCCTTCTGACTATTCTGAAGATTGAGCAACCATGAGGGTTCATGTAAGGATGTCTTCCAGGAAGCCTATTTGTGGACGTCTTACCACAATGGAAGGATAAGAAGTTCTCCTTTATTTCTTATACAACCGCAATAACTGTGTTCATGAGCAATCTATTCTTCCTGATTTTCCATCTGCTAATACCATTCCCTGGCGATTAACTTTTCTGCATAAGAATGAGGTTGAGGCACAGATAGACAGTAGGAGCCACTGATCCTAACCTTTACTTTCTCATATCCCTTCACCTACTCTGCCTGAAGAAAATGAAAGTTGTTGTTAAGTGAAGCTTTCTCTTGGAACTTAAAAACTGTACAATCACAAAGGGAACAGCCCAAAAATTGCTTCTAAGCAAAAAGTCTCACTAAAATTAATAGGTGTTTTTATTATTAAAAGACAGAGTAAAAATCAATAATATATATTCATTACTTAGAGTTTGTGATATTAATTCAGAAAATGTCCGCTGCAGAAACTAAAATATCTAAAATTTATCTTCCTGTTTTGTCATCCATAATTGTCAAGTTGTACAGGAGTCCACTGGTACATAATAAGGCTAAACAACCTCTGGGAAAAAGTGTAAATGTTATTGAATAACCCTTCATTTCATAATGAAACCATTATTTATCAGCATCTTTGTCTGCAAATCAAAATTTGTATCTATAAAGATGAAGCACACCAGTATAGGAAAACACAAAATAACCTGGAGATTGCTTAGTATTTCGAGATTCTTTCTTGGCTTGAGATATGCACACAGTACTCTTCTAATTTGGAAATCTGGGACTCGTACTGTGTACCCACATCCTTTTCATAGCATTGTGCCAGGCACACTATGACTTTCACCTGAATCAAGCTGCATATAGGCCTCACTCCAAGCACCAGAATAAATTTCTCATACTCTTGAGGGTCGTCCCGTATGGGCAATTTCTTTCCACTACTGATGGTAGGGATCCTGATCCAGACTAAAAAGTTTGGCTACATGAATAATAATGTAAACTGTCCTCTAACTGAGTTTTTACTGTATGGTAAAATTGACTATATACCATCTTATGCCTATGCAAAATTAGGTGTACATATGTTTAAAACCAGATGCATCATGGATAGGGCATACACAATGAACAAATCTTGCAGAATTAAAATCTGTCAGTCAAAAACAGACAAGCACTTACATTATCCTCTTAGCAATCAAACCACTCATTCTCTTGAATGCCATGAAAGGAATTCCCAGACAATAAATTGGAGACTTTGAAAATATTCCTCATGTAACAAGCTGCTGGACAGAATATTGTTTTAGGACATGTACTATCACCTTGCTTTTGAATAAAATTTTCTGGCTACTTTGAAAATTTATTTCCATTCTTTGAACAAAATGCCAAGAACCTGGAAACCTCACTGAAGCCCCTGGTCATATTTTCTATGACATAACAAATTTACTCCAGGTCAACACACATACACACAAACTGTCATCCTTTTTAGCCTGGAAGATTATTTTTAAACTTTCTAGAAACTATTAAGTTAAGAATGCCTTCTGTTTAAAACGCAAGTTCTTACAGATTTCTGAAATGAGTTAACAACTGAATTTTGGTGAGTTTTGGTGACTTCATCTTGTGATGACAATAACACCACTCTCAGTGAATGTTCTGAACATGTTTTTTAATAATTTATTTTTTATACTCATACAAACTTAATAGGTACCCTGGTCCCCTCCTTCCCTCCACCCCTCCCCAGACTCCCTTGTTTCCTCCCCCCTTTTCTCCTTCCTTCCCCTCCACCCTTTCTCCCAGTGCCCCCTCTTCCCCCCATCCCTGGAGCATCCTTTAGTGTGAATGTCAAGCTTCCCTCTCTGTCCTCCATTCTATGAGGTATAAGGACACAGTAGCATTGTCTAGAGCCCTTCCTTGTGTTCCCCTTTAGAATAGGAACACTATTGTGGCTGTTAACTCCTTGCTTCTAAGAATCTTAGTGTCTGTGATCCATGCTAGACTTTGGGGGGGTCAATGCTATGTCGGTCATTGTGCAGATAATGCAAAGTCATATTATGGTTATTTTGCCCCTTACTTGTGTGGAGTATCTTGCATATTGTTGCTCCCCCCATCTTTAGGCTCTTACAATCTTACTCCCTCCTCTTCTGCAAATTTCCCTGAGCTTTAGGGTGGGGAAAGATTAGGCTGAGCTGGTTCCAGCTGGTTAATGTAGGGTCTCTGATATTCTGAATTAAGGTTTTTTTTTCCATTTTGCTGTTCCTGTACCACCCTTGGTTCCATCCTAATGGGTATTGGTAACCATCCTGCAAATGGGAGACTGACCTCCCCTCACCGCGGTCTCCTGCTTTTATTCCATCTACCTTTGAATCTACTCTTATAGTAAGACTATTTTAACAACCTTTTATATGAACATATTTTTGATGAAGACCTTCTTGCTCTTATTCTCACTAATCTGTTTGCATGTATATTCCTCATCACATTCAAGCTTTGTTTTTGAGACATTGACTTTCTGTCACATGCTCAAAGGAATGCTGCACAGACACCAGCCTGCCAGTCTCTCTCACTCTCTAACACTTCTTTAAGACATCAAGGGTAATGCAAAACACAATACCTTTGCTAGCCTCACACTGCTAACTGTACACTCAGAAAAGCAAAACAGAAAAAGAAATCTCTATGTGGCATCTTGAATGTGGCTTTCCCATCATGAATGTCACCTTTGCCCTTTGACTGCATCCTGGGGCGTCTCCATTCACCTCTAGATCCATGTGGAGACACTTGTTATAGATTGTAAAAGATTGAGTGACACTTATTTGTCTGGCTAGTATCCCACTATTCTGGGAAATAATTGAAAACTCTAACACATCACATGCACCTTTATATCCTAACAAAAATTACAGTGCTTAGCATGTATTTAGCACAAAAATATTTTGAGGTGATTTTTTTTAAATTATTGCTTAGAACATGGACTTTAATAATAAATACACTATTTTCCTTAATTTTATTCAGCTATAATCTATAATGACTCATCCTTCTATCTCCAAATATAATTATTATAAATAGTGCAAAATGTGATAAATCCAATGTTTAAGAAAGAATCAAGGGTTTGTGAGTGATATAAATACTCAGAAATCCAAGAGAGAGATGAGGACTTTTTTTACAAAGTTAAATTAAGTAAAAAAAAATCCTCCCAGATGTCTTGGCAAATAAGAGGACTCATAGATGCAGCCTTTGGCTGCTTCTTACGCATGTCCCTTGGAGCAGATGTATATCTGTATTCACACAGGAAGTCGTTGTGTGTGCTTGCATATCAAATATGAAGCATAAATGCATGTGTCGATGAAAATAACTACTCTCTAAGGGAAAACTCTAAACTTGATGCTAAATTTGCGTTTCTTCCCATATGTGTTTATGTACCTTGAGTCAAATATGAGCAAAGTGCAGAATTCTGTTGTTCCTATTCCTGTTGCAACTTTCAGGCACGGAATTATTGTAAAATATTACCCTAAATGAAGCATCATTTCACTGGGGACATCTCTTTAAATATGGCTTGTAAACACTGAACAGCACTTTGCAGTTGAGGGGCAATATAACTCAATGTGTCT
This sequence comes from Typhlomys cinereus, assembly GCA_023101885.1. NCBI lineage: Eukaryota > Metazoa > Chordata > Mammalia > Rodentia > Platacanthomyidae > Typhlomys > Typhlomys cinereus. Next base: position 11,936,320 of record JALPQD010000007.1, on the reverse strand, counting down.
CTATAGTAACTCAGAGGAAATCAGAAAATATAATGCTACTATAAGGAAAGAATTGCTAATTCTTTTCTCCAAAAGTATCATGAAATTTCATTCTCATACAGCCTTGTTTTTTATTAAAAAGGCAAGGCATGCTCATCATAGAACATTTCACAGATTTAAAAAGTACAGTGTTAGAAGGGATTAGAGAAAGAAAAGTAAACTCATTTTTCCTGCATACCTCTATCAAATTCATCTCATCATGTTGGTTTTCTACAAAGTATATCTTAGGACTTACTGTGAAAAGTATGAAAAATAAAGCAGATTACTCTACATGCACCTACAACCTGTAAAATCACAGGAGAGGAAGAGCTTTAAGACCTAGCACTAAAGTTCAGCATGACAATGGATAGAAAAAGATCACCCTTAATTACAATAGTCCATAGGACAGTTTACACATGGTAAATGAGGTGAGATGGTTCAACTATAAGTCTATTACATACCACTCGTGCATTGAAGGCATAGTTTCATGACACTGCTCAGATCCAGATTAACTCAGAATATTTGCAACTTTTACTATCGATTGTAAACTGTGATGTCATAACTATATTAACACTCCTTAGATTTTTAAAAACAATTTTCAGTAATTATAAGTGACAAAAGAAGGAGACAAAAATATATTTTCAATGTAGATTTGACACTACAATTCTTAGGGATAATATCCTGTAGTTTCTTGGAGCACAGTGTTTGGGATCAGAACACTGAGTGGAAGTAACTTAGATATGATTACACGTTTCACATACTGTGCCAAAGATCTCAGAAAGTATTTCTGTTATCTTAGCTTTCACAACAACCTGAGAAATATTTTACTGTTGAGAATATGAAGTACAGAATAGTGGAGACTTGTTTTCTCACAGGTAGCAGTTTAGAATACAGTGAAGTCAGGTTTTGAGGAGTTAGGGTGTATTGATCTTAGAAACTGAGATTAGAGCACATTAGCTTACAATTTCCCAAACCTTAAGATTTTGTGTAACTGAAATACTTTAAGGCAGGGAGTTTGTGAACATTCAGAACGTTGTGCTAATTAATAGTATTAACAGATTTTTATTCTTTTATTTTTGGTTCTGAAAACTGAACTCAGGGCCTTTATGCAGAGAGTGAGAGCTAAATAATGACTGATTAAACTTAAAACTCTTTAAAATTACAATATACATTTTCATGACAATGGCCTTATGAAGCACTACAAAGGATGTGCGTAAGATGAATGCGTAGTATTACATATAATAAATGCACACCAATAAAAAACAAATATATATTTTAAGAACTAATGCTTTTCAAGTATTCTTTTTAAATACACTTTAGTTTTTAAGCTATTTTAGGTTGAAATAGGAAAGGCATGTGTCCCCTGTCCCCATTGTGTGTATATTTCACTGTATGTATGTGTTGCAAGAGAGACCTATGCTGATGTACCTTCGCTACATAAAACCCAAGGGTAATATTAAGGCTTACATCTTTCTGTATACATGTTATTAATTTTAATAAATGTATTTAAAAAGTTGTCCAGAGCAGAATACTGTTGTAGAGTAATGAAATGTCTGTGTCCAGCATATCCAGTCTCCCTCCTCTTCACCCCTAATAACTTACTGATCTCTTCCTTAAATGTCTCTTTACATTTTTTTTTCTTTTCCAGGATGTCATACAAACTGGCTTCCTTAGATTTCAAATACTCATTTATACTTCCTCCATGCCTCCTTATGGATTAATAGAATATTTCTTTGAAATTAAATATGACTGAGACTTCTTTTCCTATAATTTCTCCTTTCATTTCTAAGGAATATCTTAGCTACTCCCAAAATTTAAAATTTTAATAGTATCTATAATATTCCCAAATCAGATTTTTGTATATTCCTGTTTTCAACTCATTTGTCTCCAGTAAGAATCTAGGCTGTGGGAAAGCATGTTGGTTTAATGATTCTTTGATAACAAGCTTCTAAACTTTCTCCAAAAGTGATCATCTAAGATGTTATATACCGATTATTAAGAAAAATACCAGTTTTGCCTCACATCTTAACAGGTTTTTAACATTGTGAAAGTTCACACACACAAAAATCTATGCTTAGTGAAGTAAGATTAAATTATATTTGGGTAAAATTGGCAACAAGTATTCTATTAGAAGAAAAAAGAAAAAGGTCCCTATAACACGACTGTAAATGTAATACTAATAGACAGGACCAATTGTAATAATTAGAACTATGTATTAAATATCTTAATAAAACTTTAAAGACTACATTATATACTTTTTTGATTTATCGTTATTTCAATATAAGTGTGTTGTGTCCCTTTTAAATTTTCCTTTAATTTTGTTTTGTGTTCTGATATGAAGCCCTGGCTAGCCTTGAGCTTTCTACATATGCCTAACTGGCCTTGAAACTACTGGTTCTACTGCTCTGGCTCCCAAGTGCTGGGGCTGCAGATACACACTGCCGGATGTGTGTCCTCTTTACATAATCTTCAATGTAATCTTCAGTATAAAGTGTCCTCATCAATTCCTTAAAATTATTCTTTTTTAAAGGGGATTTAGCTTATTGATTCATCAAATCTGAAAATGAAAATATTCTGCTCACTGCTCTCAAGATACTGGCAAACTCCAACATGATTTACTAAACAATACTGAAATCCAATAGCTTTCTAAGGTTCTCATGGAATTGCGTATGTCAATTTTTCAAACTGAACTTCAGATGTTTAAATTACCTGTCATTAATTTGATAGTTTTTGTTCATATCTCTCATGAATAATTTACTGTCTCTACTTTAGAAAGGATTGATTAAATTCTGAATATTTGTTCTTGCTTGTAATTCTACCATTTTCCATTAATCCATTAATCTAAACATGTCCCAGTTTGGTAAATGTCTATTCTTCCCCTTTATTTTCTCTTGAAGTTAGAGAGTGGTTACTTGAAAGTTTGTGAAGAGTGTGTTTCCCACAGTTTTTCTCTAGATCCGTTTCTGTCATATTATTACTTCATGGTGTCATTAATAACCTATCTTTTAAAGTACTTTGTTAACTTCTATTTTCTCCTGGTATTTGATTTTAGAACGGTTTGTTCTAAAGCTATTTTCATTTATTTTCTTTGACAAGAAACAAATTATGTCACTTCTACTCCATATAAATGGATCCCATCCCTTCTCCTTTACAATGACATAATTTCTCCATCAGGAGCTAGACTTCCTAAAGATTTAAGTTTGATTCCCATATACCTGTATTGGTAGAAAAAGTCTAGGGTCCAAAAGTCACTGTTATTTGGGAAAGATAGAGATTTTTTGGGGGGTTCATGAAGGAATTTTTTAATTACACCATTTTTCCTATTACTTATATCATAAACATTGGATTTCGATCACTTCCAGTGATGGAAGCAGTCACTCTTAGATTTGTGTTCAGTGTGAAGGGCTTAATGGAGGTGGAAAGGATACGATGATGGGGGGAATGTTTAAAGGTGGGGAGACAAGGGGAAACGTTATAAGAACAATTGTAAGAGTAACAACCACTATCTTGTATTTTTCATATTTGTGCAATGTATTGAACCATTTTCTAGTCAAAAAGTCTGAAAATCTCAAGTATGCTCTCATTGCTGTATCAGCAACCCCCCAAAACTTTAGTCTTGTCTGTCACTTGACTGGGTTCTTGTCTCTTAATTGTGAATATATTACCTACTATGGTGAACGTGCTTGTGAATTATTGAGAATGTAAAATGATTACTTGACTCACTCTAACTTTGGAGTAATTGTTAGTTTTGAGAATGCTAGTTTACTAATGAATATCTGAATTTTTCCATTAAAAATCCATAATGACATGAGAAAATGTCATAATCATCTTGACCTTGGGCTCTTTAGAAATAGTAGAACTCTGGGCTGGAGAAATAGCTCAGGGGTCAAGACTCTGTCTCACAAGCAGAGGGTCCTGAGTTTGGATCCCAGGTCCTATGTAAAAATGCCAGGTGGAAGCAGCCACAGCCTGCAATTCTAGCACTGGTGGGTGGAGCCTGGGAAATCCCAGAGCAAAGCCAGAATGAGATAGAAGCAATCCAGTATGATGTCTAAAGTCACCCTTGAACCTCCACAGGGATACACAGTGCCCTCTCTCTCTCTCTCTCTCTTTCTCTCTCTCTCTCTCTGTCTCTCTCTCTCTCTCTCTCTCTCTCTCTCTCTCTCTCACACACACACACACACACACACAATAAATGAATATTTTAGAAAAAGAAATAGCAGAACTCATTCTAATTGTCTATGTCAATCTCCCTAATTAGCAGTGATCAGCTAATATTTAAATAAAATACAAAGAAATAAAAAAGAAGAGAATTAGTAGGATTTGGAGGGATAGGAAATAGTTATAAGATAATCAGAATCCACAAACATGAGTCATATACATGAAAATGTCATTGTGGAACTCATTAATACATATAATTAATATGTGCTAATAAAACTTATACAAAAATAAGCTCCATGTACTTTCACAAGAACTGTTCAGGATTTAACCTATCAGCATTTCATCTTGAAAGGGGGGAAATCTCTAGAGGTCCCATATCTCCCTGAGAAAATGCTGAGGCTTGATGCTGGACTAGGACAACTAAAGATGCTTCCTCAATGATTTATCTTCTAATAAATGATTGCTCCTGCAAGTGCTTAGACATATATTATCAAAGACACCTCAGATGAATTTCAGTGGGCCACAATGCAAAAAAACTATGGAAGTGAAAGGGTGATTGGTAGAAGAAGAAAGGTTTTAGTGGGAAAGGAGGGGGATGGGATTTGAATTAAAGCGTGAAAATATCCTAATTTCACTATTCATATATGAACCTCTAAGAGAATACAAATTAAAACTAAATCTCTAACCAAATGCATAAAAATAAAAAATCAAAGTGTTCTATTTCTATGCTTTTTAATTTGAATTATCTTTAAAACTGTGTGGTAGCTATTTGAAAATTATACAGTTTATTAAGATTCAGTCATGGAAGAGATAAATTACATGCTTTGGATCAAGTTTTGGTGAGAGTCATCTATTTTTGCTTGCCTGTAACAATAAGCTCATAAGTGTTTCAGGGCAGAGAGCAGAAAATGATAGAGAAAATTGTCTTACAGCTACATACACAGGGATTATGATTACAGTTTTTACTCCAGCTTTGTGGAACATGTCTGAATTCTTGTTCAAATACAATGCTTAGGTACATTCACACTACTCTCAAGAAAAACAGTGTTGCACATAATTATAAATGAACTCAGAAAACGTACAAAAGGCCATCTGTGGAATGGAACAGATGCATTTGTTCAAAATGCTTTGTTCATGAAATTTGGAGAGTGTTAAGTTTAAACAATCGTGTGGGTGAGTGTAAACTAGAGGGGAGAAGTGTAGGAATGATCACTGTATGATTTTTTTATATTTATAATTTTTCATTTTGTAAATTATTTTATTTTTCATCATTTTCACACATAAATACAACAAATTTATGTTATTTGGACAAACTTATTACTCAGTCCCATCATTCTTCTCATCGAGTCTCCCTCCTACTTCCAAGTCTCTCTACATGTTTTCTTATCCCTGTCTGGCATGAGTCTTTAACAGTGTTGCAAGGAGATGTATAAATTTTAACTCTTATGTATCACTTTTCCCCTTTATATATAGAAATTGTTCCCAATATAAAAAATGATATGGCCACAGAAGAAGTTAAAAGAGAAGGAATAAAAGCCATTACAGTTTCTTTTTAATTGTATTTAAAGTCAAATTCATCACTCCATGTTATTGATTATACAATTAGAATATTAGGAATACATTTCTTCTAAAAATTAAGAAAATATTTTTACTGAGTAAACTCTCTCAATTGTGTCCTTCCTTTGCATATGTTTAGTTTTCATCAAAATCAGTCTTATACAGCATTCATTAAGCATTTTCTTAGATCAAGGCAGTGAGAAATTTTAAAAATACTTTGTCTGCTTCATCATAATTTATTAAGAAAAACCCTCACGTGTGAATCCTGATCTTCGGCTTTTTTTCACCTTAACCCGAAGTGATTGTCATCTGCAATATAATTAAGAGTTCATACTTTAAGACTTACTGCAGGTGAGCAATAGATGGCATTTTCATGATATAATTTATAATGAGCATACAAAACACCATGATGCTTTATAAAATTATTAAATATCTTGTTGTTGTCAAAGTACTAAGCTGTACTTCAGTAGATTAATGAAAACCTTTTCATTTTCTATTTGTTGGGGGTTTTATATACAGGTTTTATATCCCAATTTTCAATTTCAAAACTGGGAGCAGAACACATGCAGAGTTTTAAGACCGAGTTTCTTAGAGGAGAAAAAGAAGTAAACTCATGCACATGGATTCTCTGAGGGGAAGGGAGCTGTCTGATGACTGGCACAGTCAAGGTACTTGTGAACCTGGGCAAACTGGGGAAAAGTGGGGTTTCCTTACTGATGAGTTTTAGTGTTGGTGAACCTGATTAGTCTGCTCTGGGGGTCCAGCTGCACAGAGCCAGATCTCCTGTCCAGACCTTATGTCTTAACTGAGAAATTTGGAGTTCATATCTATATTGCTCCACAAACAAAGAGTTGGGGGATGTTGGACCTTATCTCAGTAGGGTCAGAGCCACCTTCTACGGAGTATGGTAGAACTTTCAAGAGACTTTTCCAGCAACCCTGTCTGTGCTGTCTAAAACTGCCTAAAAGAAGCTTGTTAAATAAAAATCCTATGTGAAGCTACCTATGTAATATTATTTTTTGTTTCCCAAAACTGTAGTAATGATCTGCTCAACCACAAATTGACTGTGTGCTCAGAAGAAAGAGGAATTATAATTCAGACACACAATGGAGAATGCTTAGTGGAGATGAGTGAAGTTAAGGTGGTGTACCCTGTCTAAGCAAAACAATGGTAACCCTCTAGAGGAAACTATCAACAGCAAGCCCAAAGGCATGGAGAAAATTTGGCCTACCTATGGGTTCTCTAGAGGGAGCAGTAGATGACATTTTATGCATAAATAGCTGGCCTCTAACACTGTATGATATGAATTGCCAAAATTTTAAGCAAAACTGGCTATGATTTCAAACAAAGCACAGAGCTCTAGGGCATGAGTGGGAGGCCCATGGTGTTCGCGAATTCCGTCGTGGTTCTACACACACAGATACACACACGCGCGCACACATACATACGCACACACGCACAATTGAATAAATAAAAAAAAAATTAAAAAAAAAAATATACACCCTTCTGAAGTTTACTTTCAAAATTATCGAAAGCATAGATCTATGTTTGGCAAATCATCTGAAGTGATTTCTGAAATATGACATATCATAATAAGAGTCATTGTAGAATAGCTATCCATCTCCAAAAAGAAAACGATGGACAACGACAGTGAATTTAAATATCAGCTGGTCTTAGGTAAATGATCAAAACGAGAACAAAATTCTTTTATTGTACATGAATTATATAGCTTATATAATGGATAAAAGATTATTTGTCATCAGGACCCACATCATGATTTGATAGTTTTCAGTATGCCATTGTTTGAATGTATATTGCTTCCTACAGACTCATGCGTTTGAATCCTTAGCTAGTATTGATGTTTGAAAAGATTGTGACACTTTTCTGAGGTGGAGCCTAGCTGAATGAAGGCATTACACAGGGGATAGACGAGTTTTGTCCTATTTTCTCTAGCTCTGCCTTCTGATGGCTGCAGTAACCTGAAGAGGCCTCCTGCTTCTACTTCCAGCTGGTCCTTCTGCTACACACCTTCTACCATTCGTGGATTACCAGTCCTTCTTGAATTGTAAACAAATAAATAACTTTTTCTCCATTTCTACTTATGTCAGAGTATTGTCTCACGCCAATAGAAGACTGACTGAACACATTATACTTTTTGAAATTTAGTGAACTCAATGTTTAAATTGTAGACTAATATAATTATGAAAGGGGTAAGAAATCAGTAACATTATAAAACATTTTGAAATTATGCTGCCATTTCCTCATGAGACTTTTTCTTAGTTCTGCATATTTATCCTGTGTGTCATATTATGATTCATTTCTCCCACCAATCTTTCCTCATTTAACTTCTATGAACTGTCATCTCATTTGCATGTACCCATGAAGTCATCTTTTTTTAAAAAAATAAAATGTTAATTTGATGATGAGTACATAACTTGCATTTATGGTGTATAATAAGTGACCAATGTGTGGTATAGAACAGACAAAAGAATATATGAAATTTTGGTATCAATTTTTATTGAATTCGGTCTAAAATTTTCATTTTATTAAAAATGTTAACTCTATATATTTAGCTTGTATGTGTGTGTATGAGAGAGAGACAGAGACAGAGAGAGACACAGATAGAGAGAGAAAGAGAGAGAGAGAGAGCTGTGTGTTCCTGTGTAGACCCCAGGTAACTTCAGGAATCCTAGATTGCTTCTAGCTCCTTTTTGCTTTGTTTATTTTGCTCTGGAATTTCCCAGGCTCTGCCCACAATTGCTGGAAGTACTGGCCACAGCTATTTCTTCCTCATGTTTGTATGTCCGGGATCTGAACTCAGGACCTTCTACTTGTGAGGTGGAGTCTTAAACCCTGAGCCATCTCTCCAGCTCAAATTTTCATTTCATGATGGGGAAAGTTCTCAAACAGAAACACTTGGAAAAATTCATTCCTTCCTCCACATGAGAAACTTTATTTGATAAATTAAATTGGTAGAAACCATGGAGTAAAATGAATTATTTCTATTTTTTACTGAAAATGTTTCTTTGTGATGAAAAAAAAAAAATCTTCACAGTGTAAAGAAATTTTGGTATAGCCACAAGAGATCTCCATGTATTTTTTGCTGTCCAATTAATTATTGGAAAGGAATTAAAGATATTTTTCTGGAGTTTCAGCCTGGAGATGATCCTTGGCCTACTTTGGGTATATTTTTAATCGCGTCGTGCCTGTCTCTTCAAATGTTAAATGAAATGATGATTTTATGACACCAGCTTTTAGTATTGAGCCTCTCTGATTGATTTTTAAGTAAGTTGGGAAAAGTCTATCCTGAATTTAAAAATCACACAAAAGTGATAGATAATTAGCTTTAACTAAATCTGCCGAAGATTATATTGGCTATCACTCATGAATGCTTGTTGTATTTTGGAATGCAGTATTCCTTTCCGTTTAATTTTATTTTTATTTGATAGGTAGAAACATGAGATTTTTACATATTGATATTTCTATGCATGTGTTCACTGTGTTATGGTTAAATCAGGTTAAAAACACCTGTGTCTTTAAATTTCTATCTTTTTTTTTGGTAAAACCAATTAACATGTGTCTCTATGCATGTTGTTATTTCTCTGTGTGTATCTGTGTATAGCAGAGAGCTCTATGTGTACCTATGGAGGTCTAAAGGTGACTTTGAAAATCATCCTGGATTTTGCTACCTCCTTGTTTGGCTCTGGACTTTCTCATGCTCTGCCTTCCAGGGTGGGAAGTACAAACCACTGCCTTTTCTGCCTGGCATTTTTATGTAGGATCTGGGATTCCAGACATCAGGAACCTTCTGTTTGAGAGGCAATGACTTAATCCCTAAGCCAGCCTGTCTCTTTGATTGTCTCTTTATTTGTTAATCTTGTTGTATCTACTGTTGTGTTTTTCAGTATAAAATTAAAAGACATGCTGTTTTTTCCTGTTATGAGTTTTCAAACTTTTCTTACAAATTCATTTTTTCACTAATTTGTAAATATAGATATAAATATTATAGTCTTTAATGGGATACTCTGGGACATGTGCACATTATGCGATATATAAATGTTTAAGAAATCTGTCTCTTCTGAGTTTTATCATTCATCATACTAAAACAATCAAAATAATTTCCCAGTGTATGATCATGTGTTTTCCTATTGGCATTTGAATGTTTTTTAACCATTTTAAAATATACATTTTATTTATATTATTTAACATGCTGGAAAAACCTTTGTCTCTGTTTACTGAACTAATACTGGCCTCATCAAAAGAATTCACAAATATTTTTCTCTTTCCTTTTTCAAGAAAAAATATGACTGAAGAATAATATTAATTACACTTTAGATTGCTTTTGAATTCATACTTAAAATAGTGACAGGATTTCTCATTTTCAATTTTAAAAAGTACATATTTATTTATCAGCTACAATTACCCCTGTAGTTTGTTTCCTTGTGAATATTTGAATCATCATGTCTTTATACATGTGCATGATGAATAGATATATAAGCATTTACTCACCTTCCCATCCACACACAAAGGTAAAAACATACATACACAGAAAACGTAAAAAGTTCATGGTACATTGAAATTTTCCAATTTGTGACCATGTATTTTCTTTGCATTGTGTTCTCTGAATGTTTTTGTTACAATATTGATGATCCTCTATTACTATCAGTGTTAATGTCTCTTTGTACAATCTTGTCTTATCCACTGTTGTTTTTAATCAGTCATTACAAAATTAAAATACATGAAATGATTGCTATTCAGAATGTGGAACTTGCTTTTTTCTAAGCCAAGCATTGACTAATATTTCTTTCTCAGACATGCTTAATCATCTTACACTGAGATCTTTTTGGAAAATAATATGCTATAAAGTACTCTGCCATATCTGTCTCTTTCTTATGTTTAGTCTGAAATACAATACTGTCAAATTCTTCTCTGATAAATATGGTGATTTCATTTATCATTCCATCTTTACCTCTGAGAGTATTTAATATTTCTACTCTTGCACTATATTAGGATTAATCTGATCTGTTTCCTCTAAAAAACTCTCTAGGATGGAATGTGTTCTTATATTTAATTTCCTTACACCATATGCAGATGGTACTATTTCACAAAATTTTTGTTTTTTCTATTTAAAATAACAATTAATTTTATACAGTACTCTAGATACATTAGATTTAGAACGGTAATTTATTTTTGCACTACTTGGCATTTCTCACATTTTTTATTATCCCTGTGCTTTATTTCTATGTGTTATAAGTGCATACATTTCAGTATTTGTACTGTTTTAAATTTTAAAGGTATATTATGGGTTTGCATTTTCTTTATTCGAATTTCTTTTTTTTTCCTTTAGATGTAATATACTAAAAGCTTTAACTAAGTAATGTCAAAATAGAATTCCATTTTGCTCTCTTATACCTCTATTAATTTCACTTACATGTATACATATATATTTAATTGATAAAGAGAAGAGTTAGGCATTCCTAGGTTACACTATACTTTTTTCATTTTTTATGTCTGTTAATCTACCTTTAAGTATATATATATATATACTGTACATACATATATACATATAGATATCAAATATAAACCAAAATATAAATCGGTGTGGACAACCTCTGTTTCTCCAAGCATAGATATATATTACTATTTAAACACAGATTTTTAAATTGAAATTTTAGATGTACTTCCTGAGTAATCTTCAGATGAATAGACTTATATATGCTTACTCAAACACCCACCACCCACACACAGGGCTAAAAACATACATACAGAGAAAAGTTTAGAAAACAGAGAATTGCCCATGTTTAAAGACAGAATTAGATAACTACTTCAATTAGAAATGCTAAGGATGTTGAAACTGACACAAAAATTCCACTTAAATTGTGTTATATATCAATGTATTTAAAATGTTTACTACTAAAATATTTAACTTTCATCAAAAGCACATATAATATACACAAGTGTTCATGGGATTTTGTATAGCCATAGTTTTCTCCTTGATACAGAATATCAGTTTGGGGAAACAGTTATCAGATAAATCTTTATAGAAACTCTTGGAAATTAAACAGCATGCTACTGAAGGAGGAATGGGTGCATTCAAAAATTCTTAAAACTTGGGCTGGAGAGATAGCTCAGTGTTAATACTCTGTCTTGCAATTAGAAGGACCTAAGTTGGGGTCCCAGGTCCTACATAAAAATTTCAAGTGGAAATGGTGGGGCAGAGAAATCCCAGAACAAAGCAAAAAGGAGATCAAAAAGCAAACCAGGATGATTCCTCAAGTTACCCTTGGCCCTCCACGGGTACATACAATGCCCTCTGACACACGCACACACACACACACACGCACACACGCACACACGCACATACGCACACACACAGAATCAAAAATGAAATAAAAAATTTAAAATTCCTAAAAGTTAATGCTAATGAAAACACAACATAAAATCTTTGGGATACAAAGTGGTCCTAAGAGAAAAGTTTATAGCATTCAGTGCTTACATTAAAAAAAAAATAGAATTTCTCAAGTAAATAAATTAAAAATGAAGCCTTAGAGAAAGAAGAACAAGCAATAATAGATGTACAGAGATTAGTATGATTGGGGGAAAAACAACTGAAATTTTAAGAGAGAAAAAAAAACAATACAAAGAATCAATCCAGCAAAGAGCTGACTCAATGAAAAAACATATCCAGATCGATAAGTCCCTATCCAAATTAACCAAAACCAAATGAAATAAATCTTAAATCAATAAAATTAGAAATGAAAATGTAACTATTACAACAGATACAAGGAAATTCATGCAATCACGAGGTTATATTTCAAAAATTTATACTCCACCAATTTTAACACTGAGAAAGAATAGATGGATTCCTAAACACATGCAAGAGACCAAAGTTGAATCAGAATGAATTTAATTATTCAAAACAGTCCTATAACAAGTGACAAAGTTAAAACAGAAATTACATATCTCCCGAACCCCCCAAAAAAGTTCAGGACCAGATGGAACCAGCACAGAATTCTTCCAGACATTTAAGAACAACTAACACCATTTAGCTTTATTTTATTCCATGAAATATAAAAAGAAGAAACATTTCCAAACTCTTTCTATGAAGCCAATGTTACACTGGTCCTAAAGCCAAATAAAAAGATGACAAAAAAGGAAAACTATAGGCCAATATCATTGATGAACATAGATGTAGAGATACTCAGCAATGTTTTAGCAAACTTGGTTCAAAAATATGAAAAATATCATTCATTATGACCAGATTGGATTTATTCCAAAAAACACAAGTTTGCTTCAATTTATTCAAATCAATAAATATAATTTATCATATAAACCAATATAATGACAAAAATCATCTGATTCTCTTGACAGGCATAGAAAAAGATTTTGATAAAGTTCAACACCCATTCATGATAATAGTTGTGGGGACAGTAGGTATGGAAGGAACGTTTATCAATATAATAATGTCCATATAGCCTACAGCAAGCCCATAGCAAGAATCACAGAAAAAGATGAAAAATTTGATACATTTCACTTAAATCAGGAATTAATAAATGCTGTACACTCTCAGTACTTCTGTTTAATACTTGAAATCTTAACTAGAGTCATAAACAAGATATTAAGATTAAAGGAATACAAATAGGAAAGAAAGAAGTAAAGGAATCTCTAGTTGAAGATGACATGATCTTATGCTTTGGAGACTGTTAAAGTTGTACCAGGAAATTTTACTAATGAATAAATAAATTCAGTAGAGTGACAGGTTACAAAATCAATGAATCTCCTGTCCGTCAAGGATGAATAATGTCAGAAAAACCTGTGAGAAACTACATAAAAATGAAATACCTTGGAATAAATCTAAGCAAGGATTCGAAACACCAATTTGTTTATAGTAGAAGGAAGTACACCAGGTCTTGACTAAGTTCCAGCTTCCATATTGTATTGGACTAATTCTAAATATTGACTACATAGATTCACGATTGTATTTTAAAATATCTTATGGTTATTGTAACATCTAACTGACATTATCTAAAGTGTTAAATTCTCTGAGCTTGAGCTGAAACTATCTAAAATTTAAAGCACTTAGTTCAATTCTAAAATATGGTGTAGAGATTAAAAATAACACCTTCTATGAAAATACCATTTTTTCCTCTCCTGATTATAATACACATTAAAAAGTTTTGAATTTCTAAATAATTTCTATTTTTAAACTAAAACATGTAACATTCTAATAATGTTGCCATTTACATAATTTAAAAATATTTGTTATAGTCATGCATGTTGCATTTAAAATGAGGTAAGTTAAATACCATAAAACCTTTCTAATGACATTTGCAGAACATCTTTGCATGAGGTACTACTGTTTCCAGTTTTATCGCTCATTTTCATTTTTTAAATATTCATATTTTAGCAAAGGTGCATATACTCTTAATAACATCCCTGAAATGCACACACTCAGTTTAGTTATTATTAGAAATAAAGTATATGCCAAAGTCAGCAGTTTTCCACATTAAAGTTTGCTTTTATGGAGGCATGATACTTGAAGCACTGCTATGAAACTGTTCCTTATTATGCTGCTATCAGCATTTTCACATGTGTCGTTTCATTTAGAGGGAAGAGCAATGCAACCCAGAAGCCGGGAATTTAAAGGCAAGACTCTGAGAAAGAAAGAAGATAGAGTTGTCATAGTAACATAACCCTGCTGTATTCATGTTGTGCTTTAACTCACATGAGTAATATCAAAGCTTCATAAAGTTGTCCCAACTCATACAGGAATATAATCTGTGTGTTTTTAATATGGAACCATTAATGTACTGTTGGTATAGTCCATATTCATGATACAGAACATCAGGTTTCAAATTTAATTCAGAAACAATACTACTGAATGGAATTTCTAGTAAGTAAAACAATCTCTTTTAGAAAATTTGTATCATTAGCTCTATATTTTCCTTTTTTGGGGGGAGGTTTAAAGACAACAGGATATCATAGCAATATTTTAAATCTATTCCAAGTTTTTACTAAATCTTAATTTCTTTTCTTTATTTCCCAGTAGCTTCTAATTGATTCTTTTAAATGAAGTAGAAAGTCATTCATAACTTCTTTTACTAGGAAAATAGAATATTTTATTACATGTCTAATTGCAATATTTAATTGCATATTTATTGTCATATTTCTAATGTTATGATGTCGCAGTTTTCATTCCCATATATATTAAGCAAAAAGCAGTGACATTTAAATGTAATTCCACAGTCTGGTACCTGTTCTACTGCTAGAAATTATATAACATTAATAAGAAACAAAAATACTTTCATAAAATATATAAATAACCATAAAGCTAAAATACTATGTTTTTATTTTGAAAATATTTCTTGGCTGTCATTATCTGCAGATTAAATTTCTTATAATTATTAGTATAATTAATCTGCAAACCTGAACATTGCGCACAATGAGCAATAATAGTGTGAGAAAAGATTGGTTAAGAGGACATAGGGGTAAAGACATGTAAATTAACAAAGGAAATGTAATATAAATGAAAATGAGCTCAAATAATTTGGAAAGAGTTGTACTGTTGCTATGGATAAAAATCAGCACTTCTAGGATACAATCAGCAACTATTTTGTGATGGCCTAAGTATGTGCATCTGGAAAATATGGTAAGACCTTATCAAAACATGATAATTTGTGTGTAAATTACTTTCTTCTTGAGCTTCAGGTGTGATTAAGGCAGAATTCATATATTTCAGTGACAATCAGTAATGAAATCCTTCAGAATACATGGACTCATTTATTCCATTGAGAACTTTTAAATGACAAACAGTATGTTAATTAATATTTTTTATTCTTTTTTTAGACTTCTTCCACCATCATCAGCTCATTGTTATCTTTTAACTAGTTGAAAGTGGGATATTTTGGGGAGTGCTTTGAGAATTATAATAGGCATATCTGTGATCATCTGGGAAGAAATGGCAGGCTTTCAGAGAGCATAAATTTGCCACGATAGAGCACTCCGAGTATGTCCAGTGATAGCAGAGTCACAGGTGAGGGCATAAAACACTAAGTGCTTGGAAAAGGCTAAGCCGCAAAGCAACCATGCAAGACTGAGAGAGAGATCATGAAGCAACCAGGTCACAGCAGATCCCAGTACTTGCATGGATACTAAAGCACAGGAGACCAACTGGACAACCAACCTCATCTAAGCCATGTTTTGCTTGTGCTTTGATTTGCTTGCTATCCATTGTATTTAGACACTTTTATGCTAGGAAATTGCAAGTAAAATGTATTTTCATTAAATATGCTTACATTCACAATATCTGCTTGTATATGAGAAAAATAGATGTTTGATGTTGATCTGTTACTTTAATATCTCTCCAAAATAACTGAATAGTTGGGAGGAAGAGCAAGGTAGATAACTGTCAAGTAGGAGAAATTCACAATGACTTCAAACACTGAGTTTTGTAGAAGTATTGGAGAATTACAATCACTTCAAAAGTGCTTTAACATCAAGGGGATTTAAAAAGTATCACAAGGTAATATGCATACATACAAACACACATGTGCACATGCATATATGTATTACATGTAGAATATGTGCAAGAACATGCTTTGTACTAAAATACGTTTAATTTACAAGAGAGAATCTGAGTACTTACAACACAGGAAAAGTGAATACAAATGATATAGTCAATAAGTTATATAACTTTATTTGAATGTCTTAGATTTAATTAAATCAAATGTCTACAAACACAAAGGCAAGCAATACAATAAATAACTTTTATAAAGATATATGTTGTGCATTTTAGCTACTAATTTAAATACAAACTTAATTCAAGACCAGAAAGTGCTTATCATTGAATAAGATAAAAAATAACATTGATTTTCAGAAAAACATATCAAATAGAAAATTTGAAAGCATGTTCTTTGTAAAAATCAGGGAACTATTGTATATTATGTAAAATGAGATACAATTTGCACATAAAAGCTGTACTTTTTCAGTGTTTGCATGTTAGTATGTCAGGTTTTGAACCCAGAGTGTTATAAGTAAAAAAAGTGTATTTTACCTTTCAATAAAATTTCTGTTAGATAATACATTCTGATAAGTTTGATAAAACCACACAGTAAAGGTCGTAAATATAATTTTCAGATTTCTTTTCTACTCCATTATTATTTAAAAATAGTGTTGTTTTGTAAGAACTTATAAAGTAAAATCTATCTGTAGCAAATTTAAATATGCAATACCTTTTCATTCACATAGGATACCACAACTTCATCTTTCATGATTGAGAACCATAATCCTTCTTTTCCCATTTCGCTCGCCTCCTACTAACATCTTTCAACTGTTTCTATTTAGGTGACGGTCACCAGTGTTTTTTTCTAATATTATTATGAACAAGCAAAACAGAACCACAGTTTTTAGACTCCGAATCTATTGCTGACATTGACATGCTCTGTGACCTCCAGTACATTCTTTCAGCCTTGAATTAGATCATGCCTTGCTTGGTACAGGTAGGGGAAAACTCATGTCACAAAAAATTTTCTCTTTTTCTGGGACTAAAAACACGAATTTCAAATAGAACCTGAAATTTCTCATTTAGAATGATAAATAATTTGCTTTGGGGCACACAGAACTAGGTTTCTTATATAAATGACTTTAATAACCTTTCCAGTATCTGACATAAAACAAAATTTCATTTGTATGCAGAATTCTTCCCTTGCTGTGCTATAATGCCAACCTCGAAGCAAAAACTTTCCCCAGGAAAAGAATCCCTTATTTCCTCAATCCTATACCACTGACTCTATATAACAAACGACCCGGAGCTCATTCAGTTAGCCAGTTTGTGTATGTGTGTGTTTGTGTGTATGTAAACAGAGAGGTGTACTATGTGTGTGTGTGTGTGTGTGTGTGTGTGTGTGTGTGTGTGTATGAAAGAGAGAGAGAGAGAAGAAAGAGATGAGTGTGTAAGAATAAGAGAGACTGGATTTATGTGTTTGTGTGTATATATCTACATGTGTGTGATAGTGAAAGAGAAATATATGCTAGTATGTGTATGCCTGTGTCTATATGCATGTGAAAGAATGTATATGCATGAGCATGTTTGTGTGTGTGTGTGTGTGTATATATATATATATATATATATATATATATATATATATATATACAAATGTACTTGCAGGTATAGTGCAGCTTCAAATCATGCATATGGACAGAAGAAGTTGCCTTGGCATATTGCCATCAATCTCTACCTTATTTTTGATGCAATGTCTCTTGGTAAGCTTGGAGCTCCAGTTGCCCTGTGAGTTTTGGGACACTTCTGTCACCATCTCCCCACATCTGGGATTGCAGCCATGCACAGCTCCGATTTTCATATGGGAACTGGGAATACAAAGTCAGTTCTTCATGCTGTTCAGGAAGCACTTCATCCACTGAGTAATCTCCTCAGATCCACAAGTTACTCTTTTATCAACACATGGTTATATAGTTATGTTTCATGCTCCATCTTGTGCTGAAATATTTTTATTAGAAGAAAAACTGAACTGGAATTCTGTGAGGGTGTTAGGAAGCTACTGTTTCCATCCCATTATGTTGAAACTACTGATTGTTAGACATCATTGTTAAATATTTATCTGATGCCTGTAATGTATACTTCAAGATAATCTACTACTTCATGTATTGTGAAAGTCAAATAAGCATTGAGTATTTTTAGAAGTGAAATTTGTGACAGATTTTACGTGTAACAAAGACAAGTCAATCAGATTCATGAACATTCCAGAAGCTGTTATTTATTCCTTCTTTAAATATTTGAAGTCTGCACATGATGTGGGAAGAATACAGCTGAATGGTTCTGAAACTTAAAGACATGTGGGTGTTGCTTTCAATTGATTGAGATTGTTTTAGCTTGAGAGAGTATTGGGCTCTTAAAAGACAAAACTGGGATCTTTTTAGGGCAAGACAATTCATCTTTTAAATATTGCACAAGATAGCCTTTGCCATATTATTAAATATCTCTGTAAAATTAAAATTTAATTATGGTATATGTCCCACAAGGAGGGATTCCAAAGTGACTGTAGTTTTATCATACCATAATATCACATCTTTCATAAAACATGAGAACAAAATTGTCTCAGAATCATATTTCACAGAAATCTTTACTTGAAAAGTCATAGAAACAGTACTAATTTTTTCCTTTGAAACATTGTTTGAATGGAGTTTTTAGGTGATTTTTATTGACAGAAGTAGATTGCATCCTGTTTCTATTATTAGCTTTCCAATTTTTAAGGTATTTTGGGTGTGGACCACTGAGATCCATTACAGTACTTGCCTCCCAAGCATGAAGATGTGGGGAAAATCTCCTGAACCCAGTCATGAAATGCCAGGCATAGAGGCATGCACTTGCAATCCTAGTGCCAGGTAAACAGAGAGAAGTGTACATACAGGGCTTTCTGTCAGCATTCCTAGTATACCTGCTTACTTAAAGGCCAAAGTGGTAGTATCTCAGATTAGGAAAGAAATGTTGGAAGACACATGAAGAACATAACCTGAGGCTGTCTACTGGATTCCACATGCATCTGCACATATATATGTGCACAGCTGTACAGAATGTGCACATTACATACATACATGAACAAGCATGTGCAGTCACATATAAAAAGACAAACCAGGAAATAAAATGAACTTGACCAGTATCATGTGAGCATATATGTGAAATATGCACATGCTGTGTATGTAGCTGCTTTCTATCCAAGAGTGTACCTGACAGGCCCAGAAGGGGACTTTATATATCCTGCTGTATCTCCATCTTATTTCCTTTAGAGAGAGTATCACATGGAATCATCTTCGTTAAACCATCAGGCCATCAAGTTCCTGCAAACTACCTGTTTCTAACTCCCAAACCTGCTATTAGGTATCCAAAGCTGTGGGTGGCTTTTATGTGGAAGCTAGAACCTCAAACTAAGGTCCTCATATATGGATGGAAAGCGCTCTTATAAAGTGAGCCATTTTTACAGCCCAACAGCATGCAAAGTTTGGAGTGAAATATCTAGTAGCTATTATAAGGAAGTTTCAAATCATGTTACACAGCCTTGGTGGTCTCATGATTCCAGTGAATGAAAAAGTAACCTTCAGACAATGTTCATATGAACTGGGAGCAATGTTTTCAGATGAAGGAAACATTGGTGTTGCAGAAGCCCTTTTAGTATTTTTTAATCTATATGGCATGGCTTTAGATCAGACATTAAATGATACTCAAATCTCTAACCCATGTGCATAGGTTCCATGACTTAGAATAGAATAAATAGAGAATATTTGATTCTAACCATTTCTTTATTTGGAGGAAAATGCTTTATATTTTTCATTGAGAACACTGAAAGTAGAAGAGCAAGAAGTTAACTTTTGGGAAATATCCTAGGTATTTGAGATGCCAGAGTACCCTGCTTTATGTCTCAAGAAAAAATAAAACCAAGTTGAAAAGTAATAAAGAAAAAAATGATCTAACATGGCCTCTTCTAAGGAAGAAAGCTGGCTAAGAAGCAGGTAGTATATGGTATTTAGGTAGCCTTTAGAAACGTATTCAAGTTACCATAGATTAAAAGTGGCTAATTTAGTCTTTCTAACTATAGGACAGCTTAAAGAAAGATCTGTATGGCTTTTTCAACCAGAAAGCCTCTGCATATCTAACCTTGATATGCAGATGAAATTTTAAAAAGTATATATACTGCTCAACATGCTGATTAACAAAATAATACATCTCAGACATATGGGATGTGTCTAAGATTCACTGCTTAGAATTAATAAGAATTTCTGCTATAGATGACTAATACTATTCCATAAGATGTCTTTAAATGAGATTATTACCTTTAAACGTTTAATAAAGGAAACTATCTTCCCTAATGTGGAGATCCCATCCAATCAACAACGTGTAAATACAACAGAAGAGAAAACAATCTCCTGAATATGGAAAAAAAAATTCTTCCTGCCCTGTCTTCCTTCCATCTGAAAAGCCAGCCCCTCCTGGGTCTTGAGCTGGTCACTTTCAGACCAGCACTTGTATTAGCAGATCCTGGTTTTCCAAGCTTCAGACTCTCACTAGAAATGCTGCTAGTCATTCACATTAACGTGTCACCACAGTTTCCTGACTTACCTGAAAACTAAGAGTTTGCACAACTTCCCCTATCCTGTATGGTAAATGGATGCCCCCTATTGAAACTATTTCTCAGGAATGTGCTGTATAACACATAAGATCACAGTGAATATCACAGTTCTTGAGACAATGTTCTTGTTTGCAGAAAGCACCACACTATCAGTCAAGCACAGATAAATGACAATACATGGAAACCATGTGAACAAAATAAAAGGACATAAAAATGATCATATGTGCTCTGTCCAAAAGTGCAAAGTCAAAACACCGCTCACTTTGGAAACTTTTCAACTGCTAGAATCTCATTTGTAAGACAAATTGCCAAGTGATATTTGGGGGCAGTAAAGATTCCTCAAGGCCACTTCACATGAAGCGTTTTACTTATTCTACTCATACTTCACAGTAATTACATACTTTAAAATATTAACTGTACCATACTTTAGTTGTTAAATATATATTAACTTATTGAAAGCAGCAAGTCACTGTTAAAAGATTTCATTTGTCATAGTGATTTTAATCTCTACTTCAGGAAAATAGTGTATAAACTCTGTCTTAAAGCCGTCCAAATCTTTAATGTCCAACATTACTTAGTACTAACTATAGCTAAGTCCTTGATAAACCGTCTCCAACGATTGAAGCGTTTATTTGTTGCCGAATCTCCCGCCAGGTCGCCGGGCCAGCCAGGGGGAAGAGGGGAAACGCCGGACCAAGGCGAATGGGCGAGCTGGCGACAGGGTCACCACCCAGACCCCAGGAGTCAGGCGAGCAGCAGCATACAGAGGAGGATGTTAGCTGCAGACTCCACTTTACTCAGGAAGTGTTTGGGCTTATATAGTGTCGGGGTCCAATCAGGGGTGGCTACCCTCTACTCAGGGTGGGGGGGAGCAGCCACCAATCATTCAGCTGTTTACTCTGTGTCCAGGTTAGATGGCCGCTTCCCATTGGTTGTTCATCCTTCCTTCCCATTGGTTGTCCATCCGCCTACCATTTAGTTGTCCATCCCACTGCCTGTATGGTTTCTCCTCAGGCTTACCTATAGTCAGACCTCCTGCATTCAGGAGCCTGGGCTCGGGTCTCTCTGAATTGATAGTGCCACTTATTTAATATTTTAGTAAGTCATGTTTCTATTGTTCTTTTTTGTGTATTTCAAAGAGATTTAAACCTTTCTTAGAAGTAGAACATAGGGCTCAAAGACCATACATACTTTTTAATATTTTGAACACCATACATACTTTAATATTTTGAACACAAAATCACACTGTCACCCCAAAATATGGACATCCTCTATGTCTGCAGTTGAAGTGAAAATTCAGTACCATCAAACCCTGGCCAATAATTCCTATTAACAATGAAGAAAAATGGTTTCTCATTGAAAATATCAATGATCTTGAATTTTGATAGTTATTATTTATCAATAGTGATTATAATTTCACATTGTACCTCTTCAACCATTCAAAACCTAAATGAAGCATCATCAATTCAGATATGCTTAATCTTTATTTTTTCATGTAAATTCAGCTGCAGCAATATATTTCTCTGTAATCATGTTTTACACTATGCAAATGGACTGTCTCCTTAGTCACGACTGAGGTTTGCCACCCGTGTGACACTAGGAAAGCTCAGAGACGGCTGCAATCTTACGTAGACTAATGCATACCTACATGAGCAGCTATTCATATAAACTCATTTGCATGTGAAGAAAAATTGGATATGATATGGAAACTATTTAGCAATTGACAATATTGACAAGCAGAATATACCTACATGTGATAACTAAATAGTTTTAACTGCCAGACATTTTTCTGAAGTTATTAATTAACTGCTTGTTAAACTGCCTGGATCTACACAGGGGGAAAATTTAATTTTTGCTTTTTTCAAATGTTTGCTAAATTATTAACCCAAAATTAAGATTCCATTGGTCTTCAGATATCTATCGAATGTTCGTATATGGGTGTGTATTAGCTTCACTATACTTAATTCAGAAATAAAATGTTAACCAAATAAATTCACAAATAAGCATCTCTCTGGGATTTTTAATACTATAGCAGGTGCTAAATACCAATTTGTGTAGATCTGACATGTTTTTAAATTTCAATCTCTCTCCTAGAAACATCAGCTATGGAATTTAAAGTGTAGTGTTTAAATTGTCACTCTAGCAATTAAGCTGTATTCTCATAATGGCACAGCCATTTAAAAGGTCAAAAATATTTACAGTGTATGAAATTTAATAATTGGTCCAAGTGAGAAATATAATAATTGGTTCATCTGTCAATTAAATGAAAATATTTTAGCGTTCAGCAATTAATCTCTCAAACGCATAATTAGTGTGTGAGTACAGAAGGGACACAATTTATATATATGGCAGCTGTGTCTCTACTGAGGGTCTCCTGAAGAAGGCGTCTAATTGAAACACAGGCCAGCATGTTACATGACTTTTTTTGCTAATTGGTCTTTGGAGGCAGTTGGTGGTATTCCATTATCACCCTTTCAAGTTGCCACAATAACAATTTGAATAAGGTCATTGTTCTTACTTACTGAACAATAGTACTAAAAGTGGTAGAAGAAAGAGCAAATACAATTTTTATATACTATGTAGTATTACCAGCTAGCTGCTCCATAAGTTTTAAATATGGACATAGAGTTCAATTTTACACATAACTAAGAAAAGCACCAGATAAAAAATTACATCACTAGTGTACCTTTGTTATACGTTTAACAATATATTTAAATTCATACAGACTAATTTGAAATTTAACAATTGTAAATCTTATGCTTGTCCACTGTCTGGTATTTAACAATATGTCACTGTCATATGCGAAATTATGATTTATTGTGCACTGTCAAAATACCACTATTACATATCAAATAAACACTTCCACCTGTTATAGAAATAGCCTCATAATATTTATGGTAAACTTGAAGGATATTTTTGTCAGAATTTTTACACCACTAATGATGACTAAAGAAGACACACTTTAGTATTTTGTTTGCATGGTTGTAGATAAATTCAGAATCAAAAAGTTTAAGGGAGTAAGGGGTTTCATTCTTGACTTATGATTGTCTGCTTATTTCAGACAATCTAGTTGTGCAGAAGAGTCTACACCAAAACCAGAGAACTAACCACACCATATTTACATGACTGCTAAGAATGGGACAAACTTCCTGTCATGATTTCAAACATGAATTTTCCCTTACAGAATCATGTGTTTGACTCTTTAGTTGTTTGGGAAGGACACCTCTAAGAGGTGGAGCCTTGCTGGAGGAAGGTAATCACAGGAGGTGGGTCCTGAAGTGGATTAATTACCCTGCTTCCAGGGGAGGTCTGCTTTTGCAGCTGGCAATCTTGCAGCTCTCAGCCTCCATGAAGAATGTGACTTAGGCCTTCTCCAGCTTCTGCTAGCCATCATGCCTTTTCTGCCATAAAAGACTGTATCATCCCTCTGGAACCATAAGCTGAATAAATCTCCCTTTTGCTCCTAAGTTGCCTGACTTTAGGTGACTTCTCACAGCAACAGAGAAGAGCAAGAGGTACGGTTCCATTACGCTTACAGCATTTCTGTTCAAGTACTCTAAATAAAAACAACTTTTTTATATACATTTTTTATTATTACTTCCGCTCATACAAACTTAATAGGTACACCATTTCCCTCCCTCCCTCCTCCTCCCCCCGAACCGAACCCCCTGTTTCCCCTCCCCTCACCTCTCCCTCCCCATCCCCCAGTGCCTCCCCCCCAATTCCCAGAGAGTCCTTTCTTGTGCATGCCTGACTCTCTTCTGGGCCCTCCTCTCCGATGACGTACAAGGACCCAGTGGTCTTTCCTTGAACCCTTTCCTGTGTTCCCCTTAAGCATAGGAACACTACTGTGGCTATCAATCCCTTGCCTCCAAGGCTCTTGGTTCCTTTAGCAGATGCTAAACTTTGTGAGGTCAATAGTGTGTTGGACATTGTGCAGGGCATGCAAAGTTCAATTATGATTGCTTCGGCCCTAACTTGTGTGGAGTATCTTGCAAAACATTGCTCCTCCCATCCTTGTGCTCTTACAATCTTACCGCCCCTTCTTCCGCAAATGTCCCTGAGCTTCAGGATGGGGAGAGATTAGGCTGGCCTAGTTCTAGGTGGTTGATATATAGTCTCTGAAGTTCTGGATTGTGGTTTGTTGATTTTCTTTTGCAGTTTTGCTGCTCCTGCAATGCTCTTCACTCCATCCTGATGGGCATGGGTGACATACAAGAAAACAACTTAACAAGTAGCTCCCTCCATCTTATTCACCTTCTAAGGAACTAATCCCTCACCATGGGCAGGACCCTCTCCATAACCAATGTCCTGCATGCTTGCTCAAGGTAATTCAATTACTAATTCTTCATAAACATTCCCAGAGCTTCAGCCTTTAATTGCCAAGTGACATCAGTAGCTTCTACCTCATGCACCTAGTTTCCATGACAGAGAGTGCTTCCTCCTCAGCTCTACAGGAAGCCATTGGTAGAAAGAGGTCCTGGCAGAGAACTCAGAAGCTGAGATCAGCTTAAGTGTAGGGTGGCTGGGCCAACTGAATTTCACTCCTGTCCGTGTTGACCCTCTTTTGCTGTTCTTGATCATTCTCTGCATGTTTTGCAATCTCAAAAGCAACATGTACTCACACATGCAATGCACAGTGAATATAAGGTGAATGTGAAAATTCCAGGTCAGGTTAAGTAATTGATAAATATAAAAAATAGTGAAAGAATATTGAAAGTTTTTCTTACAAATTGAGGCCTCATTTACAGTATTCAAATAATGTTAATATTTAAAAATGTTATGAAACTAGTTGAATAAATTCATGGGAAATTAAACTGCTTATTTTGCTGGTTTTAAAAACATGAAAATCTTCATGACTAAGTAGAATGTTGAGGCTCCAAGAATATCTTGGAGCATTATTACAAAAATGTAATTGTATTTGTGTATGTACACATGCTGTATGGATGTGATGTTTTTGTGTGTTTGTGTGAGTGTGGGTTCACACGTATCATGACATATGTATAGAAGTCAGAAGACAAGATTGACTGTCTGTCTTTGAGTTCCTTTGCATTTGTTCACAGCTACTCCATACTATCTGGTCCCTGATTCTGTTGTCTGCCCTCTGACCATACAGTAGAAATATTACAACAACTGATGCACACTCTAGTACCCACTGTTCTTGATGCAAACTGAGGTTTCACTAGAGTTGCAAGTTTTTTACATATTAAGCCATTTGCTTAACCCCAATATGACATTTTAAAGGCTGATTTATAATTCCCAGCTTTTAAAACTTTGTAGTACAGTAGAACCAATATTTTCTTATTAATGCGGGACTTTCATTTTTTAAAAAAATTGTTCAGTAATAGCTAGGTAGGTACTTATGTGATCAGGGTACATTTATGTTTTTGAAATTCTTGAAACTTGGTAGTTCCAAAATCATTATTTGCTTTCTATATAACTCAGAGTGGAGTGGTATTGTTTCCCATAAAAAGCATAAATATACTACAAACATTGTAGACAAAACTTATGAAAGGTCAATATGAACTTGCTTAAAATTATAATAGTTATGGAATAAATTTATGGAATAAATAGGTATGGAATAAAACTAAAATTTAAACAGGATTATTTGTTTTCAAAATTCCTATATGTGAATCCAAACAACAGAAAACAAATAAGATCTTTATAATGGAAAAAATGCAGATGAAAGTAAATCTGATTTGCTGTATAGAATAAAGGAATATGGTGTCTAGTGTCACAATATTTTTTAGTGACATACAGGAGAGAGTGCTTAGTTGTGGAAATCATTGTTTTTAAAGCAAAACATTGAAGATATAATTGGGAAAATGCTATGCAACAAAAGTTCCCAAAATATGGATAACAGAGCCGAGAGAAGAACAAAGGACTCATATCAGAAAAGTAAAGAATCTGAGAGGCATTTTTTTTTGGAAATAAAGAAAATAAAAACCTAAACATAAAAGTGGTCCTGAAAGCATGGCATATTCAGAACAAAATATGATGCGAATGAAAATCAGGCTGCAATTTGTTTTCTGTTGGGCACTATCTTCAGCAGCTTAGTGAAAGGACATTGGCTATCTTTTATAATTCAGAGAGAGAAAAGTCACTTCAAGAGCTAAAGCAACTTTGGTTAAAGTTACTAAAGAAACATGTCTTAAGTACATTGTTCCTAGCAATGAAATTGCAGAAAATTCTCAGAAGAGATCATGGAAACTCTAACAATGTGGAGAGACCAACTGAAAATGCTTTCCACTGAAACTTGCCACTGGAAGCCTCTTCATTACATTCTAAGGAAATCTAAAAGCAGCTTTCTCTTCTACTTGTGCTAAGAAATGTCTACTTCCACCCTCATCTCTGTGTGCTATCTATTATAAATAGGGAGCAGGGTGCAATGCGTGTATGTGTGTGTGTTTGTGTGTGTGTGTGTGTGTGTGCGCGCGCGCTTCACTTCATAGGAAATTGTGTTTTGAACATTTGAGCACACAAGTAATTGACTACAAACAATCTCTGATTTGCACAGCGTTAGTGACTGGATACAGGACTTCATACATGGGTGGCAAAGACTACCAGTTAAAGGATATTTCCAGTTCTATCACTATATATATTGATATCACATTTTATTGTCATAAATACAGACTTGTATTTCAACAATTTCCATCCAACTCTCTCTCTCTCTCTCTCTCTCTCTCTCTCTCTCTCTCTCTGAACCAAGAGCTTGCTAAATGGCTAGACCAGTGGGCTAGTGAGCTCTGAGAACCCTCTCCACTGGGTTAGGGTTACAGATAATGTCGCAGGACTGACTGATTTTCATATGCATATTACTAATCCAAACTCAAATCTTTATGCTTGTGTTACCAGGCAGACATTTTTACAACTGAGCAATCACCGCAGTTCAAACATTTATACTATCCTGATATTCATTTCTATGTTCATAATATTTATTGGTCTTACATTCACAACTTCCAATTTAAAATCATCAACATATGTCACTGGCAACATATCATTATAACAATTTTTTCTTTCTATATTGAAAAGCACATGTTACATTATGATTATGTAATTAAAGTTTTAGTAGATGGATTTGACAGTTTTCATGGAAACATGGAGAATAGACACGGACATTTACTTTTGGAAGATTTATGAAAGCAGTCACAGAGGTGGGAGACTTAATCTGGGCTTGAAAATGAACAAACAAAAGAGATAGTAGTGAAAAGGGAAACATAGGTAGAGATGACAGAGGATCCTGACTCTCTTGTGAATGACACCATACTTTATAGCTTGCTAATGCCGGCCTCTGACATCTTTTTTTTTTCCCACTCATACAAATTTGATAGGTACCCCATTCTCCCTCCCTCCCTACACCTCTCCCTGGATCGCCTTGCTCCCTCCCCCCTTTTCCCTTTCCTTTTATCCTTCCCTCCCTTTCTCCCAGTGCCCCTCTCCCCCATTCCTAGAGAATCCTTTAGTGTGCATGTCAAACTTCCCTCTGGGGCCTCCTCTCTGATGAGGTGTAAGGACTCAGTAGCATTGCCTAGAGTTCTTGTTTGTGTTGCCCTTTAGTATAAGAACACTATTGTGCCTGTTGATGCCTTGCCTCTAAGGATCTTAGTGCCTCTGATCCATGCTAGACTTTGGGGGATCAATGATATGTTGGTCATTGTGCAGGTCATGCAAAGGCCTCTGACATCTTGAAACTATAGATTTAACTTGATGTATTTATGTGTCACAAAAAATTGGGATGATCAGGGTAGAGCAATGGACTAAAGATTCAATTACAAAGTTATAGCATTAGTCCTGTAAAGGGAAGGACAGCTTAATTAACATAATAATAGGTTAAAACTAAAGGGTAAAATCATCACAAACAAAGAGATAAATAAATGGACACACAGACAATGAATCAGATTAGGGAAGTGTTAGTGACTTTCCTAAAGCTGAACAGTAAGAGGAACTGAACAATATTGCAGCCACAGTGAGAAAATCAGGATTCATTATAGATTGGAAAAATGAGAGATGAGCCTTGTGTTCAAGAAAATAATGGCGAGCTATTGAAATGAGGACACTTGACATCTAGATTGGTGTCTCTACAGTTCAGAGATAAGGTCTCAAATAAATACTGAATTTAAGGTAGTTAAAACTTAGTTCATATTATAAGCATTAGATAAATCTTCAATTAGAAAAAAAGGGAGGGGAAAGAAGGAAGGAACACAGAATGAATAAAGAAAAAGAAAGAAAGAAAAAAGAGAGAAAGAGAAAGAAAAAGAGAGAGGGAAAGAAAGAAAAAGAAAGAAAGAAAGAAAGAAAGAAAGAAAGAAAGAAAGAAAGAAAGAAAGAAAGAAAGAAAGAAAGGAAGGAAGGAAGGAAGGAAGAAAGGAAGGAGGAATGAAAGAAAGAAAGAAAAGGAAAGAAAGAAAGAAAGAAAGAAAGAAAGAAAGAAAGAAAGAAAGAAAGAAAGAAAGAAAGAAAGAAAGAAAGGAAGGAAGGAAGGAAGGAAGGAAGGAGGAATGAAAGAAAGAAAAGAAAGAAAGAAAGAAAGAAAGAAAGAAAGAAAGAAAGAAAGAAAGAAAGAAAGAAAGAAAGAGAAAAAAAGAAAGAAAGAAAGGGAGGAATGAAGGAAAGAAAGGGAGGAATGAAGGAAAGAGAGATGGGAAAAAGAATAAAGAAAAAAATGGAGAGGAGAAAACTAGGTTTTTTTTTTTTTCTTTTTCTGCATCTATTGAGAGTATCATGTGGTCTAGGACTTTGGACTGGTTTATATGGTAAATTACATTTATTGATTTGCGTATGTTGAACCAACCTTGTGTGCCAGGGATAAAGCCTACTTGATCCCTGTGAATGATCTTTTTGATATGTTTTTAATCCCATTTGCTAAGACTTTGTTGAGAATCGTTGCATCTGTGTTCGTCAGAGATATTGGCCTATAGTTTTCTTTCTTTTTTTTTTTTACAATGCTAAAATAGACACTACGAATGTAAAGCAAATCTTTGCATATTAAAATAATGTGATAATAAATGAATCACTGAGATATTGAGAAAAAACAAAGTTTGGGGGCATCTGACATAAATATATTATAAAGGGAAGAACAGCTAAGTGAGCTAAGTAAAATTAAGTGGCAGAGAACAGAGGAGTTGAGTCAAAGCATAAATAGGGTTCACGGTGCAGGAAACACACTTTAAAAAAAAAAGATGAGCATGTTAAAGAAACCAAATGATATGAGTTTTAGAATATTAAATGGACAGAAAAATTAATAAAGATAAAATTATTGTACCATGTCAATATATGATTCATCAAAGAACCTAACAATGAATGTCTTTCTGTGATTCAAGTCTCATTTTATGTCTTTTAGTTTGAACACTGTAAAGCATAGCTAAGAGCCTTCTATAGACACAATCATTTTTGTTTCAGTTATTTAGCATTAATTCTCTACAAGTTATGTTAAAATTGTTGTGATATTTCAGGAAAAGCTACTTTTCATTCCTGGGGAGGTATCATTATACTAGTGTAATTAATAGTGAATATCAATGTTCTCACATTGTACACAGTAACAGTAATAACAACCATTGATTCTTCTTTTATCATTAGTTTTTTGCTAAAAGTTTCAATCATTCAAATCTATCTGTGGCTAGACCTGCACCATATGTTTCTTTACTGGCATAGTTAAGTCTATCTGAACATGTTGACAATTAGTAAACCTCATCCTTATTTACAATTTATCCAATTCTTCAAAGAAATATTAGATCATATTTTATTCTATGCAACGAAGACTTGTTGCTACCGCTCATATATGGTTTTGTGAAAACAATAAAATGTATTTCTTTTCAAGCATTACACAATAACAGCCCAAAGATCACTGATATGTGAACATATACTTTGGGTATTTTTTCTTTATAGTTATTGATTAGATGATACATTTTTGATACATTTTTTGGACCACCTAAGACTAAATAAAGTGAACTCATGATACTGTAAATTTCTATTATTTGAAAATGAAGAAGTGAAAATAAAAGAGTACAGATGCATTACAACCTATTAAAAACTAAACAAATTATTTTACTGCTATAGCAGCTATTAAATTTGTTTTTACAGCTTGGCAGGTACAATTAATATTGCTTTAGGAATAGTTTTATAGAATTTTCTTCCTGGGTAGTCACATTAGAGAAAATGCTTGTAAGCCATATACCCATAGACTTCCTTTAATATTCATTAATATAGAGCATTACATAGATAAAAATTTAATGTATCATGTACTACATTAATTAATAGTAAAGTAACAATAATTAAACTTTCAAAGAGATCACAAAGTATGAAAGCTGTATAAATAAAAATGTTTCATCAATTATTATATCATTTCCTTCTGTTTCTTCTCTTTCTTAAATTAGTATTCTGATCCCGAGACTACGTTTATTTTCATTTTTCAAATTCTATGCCTGTATATTTGCTTTTGGTTCTGATTATTTACTGATGAAAATAATACACAAGAAATATTCCTCCTTGAAGTTTGCATTCCCCTATGAAAGACAAAATAGGAAAATTATAAACATATGAACATTTTAATGCATGTGGCTTCTATAGGTTTGAAAGTGACAGCAGAATGACATGTAGAAAGTGTGGCTGTACTAAGATGTTACTGAAGTGTCTCTCTGAAGAGAAGAGATCTTGGCTGTGTTCATATTGCTGTTAAGAAATTAGACATGTCCACATGAGGTAGTAGATTCAGCCAAAATAAAAACATATTAAAAAATTTAAGACAGGGCAAAGTTGACAAATTCATGAAACAAATTCAAAAAACAAGGAGATTTTCAGAGAACAGGAGTGATGATGAAGTTCTGGCCTGGTAACCCTTGGTGAAAAGACTAAACTTCTTTCTGATACAACAGAGAAGCACTAGAGCAGCTTCACCGGGAAGTGAAACAAATGTTTGAAGGTAAACACTTTTGAACTTATGATTACTAAATAGAAGGGGAGAAAATGTGAAATCTTATGCACGAGGTATTTATTTGGAATAGAGTTAAACTAATGTATGAAAAAAAGAAGAAATTATACACATACATGCACACACACACATATACATAGTAAAAATTTGGATTGAGAGATGGCTCAGGGGTTAAGGCACTGCCTTGCAAGCAGAAAGTCTTGGGTTTGTTCCCAAGTCCCATATAAAACAGAAGCAGCCTGCACTTTCATCTATGGTGGACAGAGCTTGGGAAATTCCAGAGAGAAGCAAATAGGATATAGAAGCAATCTAGGATGATTCCTGAAATCACCCTTGGTCCTTCTCAGGGACACACAGTGCCCTCTGACACACACACACATACACACACACACACACACACACAGAGTAAATAAATAAAAATTTTAAAAAGAATTTAAAAAAGGAAAATTCCCACAGAGAAGATAAATTGCCTATCTTAATTATCTTTTGATCTCTTAAGTCCTCTGAATTCAAACTTTTGCAAATAGTACTTTTTGTTCATATAAATTTCCACAACAGTTTACATTGCTAACTGAAGATTGGAAAGATGAAAGTCCCCAAATATTAACTAATGTGAAATTCTTCTTTGCAGTTATTATGCTTATTTCTTCATTTTCACTCCTAACACCAATGGAAACAGCTGTTCAGCATCATCTATGTTCTTTTTATAAACTTGAAGTGTATTATTAAACAGCTCTCACGTTGTCTCTGCCTAATTCATATGCAATCATACAGATAGACTATTTGAAGTAGAAAGCACCAAAAAATACTTAGTCATCTAGATGATCAAAATAACCTGTCAATTATCCATCATCACATGATGGTTATTATGGAAGTGATTAAGTCAGAAAAAATTCAGCAAACAATTTGATTAATGTAGAATATTTGACAAATAAAGTCATTACATTGTGTGCCTATTGCCAAATTCAAGTATATTTATATTTTCTGAAAAAAAAATACTAATGCTAGACTGTTCTAGGAAAGGAGCAAAGGCCCTACTGAATGTCTCACTTTACATAACTCACAGGACAGAGCAATTCAATGTGGGGAAGGAGACAAAAATTAGTGGCTACAAGAACCTGTGGCTAAAGAGTCCATGATGCAGAGCCAGAGGATTTACCGAGTCATGCCTCATATAAGTTTGTTATCAATAATAAGACTCTATACCTCATTTATTCAGTTTTGACTATATGACATAACTCTGCCAATATCCTGAAAAATACCTCAGCTGGAAAAAAACAACAAACAGACCAACTCATCAGAAGTTTGTACTACTAAATTATATATTTACATAACCAGACAGAAATGTTTTACTTTATTAACTTATCGAAATGTAATTAAGAAAATGTGTTAATGGATATACCCTACCCAGGGCAACACAGAGAAGGGAAGGGAAGAGAAGCTGCTCTTTGTTCCACCTATCTAAAGCTACACAAGATTAAAAGAAATTGTCACCACTGTGTATGTGATATCTCCAAATGAGCCATTGGTTAGAGAGAAGTCTCAGATCTTCTAAACGTATAGGCATTTGGCATTTGGCATTTGACATTGTTTTTAGTGGCCCTCCAGAATCTGACAGTAAGATCCTATCAGAAGACATCACTTGTAAGAATCATAGGACACAGAGAAAAGAAGCTGCAATGGGTCTGGAAGGTCAGCTCTCCTAGTACCACAAGGTAGGATGCAGACTGCTTGGGAGAAAAGCAAACAATAGTTTTATCCAACTGTGAATGATCCAAACGACAATATCAACCACTGAAGCCAGAGGTGACCATGGATGCATGAGACATGTATGGTATGGGGTAGCCAAATGCTCCAATTGGATTTAAGGGTCCCTTTTTTTATTATTATTATTTATTCAACTGTGTGCATGTGTGTGCGTGTGTGTGTGTGTGTGTCTGTGTATGTGTAGAACCACAGACGAATTCGCGAACCACCATGGACGCCTCCACCTCCTTCTGCCCCGGGATTCACAGGCTCCGTCCTACCAGGACCAGAAGCGCAGGCCGCCCCCGCTTCCGCCTGGCGTCTATACATGGGATCTGGGATCCGAACTCAGGACCTTCCACCTGCAAGGCGGAGGCTTAACCCCTGAGCCACCTTTCCAGCCCTTAAGGGTCCCTTTTTTAGTAATGTAAACTGAGCCTTAATTCGACTTATAAATACATCAGAGCAAAAAAGCATCTGAACACTTATCAGGATAGCCATAGAATACAGAAACTCTCTGTACTCATGCTAGAAGATTCCTTTGGCATGAGATGATATTTAACACAGAGAATGACAAGTAGTCAAAGTTTGCAGAATAATTGACTGTGGAGTGCTCAGTAATAAACAGAACACTGAATTATCCCCCACCCTAAGGGACAGGGAACTTGATGAAGATGGGGGCAGTAGAAATGTAAGAGTCTGAGGAGGGGAGAGTGTGGCAAAGTGCATCCTTAGAGAAGATATGGTGGCTCCATCCAATAACACACTTCAGACATGTCCTCCTCACAAAACCTTCAAAATATTTAACCATGGCTGGGAGAGATATTAAGAGACACTAGATTTTAGTGAGCAATTGTGTAAGGTTAATGTCAGATGGAAAAGAGACTTGCTTGACTCATCAGTCTACTCACTATTCAGTGGGTATTAAGTTATCTGTGGTGTAGCAAGTACACTGGCCCTTGTTAGAATCGACATCCTGGATGAAACTTAGTGGCTCATACAGGCAAAGAGAAAAAGAGAGAGAGAGAGAGAGAGAGAGAGAGAGAGAGAGAGAGAGAGAGAGAGAGAGAGAAGAAGGAAGGAAGGGAGGGAGGGAGAAGGCTGATTGTAAAGGAGAAAGTATGAAGTAGAAGAGTAGGCAGGAAGAATTAGGTACTTGGGAATAAAAACACAAAAGTTCACTGAATTCATGAGTGAATGTGTAAAGAATAAAAGCATAATAAAAAATTAGCTTCATTGCCCTCTTGCCCTCCTGAAAGAAGGTCTTATATGTGAAGAAACTAGAAGCCATGGGACCACACTCTTGAGTGTAAAAGAAATGAAATTTAAAATATCTTTCTTTGTGTCCAATGCATAGATTTTCCTACACTGTGGTAAAATAACCTGTACCTAAAAACATCAGACTCACAATGTGAACTTAGTAAAAAGGAGATATACATTCATACATATATACATATATGAATCTCGGTTATTAGAATATATGTTAATGATTAACATATTACTCTTTACTTTTATTTCATTTATTTTTGTGACTAAGAGCATTCTCACAGAATATCCACTTACAGCACAATTATGCCTTGTAACTTCATTAAGAAACCACGTTTGTTAGTATGTGGTGCATATGTGTTGCACATATATGTTGGGCAAAAAGTAAACACATTAAAAGATCAAATGTTCTTATTCTAGTTTACAGTAACAAGGATGTCGTAAGGAAGGAAACAGATCAATAGGGAATGAAGCGAATAAACCTATAGGCAGGAAGACAATACATCAAACTGCTCTGTAGGTAGCTGTTATTATACTCATAGAATGGGAACTCACAGTGAAAAACTTTGTGTCTAAAGCTGGATGAATGAAGGGAGATGCACATATCAGTGGGATGGCCTGAAGAGAGGTAACTTGATATACTATGGAGACATGAGTTCCCAAAGGAGTAGACAAGTCAGAGTGAAACCTGAGGTCCACAGAAGCACACAGGAGGAAGGGTGGGAGGAAATGGGAGAGAATGGTGACGAGAAGGGAGGACATAGGAGGGAGGGTGGAAGGAAGGAAACTGGGATGAATACTCAATATATTTGCAAAAGTAGAAAAAAATAAATAGAAGATCAAACATTATTAAAATAATGAAAGAGCAACAATATGAATATATATACTCTATTTTAATTTCTAAGAAAGTATACATGTCAGGGAAGAGAAGAACAGAGATAGGATATAGTAAGAAGTGTCATTAGCTACAGGATAACCAACCACCTCCTTACTAGTCCCTCTCCTCCCCCAATAACAGGGGACATATGCCCAGTAATGCAAACTAATCTAAACAACAATGGAAGAGAAAATTGACACTAGATAGGTCAGATATCTTAACACTAACCATAAATACCTGATAGTAAACACCATTAGATAAGAAAAGATCCCAACAATCTGCCAAGAACCAGTCTATTCCAATAGAAACATAGTGAAATACATGAGGGCAACCAAGCAGAGTGCAGAGTACATTGACACTAAAATGCTCAGCTTCCCATCTTAAGGGTCAGGGAATCTTGAGGAAGGTATGTGTATGTGTGTGTGTGTGTGTGTGTGTGTGTGTGTGTGTGTGTGTTGGTGGGGGGGAGGGGGTAAGAGTGTAAGAGACTGAAGATGAGGTCATTCCAGGCTCCATAAGGCTGCTGCATCCAGGGTCTCACTGCAAGGAGACCTATCCTCACCAGACCTGCACAATGGCTAATGATATTCCACCCACATGGATCAGCGAGAACTCTGGAGAAGTAACTAAACACAGGGAATCTTGGGGCAGGGTCCAGACAAATATAAGCAAACATATTTCCCTGTGGGTCTGCCTAAACAAGACCCACTTAAACTGCCACAGAGGCCCAAGCCCTTGATCCACAATAAGTAGACAGGCAGGAGGATAGGAGGGAAAGAGATGGATTAGTGAGTGGAGGGGAGTGTGGGACAGGAAGAGGTTAGAAAATTATGTTCATATAAAAGGAAAATTCTTTTTTTTATGATTCCATAATTGAAGCTACCTTATTTTTTAACATTTTTATTATTAATTTCTGCTCATACAAACTTAGTAGGTACACCGATTCCCTCCCTCCCTCCTCCTCCCCCGAACCCCTGCTCCCCCTCCCCTCATCCTTTCCTCCCTATCCCCCAGTGCCTCCCCCCACAAACCCCGCACAATCCTTTAATGTGCATGCCTGACTCTCCTCTGGGCCCTCCTCTCCGATGACGTACAAGGACCCAGTGGCCTTTCCCTGAACCCTTTCCTGTATTCCCCTTAAGCATAGGAACACTACTGTGGCTGTCAATCCCTTGCCTCCAAGGATCTTGGTGCCTTTAGCAAATGCTAGACTTTGTGGGGTCAATAGTGTGTTGGACATTGCACAGGGCATGTAAAGTCCAATTTTGATTGCTTCAGCCCTAACTTGTGTGGAGTATCTTGCAAATCATTGCTCCTCCCATCCTTGTGCTCTTACACTCTTACCACCCCTGTCTTCCACAAATTTCCCTGAGCTTCAGGATGGGGAGAGATTAGGCTGACCTAGTCCCAAGTGGTTGATATAGAGTCTCTGAAGTTCTGGATTGTGGTTTGTTGATTTTCTTTTGCAGTTTTGCTGCTCCTGCAATGCCCTTCACTCCATCCTGATGGGCATTGTATGTCACCCCCTGGCCAGAGTAAAAAAGCTGTTAAACTGGAGTGTTATAAGAGCACATTCAAAGGTAGATGTAATAAAAGTAGGAAACCACAGTGAGGGAGGGGTCAATCTCCCATTTGCAAAATGATTACTTTTTATCTGTCAGACTATATGCCCTCTCCTTCTGGTGAGATCATACCGCCTCAGTTGTAAGTGATCAGAAACGAATGTCTGTGAACTTAACCAGGTGTCTCATTACTTACTTGCAGTCCTTGATGGAGGCCCATTTTCTCTGCTGTAATATGGTCCCCTCTCTTCTTGTGTCGGTGTGGCCCTCCTACTCCATCCCTCCTGTTCATAATCCTTGCACTTACCGTAGGTATTACAGAGATTTATCTTTAAGTGTCTCTAGGTGGGCTGGGTGGGTTTGGTACTAGGAGCCACCTATTAGGGAGTACATACAGCACTTAATTTTCTGGGTCTGGGATACTTCACTTAATATAATTGTTTCTAATGACATCCATTTCCGGCAAATTCCAGTAATTCATCATTGTTGATGGCTGAGTAGTACTCCACTGTATAGATGTACCACATTCTCCTTATCCACTCGTCAATTGGACATTTGGGTTGATTCCATGACTTTGCTATTGTAAACAGTGCTGCTATGAACATGGTTGTGCTTGTGCTATCTAGGTGAATTTTTGCTGTGTGTGGGGTTATTCCCAGAAGTGGAATAGCAGGGTCATATGGCATTTCAATCTTTAATCTCTTTAAGAATCTCCAGACGGCTCGCCAGAGTGGTTGTATGAGCCTGCATTCCCACCAGCAATGTAGGAGAGTTCCCCTCTCTCCACATAAAAGGAAAATTCTTAATAAAATAGTTGCAAGGAAAAAAGTATACTCTTTCTATATGTAAGGTAATTCGAGAATGTAAAGAAGAAAAAAGGAAGTATACATTTTCTTTAGAGTTCTTCATTAGTTATAAAGAGGGCCTATTTCAGTCATCTGAAAACTTAAACCAGTCTTCCTTTTCTTTTAAAACTCTTTGTGTTTGTTTCTCTGGGTTTCATGTGGGTTGATTGTACTGGGAAGTACCTGAATGCATACTTAAGAAAGTATTCAGAATAGTTAATACTCTATCTCATTGTAATAGTTTCCTATAACATATTATACATAGGCATATATATGAATAAAATACTTTGTTAAAACTATTGCATTTGTAAAAATCTGAGTGGTTTGTTACAAAAATCTCGATTCATCTTTAATATAGCTCACATTTTAAATAATAAGACCATAAATTCCTGAGAAAAAAAGAGACAATCTCAGAACATTCCTGCCAGTTTGATGATTTGAACTATTCCTTTGATTTCTATAACCGTATCAATGTTTTTTGATCTGTAGCATCCGTCATCCTCTTCCTCCATCATGTCAAGGACTGTGATGAACATTAGCACCATTGGTGAGAGATTGGCCAATCATGACCACATATTTTTGTTACTAAAAAGTACAGGAGCTTTCTTTCTTCCTTTTCTGGGATTTATTTCCTCACAGAACTTTAGTTTTTGTGAGGGTGAAGATAAAACCTGTCTATCAAAGATAAAGATGGTACAGCACATATTTGTTCTGAGCACTGTGTTCTAACCTGTTATGTCAAAGACGGTATTCATTGTGTCAGAACAGTTGGGTCAACCTAAGAAGGAGAATGTTTGCTTGGTTTGGGTATATGGGATTCTTTTCTACAACACCTCAGAATGGACTGCAATCAGTACATTTGCTTGTAGAAAGAGTCTAGCTTGTGGCATCCAAGGTTAGATAATTTTTTTTCATTAAACATGAAAGGGATGCGAGTGTAGGTAGCACTATTATGAAAAAGTTGCATAGCATGTTCAAGGCTCAAGGTTCAATGCCAAGCACCACCACAAGAAAAACAATATTAATAGTTTCAATATTAATAGTTTCACTTTTTGATAGGTTAATGGATAATTGCATATAGAGTCCATAAGATTATAAATTAATTTTTTTCTTTCACCTAACTGCCATGCTCAGCTGCATACTCCATTATTCAAAGGCTTTCATTGAAAGAAAAGTCAGCTTGTTCACACAGAAACATTACTTACGTATATTTCTATTATCTTTATTTCAATTGTTTCACATGTCATTCAAAGTATGTACAGTGCTGAACAATTAACTATTGAAAAATTCAATTCATTTTTAAGATTTCTGATAATCCTTAGCAACCGTGGATTTTTCAGCTTTGTCCTCTTCTCAATAACAACCTATGAAATTGGAAGAAAGATTTGGTCCCTTCTAAAATCCTTAAACGAAGTAAATTTTTAAATCTGTTCATGTATTACACTGCCAGTCACTGTGGATAATCTCATTCAAACTCATAATTAGTATTCTAAGGGAACGATTCCCACCTGTGCTGTGTAGCACAACATCCAGCTGCGGGAGGGGTGTAGAAAAGAATCATTCTCAGGAGACCTCTGCATGACACAATGTGTGAATCAATTTTAATTAATTCTGCCTCTTTAAGCCTGCCTGCTGCTGAGGAAAGATTGCTATCTGCCTCAGACACACAGCATGATAATGCACAGACCCACTGCTGGAGATTGATAGCAAAGGCAGCTGGTATCTGTGGCAGTAGTTACCTGCCATCCATATGTACCAGGATTGTGAAGAGCATGCAGAGAAGTGCAGCATCAATGTTGCTACATAAATACATCATTTGTTACACACATGGCTTGCCTTCATTTAGCACGAAAGTTGTCAATAACAAAACGGATATAATTACTGTCAAATTCAAATCTAGTTGAGTCAGAATGTGAGGGATGGAAAGTCCTTGAACATGAGCCTGTTTTCAAGAAAATCAGTAGGATAAGCTGATGGCATCTTTCATACAAATGACTGAACTAAATCTATTGCCAGAGATTTCTAGATATCTACTATTACAGAAGGATAGTCAATACGGGGAATTTGAGTTCCTGAAGAAAAGAAGCACATTCAAGAAGGTAGGCAAACATGATGTGGAGAGTTTGAAATTTCTAAAGCCAGATTACTTTGGGGCATCTTTAACCCCTTAATGGCCATTTATTTCCCAGCTCTGTATGTGAGCTAATATCCTAATGTCTATTAGGTGCATTCTTTGGTATGTATGAGAAACCTCTGGTTTCTGCCAACTAAAAGCCTAGGAATATCATCAGAAGACATCTATACCCTACATCAGAAATCTCTAAGCATTCCTGAAGCTTCCCACACAATGCTTCTGCCATTGCATTTGAAAAGTGCCTTGATTTATTATTTTCTTTGTTCTGTGATTGCAACCTTTCAAATGCTCTTTTCACAAGGAACGCATAGAATGTGGATCAAGCTGAATTCAAGTTTTCAGGCTATGATCACTCATATGTGACTTCAAAATACACGACGTGTTCCTCCTGCTTGAGGGGAGAGTTGCTACTTTCCATCTATGATAGGTTGACCAGAAGCTTTGCTGTGACACAAGCTCTGTGACATCATTCTTGCACTACTGTCCCAGTTCCTATTTTCAGACTCTCTTCCTTCTTACTTTTTAGAAATCTTGTTTTCCTTTCTATCTTGCAGCTGTCCATCACAACACTAGAATACATTTTCTGATGATACACAGCTCTGCTATGATTGATTAAACAATCTCTGAATAATCTCATTTATTAAATTCACACTTAGCAAATAAGAGAAAAAAGGAGTTGATTATAAACAACTTTTCTTATTCCATTTCTTTTGAGACAAGGCCATACCTTGTGTTGAATGGTATTATATCTCTGGGAAGTCAAATTATACTCACTAGAGATACAGAAGGCAATGACAGATCCAAAGAAGCAAACAAGAAGACAAACATTACAATTCGCCTCAGTCTAGATGAGCAATTTTAGCTAAGGTTGAGGTTAATGAAAGAAAAAGCGGATTCTACCAGACTTCTAGCTGTGTTTATGACTCCATTTCAAAAATTAACAATCATTAAATCAGTAAGTGTAACAGTTACTCTTTTCTGTTGCCAATAAGATGGAATCCCCCCCCCCATACACACACACACAGAAGGCTATCCCCACTGTGGGCCAAGGAAGCCTCAGCCCTCGGGAGACGATACTTGTGGGCACATGGAAAACTGGCCCGTGGAAGGCCATCCACATTCTGTGCACGTGGAGCCTATCCCATGAGAGACCTTCATGTTGTGAGCACACAGATCTTGAACTCAGTGGGCAATGTGGTGTGTTGGGAACTCAGGTGTCCAGGGTCAGAATGCTGAATGTAGATATGGTCTCATCTCCTCCCTGCCACCATCTGAAGCATGTGGGACACAGCAGCCACATGTGTAGTGCCTTTAGTGCAGAAGAATTTGCATTCTTGTGGGCGGAGCCTTCCCTGAGTATCCTGCCCTCTCCTATTATCCAATGAACAGGAGGATGTGGTTCATTCATTGAATTAATCTCTTTAGCAATAGCTGCCATTGTGTTGTCTGCATTCTCTTTAAGCTTGCTCTCACTTTTTTTGAAATCATACTTATATACTGAAAAGTAGTTATGACACAGTGTTAAGACTATTTTGCCTTGAATGTTTTTCTGACAAACACTCGACTTTAACTTCAGGTAGGATGAGGGCAATACTTAATCAAACACTCTGACTCTGACAAAGCGTGCAGTTTGCCCCTCATTCAGTTTTAAACACAATCTCTATTCCTGGACCATCACAAGCTCAGCTTCCATTGCCTGCTCATCAGTCTCTTCCAAACGTTCACCAGAATGGCCCTTCTGCCACTGTCTCCAGGATGCAAAGGACTACCCAGCACCAAGTCCCAAAGTTCTCCATATTTGTACCAACAGACATTTCCAAAGGCACATTAGCTGCCTCTTATCGTTGCTATACTTCTCTACTCAGTACCAATTTCTCTCAGGTTCACAAAAAACAACTCCACTTTTTGGTACCAGATTCTCAGTCTCACACAGCAAGACCCAACTTCAGCTCACGGTTCCACATAGGAGACACAGTCTTTTGTGGCAGACAAGGCATGGTTGGCTGGTAGAAGCTGGAGAGGGAATAGGTTAAATCCTTCATGGAGATGTAGAGTTGCTCCTGCCAGCTCAAGAGCAGATTCCACACTCAAGCAGGGTGGGGCTTAGCAATCCCAAGACCCACCTAGTGTGACTGCCTTCTTCTACCAAGACTCGACCTCCCCATGATATCATGACCTTCCCAAATACTGGCAGCAGCTAAGTATTCAAACATATGAGCCTCTGGGGGACAACTCACATTTTAAACCATGACAGTAAGTATTCAATTTGTCACCGAGAATCCAACAAATTCAAAATGAACATCAATTCAGTTACAAATGAACATCAATTCAGTGAGAAATCCCTGAAGAGCATGGACAACTTTTAGGCAGCTGCAACATGGAAGTCTAGTCCTTCTGTCCTAGCAACTGTTGATGACTTGCTGCTTACGTACCTCATGTGTGCCAGCTTGACCTTCTTTCAGGGCAGCTGAGGAAAAAATATAAGTTGGCCC
Source organism: Typhlomys cinereus (assembly GCA_023101885.1). Taxonomy (NCBI): domain Eukaryota; kingdom Metazoa; phylum Chordata; class Mammalia; order Rodentia; family Platacanthomyidae; genus Typhlomys; species Typhlomys cinereus. The sequence goes on along the minus strand of JALPQD010000007.1, from coordinate 11,893,595 downwards.
ATATGTGAGGTTCTCTTGTACTCATCACAACTGATCTGATGCGATGATGGCCATAGCTACTCAGGCCCATAACATATTGGCTACCAGCCCACAGAAAATGGGAAAATATTACTCATACTTGAAAAATGAATATTGAACATTCTGTGTGTTTTACAACATCTGTTTAACATGTACAATAAAAAGTGTTCATGTGTGTGTGCTTTGGTGTGAGACATGGCCTCTTTCCTTATACATACAATGAAATGTGAATCTTTTTATTGAATATTTATTTTTAAAGTATAAACATTCATCCACACATTTGATAAATATTGTATCTGTAAAAGCACAAGGGATTTACTGATTACTTGCTAATCATCATAGATGGTGACAGTTGACACCTGTTGAACTCTGGGCACATTTGTAGAGATTAGTAGTTGAGTTAAGCCCAGCTGATGGGGAAGGCCCTAAACAAATGAATAAAATACTGAGAGCTGGCATCCTTATGTACACTTGGCCAGACATGCTGTTCTGGCAAGTAAGGATCATCCCTTTCTCAGCCAGTTCCCTCAGCCTAGGTGTTGGTGCATGCTCTCCCCTCAAGCTGGACTACCGACTTTAATTTTTTTATTATTTATTCAATTATGCGTGTGTGCACGCATGTGTATGTATGTGGGTGTGTGTGTGTGTGTAGAACCATGGGCGAATTCTGGAACCACCATGGACCACCTCCACCTCCTCCTTGTTTACTCTGCCCGGGATTCACAGGCTTCGCCCTACCAGGACCAGAAATGCAGGCCGCCCTGCTTCTGCCTGGTGTTTATACATGGGGTCTAGGATCCGAACTCAGGACCTTCTGCCTCCAAGGCAGAGGTTTAACTCCTGAGCCACATCTCCAGCCCCTGGACTACAGACTTTAATGGGATTATCATTAAGAAAATAAATACTTTGTTCTCTTAAGCAGTTTGATGGTGATTTATCAGCAACTGTGCACTGTGAACTGCAACACTGATTCATTAATTTGATTGTTAATGGCCAGTGGAGTACAACAAAAGAGAATGTGAAATTACTATGAGAAAGGTAGTATTTCAGGCCATCATAGATTGTTGGAATTTATCCCATTCTACATTTGTCCCAGGTATATTTTCTAACATCATTCCATCTGACATTTCCCATAAATCTTATACTGATGAATTGTTTAAAGGATGTGTACCTAGTGCCATTGTCCTTTAAGGAAATGACATAGCTAATGACTCTGGGAACATAATCTTTAAACAATTCATCAGTATGAGCTCTTTGGAAGAATTTCCAACAATCTAGGACTTCTAACTTGGAGTCCAACACGCATGTCACTAATTAGACTCCCTTATTATCTCAAAACCAAAACTAAAACAAAGAAAACTAAAGTAAATCAAACTAAACCAAAACAAAACAAAGCAAAACAAATCAAACCAAGTAATGTCATAATTAAAGTGAGGTCAAAACGGCTACCATAAATAGACTTTGACAAGACTAGTCTGCATTTTTTTCTTCAATCTCTTCTAAAGATACATATCTTACATTTGAAGTAACATGTTTTTCTGTAATCTGATAAATATTTCCAAGAAAATGTTCCTCGTTTTTTGATTTGGGGCTTAGTGTACTAGGATTGGGCCAAACATCATGGATGTTTACATTGAAGATATTCTTGAAGACTCAGAACCAATAAATTATCATAATACTCAGTATTAAAAGTTTATATGTCCACAGATATGCTTTATATATCATGCCTCCAATACCAGCTTGGCATGAGTGTCCAATGCAAACATGAACTGCAAAATCCATTCATGCCTCAGTCCTTCTAAGATGCTCTGAAGATTGACCTGTTAGAGTTTTCCTTTCACTCAGTCATGTTCCTCCAGAGAAATAAAACAATCACATGCTTAATTCTATGTACTAGAAGGTTTATTTCAAGGAGTTGACTCAGACCATTTGGAAGCTGATGAATCCAGGCTCTGAATAGAGGATGGCAAATTAGAAGCTTAGAGGACCATAATGGATATTCTACAGGTCCAAAGCTTGTCTGCTTAAGGATAAAGTCATTCCTTTGCTAAGGTCTTCTGCTGATTGAATGGGGTCCACCCACACTACTGAGGACAATCTACTTTACTCAAAGCTCACCATGATAGCTAATCATTTTTGCCAACAAAGCCTTTAGATCTTTCCTGATATGTAATGTAAACAAGTTTTCATAGAGACTTTTTGTGACCAAGACAAGATAAAAAGTAACCATTTTGAAAATGGGTGATAGACCCCTCCCTTAGAATGGTTTCCCACTTTTATTACATCTACCTTTGAATGTGCTTTTATCACAAGACTCTAACAGCTTTTTGTCTCTGGCCAGGGGGTAACATACAATGCCCACCAGGATGGAGTGAAGGGCATTGCAGGAGCAGCAAAACTGCAAAAGAAAATCAACAAACCACAATCCAGAACTTCAGAGACTCTATATCAACCACCTAGAACTAGGCCAGCTTAGTCTCTCCCCATCTTGAAGCTCAGGGAAATTTGCGGAAGAGGGAGCGGTAAGAGTGTAAGAGCACAAGGATGGGAGGAGCAATGATATATAAGATACTCTATACTAGTTAGGGCTGAAGCAATCATAATTGGACTTTGCATGCCCTGCGCATTGTCCAACACACTGTGGACCTCACAAAGTTTAGCATCTTCTAAAGGCACCAAGAGCCTTGGAGGTAAAGGATTGCCAGCCACAGCAGTGTTCCTATACCTAAGGGGAACACGTGAAAGGGTTCAGGGAAAGGCCACTGGGTCCTTGTACATCATCGAAGAGGAGGGCCCAGAGGAAAATCAGACATGCACAAGAAAGGAATTGGGGCGGGAGGCACTGGGGGATGGGGAGGGAGAAGGGTGGGGAGGGGGAGCAGGGGGTACGGGGGGGGGGAGGAGGAAGGGAGGGAACTGGTGTACCTAATAAATTTGTATGAGCTGAAATAAAAAAAAAAAAAAAAACTAAACACTCTTCCTTTTGAAGAATAAATAGAAACTGTTTTCGAAGAATTTTTTTTTCCCCTGGCTGTTTTTCTGAGAAACAGTAAGCTGATAAAATTAGACCTTTACAATAGCTGGCCTGGAATCTGTTTACCACAGAAAACTGGGAAAATTTCAGTAGACAGGTCACTGCCCTCAGAAACAATATGGATTGTTGCCAGAAAAAAGAGAGAGGGAATCTGAATACTCTACAGTTTACCCATCTGTAGGCCATTTGTGTCCTGGTAGGAGCCTGAGCACTAACTATTGAAGGCATGCTAATTGGGAACCCAGTGACTCACATATGTAGATAGAGGTGGAACAGGAGGAAAATAGGCTGGAGGGGAGAAATGGTGGGCTAGAATGTGGACAGAGGTTGTGTAATGGGTGATTAAATATGTAAGCTCATTGATAATATAAATTAAAAATAAAGTTAATAAAAATCAAGTACTGCCCAAGTAATGAAAATAAATTTTAAATAAGAGCTTAATGTATATAGAAAAGATTTATGAATGAAGGGAGCTACATCAGTTTTGTTAATCATGATAATTCAGTGCTTAGGATGATATCTAATAGCAGGTTCTCAATAGGCATTTGTCAAAAAGGATGAATGAAAAGTATGCAAACAAATAAGATGTTTAATATAAATTTTTCTGTTTCTTATGATTTTTGACATTTTCATTCTTAAATACCATAAATTTAAGCGTTTTGAGCCCTCGCTACCCACTACCTAATCCCTACCCACTTCCTTTCCTACTTTACATTTTCTCCTTTCCAGCCAGTCTCCCTCCTGTGTTCACATGTTTGATGTGTATATCTCTCTGGTTTGAGTTTGGGATGCTTAAATTGCAAGTGCATGAGTATTTGCCTTATATTCATGCCAAAAACAAAATATTTAAATATCTGTACCTAACAACCGAATTCAGTTTTGTAATTGATGATCAGTATAGATAAAACCAACTATTATGGTCAAATGCAATTTATAGGAAACCCTAACTTAGATACCAAAACATCACTGAAAATACCATATTTTCATGGTTGATAATTTTGTTTCATGAGGACAATTTACACCTAAAACCTCCATTTTTCAAATATCAGTTATTTTGGTAAAAATTCTTGTAACATTTAATTTTTCTTAAATAAAGCACATTGCATTTAGTTACTTCTTAGAGATGATTGCTTTTCTCATCTTTCTTAATATTTGTTTTTCATTTCACAATGAAGATGCTTCACAGATGTCTGACTTGTGACTTGTTCTCATTCACACATCTCCATCTTGGAAAACTCCAGGTGACAAACTGAGAACTAGATTGACACTCAGCTTTTCATGAAAATTGAAGTTGGATTCTGCATTTATGCCCTCGATTTTTTCATACCACTTCATATTTAAAAGATTTTTCACATATGTCATCTCTTCTAAATCTTTATAAAAGCTTGCTGAAAGAAGCTCATTTTTCTTTTTTCAGTTAGAACTCAAAGTTTCTAGGAAAGGTCAGTCTGTCAATGTTTTGGAAAGTCTGCCTATGCCTTAGCATATACGGAGTTATTTCTAATGTTAAGCACTGTGTAGTTATTTGTCAAATTAAGCCTAACTTCATTCATATATTTTAAAACTCACTGTACTGATGTGATAGATGCTTTTTTCTTATAGAAATACCTGTGTTCTATGTATGCACTAAATCAGAGAGAATTAAAGTATAAATAGGAACCACATCTACTCTGAACCACTGTCATAGATATTCCATGATGTTACTATTCAGAATGGAACTTCTCATTTATTACCAACACTAGAGAGAGATTCAAACTGTTAAATAATTTACTATTTGATTAAAGTCTTGCAAATCAATTTGTTGATCATGATATCACTGTTGAGAAAAGTAACTCTTCTACCAGATCAATAGATATCTTAATGCTGACTCAAAGTATTAGAATGAAATTTCTCATACAGAACTTACAATAAATTCCTTACAAAAGCATGAAACTACACAAAGAAAAATATTTTTCTTATAAGATTGCTAAAATAAAAATATCTATGTTCCTAAAAAGGGTGCCTAAGTCACAGAACACCAGAGTTTAAGCTTGTTTTGAACATACATGCATGCACATATACACATATGCATGCTCACATGATATTACCTTATGAAATGAATTTTTGAAAATATTTGCTACAGTTCCTGGTCTGCACACACACACACACACACACACACACACACACACCTTGTTCTGCAGTTGTGATCTGATCATGTTGTATGAAATTATTTGAACACACTATATTTGATAAAAAATCAATGATATTACTTTCTTCAAAAGAAAATGTAGATTGTAAAAATCAGCCTTGAAGATTATGGAATAAAATGTCATAATTTGCTATGCATAAAAATAGACATTTGAAAATGACTTCAAATGGTCATTGGCTATACCAAATTAAGTCCTATACCAAATTAAGTCAATTGCATTTTCTTTATAATATTTCCTGAATGTTATGGAATATCTGGTGTGTGTGTGTTTGTGTGTGTGTGTGTGTGTGTGTGTGTGTTTGTTTACACGTGCCCATGGATGGGTGTGCAATTCAGTGTATGTTCTGCTCCTCAGAGAGTTGTTTTCATATTAGAGTTTTATAATGTGAAGTTCTGACTTGTTCTGAGCAATTTGACATAGTAACCTTCTTTATTAAGGTAACACATCTGATCTGTGTTATTTATATTACATTATCATTTCTACAGCAAGGTCAACAGCTTTGTGATGAGCTTTTGGTGAGAGAATTACATATAAGCTTGAAAATAGAGAACAGATTGCATTAATTCACATAACTAAGTACAAGATGAGGCCCTAAACTGACAATACTTGCATGATACTGACTTATCATATATACTTTACACATTCTTTTGTAAGAAGAAAACACTCTCAACTAATCATTTGATGTTTACTTTGAAAAATACCTGTCAATAAATCAATCTTGATAAAATGTTTTCTCATCTGAGCAAAAAACTTTTCTTTTAAGTGGACCATACTTATCTGCGGACACAAATTGTTTCTTTTATAACAGCTGAGTTATCATGACCTTCTCCAACATCTACCCAATTTTTTTGCACACAAATTCTAATCTATTCAGATATACAGCTGGCTCAGTTTTAAAAAGTTCCCAGCATGAAAAGTTTGCCATTAAAGAAACTGAGCCCTCCATGCACATTAAAGGATGCTCCGGCGATGGGAGGGGGAGGCTGGGGGATGGGGAGGGAGGGGGGAGAGAAGGAGGGCACAGGGAGGTGGGAGGTTGGAGAGAGGGAGGGGACCGGTGTACCTGTTAAGTTTGTATGAGTGGAAATAAAAAATAAATAAATAAATAAAAAGAAACTGAGCCCTCAAGGCCTGTGAGGTGGTAGCAGGTAAAGGCCTTTATCACTAATCTTGAAGACTTGAATCCTGGGACTGCCCCTACAGACCTGCATAATGACCAATAGACATTTCAATATTCCTCTATGATCAGTGAGGACCCTATGAAAAATAACCGCCATAGAGATTGGTGCTAGAAAATTAAAGTAGTGTCCCCACCTATGGGTTTAATCACAGGACCACTCAAACTACCACAGTACAGAGTACAGTACAGAGAATACAGATAACCTGAAGGGAAACATGTGGTCCACACAAGCAGACAGACATGACTGTGGGAAGGTGAAGGAAGGGTAGGTGAAGGACATGAAGGGCAGGATAGGAACAATCACTCAATTTTGTGCATAAAAAGAATATTAATAAAAACCACAAAATTTATCATTAAAAATTAATGGTTATTATGTTAGACATGTTTACAGTTTATAGCAATATTTGTTCTTTGATAGTTTTATTTTCACCAGAGAGAGCTGTAGTTGTGTAAGTGAGAATGCACTCTATTTTATTCAGCTTGAATAAAACTTAGGAAACATTGTGAATATGTGAAGTCCCATTGGGTATGAATCAGTGACTAGTATCAGGCTCTTTACATGTAGATTATTTTCACAACTTAAAGTACAGCACATTGACCATATTGTCTATTGCAGATGTAGTTTTCTTCAGAATTGTTTGATTGTATTGATCTGTGGTTTTATATGTTTGAAGCTGTCAATGCATGGATTGTTTTTAAAAAAGGAGATATAGTATAATGAAGTCAACAGATAGGATTTAAACAGAATAAGCAAAGTTCATAAACAGTTTATAATAAAAGATTTAAACAGATGCAATAATTAAAAGCCTTATTAACTTTTCAATAATCTAGCATCAGGTATTATAGACATTGATATATAATCATGTTACATATCAATAATATGCATTAAAAATTGAGAGAATTCTATTTGTAAAAGGATTAGTCATTTATTTTGCCATTGCTCACCTCTGAAATATCTGAGCAAAAATCTTTCAGAAATAAAAACAACATTTTAAAACTTTTAAAAGAAAGATTATGTATTCCATTTCCTAGAAGTATAGATGATTCCTGAAATGATATATACAAATTAGTAAGAAAGCCAAAACCTTTAAATTCAGCCTTAAAAATACTATTTTAAAAATATGAAGAATATCATCACTAGTGAAAAAATGAAATAGTTCTGAAAAAAATGCATAATACATTGGAAGCAGTTAGGAAAGGGAAATAAAAATGGTCCGAAAACTTCTGAAGAAACACACTTCTGAAAAAAATCTTCTTACTGCAATTGAATAGCTTAAAGCAGCAATCAAAGGAGGGTAGAATTTAATATTTATCATAATAGAATCGAAAAACCTAATTGGCAAGTATTTGCAAGGATGAAGAGACATGTGAACCCTTAGCCAGTAATGGTAAAGGAAGAATTTGCCATACCACAGTTAAGAACGATTTAAATATTCATTCTATCCACATACAAATCTGTTTTTGTATAGTTCACAAATAAGTGCACAAAAATCTTCACAACAGCTTCACTTACAGTCAGAAAGGTAAAGCAAGGAGGAAAGAAAGTGTGTTCATAGTTGCTTATGTAAAACAGACCTGCCTAGCAGTGAAAATGTATGAAATTGAGCTACATTCATATTTTGAATAAATTATGAGAACATTATATTGAATGGAAAAGTCATATTGAATAAGTATAGGCACATTGGATTCAATTTGCAGAACATAATTCATTTAAAACTACTTTAGAAACAAGCTCTGATGAAGTAAAAGAGAAAAGCATGAAATAGGATGGGTACTTAGGATAATTCAGTTTAATATGTATTATGATGCAAAATGTATTATTATATAAAATATGCATTATTTTAGGCATCAACTTCTGGTGGGCACAAAGGACACATTAAACTTCTTACTTCTTGCTGTAGAGATAGCTTAGAGATTAAGTCTCTGTCTCACAAGCAGTAAGACCTCAATTCACATTGCAGAACCCACATAAAAAAGCCAGATGGAAATGGCTACAGCCTGCACTCCCAGCTGTGGAAGGCAGAACCTGGAGAACTAGAGTGCAAAGCCAAATGGACGTAGAGAAATCCAGGATGATACAGAAATCACTCTTGAGCCTCCATGGAGACATACAGTATCCTCAGACACACACACACACACACACACACACACACACACACACACATGCACACACACGCACACACACACATTAATTAATTAATTAATCAATCAATTAATTAATTAAAAGTCCTTGCTGGGCTGGAGAGGTGGCTCAGGAGTTAAGCCTCTGCCTTGCAGGCAGAAGGTCCTGAGTTCGGATCCCAGATCCCACGTATAGACGCCAGGCAGAAGCGGGGGGCGGCCTGCGTTTCTGGCCCTGGTAGGGCAGGAGCCTGTGAATCCCAGGGCAGAGGAAGTGGAGGCGTCCATGGTGGTTCCCGAATTCGTCCGTGGTTCTACACATACACAGACACGCGCGCACACACACATACATACGCACACACGCACAATTGAATAAATAAAATAAAATAAATTAAAAAAAAAAGTCCTTGCTGTCCTGCTAATACAATAACATATTATGAATGTATCATATAAAATCCCTATGCATATGAAATACCAGAATAAATTTACACATGTTTCTCTTCACAAGTACCATACATACTTTATAACTGAGATTTTGTCAAAATATACAATACTCTGGGCTGGAGAGATGGCTCAGGGGTTACAACTCTGTCTCGCAAACAGAAGTTCTTGAATTCAGATGCCAAGTCTCAAGTAAAAATGCCAGGCCTTGGTGGGCAGAAATCCCAGAGAGAAGCAAGAAGGAAATAGAATAAATTCAGGATGGTTCCCAAAGTCATCCACCCTTGGTCCTTCAAAGGAACACATGGTACCCTCTGATACACACACACACACACACACACACACACACACACACACACACACACAATACATAATTTTTTTTTAAAATACAATACCTAATCTTTACTTTGCTTGCAGAAATAAATCTTGCACCCATAAATCTGTAGCTTAAAATGGGAAATCTGTAGCTTAAAAGGAAAAAAATGGAAACAAGAAATGGTCTTTTATCTTGGAAATTATTTTATCATTTACAACATTATTTACACAGAATCATGAGATATTTTGAATACCAAACTATCCTATGTCCAAAATCCAAGCAGTAATAGTAATTTTCCTAATATAAATTAAAATGTCCTGACTTCTAGAACCAATTATTTCATTTTGAGTACTATCAGGCTAGTCAGTCATCATTGTAGGGTGACTTCTTTCCATTTGTGTTCTAACAGAGGTACTTTTTTTGAGCCGTTTATAATTACTATTCTGTTTGTATTTTTATAGAGCTTGAGAAAGTGTATTTAAAGCAAGATGTAAGTATCTCAAGGGAATATTAAATTCATTGAGTGTTAAAACAGATTAAACAAACACAACCAGTTCAAATACAAATGTATTTTTTAAGGAGAAACATTTTACAGTATAATAATCACCTGAATAAATGAAGCATATAGGCACTGTGGAATTTTTATATATTGTTTTTTATATACCTCTTCTCTCTATTTCAAATAGCTTTGAACTAATTTAATAATTCCAATTACACACTACCACCTGGAATAAGAAGCAATAAATAAAATTATTCACCATTTTAAAAAACATTGTTTTAAAGCTAAGAAGAAAGATAAACTTTTGTTTAACAAAATAATATTTGTGTCTTTAAGGCTCTACATAAATTACACTGGAGTTCTGTCCTTTTTGAAGGTTTTACTTCTCTTTGACCTTATATGTCAAAATAATACACTTTTGATGCTTTACATATGGCTAAGTGTAAATACAGGGAATTATTTTAATAGGACTATCATGTTAATTGATGTAATTTATAGCTATAAATTCATGACGGTACTCAAAAAATTTTGGTTACAGTACTTAAAATTATTGTGAAATTGTACTAAATATTTCTTGAAAGTAACACAAAAACACTGAGTTTAAAACAAGTAACATATAACTACTTAAATTTAGATTGTGCTTTGTATAAATTGAAAGATTGCCGTGTAATCAAATTTATTTTAAAACTTTCAGTCAAGATTGAAAGAAAAGTTAAGATTCAACTTCATTCAAATAATGTTCAACAACTCTATCATACATCAAAAATCTAAATATGCCTTGTATTTAAAAATATGTATTTTAAAATGTATTTTAGAATAAATAAATGATTTTTAATTGAGGAACTATACTCACAAAATTCTGCTACTGATCTTTTATTGCATTCCAGGAACTGAGTCAAGACATAGGAATATCACTTTGAATAGATATGGAGTGAGTCTTAAATAATTTATTTATTTAATGGGCTTTATCTGTAAAGGCTGAATTTTGCATGTGATACCAATGTTTTCATTAATACAAATATAGATTAGATAAAAGATACTTTTCTGAGGAATCAAAGATTATTGACCCTCAAATTATCATCAATTTAGTGAAAAAACCTAGGGAATCTCTCATGTTCTAATTATGAGAAAATCGACCAAATATAACATTTAATAATTCAATTGAATACAGACATTTAGTATTCCACCCACTAATATTATTACTTTTAGAAAGTCTGACATTTGAAACATTTGAAAATATTCGAGACATAACTTGGTAGAAACTAAGTCCTATCTTTTAATGAATATATGTGACTTTATTGCTCAATAAGTAGTTTTATAGTAAAAATATACATGTGAAGTTTTTTTTAGAGGACATGGAAAGGTAGCAATAATGTAAGTGTCCCACATATTTTCTCATCTTAAGAATAGATTTGTGTATTTATGTGATAGAGTGGAGGTGACTTAATTAATTTCAGTATTTCTAAGTCGTTATTTGTTGAAATTCAAAGTTTTTCTTATAACTTTTAGTATAGAAAGAGCGCCTGGTATCTTCCCATTTTATTTGATTTATATTTAATTGAATTAAAATATCATGTATTTGACAACTGTTTTGCTTTAATACACAGTCAGGAATGCACAAACATAAATATAGTCATGCTAAATTTATAATAGTGCACACATGAAATATGCTACACTCTTTGGCAGTACTCAATGCTATTCCTCATCTGTCTTTATTAGGCATCTCATAAGGAGACTGTCCCAGGAGTATCTGCATTCTCAAAGGCAGATACTTAACAATCCATCATCCTATGACCTTGTACCAACCAAAAGTTTGTCCCAAAAGAGTCCTTTCCTGAGATTGATAAGCTGCATCAAAAGAAAGAAAGTTTAATCTTCCCATTACTCATGCCTGTATACTTTCAAGATTTAAACATGAAAAAAGGTAAAGAAAACCTGAAGGAAAGGATGGCAAAGAAAAATAAGCTATGATAGGGGGTCTCCTACAATTTATCTTATTAAGATTAAATTCCTTTACTCAGTGATTTCCACTGTTAGTTCCCATTATATGGGTATAATTACAGCTATATACAGAGCAGTTTGATGAACTGCCTTCCTACCTATATGTTTATTGGCTGTCTTCCCTATCAATCTATTTCCTTTCCTTTTTTTAGGTTCTTTTAGTTTACACTATCAGGGATGTGTACTATTGTGACAAGTGGGTCTTGCACATAATGGTGGGATGGCCTAAAAAGAGGTAACTTGATAAACCACGGAGGCCTGAGCCCCCAAAGTGGTAGACAAACCAGAGTGAAAACTGGGGTCCATAGAAGCATACAGGCAAGAGTCAGAGGGAATGGGATGGATTGATGAAGGAAAGGCAAGGCCGGGGAGGAAGGAAAGATGGAGGGAAAATGGGATGAATACTCAACATGCTTGTAAAAGTAGAAAATAAATTTAAACAAAATTCCTTGATTCTTTCATTGCCTCTACAGATTAATTAATTAAGTCATGAGGCAGTTTAACTCTTCATATGATTAAAACTGTTTTCAAAACGCGTGCATCTACCCCCCACAAACTCATACGGTAATGAATACACACACACATACATGTACAGTATACATTATGAAGCATGGTAATGCTGACATATCATCGGATTAAATAAGATGTATAAAGATAATTTGGAAGCTTCTTTTTATGTGGATGTGTAAAGAATAAAAGTACTTCAAAAGCATATACACATAAGGAATAATCAATGATTTGGTAAATGTCATTGTTATATTTTGGTATATATTCTATTACATATGTAATATTGTCTTGATTAACTGCTATCTTGTGTTTGATTCGCATGACTTTTGCTTTTAGATAGTAAGTTGGTTTTCTAATCTCTGTTGTCAACTTGACTAGACATAGAATCAAAATAGAGAGACGCTTCTACATGCTTCTGTGCTTCCACAGATGTTAAACCGAGGAGGAAAGAGCCACCTCAAGGTGGGAACCCTCATGTATTAGACTTGGATTTTAAAAATGGAGCAGTGGACTGAGCATCAGCAGTCACCTCTCTCAGCTTCCTTATGGAAGATATGATGTCATCTACCTCTCCCTCCTATCCCCATGCATGTCCTGCCAGGATTTACTGTACCACCAAGATAAGAACAAAATTAGTCCTCTCTTATGATGTCTCTTTTCAAGTACTTTTCCACAGTATCTAATACCATGAGTATCGTCTATGATTCCTGCAACCTTTGTTATGTATCTACCAAATCCAAACACTACACTAGTATTTTGCCATCACTCCCTGCACTGCTGGCATACTCTAACACAAAATAAAAATGTTTTCTCTAGTAGGTATTCCATAGTAAACACTTTTCAAATAATTTTACACTATAATTGCAAAACACATAAAAGTATATTGTTCCAGTTTTTCCCCTATTGTTAAAATAAATTCAGAACCAAAGAAACTTAGCAAAGGGACTATTTTATCATATAATTCTCAGTTATAGTTCATAAACATGTTAAGAAATTTCATAATACAATAAGAAAAAAAGGGACTGGCAATTCTATATGCACGGAAAGACCCGAGAGAATATTTTCTCTTTTGTTAGTTTGCAAAATTACTGAACCAACTCTTTCCACTATGATCTGAGTCTTTCCACATCAATTAGATAATCTCTCACAGGATTCCTTAGGATTTGCCTTGAAACAGCTATTCACAAAAGTGTTCAAATTCTGAGTATTCAAATGTCAAGTTGGTATCTTCAAGTAACTGCCACATTTATCAACCTAAGTTGTAATGCTCATGAAATACTGTATTAGGTTTCCTCTATATATGAACTAATATCACTACTTATTATAATTCAATTTGATGAAATGATAAATTACTTTCTGTTAAAAAATATCTCCTAGTGATTTTGCTGGCTTCTGAATAGTGTAAGTCTTCATGAGAGTCACATAATTTTTAAAAAGTTAATGTATATTCTATATTTTATGTAATTCAACATTTCTTGACATTGTTGACTTGAAGGAGAAAGAAATCCAACTTTGACCAAAGTTTTCCTGGTTGTGTCTAATGGGCACCAGTGTCAGTGCACGAATGAAGTTACCTCCACTTACAGAAAAATTCATTTTAGGAGATTGTTAAGTAATGCTTAAAATAATTTATCTTGTTACTTTGCCTTGTTACTTCACTTTGTTACTTGCCTTGCCTTTCTACTTCAGGTAATGTAATTCATCAAAGAAATGAATAAATATTTTTATCAACATTTGTTTTTGAGTCTTTGGGATTGTTGTTGCTGAAGTATAAAATATGGTCTTATGTATGGAAATCTGGCCTTGAATTCGTGATTCTCCTGGGATTAGAGGTATGCATTTTCATACTTGCAACAATTTCATTGGTCTGAAACTCTAAATGCAAAGCTGTTTTTAATCTTATTCCTATTGCAATTCCTATTTGCTATATAACTGAGATTTTTTGCTATAGTAAGTAAAATAAAAAGTAATTGATTTGTACTTGGGAAAACTGAAATAATTCCAGAGAAAAATAAGTTTGAAAATTTATGAAAATCAGGATTGCGTTCACTCATTCTGTCATGCTTTTATTTCTGTTGCAGTTATAATGCATTGCTGCTGCTATGTCCATGACCAAATGACTTAAGGGAACAAGGAGTTTATTTTGCCTTAGAATTCTTGGTTACAGTTCCTTCTGTAGGAAAGTCCACACCAGCAAGAAGGGCAAAGGAAACTGGCCACACCATATCTATAAAGCTGTTATAAAAAGGGACAATCTATTCCAACTGTCTCTAGGGTTTTGATCATAAAATGATGTTGGATTCTTATCTAAAGCTTTTTCTGCATCTACTGAAAGTATCATGTGGTCTTGGACTTTGGGTTGGTTTATATGATGGATTACATTTATTGACTTGCATATGTCAAAACAACCTTATGTGCCTGGGATAAATCCTACTCGATCACAGCGAATGATCTTTTTGATATGTTTTTGAATCTGATTTGCTAAGATTTTGTTGAGAATCTTTTCATCTGTGTTCATCAAAGAGATTCTTTTTTAAGTGTATCTTTATTAGGTTTTGGGATTAGTATGATATCAGCTTCCTAGAAAGAATTTGGAAGTGTTCCTTCCTTTGCTGCTTTATGGAATAGTTTAAGGAGTAGTGGTGTTAGTTATTCTTTAAATGTCTAGTAGAATTCTTTGCTGAATCAGTCTGGTCCAGGACATTTTTGGTGGGAACATTTGAGACTAACTTGTTAATTTCCTCATTTGTTATAGAACAATTTAAATAATTTAAAACTTCCTAATTCAATTTAGGTAAGTTGTGCCTACTTAGAAATTCTTCCATCTCTTTTGGGTTATCAAATTCCATGGAATAAATATTTTTGAAATATGACCTTATAATTCTCTGAATTTCTTGGATATCAGTTGTGATAGCTCCATTTTCATCTCTAATTTTGTTAGGGGCATATCAGTCTTACTGATTTTCTTTAAAGAACCAGCTTTTCATCTAATTGATTCTTTGTATTGTTTTCCTTATCTCAATTTCTGATACTTCTCCCCTGGTTTTGCTCTCTTCTACTGCTTTTGGGATTGTATTGCTCTTGTATCTCCAAAGCTTTAAGCTGCATCATTAAATTATTTACTTGTGATATATCCATTTTCGATACAAGCATTGAGAGATGTAGGACAGCTTTCATTATGTTCCAGAGATTTTGATATGTTGCATTTTTACTATCATTTGATTCTAGGAAATCGTGAATTTCCATTTGATTTCTTTCTGAACCCATTTCTCAATCCTGAAATTTCCTGAATTAGTGTATTTTCTGCTATTTGTTGTGTTGTGGATATCAAGCGGTAGACCATGGTGGTCTGATAGGGTACAGGCTAAAATTTCAACTTTTCTGTATATGTGAAGATTAATTTTGTGGCCCAATATGTGGTCTATTTTAGAGAAAGTCCTGTGGGCTACTGAGAATAACCCCCCCAAATGCAGCAATTCACTACAGTGACATGAGCACAACCATGTTCATTGCAGCACTATTTACAATAGCAAAGTTATGGAATTTACCCAAATGCCCAACAGTTGATGAACGCATAATGAAAATGTGGTGCATTATACAATTTATACAACTTATCCGTCAAAAAGATGAATTAATTAAATTTACCAGGAAATTGATGGAAATAGAACAAATTATATTGAGTAAAGTATCCAGACACAGAAAGTTAGAGGCTGTATGTACTCCCTAATAAGTGGATCTTAGTTGCAAACCCACTTGACATTTTCAAAGATAAGTCTCAGTAATACTCACTGTAATCGCAAAGGATTATAAAGAAGAAGGAAGAGGAAAGAAGACCTCAAAAGAAAGGAGAGAATAAAATACACTTCAATAGAGAAATTAGACAATGATCATGTATTGCATCCAAGTATTGAGACATCTGCTGCAGTTCACTCTCACTTCCTTTCCTTTTCACTTTGACTGAACAGGTTTGATCTCCCCAGTCAGGGAGGGTATAGGTACTGGGAGTTAGATTGACAAACAGGAGACTGATTCCTCTCACTACTGTGTCCTACTCCTATTCTTCCATCTACTTTTGGGTCTCTTCTTATATTAAGATCTTCATTTAAACAGTCTTTTTCTTTGGTTAGGTGATAACCTCGATAGTCAATCAGGATGTAGCCAAGGGCAGTGCAGGAAAGCAAAACTGAAAACCACAGCGAACCATAATTCAGAACAGCAAAGACCTTACACGATTCACCTGAACCCAGACCATCCAAATCTGTTCCCATCCTAAAGCTTAGGAAACCTTGAGGAAGAGGCACGGCAAGATTATAAGAGCTTTGCCCCTCTGCACCCCACCCCGCTCCGCCGGACCGGACGCGCACGCACGCGGTCCAGCCGGGCCTCAACCCCGCACCCTAGCTGGTAAGTCCATGCCCCGCGCACAGCCCACCAGGACCCCAGGTCGGCCCACAGGGACCCGGCTCCGACTCCCACCATCCAGCCGGAGCCGCGCCCGGGGCCGAGAGACGAGGAGGACCTCCCCCTGCGCCCGGGGCCCGCCCCAGCTGCCCTCGGGTTAAGTAGCTCCACGCCATCGCCCCCATCCCTCCTTTGCACCCCACCCGCTCCGCTGGTGGGGACGCGTGCGCGGTCCAGCCGGGCCTCACCCCACGACCTAGGTAAGTCTCCGCCCGCCCCGCCCACCACGACCCCAGGCCAAATAATTCAGTTTAGTGAAATTGAGAGATCTTAAGAGTTAAAATGACAATGCCAAAGTCAAAGTGCAAATCCATGAGAAGCAACAATTAAGTAAACAAATTTCCCACTGAAGAAATTAATCCCATAATGTTAGACTCCAACAAGAACAAACTGCCGAAAAAGGCCAAGAAAGCCTCACCCAGGATAAAGACTTTCAAAATATGATCATTACCATGTTCAATACTATGAAAGAGGAAATCAGGGAGGAATTACATAATCGAATCAATTGCTTTGAAGAGGAACACAACAGACATCTGGAGGAGTTGAGAAAAACAGTGCAAGAAACAAAAAGTGGCATAGAGCAGTTAAAACAAACTCAGGCAGAGTTTAAAACTGAGCTAAAAGACAAATTATCTTCAACCCAGAACGCCACAGAGAGTCTTATCAACAGAACTAAGGAAGCAGAAAACAGAATTTCAGACCTTGAAGATAAAGTGGGAGTACTAACCAGCTCAAAGGAAGAGGTTGTTAAAGCCAAAAAGATACTTGAGAGAAATATCCAAGAGATATGGGACACCCTGAAAAAGCCTAACATGCGTATTCATGGAATACCAGAGCAAGAATCTCAAAATACCACCCCTGAGGAAATTTTTCGAACATACTTCAAGACATACTTCAAGACATACTTCAAGAATTGAATGAGCAAAAATGTCAACCCAGGCTGATTTACCCTGCAAAACTATCAGTCATGATCGAGGGAGAAAGAAAAATTTTCCAGCACAAAGACAACTTTAAGGGATACATGGCCACCAAACCAGGCCTTCAAAAAATGCTAGAAATGATACTCAAGCGTGAAGAAAAAAACAGGCATATCCAGGAGAATAGAAGGCAAGTATAACATCATTAAAAACGAAGCAATATACCTATAAAAGCTACTAAACATAATAAATGTCTGGAATTAACAATAGTTTCTCCATTATAACACTAAATGTTAATGGAATTAATTCACCGATCAAGAGACACAGATTACAAACTTGGATTAAAAATCACAATCCATCAATCTGCTGCCTGCAGGAAACCCATCTCACCACAAAAGATAGGCACGCTCTAAAAATAAAAGGCTGGTCAACAATTCTAAAAGCAAATGGAAGCAGAAAACAGGCAGGGGTAGCCATTATGCTATCAGACAAAGTGGGCTTCAAACCAAAGAAAATTATAAGAGACACGGATGGATACTACATTTTAGTCACAGGTACAATTCACCAGGAAGACTTCACAATACTGAACATATATGCACCCAATACGGGCCCCTCCACATTCATTAAGAAAATCCTACAGCGTCTAAAGCAAGAAATCAATCCCCAAATGATAATTCTTGGGGACTTCAACACCGCCCTCTCAACATGGGATAGATCAACAGGTCAAAAGCTTAACAGAGACACTTTGGAACTTAATCAAACCCTGAAAGAAATGGACCTTACAGATCTCTATCGAACTTTTCACCCACGCACCAAAGAATACACATTTTTCTCAGCAGCACACGGAACTTTCTCCAAAATAGATCACATATTGGGCCACAAAATGAATCTCCACATATACAAGAAAGTTGAAATTCTAACCTGTGCCCTATCAGACCATCATGGCCTAAACCTGGACATCCACAACACATCAAACAAGAGAAAATACACTACTCCTGGAAACTTAACACTATGATGCTGAATGAGAACTGGATTCAGGAAGAAATTAAAAAGGAAATTCAAGATTTCCTGAAAGTTAATGATAAAGAAAATACAACTTACCAAAATCTCTGGGACACAAAGAAAGCTGTTCTAAGAGGTAAGTTCATAGCTCTTAATGCCTACATCAAAAAAATGGAAACATCAGAAATAAACAACTTAACAATGCAGCTTAAAGCTTTAGAAAAACTAGAGCAATCTGATCCCAAAAGTAGTAGAAGAGAGGAGATTAGCAAAATAAGGGGAGAAGTATCTGAAATTGAGATTAAGAAAACGATTGAAAAAATCAACCAGTCAAAAAGCTGGTTCTTTGAAAATATCAATAAGATTGATACACCCCTAGCTAAACTAACCAAAAGCAAGAGAGAGAAAACCCAAATTAACAAAATTAGAAATGAACATGGAGTTATCACTACTGATACCCAAGAAATCCAGAGAATTATAACATCATATTTCAAAAACTTATACTCTGTGAAGTTTGACAACACAAAAGAGATGGATGAATTTCTAAGTAAACACAACTTACCTAAATTGAATCAGGAAGTTGTGAATTATTTAAGTAGTCCTATAACATATAAGGAAATTGAGGAAGTAATCTCGAATCTTCCCACCAAAAAATGTCCTGGACCAGATGGATTCAGCACAGAGTTCTACCAGACATTTAAGCAGTTAATAACACCAATACTCCTTAAACTGTTCCATCAAATAGCAAAGGAAGGAACACTAACAAATTCCTTCTATGAAGCTAATATCGTTTTAATCCCAAAACCTAATAAAGATTCACTTAAAAAAGAAAACTATGGGCCGATCTCCCTGATGAACACAGACGCAAAGATTCTCAACAAAGTCTTAGCAAATCGGATTCAAAAACATATTCAAAAGATCATTCAGGGGGACCAAGTAGGCTTCATCCCCGGCACACAAGGTTGGTTCAACATACGCAAATCAATAAATGTAATTCATCATGTAAACCAGTCCAAAGTCCAAGACCACATGATACTCTCGATAGATGCAGAAAAAACTTTTGACAAGATCCAACAGCCTTTTATGATCAAAACACTAGAGACAGTAGGAATGGAAGGAACCTTTATCAATATAATAAAAGCTATATACAACAAGCCCACAGCAAGGATTATGCTCAATGGGGAACAATTGGAAGCATTCCCACTTCGATCAGGAACTAGACAAGGCTGTCCACTCTCACCACTTCTATTCACTATTGTACTTGAAGTCTTAGCTGAAGCCATAAGACAAGAAAGAGACATAAGAGGGATTCAAATCGGCAAGGAAGAAGTCAAGCTATCCCTATTTGCAGATGACATGATCTTATACCTGAGTGATCCCAAAAACTCCACCAGGAAGCTCCTGGAACTAATTGAGAAGTTCAGCAGGGTGGCAGGACACAAAATAAATGTGCAAAAATCAGAGGCCTTCCTATATGCCCAGAATGAAAGAAGTGAAAAAGCCTTGAGAGAAACAATACCATTTATTATAGCCCCTAAAAAAATGAAATACCTTGGTATAAACCTAACTAAGGAGTTAAAAGACCTTTACAATGAAAACTTTAAAACCCTAAAGAAAGAAATAGCAGAAGACACCAGAAGGTGGAAAGACCTCCCTTGTTCCTGGATTGGCAGAATGAACATCGTGAAAATGACCATCCTACCAAAGGCAATATACAGATTCAATGCTATACCAATCAAAATCCCAAAGCAATTCTTCAAAGAAGTTGACCAAACAATCTCAAAGTTCATATGGAGGCACAAAAGACCCAGGATAGCAAAAACAATCCTGAGTAACAAAAACACAGCTGGAGGTATAACTATACCAAACCTTAGTCTATACTACAAATCCATAGTTGAAAAGACAGCCTGGTACTGGCTCCAAAATAGACAAACAGATCAATGGATAAGGATTGAAGACCCAGATATAAGCCCACAAAGTTACAGCCATTTGGTCTTTGACAAAGGGGTCCAAAGAATCCAATGGAAAAAGAACAGCATCTTCAACAAATGGACCCTCACTTGTCACCATGTACAAGACTTAATTCCAAATGGATCAAGGACCTTGATATCAGGCCAGAGACTATAAAAACCATAGTTGAAAGGATAGGGAACTCCCTCGAGCTGATTGGGCTAGGCCAACAGTTCCTAAACAGAAATCCAATGGCACAGTCACTGCTACCAACTCTCAACAGTTGGGATCTTGTGAAATTAAAGAGCTTCTGTTCAGATAAAGAGATTGTAACGCGAGCTCAAAGGCAACCCACAGAATGGGAGAAAATCTTCACTAACCACATGTCTGATAGAGCTCTATTGTCCAGAGTGCACAAAGAACTTAGAAAACTAAACACCAAGGAAACCAATGGCCCAATTAAAAAATGGGCCCTGGAACTTCAAAGAAACTTTACCAGGGATGAAATTAAAATGTCTAACAAATATCTTAAAAAATGCTCCACTTCTTTAGCCATCAGGGAAATGCAAATCAAAACTTCCCTGAGATATCATCTCACCCCGGTCAGGATGGCAAAAATCCACAATACTAACAACGACAAATGCTGGAGAGGATGTGGAGAGAGGGGAACTCTCCTACATTGCTGGTGGGAATGCAGGTTCATACAGCCACTCTGGCGAGCCGTCTGGAGATTCTTAAAGAGATTAAAGATTGAAATGCCATATGACCCTGCTATTCCACTTCTGGGAATAACCCCACACACAGCAGAGGTTCACCTCGATAGCACAACTACGACCATGTTCATAGCAGCACTGTTTACAATAACAAAGTCATGGAATCAGCCCAAATGTCCAACAGTTGACGAGTGGATAAGGAAACAGTGGTATATCTATACAATGGAGTACTATTCAGCCATCAAAAATGATGAATTACTGGAATTTGCCGGGAAATGGATGTCATTAGAAACAATTATATTAAGTGAAGTCTCCCAGACCCAGAAAATTAAGTGCCGTATGTACTCCCTAATAGGTGGCTCCTAGTACCAAACCCACCCAGCCTACCTAGAGACAGTAATTCCAAGGATTATGAACAGGAGGGATGGGGTAGGAGGGCCACACCAGAAACAATGAGAGAAGGGACCATGTTACAGCAGGGAAAATAGGCCTCCACCAAGGACCCAAATAAGTAATGAGACATCTGATTAAGTTCACAGACTTTTGTTCCTGATCATTTACTACTGAGGGGGTGTGATCTCACCAGAAGAGGAGGGCATATAGTCTGGCAGATAAAAAGTAACAATTTTGCAAATGGGTGATAGACCCCTCCCTCACTGTGGTTTCCCACTATTATTACATCTACCTTTGAATGTGCTTTTATCACAAGACTCTAACAGCTTTTTGTCTCTAGCCAGGGGGTAACATACAATGCCCACCAGGATGGAGTGAAGGGCATTGCAGGAGCAGCAAAACTGCAAAAGAAAATCAACAAACCACAATCCAGAACTTCAGAGACTCTATATCAACCACCTAGAACTAGGCCAGCTTAGTCTCTCCCCATCTTGAAGCTCAGGGAAATTTGTGGAAGAGGGGGCGGTAAGAGTGTAAGAGCATAAGGATGGGAGGAGCAATGATATGTAAGATACTCTATACTAGTTAGGGCTGAAGCAATCATAATTGGACTTTGCATGCCCTGCGCATTGTCCAACACACTGTTGACCTCACAAAGTCTAGCATCTGCTAAAGGCACCAAGATCCTTGGAGGCAAAGGATTGGCAGCCACAGCAGTGTTCCTATACCTAAGGGGAACACGGGAAAGTGTTTGGGAAAGGCCACTGGGTCCTTGTACGTCATCGGAGAGGAGGGCCCAGAGGAAAATCAGACATGCACAAGAAAGGACTCTCTGGGAATTGGGGTGGGAGGCAC
Organism: Typhlomys cinereus; assembly: GCA_023101885.1. Classification (NCBI taxonomy): domain Eukaryota; kingdom Metazoa; phylum Chordata; class Mammalia; order Rodentia; family Platacanthomyidae; genus Typhlomys; species Typhlomys cinereus. The sequence goes on along the minus strand of JALPQD010000007.1, from coordinate 11,870,998 downwards.
TGGGGGATGGGGAGGGTGAGAAGTGGGGAGGGGGAGGAGGGGGTACGGGGGGAGGAGGAGGGAGGGTGGGAACTGGTGTACCTAATAAGTTTGTATGAGCTGAAATAAAAAAAAAAGAAGAACACACAAAAAAAAAGATTATAAGAGCTTGAAGGTAGGGAGGACTAATATTATGCAAGATACACAAGTCAGGGCTGCAGCAGTCAGGGTATATCCCCAATGTGATTGGACCTTGCCTGACCTACATAATGGCTGATATATCAAAAATCCCCCAAAGTCTAGCATGAATCTCAAGAGAGAAGGCTTCAGGCCTAGGATCCTTAGAAGCAAGGAGTTAAACAGTCATAATAGAGGCCCCATACTAGCCGGCAGTCCAAGGTGGGGCTCTAATCTAATCCTGAACCCTACTAGTGCAGACAGCTCAGAGGGAAATTTAGAGCCCACATAAACAGATGATCTGGAAGATGGAGGGACTAAGCAGGAAGCACCAAGAAGGGAGGAGGAAAGAAAAAGGGGTGAGAGGGAGCAGGGAGAGTGTGAGAAGAGGAGGGGTAGTGGAATGGAGGGACAACAGGAGAAAAGGGAGGAAGGAAGAAGAAGAAGAGGAGTACTTATTGAGCTTGTGTAACTAGGCAAAAAAAAAAAATGCAATAGAAAAAAAAAAAGAAGACAATCCTTACTTACCAGACCAGCATGTCTGACCAAGTATACAGAAGAATGCCAACCAATTCCCTCCATTTTATTCATCTGGGATTAGTGCTGTCCACTATGGGCTGGGAATTCATCATCAAGTAGACAATCTCTTGCAGGTTCACTCTGGCCTCAATTACCAATTCTTTACAAATGTGCCCAGAACCCAAACTATTAGGGTGGCATCTGTAACTAACCAAGACAAATGACAAATGTGTTGCTCTCTTCACCAATAGACTTATGTGTTTGAATTCTAAGCAGATAGAAATGTTGGAGAAGGTTGAAGATTTAAGCCAATTTAAAATGCATAGCTTTGATGGAGAAAGGAAATCTCAGGTGTTTGACATTTAGTTTTGGTAGCTACGGACAGTCTTTTCCTGTATTCCTACCCCTGCCCGCCTCCTCCTTTGCTGTTTTTGTACCATTACTATGGTACAAAATGGAATATATTCCCTTTTGATATCAGAAGTTAAATAAACAACCTCTTTTTCTCTAAGTTGTCTGAGTTAGAATATATTGGCTCATAACAAAGGAAAGGTAACCACAAACATTCATTCAGCTGTCTTTGAGACAGGTTCTCATTTTGTGGTCCAGAGTGGCTTTTTATTTATGATCCCTTTTTTTTAGTCACCTAATGCTGAGGATCCAAAATAAAATAGTCTGTTATACAATACATTTACAGACTTATCAAAGACATTTTGTGCAATGCTTTAGATTAAAAATGTAGTACAACTTTTTCCTAAGCATCCTGCCTATAGGTTTTGGGCTTGCTAATTTCTAAATCACCTGAGAAAATTTCTATCTGCATTTCTTTCTTTCTTTTCTTATTCTCTGTATCCTTCCTCTCTCCACATATACTTATGTCATATAATGATTTGTTCCCCTACCCTGTTTTTTGGGAGGGTGTGATGACTGAATTTTTGTTGTTGTTCAGAGGATACAATTAAAGGTTCATATGTTAAGAGCAAGGAAAGCTTGTATATCTCACACAATTTCAAAAACGGGTAAAAAGGATTGTCAAAACAAAGGTGGATATCTGAAGGAATGCTACCTTACACAGGAAATTAGATAAATTTGTGCCAATAATAATTTGAGAACACTGTATACAAGAGCTGGAACTAATTTTTGGCAACTAGTTTAATGCCACAAAAAGGCAATCACAAGTAGAAAGGCAAGTACCACATATTATATATTCTTGTAAAAAGATTACTGTAAACAGACATGAAAGTGTTATGTGAAGACAGAAGTGTTTAAGTCTAGAAAAAGTCACTTAGAAGATGTTAACAATGTAGTTCATCAAATAAACACAATGGCAAAAAATGCAAGCATGATGAGCATTGCTTTTGATGTCAATTCTTATTCCACAGTTGGAGGAATGCATTCTGAGAGCTTTAGTATTTCATTTTTATTGCAATATCCAAAAGTGTACTGGAGAGATGGCTCAGGAGTTAAGACTCTGCCTTACAAGCCAAAAGTCCTGAGTTCGGATCCCAGATCCCTGATAAAAAAAAATACCCAGCAGAAATGCCAGGTGACCTCCACTTTCCTGCCTTGGTATGTGGAGCCTGGGAAATCCCAGAACGAGGCAAGGAGGAGGTAGAAGCAATCCAGGATGATTCACAAAGTCATCCTTGGTCCTCTACAGGGACGCACACTGCCTTCTGATAGGGGATACGCACAGCATATCTTTGCCACCTTCAGATCTACCTTCAGAATGGTAGGAAGAGTTGTTTTTCTAATTTGAATGTAACATGGTCCTTATTGGTACCACAGGCTCTTGCCCTCTCTGAGAAGGTTCTAGAAAGTTAAAGAGTTGTGATCTGACTAAAGATGTAGGTTCTTAGGAACAGGCTTATGTGTTGTAGTCTGACCCTCTTTCTCCCCCATTTTTTCTGTATTACCTGTGCAGACACAATATCTTCAGGTGTATCCTCCCATATCCAGGCTGAAGCATAGCTTCTATGTGTTCTTAACCATAAAACCATGAACTAAAATAAACCTTTCCTGAAGTTCCTATTTATTCAATATTTGTTCACAGGGTTGAGAAATGTAACATACAAGAAATTGGTGCTGAGAAACTGGATCATTTCTGTGATAAGTCAAACCATTTGATTAGTAATGGTTTTAGGGAGAAAGAAGAAATATTTAAAGAGTTGTGAGCTGGAAGCATGTAAAGTAGTCCAGAGGTAAGGAATCTGCTGGATAGTCTCCAACATGAGTTCAATCCCTGGAAGCCCACATGGTGGAAGGAGAAAAATCACTTCTGAATGTTGTCCTTTGACCTCTACCTATGTGCCATGACTGATTCTCCCTGTCTCTCTCATTCTCTGTCTCTCTCTCTCTCTCAAATAACAAACAAATATTTAAAAAGTGTGTGGGCAAGATAACCTCTAGAATCTCCTAAGCAGTAGAAGATGACCAGTAAATACTGGATCCCAGAGGTATTAGAGAGAAAAGAGATTAAGTTGAAAACTGAACTTGTGGTCACTCATATTACAATCATATAATACATCTGAGTGTGTTATGCCTATTTTCAAACAATTTGAGTCAGATTTCATATGTAACAAACCAAGTTATGTGCTTAGAAAATTTTAATATAGCACTGCATTTATGTTACAGAATGGCTATTACTCAATAGGTTTATTGAAGTAATGAAATTCTGAAGCCATGAAATATGACCTTTGTTAAGTGCAACAAGGAAAGGAGTATGAACTTGACTAAAGTTGAAGACTGATGGATAGGGGCAGAAAAAGAGACAGTCATTGTTAAAAAACTGAAGTGATTGAAGAAAACCCATTAACTCTACACTGGTACAATAGGAAAGTTACCTAGGGCAAGACTACAAATGAAAGGTCAGGCTTTTAAAAATGCAAATTCTTTAGAGAGGAGAAAGCTTGAATTAATTTAGAATGCTAAGGAAGGGATGTTCTTCTACAAAAGACACCAAGTAAGATATTTTTTCCAAGGTCAACTTCAAAAATGCCCAGAGGTCAAGGCAGCTGTTAGAGTGAGCCATGTTATAATGTCAGCTGTAAAAGCTTGTGATTCTATTTTTAAAACCAGGCAGGTCAGAGTGTAAGGGGCTCATGGGGGTTTGCCACCAAGATTGCAAAGGACAGCTCGCGTTAGACGGTGTATAGTAGAGTCAGCAAGGAGGTCTTGAGGAGCCATTGCTGGTCTCTAAGTTGTAGTGGAGACTACAGGGTATTGAAGTTTGCAGACACAGTATGTGTTCCTGAGGTACAGTAGCAAGTGGAGCTAGCTAAAGGGGAAGTTACAACAGCCACTAATTGCAGAGTAGGCAATTCAAAGTTGTTGCTTATGATGTCACCAAGATCTCCAGGTGTAAGACAGAGACACAACATTTGGTGTTTGTTTGAATGAGTTTTGTTCTTTTTGTTTGTTTGTTTTTGATCCAGTCTTTACTTATTGTGACACCATTCTTCTCTTTTGGAATGGAAATGTCTATAATACATCATTGCATGCATAATATATATAAATACAGGTTTATTTTAATTTTACAGCCCCCCTCATAAAAATTTTCACAGGGCTCACATTTCAGAGACTGAGTTGAGTTTGTTTTCTGACCAATGTTGAAATTTTAAGACTGCAGGAACATTTGAATGCATTGGGACATTATGATATATCCCTGAGATATAGGGATGAGGGTAGAGGTTTGGATGGATATGTTGTATGAGATTCATGTGCTTGAACGCTTTGTCCTCAGTAGATTGCTGTGTTTTCAAAATTGTGGAACTACCCAGAGGTGAGGTTTGACTAGTGGATATAGACCTCCAAGACTGGATTTAAGAATTCTACAACTCTTCATGTACCATGACATGACTAAAACCAAGTTCTAGCTAGACGCATTCTCCATGATCCCTGAAATGCTAATCATAGAGAAATAAATATATATATATATATATATATATATATATATATATATATATATCCTCCAGTTGTTTCTTGATAGGAATTTAATTGCCATGAGTATAAAATAAACAAAATCCTATTATACCTAGGTAAGCATGATATCTGCTTGTATCTTGTGTCTTACAATTTGGGTCCTTTAAAGAACAAATTTCATACATTTTCCCAAATAACCCAAGCTTAAGTTCAGCAAAAATTTGAAAAGTCCAATGTGCTGTACAAGATAACTAAAGATATCCATGACTTATGTAAATAATCAATGACCAATATACCCATGAGAAATTTATATTATATATACATATAATACATATAATTTATAGCATATTATATATATTACATATATAATACTAGAAATGATCATGATAGAAACTTTGAAATTATAAGGTCATATGAAGACTCATACTGATAACCAAAGTTAAATGCTTTCAGCAATATTTTAATATCAACAGGGAACCAGTGGAAAAAATTTCATAAATAAAATATTGAAGACATAAATGTTGTATGATATATACTCATATGTATATAATTTCAAATATACGTGGATATTTTTATGTAAGGGATTAAATTATAAACCACAAATATCAGATAAATATCTGATTTTGCTTAATCAGATAGATAAGGCATTACAGCAGAGCTGGACTATTACCTTAAAATCTGTCATTGTTTGCACAGAAGTTACATACAATGTTATAATCAAGCTAGATTTATGTTAGTTCTGAAATCAATGTATCGCGGACACAACATTATTGCTTGTAATTTTCCTATAGGATCACAGTGGCTCGCAATGATATAATCGAATATTTAATTTCAGAAATTGAGAACAGGTAAGTCAGTCTACCAAAGTATGAGATAAAATTAAAACTTCCTTTTAAATTCTCTAAAAATATTCATTTTACTTTAATTTGTCAAATTAAAATATTTATTAAAATAATAAAACTCTGCAATTGGTAGCAATTAAGCTATGAACCTATGTAAATATGATTTTTTCTTTATTACTAATACATCATCTAAGAATTCTCATTTAGGGTAATGCAAGAGTCTATCAAGGATTCAAAGGTGAACTAAGATAAGTAAGTAGAATATTTTGCACACACATATACACACACACACATACGCGTGCACACATATGCACAATTGAATAAATAAATAAATAAATTTAAAAAAGATAAGTAAAATATTTTGTACATATAATCAAAAGTGTATGTACTTTTACATGTGTAAGCATCTTAATTCCCTAAGAATTTGGAATTTCAGAGAGGAAGAAGTAAATGGATACTTGACCAGGACATAAAAGATCTAGAATAATTACAGACAGCTTGGAGTAGTTAAAAATAAATAGTGAAACACCAATAACCCCACTGCTATTATGACTGGCAAAAAATAATATTAAAAAGTTCAGGGATTCTTTTACTTTATGTTATAAGGCTTAAACATTTTGGTTATTTAAAAATTAATTGTGTAAAGTTTATAGGTAATTGCATGATCATTTGCTAGTGATTCATGAATAGATAAATCAATTTCTATCTCTGAAGGGATCTTGGGTTCCTAAAAAGTGATAAGTCTGTGTATGCGCATGGAACTAAGGAGGACTAGTACCCTAGAACACTCCATTATCTATGCTAGCTGCACATGCAGAGGTGTGATGACAAAGACGGATGTCTCATCACCCTCTGAGATAGGAAGGGACTTTTCAAGGAAATCTATATCACAAATATATGGAGGAACAGAAGACCTTTCTAGTAAAAACAGAAATTATGGGTTCCCAAATTAGGAAATACAAAAGGAATTTTAGAAGTACATTTTAGAAGTACATTGATGAACAGGATTTTTCCAGGGAAAAGTAGGCATTGCACAGGAATTGCTAGAAATTTTTAAGATGTGAAAGTAGTGAATTTGTGACTAACATGCAAAATTTGGTAAGCACACAACCTTACCTTACAAGAGCTATAACTTTATGAGGATATTACCAATATCTTCAAACACTAAATGACTTTGAAGAAGTGATAAATTTATATTGTCATTTCAGTCGAAAACAAAGGTACAAATTAAGTGTTTCTAGCCTAAAACATTATCAGAAAAGCTTTAAATTATGAACAGCTTTGTTAAAATAAATGTACATATTTGATGCCACATGTATTGATCACACTAAGAGGATAAAGTAGGAAGCTCTTCTACATAATTGAGACTCTGGGTCTCACTAATGGTGTCACGTGTGTACTAGCATCCAGATATTTGACTTTGATACTATTCCAAAATTCTTCAGGGTGAAAGCTTGATTCTTAAGGAAATATAAATATTGAATGATAGCCATTGCATATTCCTACCCATATAAAAGCAAGAATTCCTACAAAATAATGTAATGAAAGGAAATATTTTTCAATATTACATTCCATCCATTTTTATCAACTATTTTCATATCATTTCTTTACTTATAACTTTTATTATTGATCTAAATATTCAATAATTCATTTCTATTTATAGTCTCTATTTACTATCATTTACTAATTTTTATTAATTAGTTACTATTCACTATTATACTCTATTATAGAATGTCCTTACATAAATACATTTTCAATGGAATATATTTTCTTGTTTTTGATTAGGAGAGAATTTTTCACCAAATTTTTGAAATATTAATTACTTTTATTTGGGATAATATGTGGCATACATTATTTAAGTAATTTAGCACTTGTATTAAATTTCCAATGTTTATCATTCACATTGTTCACAGGTTTATTATTTGTGTGTAGGGAGGTGAGTGTGTATGTTCTGTAAAATGCACATTCGGTTTTTACCATTGTTGCCTAGAAGTAGAAAGACAGGAAAGAAAATCATTTCATTTTTGTTCAAGTTTTATGATTCTTGAATATAAGGAAAAATTGTTTCTACATGAGACTTAATAATATTTTATCAAACGATTATTTGTCCTTTAAGTTTGTTTATTTAATAATATTTTATCAAATGATTATTTGTCCTTTAAGTTTGTTTACATGGATTTTTTTCTTTTTATTGATAAATTCATTTTGACGATTTTATGGATATCAAGAAAAACATCTTGATTGCATTGATTTCTGAATGGGGATTCTAAACATTTTCCTTCATGAGTTCTTTGCATGCTTAGAAAAATTACAGTTCTAAGTTTTAAAATCATGAGTACATGTTTCCATTCACATTGCTACTGTTAAATCTGTTTTTGATGATGATTAATGTAGTGTAGGTCTTGCAGCCTTGTGCTCTTGCAACTATCTTGACACTTCATTAATCAAAGCACAGTAAAAGTCACTATTAGAGTTCACAGAATGGAGGTCCTTTCCATGGGGAGCTGTCTTTCCTGCAAGGAAGAAAAAGATTTTACATGTACTAAAACAGATACAACCCAACAGCAAGTGAAAAAGTAGAGTGGCTGAGTTATTCCCACTCTCTAAACAGAGGACTCTAGATTCCTGCTTCAACAATTCAACAGTCTATGTGAGATAACAAAGAGGAAATGTGGACACAATCACATCACATGGTGTTATTGGCATTAAATATATGGAACTCATTTAACAAAATTGTCCTTTTTCTCTAACTTGTCTTAATATTCAACCAGAAAAGGTTTGATCAGTTTGTACTCTTAAATCAAAGTTTTTAATAATTTCTAGAGAGTTCAAATTTTTTAACAAATTACACTGAATTTCAATAATTTGGTTTCAATGTCATATTCACAAGAATGAATGAAAACTTAAAAACCAAACTTTTTAATGATGATTATAATGCATTTTTCTCACGTAGTCACTAATATTTCTTTCAACGGCTTACAGTGCTCACTAAATTACAATTTTATTATTAGGACCAAAAACAATTTTTTACAAAATGTAACTACAAATTGAGACAAAACCCTAGTTCTAATATTGCCATTAAAATAAGATGAAAAACTTATGCTTTCATGGTTTATGAAAACCTCTTATGCAATTTTGAGATTTGCTTTGGTGACAGATTTTCAATGCCCTGAATTGCTTTCAATCTTGAAGGAAGTTTATAAAGTTAATTTTGCGTTTTGGAATTTAAATTGGTGTTCTCTTTACATCCACACTTTGATGTTTATCAAAGCCTTCATGTGAAAAACATTGAGATAAAGCTTAAAAATGGATGTTTCTAAACTATTCATAATTAAATATGTTTCAGACATATGGGAGAAGATATTTCCCTTTTATATGTTTGATAAGGATTTACAGAGGAATCAAATTCATATGCATGTACTCCTAGAACTAAAGGAAATTAATTGTGTTGTTATTAAAAAATCTTAGTCACACACTTGATCAGACAATCTCACTTACACACTTTAAAAATCATAAGCTGAACATGGTGACATATTGAAGCATATCTAGTACTTAGGAGACTGGAGAAAAGGAGAGTGTGATCTTGGATAAAGCTTGAAAGCCATGTTAAGAATCTGTCTCAAAAAATCTGAAAAAAAATCATCCAAAGTTAATATAAAATTTGACTAGGCCATTTGAAGATAGAAGCTGGTTTTTAAACTTTATTGCCTCACAGAGAATCATGCTACCCAACAAACAGTTAACATCCTCTACTGTTTAAGATAAATTCTTATATTTACATACACAATCTTTATTTTTTAGTGACAATATAAATAAGTCATAGAAAATTGCTAGTTTTGACTTTTAGAAAAATAAGTGGACTAAATAACTGGACTGTTTATTCACAGAACAAACTTTCAACTGTTAAGATCTGTGATCTATGGAGCTAATATCAAATTTGCATTTTCAAAAAATGTCCTTTCAGTTTAGTTTTCAGGAAATAATTGTTTCTGTAGTTTATGCATCATAATTTCAGCAATAATGTAGACAGCTCATGTTAACTGATACAGTATAATTTTGTGGGATAGGAAGCAACAGTCTACATTCTTTTTCATTCATGTAAATCTTTCTTCTCAGTTTATATTTGATGCACTGATGAAGAAAAAGAGTATTTGGAGTCTTTCTACATGATCAGGGTCAATCAACTGATTATTTCAAATACATGAGTTGTTATATTTGTAAATAAAGTCTGAATTTAGTATAATGATAAAGACTTGCACTCCAATAATAGTATGAAAATTGTATTCCTATATTATACATAATAGAAGATATAACACTCAAAAGATGAAAAATGCTTCTTGAATTTTTTAATTTGTTTGTGCATGGACAGTATAGTGTATTTGTTGTGGAGGTCCAAGTGACTGAAGGAAACATTCTGAATTTCTCTATCTCCTTATTTCATTCCTCTAGGGCTGGAATTGCAGAACTCTGTTATTTTGCCTGCTGTTTTTATATGTGATCTGGGATCTGAACTCAGGTCTTTTAGCTTGTGGGATAAAGGCTTTAACCCCTGCACCAGATCTCTAGCTTGCATCTTGGTAATTTTGAAATAAATCTGGTAGATCATAACTGTGGCAAGAACACAATCAAAGTCAATCTTATTAATCAATTCAAAAGTTATTTTTGAATATCCTGTAATTTTATATGATCAGATGAATAGTTGATATCAGCAACATTAAGTAAATCTCTAAAGTACTTGGTGTAGGTGTAATCATATATTGTGGAAAATGTCACTTTTTTTTTCCAATTTCTTCTCTTTTCTTGCCTTTGCCTCACAATTTCCAAGCTAATACTCCCCTAATCTTGCAACACCAATGAAGTCTTTTGACATTTTCCCCTTGATTCTGACCTATTTTCTTCCATTTTTAGCTCCAACCTAAAATCAAATATTTTGTTAGCTCTTATTCTTGTCAGCAATGGGCAGACTTCCTTTTGAAAGTGAGTAACTGGAATTTCTCCTAATAGACACTATTTTCTGTAGAATAGAGTAACTGATCCTAAATTAAACCATACTTCCTAAGTCATAATGTTCCTTAAGAAATAATGGGGAAGTAAAGGAGGCAACCCTTTGTAAGTGTTGAGTAGCAGCTCAGGGCTTTGAGTATATGAAGATGATTTCTTTTAGAAAGATTATATGTTTTTAATAAATAGATTTCTTTGATATTGATATTTCTATTTATCTATCACTTGGGGTATCTATTCAAGAATAGTCTAAATATACAAGCAAGTTTTGATATCTTCTGAAATAAAGGGGGTAAGATTGTAGCATGTTCTGTTCTTTATTAACTTCTCTTAATTACATAACTAACTTCTATGAGAAACATGAATAAGATTTAACAAAGCTACTTGTGTCTATCAAAGGCTCCCGTGAACACTTTAATTTTTCACAAGGAAACAGACAAAAAAAAAAAAGAGTATTTGCAAACACAAACTGAATAGTTAGTGACCTGACTTGTAATGTTTATTTACATTTTGAATCCTTATGAACCAGTCTCTTGAATTTGTTAAGAATGAATGAAGTCAAATTTCTGAGGACTAGATAGAGAAAATTATTGGGAAGAAGATTCTCAGTGCGAGAAGGATATGGGTTGAGTCAGGGTAAATAAGGGAACAACTGACAGAAATTCATTGTCTACATGTGCAATACTGTCAAAGTATAACAATGTAATAAAAACACAAGCAAACAATGAAAACTAAATGAGTCATGAAACAAAACCATAAATCTTGAATATGGAAAACAGACTGAGTGCATATATAGAAGAGGAAATAATAGTGAAACTCTAAAAGAATAATGGAAAATGTTGAAAGCAAGAATACAGGGAGCTACCTTATACTCCTGCTGCTACAGGCAGAATCCAGTGGGACTGTCAAGAGCACTGTCGGGCCTGTCCTGCCATGAAGCCAGGAGCAAAAATGAATCTTTCCGCCAATAAATTGCTTCTCATGGAGTATTTTGTCAAAGAAATGGAAGAGTAATTAATACCTGCAAGCAGGACCAAGTCTATGGTAAGTGTCAAACCTCAACAAATGGAACAGTGCTCTCTAGGGAATTAGGTGGAAGATGTTGGCGTGAAGGGTAGCAATATTCTAGAATGCATTAGTCAGCATTTGCTCTGAGTCTGGACAAAGTATGGGTGCATATAATGCAAAGTAAATGAAGACAATAGAGGAAAGGGAAGTGATAACATTGGGAAATTAATGAGAAAGCTTTCGTGTTATATCTGGCATAGTACATAACTCTTTTCTACTCAATTCCATGTACAATGTTGAATCAGATTTGTTTTAAAAAGCAGTGGAGGGGCTGGAGAGGTGGCTCAGGGGTTAAGCCTCCGCCTTGCAGGCGGAATGTCCTGAGTTCGGATCCCAGATCCCACGTATAGACGCCAGGCTGAAGCGGGGGCGGCCTGTGCTTCTGGTCCTGGTGGGGCGGAGCCTGTGAATCCCGGGGCGAAGGAAGTGGAGGAGTCCATGGTGGTTCACGAATTCGTCCGTGGTTCTACACATACACATACACAGATACACACGCGCGCGCCAATACACACGCACATGCACACAGTTGAATAAATAATAATAATAAAAAAATTTTTAAAAAAGCAGTGGAAAAATAGGTTTGGCACAGGAAATTTGCAGAAACCCTAGTACTTATTTTGTGGCATGGTTATTGATCACTGTTCTTAACCAGATTTGCAGTGAGGGAAAGCAGAAAGCAAAGGATGCAAATGTGGAATATGGGTAGTTTTGTGAGAAAAAGGAAAATATGATCATTTAAAATTGCCAGGAGTGTTGGCAATGTGGCTCTGAACTAAGTACTAGCAATTCCCAAAGAGTTAACACATTTATATAGAAAACTCTAGTCACTGCTAGGAACGATGCTACCTGGAGGTTAATTTTACAGTCTTTGGATGTTCCAGGACTAAACTGAAAAAAAATGAACAATTGAAACACAATCATCTGAGTGGAGATTGCTTGAAAAAATAAAGCCTCCAAGTAACACTGCTGAAAACTGAAACCTAGTTTTCAATCTCAAACGTGGCGCAGAACTTGGCATCATTAATGTGTTGTTTGCCTGTAGGCATGCAGACTTCTGACATTGTAGGATCATGAAGATTGGATCCAGGACTCCAGGTGAAAATTTGCCAAAGCCATTTAGTTTAGATGCTTTACATGGAGCTCCTGAGTAGTCTGTGTATGGGATTGTGAGTAAAATCTAAGGTTCAAGAAACAGTACAGCTATTGGAGGTATGAAGAATTTGAGATGTGTTCTGAGGAACACTGTAATTCTCAAGTATAGAAAAAATCAAGATAAAAGATGTTCATGCTTCATTGACCATGTCTGTTCAAGTTGATGGAATGCAGATGATCGCAGTATGAGCCTACATTCTGAACACAGAATGTTCCGTCACAATAGGTGCATAAGTGAATTTAAAGCCACAGATAGTACTGGCAAAGTGTCCATGCACAAAGTTGTAGAGTTTCTCTTGTGACCCAGAATAGATTTCAAACTTTTGGAACTTTAAGACTATTGAAATTGAACTGAATGTGTCTTACCCTGGGATTCTTAGGTATAATAACGTTTTTCTTCCCTAGTTTAATTCTTGACAGTTATTTGGTCACAATGATGACAAAAGATAACTAATAACCATTGTCTCCATATATGATTCACAACACATTATACTTGTTTTTTACATACTTATATTACTTAATACAATGTTCTCTAAGTTTAACCATGTTGCTATAATTATGTCATTTGTCTTATGCCAAGACAATATTTGATTGCATTCGTATATGTACCACCACGGACATTTTGTACATCCACTAATGGAAACTTTAATTGTTTCTATATCTGGACTGTTCTGAATAGACCTTGTCATGAAGATATCTCATTCATTTTCTGTGCTTTGAATATAATAAATAAGTATTATGTTATTGCTGTAAAAACATGCATTGATGTATAGAATAAAGTGTTCTCCATTTCTCATCCTATAAAATTATATTCAAAATAGACCAGAGATGAATAAATAATGATGTAGGAATTTGAAATTGCTAGAGAAAGGCTTAAGGTAAATCCTTAAGTTGTTGCATATATGCATGGACATCATTTTGAGTAAGATCCAAAATGCAGAGGAAATTAAAGCAAAAGTACACAGTGATCTTGTATCAAAGGTAAAGACGACTGAGAAGCAGAGAAATTTACAGAGTTATATCTGAAGAGGACTGTTGAGATACCTCCATGGGTAAGATGTCTGCTCAAAATACAAGTTATCTGGGGCTGGAGAGGTGGCTCAGGGATTAAGCCTCCGCCTTGCAGGCGGAAGCTCCTGAGTTCGGATCCCAGATCCCACGTATAGACGCCAGGCGGAAGCGGGAGGGGGGGGGACGCCTGCGCTTCTGGTCCTGGTAGGGCGGAGCCTGTGAATCCCAGGGCAGAAGGAGGTGGAGGCGTCCATGGTGGTTCGCTAGTTTGTCCGTGGTTCTACACAGACACGCACGCGCACATACACACGCATATGCACACAGATGAATAAATAATAATAATAATAAAAAAATTTTAAAAAAATACAGGTTATCTGAGTTCAAGAAGCTCACATAGTGAGAACAGACTTCTGGTTCCCACCTTTTCTCTGAGAAATGTGCACATGTGCCCAGAAAACCCATAATTTTTAGGACATGGGAAATGAGAATAGCATGCATGTGAAAATTGATAGGCCTAGGCAAAGACTTCCTGAAGAGAGCTCAGTTTACAGAGGATAGAAGATCAACAATCACCAAGTGGGACCTCATTAAATAAAAAAAAAATTCTGTTCTGCAAAAGGAACTGTCAGTCAAGCAAAAGGCAAAATATGGAATGGGAAAAATTCTTTGCTAGCTTGTATCTGACAGTGGATAATCTCCAGAGTATACAAAGAACTTAAATAATTAAATGTCAAGAAAGCAAACAGCCCAATTAAAAATAGGGTTTATAATTAAAAAGAGACGTTTTACAAAAAGAAATTTAATGTCAAAGAAATAGCTTTAAAAATGCTCACCATCTTCATCAGGGAAATGCAAATTAAAAATACTCTGAGCTATCTTCTTGCCCCAGGTAGAATGTCTGAGATAAAGAACACCAGGGGCAACAAGGAAACACACATTCAGTGTTTGTGAGAGTGTAAACTGGTTCAGCCACTTGCAAATTAGTACAGAGATTCCTCAAAAAGCTAAAAATTGAACTACTATATGACCTAACTATAGTAGTTTTAGGGCTATTCCCAAAGGATGTTGCATCTTATTACAGAGACACTTGTACATCCATGTTCACCGCACTATATTTACAATAGCAAAGAATGGTAATCAGGTTATATGTGCATCAAGCAGCTATTGATCTTTGAATCATGCATGCCATGCAGGCAAATTAAAGCTACAGCAATACCTTCTTATCACATAAGCTAAGTCCATTGCATACATACGGCCACATGAACTTACCAGTTCTGCTTCTTTCACTTTTTCTTACATTCATAAACTTTAAGATTTTGATTATGAACAATATTGCTCTTGCTTCTTGTTTTCATCTTGAGAAATGTTCTTTTTTTTAAAGTTTTATTTTATGTGTGTGTGTGTCCCTGACCAAGGGTGATTTTAGGAATCATCCTGGATTGTTTCTCCTTCCTTCTTGCTTCCTCTGAGATTTCCCAGGCTCTGCCCACCAGGGCCAAAAGCACAGGTCATTGCCTTTTCTTCCTGGTGTTTTTACCTGGGACCTGGGATCTGAACTCAGGACCTTCTGCTTGTAGATAGTGTCTTAACCCATTAGCCATCTCTCCAGCTCTGACAAATATTAAGTTCTTATTTGGTCATGCTAGCACACACTACTCTTCCCAATGCTTTGGCCAGACTGGTCTATTTAGAGGTTTCAGGGTAATAATAGCTACATTATAAGATTCTATCACAAAAAGCATTTATATGTATTTATTTGATATCATTAACATACTTTTCCATTTTGTTATTGTTTTGAGACAACCCAGGATGGCCTCCAACTCATATATGGCTGAGAGTGACCTGGAATTCTTGATCCACGTGCAGCTCCCACTCATGTATTAGGACACAGGCTTAGGTCACCACATCCATTATTTTCTACAACTTCCTATGTACACTGAGAAGTAAGACTGGTGACTGAGATAAATATATGAAGAAAGGGATGAAATCGAAGAAAAACTAAATTATATTCTAAACAATGTATATTAACAAATGACATCTTGATGATAGAACTAAAATTCTCATGTTTAGATACTACTTTAATATGAATAAAAGGAAGAAAATGCAATCATACAGCAAAAGAAAGAAAGGAAAAAAGTACAAGAAAAAAAAGAATTTAAAACAACAAAAACTACCAAATGTTGGGGAAGATTACTTTAAGCTTCATATTCCTTTTAAGGAGTCAGGAAATTTTTTTTTTAGTTTTTTTGTATTACTATTTATCAATTGTGCATGTGTGCATGTGTGCGCGTGTGTGTATGTATGTATGTGTAGAACCACGGACGAATTTGGGAACCATATGGACCGCCTCCACCTCCTCCTTGTTTACTCTGTCCCGGGATTCACAGGCTCCACCGTCCTACCAGGACCAGAAACACAGGCCACCCCCGCTTCTGCCCTGGCATCTATATGTGAGGTCTAGGATCCAAACTCAGGACCTTCCACCTGCAAGGCAGAGGTTTAATCCCTGAGCCACCTCTCCAGCCCCAGGAAAGTTTTTTATATTGTAGAATGCCACTTATAGTTAATGCAGAATACAACAATACTTTGAAGTTCTAGAATTAAAGCATTGATAAAAGCAAAAGAATTAGCAATATTAAAAATTTTTGAAATACATATGTTATAATTGGACATATACCTAGAAATATGAGATTTGTAATCACATTCAGAGTTTTAAAATATACAAGCAATGTGTAATCAACTTATTTTATCAGTGTGCGGATGTTAATATGAATTTTTCTTTTTAGTTAAAAGAGACAAATTTATAGTTATTTCACTAAACTCTGCAGGGTTCTGGAACAAAGAAACTTATTGAATCTAATATATTTCTCATAAAAGTGTCTCTAAAGTATTAATTTCATGCCTGACACAACTTTTCATAGGCTGCATGATTTTATATCTCTTATTTATGACAGACTACTTTCAATGGATGATAAATTTTCAAACTGCAGAAATTTTAAAACTGAAAAGATATTTCTTTTTTAAATATAGCAATGTTTTGCTGCTTATGCATGAAAAATGAACTTTGAAATGAGACCATTTTCCCTATGACAATGTAGTTATACTAGTCACATAATTATTTCGAAGAATAAAACAAATTAGTTATGAGACTTCTTTTAATATACCTTTGCTGTCTCTCTTATCAAACCTATGTGCTATGAAGAAAATAATAAAAATAATGATTTTTAACACTTTGCTATCAAAATACAAAAAATAGTATGTTGCTATATGCAACAGTTGTTTCTATATTTCAACAAGCACACCATATATAGGACACATCATTTTATTCTTTGTTTTGTTTTGTTTTGATTTGTGACTTGAAATGGAAATTTCCAGACTAATTACATGTTATTCATATCTGAGAAAGTAGTAGATAGATGCTAGCAGTATTATTATTTCTTTTTACCATTCTCAGCACAGGATATATTTCTCAGCCTATAAACTTTAGTCCTCACATTTAAGATTTCATTAGGCAACATGAAAGAAGCAACTTTCATTCTGTCCAAACCTTCTGAGTTCTTTTATAACCATTCCTAAGACATCTAGCACAGAGTAACACTCACCAGACAGGAAACTCATCATGTTTGCAGATAAATTCACCACTGTGGTATATAATGTATAAATGCTAGGTAAGCTATTATCAGCTTTCAGAAAATCCATACTTGGTTTTATACTGGAGACACGAGAGAAAAATACATTTGTCTTGTGCATGGTAAACTATTAACCGTCAGAAAAAATATATATTTGAGAAAATATTTTAGAGATAAAAATTTACTATTACTTTGCCATTGTCACATAATTTGTTTCATATAAACTAGATCTTAGTCATAAGTTTGCAAAGCCCATCCAATTTACTTGTACACATTCTCTCGTATATGCTGGGAGCACCAAGATATAGTACAGAGAAAATGTCTCAAGTCAGGGTCAAAGACTATGCATGAAGTTATTTAGAGCCTGAGAACATGGTTTGGTGGGGAATACAACCTTTTGCTACATTGGTGAACTGAATATATAAAAACCCTCCTGACTTCAATAGGTCAATTATGCTAAATTCTATTGTTGCCCTATAGAGACAGCAGGAAAAAGTTACCATTATCCTCAAAATGTCTCTCAATCAATGGGATGGTGGCCATATGTCCAAATTACTTAAAGAACATAAATAAATGCTATTTTACAAATTAATTCAGAGGAAATACATGAATTGTATATCAGACACAACCTTTTTTATTTTTATTATTTATTCAATTGTGTGTGTATGTGTGTGTTTTGCATGTGTGTATGTGTGTGTGTGTGTGTGTGTGTGTGTGTGTGTGTGTGTGTATGCAGACACATCTTTTTGAAGTCTTGTCTTTGGAAAACTAAAATACCTTCTGATGCTCTCATCTGCTAGTGTTCCAAGCAGGAGAGACAACATAAGCAGAAGAATCTGATGTTATAAGAAAATGGGTTTAAGCTTGTCCCTTGGGGGAACATTCCTAGCTCTGCGTAAAGTTTTCATGGACCTCAAAGAGACATCAACACTAATAGGAACATTTTTAAAACAACTGTGAGGTACTTCCTGCAGAGAACAGAGGTACAAGGCTAATCATAGTGCCATTTTGTAGTGTTCAGCCTGTTTTTAGTGCTTTGGAGAAGGAAATGATTACAAAGAACATGTTTTCTTACTTCCAGATCTCATCATTTTGTTCTTATGGTGCCATTTCTCTAATAATGGGAAATGATTTACTCAATTGTGTGCCAGCTATTTGAGAACATTTCCTTAGGTTTAGGCACATTAACAATGCCACGTACATATAAATCCTCTGGGAAGAGAAAATCATGAACCAGGGATTTTGCTTATGTGGGTTGATGGCAATAGTAGTTTCATGAGGCAAAGACAAACTGAATGGTCTTCTGTTTAAATATGACTTATTGTGTTCCATGTCGACTTTGGCAAATTATGTTGGCAGCAAACAAAAGTACAGTTTGATTTTTCTTGATAGTATCTTGTTACTATCAGGGTTAATGGATTGCTGATTTTCAAAATGCTGACTTAATGGACTCCTGAGATATCCAAAAGAAGTCACTATTGTGCTATGCTGGTTTCATAGTCAAGTTTTGAGATAGTATGTGGGCACTTAGAACACGAGTACTAGACAATCTAAATAATATCACCAGGAATGACTCTTACCTGACACTCAGAGGTCTTCTAATACCATTCATAGATATCTCATTATCAGACTCTACAAGGCATTATTGTATTTTATACAACAAAATATGATGTATGAAGCTGTTATTAAGATGGATGATTTCTTTATCCAACTGGTGGAAAAATGAAGTTATTAGAAGATATACTTCCCAGTATGTGTATAAGGGTGTTTCCAAAGAGGAACCCCCCTCTCAAAGTGGGCATATCCATCTAAATTGTAGCACAGATATAGAGAGAGTCCCAGGAAAATGGCAGGATGTATCTGCTTGATACCATTTGTTCCTCACTGCAAGTGTGCCTACTGCTGCTGCTGCCATCTCTGGCTCATATCAGGCTCCAGCTTTGTCAGCTTTCAAACACAGATTTAACTCCAGTGCCACTAAAGGAGACCTTCACTATGCTGATGCACAATTCATAATGTGGATACATCCAGTTTCAAGCACTGAACAGTTACTAGGTACTGTTCAGTTGACTTCTTCAGTAAGCAGATGGTCATTATTGGACTGTGCCTTTATCATCCAAATCAAACTAACCAAATCATTTCATTCTCTACATAAATTGTTTTATCATTTTTTTCTTTTTTTATTTTTACAAGCTTATTGAGTTATAATCCCTATTTCACTCCATCCTTCCCTCCCTCCCATTGTTGTCCCTTCCCCTCATCAATCATCCCATTCGCTTCCACCCTCCTACCTGGCCACTTCTATGGACCCCAGGGTTCTCTGGCTTGTCTTTTCTTGTATGGATTTACCCTATGTGGCATACCAAGTTGATCCTACTCTGGAAACACCAACGATAAGGAGCAGTTTCCTTCACTCACTCATCCAGCTCTAGTCCCTAAGGTTTCCCTCATCTCGCGTCCTTTCTCCATAGTCTTTATGGAGGCAAGTTGGTATTTCAGTCATTCCCCAAGTTTTAGGATGGGGAGAGATTAGGATGGCCTAATTCTGGGAAAGCGTTGTAGGTTGCCTGTCTATGCATACATTCTATTGTGAACCCTACTTAATTCAAGTGCTCGCCAGATTTTAACAATTATTTTAGCTTTCTGAGTTGTGATCTCTGCATTTATTATGATTTTTTCATGCACACTACAATCTGAGAGAGTGACTGTCATTTCGTCATTCTGCACTATATCCATGCATGAAACTAACCATGAACCTTCAACCTATACTCACAGTTCATAGTCATAATCATCTACTGAGAAATGTCTTATTCAAAACTGTACTAAAACAACCTTGCCTATAAAGACTTACTCTTAAACTCTGTTTGACAAATTGTGAAGGACATAAGATGCTTAGAACCTGAAGCTTCTTTTCTTGGTTTATATGAGGAATAAAACAGAAAGAAATGAATAGATTATAGGAATTGATCCCTCTTGTGATAGTTAATCCTGGGAGTCGACCTGACAAAATCTGGAATTAACTAAGATGAGAGATGATCCAGATTAATACATTATAATACAGAGCCTAGTCCTAGACCTGATTGGAACCTCCCAAAAGCAGACCAGATAAAAAGAACCCTAGAACAGAAGACTTTGAAGAGAGAAGAGACTCTCCAAATCTGTGCTAGAAAACTCTCTTTCCTCCTGACACCTAGCTTCTTCATTTCTTTGACTCTCCAGGTATCTGCCAGCCTACTGGCTACTGGACTGAGCAGCTCTGAGCCTCCAGGATGATTGTAGTGACTTAGCTGCCTCCAGATTCAGCCACCAGCCATGTCACCTCCACTGTGAAAGACTATTTCTCTCTTCTGGAACCATAAGCTGAATAAATTTCAATTTCTTCTTTAAGTTGCTTGACTCTGAATGCTCTTTCATGGTAATGTTTTTTTTTATTATACCTCTCTCATAGAAGTTCTTTCCTAGTAAAACTTTTTTTCTAAAATTATGATGCATATTAATAATGTTTTCCTTGTTATTATGAATTCACTGTTCTTAGCAAATTATATTTTTATAGGTGTTCCACACATTTTCTAGCTGGTTTTAATACCCTCCATGATGTGCTATTTAAGTATGAACTTCAGAGTGTAACTGGAAAAAAATAAAATCAAAGTCCAGATATCTCTATATCTAACAGGTGTCTTCCTCTCAACTTTATCTTGTTTTACTTCCCTCAATCCCTTGCAAAACTAAATTGCAACAACACGCTTTAGCCAACTTGTCCCAAAAAGTGTCACTTTATCCATGTTCTCTCATACATCATGCGTCTTCTCATAGAATCCTCCCTCTTAGTGACATACCTCATACATTTCATACTACTTAAAAATAATCATTCGGACAGCTAAAAAAATGAGTGAGCAGCAACTTAATCACTTTCTGTTTGTCTTAACGTACCACCAAAAAGGTGGTTGTCTTTTCAAGAAAAGAGGTTTTATTTTTCTTACACTTCAGTCAAGATTACAAGGTAGTGTCAGTAATCTCATACTTGCTGGCAGAAATCAGAGTCAGTCTCATGTGCTGAGATGCAAGAAAACAAGTAGAATAGATATAGTCACTTGATTTTACCTCTAAATTCCTCATTATGTGAATTAAATTTCTGCACTGATTAAGAGGTCAAGACAAATGGGGCTTGAAGTATTATATTTTTTTAAAAAATTGATTTAAATACCAGATTAGCAGAAAAAGTCAAGAACATATGGGTAACAACATAAACATATATGAAAAACAGAAAAAAGTCAGAAAGAAGTTTCCTCATACAAACATGAAATTTGCATAAATTTAAGTCTTTGAAACCTGAGAATATCTGACACTGGAAGTAAAAATAGTTTTTGTGAGTAGAATTTTATAAAGGAACTTGAAATGGAAAGGCTAAACTGGATTATAACAATGCACACATGAGAAAGACAAGATTGGACACATGCTGACGACAAGAGAGGTTGAAGTGATGTTCTTTGAGACTGGAAGAAGGAGCCACAAGCCAAGTAATACTGATAACCCTGAGAAACTAAAGATAACAAGGAACTTGATTGTGTACTAGAACATCTAAAAGCACTGAATTGTTATTTTCGATCCTTGGAGCACCATCAGTTTCTATAACATACAATTGCTATGTTAGAACAAATAAATTCATACAAGAAATAGAACACTGGTAGAAACACTTATGTTTTGAATGCCCACAAGGCAAATCCATATTCACTTAAAAACAAGCTGTCATTTTAATCTGAAAAGTCACTGTATACAAGGAAATTGATCACAATATAAAAGGGACAAACTGCTTGATTACCGACCTTTCATCAGAGAAAGCACAGTAAACAGTCATCAGTCAGGAGGTATAACAGTTACTCTTAACTTATTGCTGTGAGAGAGCATTCAAAGTCAAGCAACTTAAGGGAAAAAGGGAAATTTATTCAGTTCATAGTTCCAGAGGGGAGATACAGTTTCTTATGGTGGACGCATGGCTAGCTGGCCAAAGATGAAGGAGGCTATGTCATTGCAAACATCTTGGAGGTTGAGAGCTGTAAAACTTCTTGCTGCAAATGCAGATGACTCCTCGAGGTAGGGTGGGACTAATCCACCTTAAGACCCACATTTTATAATCTTACCACCCCCTCTTCCACAAATTTCCCTGAGCCTTAGGATGGGAAGAGATTAGGCTGGCCTAGTCCCAAGTGGTTGATATAGAGTCTCTGATGTTCTGAATTGTGGTTTGTTGATTTTTTTTTTTCAGTTTGCTGGTCCTGTACCACCCTTAGCTCCATGCTGATGGGTGTTGGATGTCACCCCCTGGCCAGAGATAAAAGACTGTTAAAATAGAGTCTTATGAGTGGATACGAAGGAAGATGGAATAAGAGTAGGAGACTGAGGTGAGTGGGGAGGTCAGTCTCCCATTTGCAAAGTGGTTACCTTCTATCTGCCAGGCTGTAGGCACTCCCTTTCTGGTGAGATCACACCCCAACAGTTCCAAGTGACAAGGAAGGAAAGTCTGTGAGCTTAACCAGATATTACTTACTTGCAGTCTTTGATGGTGGCCTATTTTCTCTGCTGTAGCATGATCTCCTCTCTCCCTATTGCTGGCGGGGCCCTCTTTCCCCTTCCCTCCCGTCTAGTCTATATTCTTTGCAATTACTGTAGGTATTACAGAGATCCATATTTCAGTGTGTCTCTTAATAGACTTGGTACTATGATGCACCTGTTAGGGAGTACATATGGTGCTTAATTTTCTGTGTCTGGGATACTTCACTCAATATAATATTTTCTAATTCTATCCATTTCCCGGCAAATTTCATTAATTCATCATTTTTGATGGCTGAGTAGTATTCCGTTGTATAAATGTACCCATTTTCCTTGTCCACTTATCAACTGTTGGACATTTGGGTTGATTCCATGACTTTGCTATTGTAAACAGTGCTGCTATGAACATGGTCATGCTTGTGCTGTCGAGGTGAATTTTTGCTGTATGGGGCATTATTCCCAAAAGTGGAATACCAGGGTCATGTGGCATTTCAAGACTCTCCAGACAGCTTGCCAGAGTGGTTGTATAAGCCTGCATTCCCACCAGCAATGTAGGAGAGTTCCCTTCTCGCCATATCCTCTCCAGCATTTGGTGTTATTTGTATTGTGGATTTTTGTCATCCTGACTGGGGTAAGATGATATCTCAGGGAAGTTTTGATTTGCATTTCCCTGATGGCTAAGGATGCAGAGCATTTTTAAGATATTAAAGATGGGGAGGAGTTACAACATGCAAGATACTCCACACAAGTTAGGGCCGAAGTAATCATAATAGGACTTTGCATGACCTGTGCAATGATCAACATATCATTGACCCCCCAAAGTCTAGTATGGATCATAGGTACTAGAATATGGATTAACAGCCTCAATAGTGTTTCCATACTAAAGGGGAACCCAAAAAAGTATTCTAAGCAATGCTATTGAGTCCTTATACCTCATCGGATAGGAGGACCCAGAGGGAAGTTTGATATGGACACTAAAGGATGCTCCAGGGATTGGGGGGGAACAATGGGAGAAAGGGAGGAGGGGGAAGGAAGGGGAAAAGGGGGCAGGAGGCAAGGGGATCCAAGGAAGGGTGGAGGGAGGGAGGAGAATAGGGTACCTATCAAGCTTGTATTAGTGGAAAAAGTAAATAAATATTTTTTTAAAAAAAGATCCACGTCTTGTGACCATCTTCCTCCAGTAAGGCCCACATCAAAATGCCATGACTTTGCCAAATAGATGGGACTGTGGGGGACATATTTCAAACCATGACAGAGGGTAAGACAGAGATTAAGAAATTAAGCCACAGCACAACATCTCAGTAAGGATGGTTTCCCAAGAACAATGCAGCTGTTCTGTGCAGTCTTTGATTTCTCTTCCATGTGTAATTCATAAATAATTCTAAAAAAACTTGTTTTTTTATCTCAGTATCAAATCATTTTGTATACTTATATAGATATATATTTGTGCATGATATGTTTATATAGCTATATATTTCTTTCTTTACATATTATCTAATATTTTCAACATATTCATTGTTTTTATTAGAATTTCTGTTGTTCATAGTCTGATTCCTCCACATGACTTACCCTTAGCTACTATAAGCAAGATGAGGCATATTTTGGAAATATGCTTTGGAAAGTCATTTATTTAGTTTAAAATGAGCTTGTGTCTAATTTCACAACACATTCTGAAGACCAGCTCTCTAACACAACAATGGGATAAGAATTCGTTGGGGACCAACCCTTTTCTGATTCAATTTGAGGCCCACTCCATTGGAGGAAATATGTTCCTGGTACTTACTTCATACCTTGTTCAAAATCTGGAGGTCACAGGCTCTAGGTGGGAAATGACTACTACTGTTTTGCTAAGAGAACATATACTCAAATGTGTTCTAAGAATTTATGTCTATTTCCCCAAACTAGTGCCAATCCCAGCCTTCATCAGGGAAACTGTTTTGCTGAAAGAGATGTTAAGTTCGCAGACCTATAAAGGGTCAAAATTTTAAGAATAAGTGAAAATTGAGTATTCATCTTAACCAAGACATCTATATTACTGCCTCTAATTCAGGCAACACTAAGGAAGAAGGGGTAGAATATTGAGATCCAGAATATGGGAAAGTATACAAAGGAAAACTGTAAATATTCAGGACTGCCTTTGCAGCTATGAGTGTCTGCAGAAGACCTGCTATGCAAAAACAGGGAAGTAGTAAGATAACTAGTTAGGAGAAAAGGATCAGGAGGAGTTGGGGATGTGGAAAAGAGCAGGTAGGGTGGGTCTATATGATCACAATGCATTGCACACATGGTATGACATTTTGAAACTTTGAAAGTGGGTAGAGGTGCTTCAAGGTATAGGAACTATGGGAGGCATAATGGAGACAGCAGGCTGCTGACTGAACCTACTCCTCATGTTTACACATTGAAATACTGACTCCTAATGAGTTGAGTGCAAAGGTATAGCTTTGGGGATGTGGTTACTTCACAACTGTGAAGTTCCAATGAATGAGAATAATGAGATTATGTAGAAGGTCCAGAATGCTCCTGTGTCCACTGTCCCATGAGAATGTATTAAAACCACCATTTATGACCCCATAAGCAGGCCTCATTAACAGGTCTCATCATGTCTGTAGATGTTGGGTTTTAGATATTAGATTCTAAACTATGGGTAACAAATTCCACTTACTTAAATGCTAGTTTGACTACTTTATCATATTATAGCTGCCTGGATCAATTACAACATTTCTAGAACATTGTATCTTGAAGGACAAAAGTTCACATCAGGAAACCTAAGTCATTAAATATATTTTATCCAGAATATACTTTTAGAAGCAGACAAAGAAATAAGAATAAGAAAAATAAAGTTGTAAAAGTCACCAAAAGAGATTTTATGGAGGAATTATGGCCAAAAATTCCCAAGACATCAATCAGAAAATTTCTTCTTAACTTTAATATTAGATAATTTTGTAATGTAAATTACTTAACTTTTAAATTCCTTGCTTTATTCAAATAAAATGTAGAAATGAATGTGTTAAGCCACACACATACACACACACACACACACACACACACACACACACACATAAATACACACACAGGCCTGTGTGTATGCACACACACTTCCCATACAAGGTTATCAGGGTGAGAATATTGCTCAGGTATAGAACACTTGCCTAGTGTTTGGAAGGCCTCCATTCACTATCTATCTCTAAGGAAAAGAAAATATGTCTTGTTTACATTTCTGTAATTTAGAAAAAAAATGAACTGATATTCTTTCATACATGGAATGTGGATGACCACAGTAGTGATTTTGAGCTGCTTCTCATTGAATAGATGACCTGAGGCATCTCTTGGTTCAAATCTATACATATCATTCTTTTCAGTGAAACATGAACCTTTTCTTTTCGTACCAGCTTTGCTACAGATAGCAAGCCTTAGGCAAACCTATTGCAAAGGAAAATACATATTTTTCCCACCTCCTACTCTTCCCTATTCTGGTTCTGACTTAACACATGTGTTATTATCACCCTCCAGAAACCCCACAGGTGATCCTCAGTCTCACATTATTATGCTCCATCTATCCAGTTGCCTTGAAACAAATGCTTAAATTCAAACTTCTCCCTCTTCATCTGGCTATACCATCTTCTTGTTTCCTTTGAGGTACATGATCTCGAAACCAATTTAATGAAAATATTACTGCCAACATGTTCCTTATACATTAAAAATTATGATTAAAATACATGAATTCATGATGACTAACTATACCCACATGCATATATATCCATATATGTATATATATATAATTTGTTAAATTTTATTGTTTTTGAAACTTAATAGTGCCATACAACTTGATAGTAGCCCAATCTAACAAATTAACCTCAAAAGCACAAGTCATAATGGCCAATATATAATGTTTTTAAGTGTCCATGTTACATTATTTCCAGCTGGCTACTTTGATATATTCTTCATGAATACTCCTATTAAAATGAAAAATCTTGAACCAAATAATTATACATTTATAGTTTTGATAATTGTACTAAAAGGATTTATGATGATGACTGTAATGGACTGTCTCATACGCTAAGTGCATTCAACAGAATAGGCATTTTTTCTTCTCTATGTACAGAATGAATGTGTGAGGAGAAGAGTGCTGGGAATTGATAAAGCCTTGAGAATAGATGTCACCAAAGCATAAATATTACAGAAACATTGACAACCATATAATGAGACATGATTTTCCTAATAGGAACATACTAGTTCAGAGGTTACTGATGCAAATGCTGCTTAAATCATTTGTAATTTCTACCTTCATAATATATAGTGCTTCCAACTATTTGTAAGAATGTGCAAATGCATTTGTATTAACTTGTTAGAATTAATGGATTGGAAAATAATATAATAAAGTAGGCAAAGAGGAATGGCTGTTAAACTTTTATTTTCAGCTATTGATGATGAGATATTGCAGTGAAGAACTTCATTAAATCTTAAAATACCTCTGCTCTTTAAGTGACTACTGTAACATCAAACTATCATTCTATCCTAATCTCCAGCAGATAATTGCATTCATTCATCATTCCATACTTCCTTCATTCATTTAATGAATATTCATTAAATATATGGAACATTTCTTTCATAACCTCTGTTTAAAAGTCCTAAAATTACAAAGACAATTGAAAAATGAAAGACGATACACACATACATTTTCTTTTTTTCTATTATGTTTATTTATTTTTTCCCAATCATACAAACTTAATAGGTACCCCAGTAACCAACCTCCCTCTACCACTCCCCAGTCCCCCTTGCATCCTCCCCCTTTCCCTTTCCTTTCAACCCCTCCCTCCCTTTCTCCCAGTGTCCTTTCTTCCCCACCTCTCATTCTCTAGAGCATCCTTTAGTATGAATGTCAAACTTCCCTCTGTGTCCTCCACTCTAATGAGGTGTAAGGACTCAGTGGCATTGCCCAGAGCTCTTTCTTGCACTTCTCTCACACATACGTTTTCTAATGGGCAGTTTCTGAACACAAAATTCAATTCTTGAAAAACCTAATAAAATTGTAGAAATTAAATTAGCATGGCAATAAATATTTACTATTGCAAAATTATAATGAATATTAAATGTGCAATCTTAAAATATTTGAATGGATTTTGTTTTTCAAGAAGACACATTAGAAATAACTACTCAATAATTTATGTACTAGGAGAGAGATTTGGAAGAAATGCAATGACGATCACTGAGGAGGTGTTACTAATTCAACTGGAGGACATAAGGAAAAGACAGTGAAAAGAATTATGTTTATGTTTTGTTAATGGCCCACTAGAAATGCCATCACTGAAAAAGAAAAAATAAAAAGCAAATACCACAAGAAATTCAATTTTCAATTTTGATTTGTGAGATATTTTTGCTAAAACCAGTATGGAGAAAACTAAAGTAATACTGAGAACCAAAACCATAATTAATAGCAAATGCATTGTTGCTCATGTTGTTTTGTTTCTTGTTAAAAGAAATTTGTTTTATTTATAATAGTTCATAAGTAGAACCAATTAACATTTGAGTTATCCTGCTTTTTTATCCATCGAAATTTTTATAATATACATTACTTTTAGAAGTTTCAGTTTCACTGAAAACTACAATAGGCAGGTACCATACACCCTTGCTTCCTAACATAGTTAACTTTTCATTTCAATAAGATTCTTTCAGTGGAGTATGATTATTACAATATGTAAGCTACCACTGACAGATCACTGCCAAAGTCTATAGTTATGTTATACATTTATGTTCACTGGCAAAAGTTTAATTATATGAAGCATATCTATAGTGTTATACATAATATTTTCATTGTCTTAAAATAATTCCAGACCTCACATTTTCATAAAATTTACCCTGATTCAGTCCAATCGTCAAGCCTTTTACAGACTTAGACATAACCTAACTCAGACAATACACTTCTTTTGCAATTGACTTCATTCACTTAGTCATATATATTTAATATTTATCCTTGCATTATTGTTCATCTAACTTAAGTATTCAACAATCTGGTGAATATTCTGGTTATGTTTATGTTTTACCGTTTATGGTATACAATCACCAATGAATATACACAACTTTTAATGGATATAGTTTTTTTACCACTTTGGGTAAGTATCAATGAGCTTGATTGATGGACTGTATGCTAAAAGTCTTTAGCTTTCCAAAATGCACTAGACGTCTTCGACGTGCCTTTGCTTTATTTCATTCCCACCAGCAATGAAGAATGCTCCTATTGTTTTACATCATTTGGTGATGTTGGTGTTTTGGTTTATAATCAGTGTAACAGTTTGTACATCACAGAACTTCTGCAAGCTGGTGCTGTGAAAATATCAGGCCGCCACCATTCTTCCTTCAATCCCTGTCTTTCCTACAAAGGAGCTGTTTCAGAGACCGGAATTTCCTGTTGCAGTCCAGCAATCTCTCCCACCTTCTCCAGACATCCAGGAAATAGAGACAACCTGAATACTTATCAACCACACTGCTTCATGGTGTGAGACTTCCTTGCAGCTGGGGAAATTTTAAGAGAGAGTATGTCACGTTGATGGT
Organism: Typhlomys cinereus; assembly: GCA_023101885.1. Classification (NCBI taxonomy): domain Eukaryota; kingdom Metazoa; phylum Chordata; class Mammalia; order Rodentia; family Platacanthomyidae; genus Typhlomys; species Typhlomys cinereus. The sequence continues at coordinate 11,841,600 of JALPQD010000007.1, read as the reverse complement.
GGAATGGAAGGCTCTCTTCAGAATCTTGCTGTCCTGTCTGTGATATTAAAAATTCTCAAAATCAATATGGTACCTTGAGAGAAATTCATCTCAGATCTTCTCTCTGGAAACAATTGTCCTTCAACTCCATCCCTAAACTAAATCAAACAATACTTGTGTGGTAACTGTCTGATCTTCAATACAATTGTTTCAGTGCAGCACAGTCCTGAGATCACAACCATTTCAGCCATAGAAGTTATTGATTCAAACTTTTCTCCAGTGAGAAAAGTTATATTTGAAAAGACTTCAAAATTATTTTTGTATGTGATATTTGGGGTTACAACTTATGAAAAAGAATTTTTTTCTTACAGTCAATGAATATTTTATCACATCTTAAACTGATTACCAATTCTCTGATTTTCTCTTTCTACTGATTTTCTTATATTTAAAATTCAAGAATTTTGTTGACATCACTCTCTACTTATACTCCTGAATGATATATCATTTTATGGCTTAGTTTATATTTAAAATTACTTACTTCATGCTTACTACAAATATCTTAATTATTTGATTTTTAGTATGAAAATGAGATTTAAAATATATATGCTATATGAAGAAGTATAATAGGAAAACATAACTGTAGGAAACTAATAATTGAAGAATATGAGCACAAAAAGAAACTTATTGTAATATTGACTTTTCTTCTGTATTTCCAGACAGGGACTCCATAACCTCATGAGGCTAGGCAAGTGCTTTACCACTGAGATACTCCCTAACCTTATATTGACCTTATACTGACTTTTAATTTGGTTATTTTAATATTCATTTCTTGTTCAGATTGATAGCACATTCACTGAGCTCTTTGTTCATGAAAGCATTGTAAATCTTGTTTTAATGTATTACTTCTTTTAGGTAATAGTCTAACATTTTCTTTGATTTCTTTTTTCAGTGAGGGTGAGTTTTAAAGTCTCCCTGAATCCAGCTTTTTTTAAAAGTTTTTATTCTCATTTTTTAATGTATTGTTTTAGTAACTTGTGTTAACGTGCATTTGTTGGACATATGATATGGGGTCACTGTGGTATTTTACTACATGCATATACAGTAAGAAACATTTTGGTAAGAATATTTTCTGCTAAGAAACATTCTAAAACTCTGCTAGGGATAGGAACATTTTAAATTTTTTTTGATTATGATGACAGTTATGTTCAATATCTACTACAAATGCTTCTGCTGATATGATTTCTATCATCTTTACAACTTTCTTGAAACTCTTTGTTATTCTTTCTAGATAGTGTCTTTGTTGCCTTACTCTTTGTACTTATTTCCTGGTTTAGCTTGGAGTTATTGCAAAGTCAATTTTTTTAGAATAACTACTTACTTTGTATACATACTTTCTTCCTTCTCTAGAAATTTCAAAAGGAAATATGCTCTTAATAAATATCAATCACTACTTAATTGCATTAGTGAACTACTAAGAAATTAAAAGCATTTCTTGATAGGTACAAGAGGGACACTTCATTCTATCTCAATAGCCCTTACATTTTCCACATGACCATGCTAGGAAGCATTGAATGTTTTTATTTTCTGGATTTTTTTCATCATTATCATTGGCACTCTACTTTTCGATGGTTGGGTTTCCTAGTCAAATAGAGTAATAGTGTCTCATGGAGCCTTTAGATTATTTCTGTTTGTTGAGTTAGGAACTATTGTAGCCTGAGAATGTCTTGTCTCTTTTGAAACTCATGTTAAAATTCCATTGTGGTGTTGTATTCCTTAAGGAAACTGATTTCCTCATAGCGTTACTGGGTTAGTTCTCACAGATCTGACAAAGGACCATGGCCGTGGAGTGCTATGATATTGTTGCTTAAGCAATTTTCATGTGTCCACATCCTTTCTGCTTTCACCCACTGATAGAAGGGGTCCAACTGAAATCAAAGAGAGGGTGGTAATACAATACTCTTGACCTTCCTGTCTTTCAGAAGAGAATACAAAAATTCACTACCACATTTCATGAATTTTCCACTCTCAGACACTATATTATAGCAATAGAAAACCAATTCATTTTGTGGACAATGAATCACATTAAGATATGTTCTTAAATGCTCATCTATCTTTTCATTTTCAAAGCCAAAACAACATTTAATCTGATTTATTCTGGAGATATTATATCCACAGAAAACATAGTGAAACTTGTATTTCAGAATAACTTTTTGTTTGCTTTTTAGCACATATCACAGAAATAGTATCAACTCAAGTTCAGTTTTCCATTTATTCCTGAACAATGTAGCTGTAAAATGAGATATCCTCACATATCTTAAATATAAAAGGGATATATTTCTTTAGTGTAAATTTGTCATTTAAAACATCAGCTTTCTGTTTCTTGCTTCTAAAAGAAGAATGTAGAAAGAGTTAAGAATCCTGCACACTTTTAGTAGCTTATATATTATTTAAATTTATTTTCAGTTCACTATGGAGAATTAACCCTCACTAAGCAGAACATAACACAATGAAATGAAATAAAGGTTATTTATACTCCATTGTTTCTTACATTTGAAAGGTTTACCAAGGGCATGAAGTTGTGTAAAAATTGAAATGGAAATGCATTTACAAAAGTCCAAAGTCTTGCACTTAAATCATTATCAATTTCCGAGCCTTGTATTTACAAAGGTAAACATTCTCTCTTCTCCTCTTCCTACATAAACATGAGACCATCACAAAATTGTCAAAATAGTACTTTAAATGGGTTATCTAAACTAGAAGCCATTTTTTATTATACTTTTTTGGTCACAAGTTATTTATAAAAAGCAAATATTATTTTAGTCAAATAAGTGTATTTATAGATGTATGGAGAAGGTAATTTTTGAGTTATTAAGTCTTCCATATTTTTAAAATTAGAAAACAGAATATATTCTTTTTTTCTTTTTTCTTTTTGAATTAATTAATTTTTTCAACTCATATAAACTTAATAGGTACTCTGGTCCTTTCCCTCCCTTCACCCCTCCCCAATCCCCCTTGCTCCTTACTCCCTTTTCTCCTTTCCTTTCCCCCCCCTCCCTTTCTCACAGTGCTCCCCCCCCCCATCTCTGGAGCATTCTTTAGTGTAAATGTCAAACTTCTGGGTCCTCCACTCTAATGAGGTGTAAGGACTCAGTAGCATTGCCTAGAGCCCTTTCTTGTGTTCCCCTTTAGTATAGGAACACTATTGTGGCTGTTAATCCCTTGTCTCTAAGGATCCTAGTGCTTGTGATCCATGCTAGACTTTGGGGAGTCATAGATATGTTGGTCATTGCTCAGGTCATGCAAAGTCCTATTATGGTTACTTCAGCCTTAACAATTGTGGAGTATCTTGCCTATCGTTACTCCTCCCCATCTTTAGGCTCTTACAATCTTACCACCCCCTCTTCAGCAAATTTCCTTGAGTTTTAGGATGGGGAGAGATTAGGTCGGCCTGGTTCCAGGTAGTTAATGTAGGGTCTCTGATGTTCTGAATTACATTTTTTTTCAGGTTTGCTGTTCCTGCACCACCCTTGGCTCTGTCCTGATAGGTATTGGATGTCTCCTCCTAGCCAGAGATAAAAGGCTGTTAAAATAGAGTCTAACTGTAAGAATAGAATCAAAGGTAGATGGAATAAGAGTAGGAGACCACAGTGAGGGAGGGTCAGTATCACATTTGCAAGATAGTTACCATCTATCTTCCAGTCTCCATGCCCTCCCTGACTGATGAGATCAAACCCCCTTAATTGCAAGTGACCAGGAAGGAAAGTCGAAAAACAGAATATATTCTATGCAAACATTTTTATAAAAAACCTCACTGCTGCAAAATATGTTTGTAAATGGGAAGGCTGCATGCCTGTAATAAGAATACATCATTACTTTAGAAAAAAAATCCTTTAATTTGACAAGGAGATATTTTTTCTTTCTGTAACAGTGATTAAGCTAAAATTATAGATTCACAATGGGGTGAGAATAAAAAACAGTGTCATTAGCATTTCTTAAGTGATACCAAGTAGATATAATAGGAAGTCTTACTCCATGCTTTGAGCATTTAACTGCTGAAAGGCTTTCAGCTTTCTTGATCCCTATCCTGCTGAGGCATCTCTGTTAAGTTAATTACATATGGATACAAGGACTTCAACATCAAGAGCAAGTTCAATTCATGTTAGGTAAGCTTGTCTCTGATGAAGCCCCTTTACACATACCTAAAATTCAATCCTCTCAGCTTTCATTCCCTGCCTTTTCAGCTTTTTAATGTGTCCTTTGGTTTTGCTCCCCTCCCCTATAGAAAGTCTCATTATGTGATAGACAAATGTTTATAATGCCTTTCAATGTACTATCAGTTAGGATGAATCTCTACATAGTTTCTGTGTGATAAACAGTAGCAGAATATTACTTGGCATAATACATGTGATAAGTTTTAAATAGAGGATACATCTTGTTTATTATAATTTATTGAAAGAGCAGAAATACTTTTCACACAAGGAAAAGCTATTGTATGAAAAGAATTTAGCAAATACAAGAGAACTGCATGAATATCCTCCATAATGAAGGAGCTGCCACAAGACTAGGGAAGTGAAAACAGATACTACTGGGATTGGAATATTATTACCCAATGTTATTGAAGCCATTCTTGTCAGAAAGGTTTTTTTTTTATTCCTAGCACTAAAGAGAAAAAACAATGAATGCAGTGAACATAGAAATATGGTAGGATTTTCTCACAGTGAATTTTTACACATGCTGTTTGTCTTTGGTATTTCTTACATATATTCATGTAATTAATAATTTGTCTCTGAATGGCTTCTCTGCTAGTGATTATGTAACAAGAAAAATTTTTATCTTTCAGTGTTTTTTTTTGTATGTATATGTAATAGAGAGACAGACAGAGACAGAGAGAGAAGGGAAGAAGGGAGAACCTAATGAAATTGACTAAACAAACCCCAATCTATGTAATGGCAAGTAATTTTTAAACTGATGAAGGACAACATTTGTTATCTTGAGATTAATTTATACTTGTCAACTTACAGGAGAGGTTGGAACTTCTGGTAGTATTGATGATATGAACTTAACATAAGTTTTCTTTTACTTTTGAGATCTGCAAATGACTGCCTAATTTTCATGTACATGTCAAATCTTTAAATCAGCATCCTGTGGATATTAGCCATGTCTACACAGGAAATTCATGGCAGTACCTAGATTCAAAATTAAATCATCAGATTGATATTGTAGATAAATTGATACTTAAGACTCTCACAAGTAGATAATATTTATTACTAAACAATAGGGAAAAGACTGTTAGATATTGAAATTCAACAGTAGATAAAATAAGATATAAGAACTTATTTTTTCAAGAGAGCAATTACCCAACTCTTGAGATTAATATTGATCTAATGATCTAATTAATCATCGGGCATTCTACAAATAGCTTAGTTTCACTAATCTTATCTCAGATAACATATTTAATAAATCAATACTGTCTTTTTGGCCTCTTTTACTATTTTAAAAACCAACAACATAAACATGCCAAACAATAAATTGGCAAAGGAAATGGATGCATAGTGCTCCAAAGAAGAATTACCAGTGTCCAAAGATGTTCTTACAAAAATATTCAACATCCTCATAAAGAATTGCAAAGCACTTTGAGCTTCCATCTTGCCCCAATGAGAACACCTATGATGAAGAAAAAGACACCTTATCCACTGCTTGGTGGTGGTGTACACTAGGAAACCACGATGGGAACTTGTATGAGGTTCCTCATAAAATTGACAACAGATATATCATATAATCTAGCTTTACAGCTTGTGAGTATATACGTATATACATTCAGGAATCCCTGAATGTCCATGGTTATTAGTACTCTATTCACAGTAGCAGGGAAACCAAATTAGACTGGTTGACCATCAGGACAAAAGTGAGTAGGCATAATGGTGCTTTATTTATGCAGTGGTATATTGGTCAGCTATTACATAATGTAAAATTAGAAATTTGTAGGAAATGAATGAATATGGAAAGATGAAGGATATCTTTATAATACTTTCTGAAAAATTTGAAATAGTTCACTTGTAGAAGACTGTAAAATGGAGCTAAATTATATTTTAATGTATCAACCTTAAAAGTAAAGTGATTGCTTTAGTGTAGTTTTTGTAATTTTACTTTATAGAAATAGAAGTAAAGATCAGACCCTGCAATTTAGTTATTTTGATATTAGTAAAACATATTCAACTACTAAAAGACAAATCTTCACAAAATATCGACTAGAGTTCATGGTATATGTGTAAGATGTTAGTTTTACCGATTCTTTTAAAGGAAGCAATTTTACTGAGAAGTAAAACACCAGAAATATAAGATCAATTCTTCAGGGCCATCTAAAGGCAAAGAAACTGTGAAACCAAAGTAATTCAGAGGCACTTCAGGTATGCTGCTCAATTTTTGAGATTAAAGCACTTCAACTTGAATTACAGACTTTTAAATGGATTTAGGAAATTTAAGGCATGTATTATTCATTCAAGAATGTAAGTAGGGGGCTGTTAGAGTAGGTTGACACAAATTTATCTTTTTCTACAAATGCTATATGATGAGAAATAATTGCATATTTCAACTTCTGAGTAGAGAGAGAAATTCTTTGTTTACATTCCATGAAGTTTAACATTGTAACCCAAATCACAAAGGCAAAGGGACCTTGCAAATAAGAAAATGTAGAAAGCTAGAAAGATAGATGTTATACACATTCTTGTACTAGAATAATTTTAAATAAATGCACCCAGGTATTGTAAAGTTGCACAATTCATTCCAGGGTGAATTTAAAACTTCAAACAAAGTTGAAGATTAGCACAGTTACAGATAAGAACATCTGAGGTTGAAATAATATAAGAGGCTGATCCATTTAGCAGATCAAAATTGTGAAGATGTATCTCTTCTTTGCTTTAAATGGAGAACTAACAAAAGCACTTTACTAGGAAATGTAAAAACTAGCTATTACACTTTAAGGAGGACTTGGTCTAATATTTAGAAGAAAACCTTTTTCCCACTTAAAAATATTCTTCATATTCTTCAATATACATGCTTTCTTATAACAGCGTAATGGAAGAACATATTTCCATAAAATTGAAATATAATATTCAAGATCACAAACAGTATAAGAAAATATGTCAACTAGCCACATGAATGTCATATTTTATATACTGATGTCATAGTACTTGATTATGCCTACATAGAGCCTGGACCCAGTCCTCCTTTAAACTTAAAACTCCTTTTTTAATTTTTAAAAATTTTTCTCCCATATTTTATTTTTTCCTAATCATACAAGCTCCATATGTACCCCCATCCTCTCCCCCCTCCTCCCTTCCCCAGTCATTCCCCATTGCATCCTCTCCCCTTCCCCCTTCCCTTCCACCCCTTCCTGTTTACCCCTCTCCTGGTGCTTCCCCCTTCATCCCTCCCATCCCCTGTGATCACCAAACCTCCCTAATGAGGGTTCAAGACTCAGTGACATAGAACAGAGCCCCTTCTTGGGCTCCCTGTAAGTATGGGAACTTTATTCTGACTGTTTAATACCTTGCCTCTAAGGATTCTTCTGCCTGGAGCCTTCTCCCCTGTGATCCATGCTAGACATTGGGGGGTCGATGACATGTCAACCATTGTGCATATCAGACAAAGTCCAATCCTGGCTTCTGCAGCCCTACCTTGTGTAGAATATCTTGCATATTGTTGGTCCTCCCTATCTTTAGGCTCTTAAAATCTTACTGCACTTTCTTTTTCAAGATTCACTAAACGTTAGGATGGGGAGAGATTTCGCTTGTCTGGTTCCAGGTGAATAATATAGAGTCTTTGGTGTTCTGAATTATGGTTTGTTATTGTTTTCAATTTTGCTTTTCCTAAACTGCCCTCCTAACCAAGATAAAAGACTGTTTAAGTGAAGATCTTAATTAACATAAAAGGAGACTCAAGGTAGATGGAAGAAGGAGTAGGACACAGCAATGGGAGGGGGTATCAGTGTCCAGATGGTTACCATCTATCTGCCAGTCCCTTATATGCCACCTGATTGGTGAGATCAACCTGTTCAGTCCCAAGTGACCAGGAAGGGAAGTGAGAGTGAGCTGTACCAGATGTCTTGCTACTTACATGTAGTACATGACCATGACCTATTTTCTCAACTGAAGAGTGATCCCCTATCTCCTTTCTTTTGAGGTCTTCCTTCCCCTTCCCTCCTGTTTATAATCCTTTTCGATTACAGTGGAGTCTCACACAGATTTACCTTTGAATATGTTATTATAATCTTACAATTCTTATATGTGAGCTTCTTATAAATTTCTTTGATACTCTGGACTGAATTTATTCAATAATTGGTTATCTTGAATATTTTAAGACAAGAATTATGTTGCTTTGTGTTTAGTTAATATTACAGGGAATAATCAAGTCAGGTTCTTCTGTTTAATTATGCTTTTGTTTAATGATTGTAGCAGAAAAAGTGTTTAGGCCCAATAGCAATAATTGCCTTTGTGGCACACTGAAGGGTTAGTGATGATAAATCCATAACAATCTTTTTAAAAACTTTTATATAATAGTATTAGGTCAGCATAGAAAATGATTCAGGCAATACACTAATTCCTAGTATCCACAAGTAAATAAGACAGTCCTAGAAATCTGTTATTATAAGTGTTAATGGTAAAGACAAAATATTAAAAGCTGTCAAGGTTGCATAGCCAATTATTGACTCTCATTCAATGTGGATCTCTCCCTTCTCTTTTTCTAACTTGTCCTCTAAGTAACACTTGATTTTCCAAGTGAATATTAACATGGCCAGAAAAATATCAAAATTCAACTGAATTGAGACTCAGAATCATTCTTACCCTCTGAAACCCAAAGAAGAGGAAAGAAAAGACATAAATTGTAAATAAATCAATGATAACTTAATTTGAAGGGCTACAGAGCATAAAGCCTGTGAATATTAGTAGACCCTTTGGTTCTAGAAAGTTACCCAAATATGAGCAGAGGGGAGTGACCCGGTTTGGTTTTTCTTCTCCTTTTTTCAGAGGTGTGTTCACAATTCGTTGTTTTTGCTCACTTGTTAATTCCCTCATAACACAATGTCATGAATTATGGACATCCTACTTGGCTTTTAGGGTAGAACAAGGGAAGCGTGACCCATGACTATATAAGGTCATATATTTTGAAAACATTAGCAAAGTCTTTCAAGCTTAAAGAAGGGCAGACATCCTGTCCTGTTAGACTCACTATAATGTATCACTATCATTTGCTCCTTGATAAAGCCAATGTGAACATTTCCAGAGACAGATATGATTGCTGTGCCTTCACAGGAACAAACAATTTGAGAGATAGTTTACAAGAAAGTAGGAGCTATGGAATTGATGACTCAGGTCATAGGAATACTTTCAATGCAAGTTTGAGCACGTGGACCTGCATCCAGAGTACTCATGCAGGTATAGAGAAATCCCAGGAGTTCCCTAGCTACCTGGCTTAGCAAAAGAGTAAGCGTCCAGATCCTTAAAAGACCAAGACACAAAGGCAAAAGGTAGAAAATGATAGAGGAAGAAACCAGGTGAAGAAGAACATATTTTCATAAAATTATCAATGATTATCCAAGTTTTTCAATACTGTTGATTTGTCAAACAACTACATGAACAATATATTCTGAACATTATGGGCATATTTCTCAACCACTTCTTCATAGAACCTGGCTGGACTCAGTACTACTTTCAGTTTAATACTGTTATATGTCAATTTGTAATACATTCTTTTTTTACTGATAGATGGAATTAATTCCTTAATTGATTATCCTGAATATTTTAAAACAAAAAATGTTAGTCCACTTTGTGTCTCAAACATTCAACGTTATCCTGCCTATCTTGACTTCACATGCATGAGAATATGAGCACCAGTACACATATATTCACATTTATGCCTCCCTCCCACATCCACAGGTACTACATATGCCACACACTCATAAGCAAGGAAAGAAAAGAAAATGCTTTCATTCATCAATATGAATAAGTAAAGGAGGATTTTTTGTTTGCTTGTTTTCTTCAAAGGGCAGTGTTTTGTGAAGGTATGACATTACATGATCTCAGTAGAAGGATGCTCAGGCAGGGCCTTAAGAAGAGTGAGGCTGGACCAAACAAGAGGAAAATGAGAGTTGAAAAGCCCCAAGGAGGAAACTGTGTAGTATCTTGTGGCAAATGATAAAGAACTGTGAAAGGAATCGCTCTGAAAGGAGAGCTCTGTCCCTATTGTCAGTCTGTCTCTAGCCAAACTCAGCAGGAAGAAATAGACCAGAGAAGATGGCAGATTCAGTAGTGGAATCGAAAGCTTTACCACAAAGAGGAAACTGGCTTGCAAGGCGAAAATGCAAAGTGTCCATGCTGACCTGCTATTTTCCAGATTTAGGGAATTTAGAGAAGTTTTGTCTCAGGTAGGTGAAAGTCCTTCCAGAATAAGAAGGGTTTATGGCATCCTGGAAAGAGTTGTGCAAGACAATTAAAAAGTAACAGTCGTAGTGACTGTTACTGTTTAATGTTTCTTAACTTGGAGGCCAAAAAATGCAAAATATTGCAATTGAAGCAATACCATGTTATTTTTGAAGTACATATATTCATCCTGTAAGCAAGATAACTGTCATGGTTAAATACAGGTGTCAACTTGATAGTTGAGGTTTCAAGCTCAGGGCTATTTGTAGAGAATTAGCAGTTGAATTAAGTCCAATGCAAACCTACAAGAAATTGTCTAATTGATGGAGCAGGTTCAGGCTATGGACAGGTGAATAAATTACATAGAGATGGTTGGCATTCTCCTGTATACTTGGCCAGACAAGTTGGTCTGGCACAGAGAATGGTCCTTCTGTCAGCTGTTCCACGGATGTGATGCAGCCAGTTCCCTTGGCCCATCAGCACATCAGTGACGGTGCCTGCTCTCCTGAAGCTAGACTAAGAACAGTAACTGTACAATTTTAAGAGAAAGCAAACCCCTTATTGCCTTAAGCCGTTCTGTCATGATTTTATTAGCAACCATGCAGAGTAACTGCAATAGTAGCCATGACTCAAACCTGTATCTCTTTTCAATGGTGAAAACATTCAAGATCCTTTCTTCTAGATGCTTGAGATATGATCACTGTCTGAGATATGATCACTGTCTATAGCTCCGCTAATATTTAAGAACACACCATAAGGTCTTACACCTGTCAAGAAAATCAGCATTCATTCATGAACACTTGCCATCCCCTATGTTCTCAAACAACACACTGATAGATGCAGTACAAATGCAGTGTGACAGAGTAAGTGTACATGAACACAGTTGGAGGGCAAAGGACATGCATGGCACCTGACAATTGAGCAAAAGCCTACTTGTACTTACTTCTTCCACAGCAAGATATATGACCTATTTTACTATTGCATATCAATTGTGAATTTGAACTTAAGACTGTTAACACTCTGAATGCAGGGTATCAGTTAACTGAAATAAATATAGAAATACTTTAGAGGGTGGGGCTTACTCAAACAGGGAGCTCACACTCTCAAAGTCTAATTGATAGGGTGTGATACATTTAGACAAACATCCATTTGCATTATTGCAATGTTTGGAATGTATGTACAGTGGTAATCAATCATGCTGTTTGAGCTCACCAAGAAGGTGCCTGAAAAAGAGATTTCCCCCCCACTATATTTCAAATCCAGGCATGTTTAAGTCAAGTGACCTTCAAAACCTTTTCCTGGGCTGTGTAAAGACAAAAGGCATAAACAACAAGCAGCTAAGAGAAGTTAGGAAAAGCATTGTGTTCTTGAAAACAAATAGAAAGTAAACTGTTCCCAACAGATATTATATTGTTAATCTTATGATATAAAAACACCTGTAGTCCATAGAAGAAGATAAGCCAGAAAGTGGAAGGGAGTGGGATGGATTGAGGAAGGGAAGGAAAAGGGGATGGTGGGAGTGGGGGATGGAGGGAAGCAAGGATAAGTACTCAGTATGCTTGTAAAATTAGAAAAATAAAATAATAAAATTGAAAACAAAAACATTTATGGTGACTGGAGAGATGGCTAAGTGCTTAAAGCCTTTGCCTCTCAAGGAAAAGGACCTGAGTTTAGATCCCAAGATCTCATGTAAGAATGCTGGACCTATGTGACAGCCTGCACTTTCATCCCTGGGAGGCAGAACCTGGGAAACCCAGAGGAAAAAGGAGGTAGAGCATTCCAGCATGATTACCAATGTCACCCTTAGGTCTACACAGGCACACACACTCAAGTGCCTACACACACACACACACACACACACACACACACACACACACACACACACACTACATAATGCCTGTTTTCTAAACAGCTAATTGGATGCTACCCCTGGAGAGGATATTCTGTTCTGTCTGAAAGTGTCGATTAGGAAATCCAGTGCAACAGTTGTGATGGGGCTTTCTTGTCGATGATGCTACTGGATTACCGTACGCACACAATTCAGTGATGTTAATAATTTGCTATATAAATTATTCCACTCAGAAGTATTACCTGAGGAGATACTGTACTCTGTCCAGGAGGGTTTCCCTGGTGGTTTTCTGCTGGATGTTCATAAGCCCCAGATTTTATGATATTGCGTTTTGTTTGTTCCTTCAGATTATTGCATTGGTCTCTAATGAATGTTTTAATCACCTGATTAGATGATATTTTGTCTCTGATGCTTTTTGTTTCATGCTACTTGCTTGTTCTTTTACTTTTGCTTACTCTTTACTTATTAAACACACTTATCCAAAACCAAAAGCATAGGTTATTCTCCCAACTCTATGGAACAATGACTTAGTGTCTAATAATGCCTTGTGTTCTTGGAGGAAGGGCATGAAAGACTAGATGTTTCAATAAGGATAAAGAACATCTTGAAAGGCAGTTGCAGACTAAACTGATTAAAACTAAATATATATGTGGAATTTTAAACAGATTTTTATTCAGGTGTTAAGAAAACTCATGATTCTATCAAAAAAGGTAAGGGACACATATTAAACTTCATTAGAAAGGACACTGATAGATGTAGTATCACGACAGCTTCCTAATTTTAACTGTGACTAAAAAGTGAGATCAAAATGATATCAAATATTTCAAATGCATCTTATGGTCTTCTGAATATTTGTTATTTATTATCTGAATAAATATTTAGAAGTCTTAATACCTTCCCAAGTATACTGATACTTCAGCTTTGTGGCTTCCTTCAAGTCAAATCTTAGTTTGGAAACACTGCTAAATCCTTCTCTATATTTGAATGCAGGGCCTGGTACTACATTTTAAACAGAAAGAGAGCAAGGTAGAAGAATTAAATTCTTGTTTTATATTACTTTAGACTGTTCCCATGATATTTAAAACCCTTCAGGGCTTCAAGAAGCATTGGGTCATGTATGAGTGGGTTACATGGAGTTTAGTATAGACCACAGACTACTTCTCACCTGTAAGAAGTCAAGCCCAGTTTCAAAGGTCTCCAGAGAACTGAATCCTGCTAAGAACTATGTGATCCTAAATTGGAATCTTTCCATGTGAGCCTCAAGTGAAATCTCAGCTATAAGCAACAGCAGGCCTGAAGCTTTGTGAGACCATGAAATGTCTCTTTCTAGGCTAAGCCAACTTCTAGCTTCTGACTCAGGAATGATGATACAGCTAGCACAAATTGTGTCAAAGTGCTTATTTGTGATAACATCACTAAGAACCAATAGACCATGAAATCAGTCTTAGAATTTCATGTTTCTAAATTGTACATGATCTTCAAGAGCCCATGTTTCCACTTCAGTGTGTTCATACAGATAACAGAATGCTTGGAGTTATCTATACTTCATTATTAAATGTAAAGTAAGTCTGGGAATGAAGATATTTCCTGTCTTGTGTGATCTAAGTACATTATGAATGCTTGTTCTTTGGAGAGTAGCTGAAAATCTACTTGAATATTGACTTTCAGCCACCTTGGTAAGACAAAAATAAATATAAATTTTAGCATCACATTTCAATGTTTGACTTGTTTCACTGAAATAATTTAAATCTAAAATAAAATAATCATGGCCATATAACAAGTATAAAATATAAAATTCGGTGATATAAATTTGATTCAATCTGTGAGAAAAAAATGGGATCTGAAGAAGAGATACTTTGTATCAACACTGAAATTTTGATATAATGTATAGGTAGACATAATTATAATCAGCTCTCTTTTGTTGGTTTATTAAAGTGTTTTCAGAGCACTGCCATTGATTTGAGTTATATTTTATTCACTCAATAAAAATAAACTATTCAGATGTAATGTCTTATTTGATTATATCTAATTTTTGACACATAGCTCCAACAAGAATTTAATATTGAAATACTCAAGGACAAGCTAAGGCATGCATGAATGTGGGGTATTGATGAAAAGGTCAAACATTTTATTCCTAAAGATAAATAATATATCTACAAGTTATACATGATTCTCTGCCAGATAAATTTAAGAGAAAAAAATAAAAGAATAAAGCAATAAAATATTTGAAGTGTCAAGCTTGTCAGAAAACATTAACAGGAAAGCTGATTTTTCTAGCACAAAGAAAAAGGTCGGAATCTACTTAAGACTGAGAAAATACAGGCCATGTCAAGGAGGCCATGTTTATATCTTGAAACAATCTATAAAGAATTATATACAACTCGTGATCCTGCAAGGAAGGATCAAAATATAGCTCATCACATGTAAAGTAGGTTTGTAGAAAATAGTCTTTTGTGCAGTGCCTCTTCTTTTCCTTGCGGCACACAATGAAGAGTCCATTATCTGAGAAGTTTGAGCATAGGAACTAGAGACAGAACAATGATCCCAATTATCATGAAGTCTCTCTCTTTATATAGATGTTGTATGAAGAGGACAAAACAATTTCAATATTAGTTTCAATTAAGAATGATACAGATTAAGAAGGGAACTAGAGCTATAAAAATAGATCACATCCATTATCCTGATGTAGGAAAGACAACCTCTAAGCAAAAAAGATGTCAGCTGTTAACTGTAAGGAAAAAAGATTAGGGTTTTTATAGTATCCGGAAAGAAAAGAACCAGTTCTGAGGTTTAGCAAAAAGAGGATGCACATTTCTCAAGAGCGCTGAAGGACTAGCAAAAGAATCCTATGTGGTCCGAGTTCCCAGGAGGAAGAGCAATGCTAATGTCATTGTTAAGTACAGCATGTTCTAAATCACAGGTTCTCAGAAGTCATGCATGTGGAATCTCATCAGCAATATCTTCAGAGCCTGGCTCTGAAGCATCCAGGCACTTCATTTTTCTGTCTTACCAGTCGAAATTATGTTTGAAAACTTACTTAGAGTTGAGACACTTGAATGAAGATTGATTTTCATGTTTGAGGTAGAGTGGCTCTGATATTATCCCCAGTTAGCAGACAAAGAAATTGAGGCACTGTGAAGTTAATCAAGTCTCCCAAGAAAGCAATCTTGACAGGTTTCAAACTGAGGATTTTCACATAAAATGTGTGGGTTTCTTTCTTCTGAGACTGAAGAATTCCTTCCTAAAGTCTCTGTTCAGAGAGTTTTCCTAATCAGTGAGATTGAAAACGCAAATAAGACTATTTTAGCAAGCAGTCCAAGAGAGATCAATTTGTCAGACTTGACGTGAATCACAGAGGAACGGATCTGCTCTTCTTAGATGATTAAACCACTATAGCTACTATTGAATAAAACCCTTTATTTGCTGCCATGCAAAATAGATAAATTAATGTACTCAACTTCTAACTGATTGTTTGGAGAGTGAATTAAATGTGGTCCAAGACAACAGATGGGAAAAGAAAGGTTAGCCAATACACTTCTGGTGGAATAATCATTAGTTTGCATCCTTGGATGAGCTAATTTTGCTCCATATCAATCCACATTCAACTTAATGGAAGCAAATACTATCGAGTCATTTTATTTATGTTTGGAAGAGTATTCTCCCTTTTGTTAGGTTAGGAAATCACACAAAATGCAAGAGTGAATATGTCTCTATACTTTTTCCTCCAAATATGAAAGAAATCTGAGATGTACTCTTATGTAACAGATTTAAATCATTTACGCTGCCTTGTCAACACTTCTTCATAAAATATAACAGATTTCTCTTTTCAAAATTACCTCATTCACACCTTACTGGATCTCCCCCCAGGACTATACCATTTCCCTAGGTAAGAAATCTGTCCACAAAAGAAATGATATTGTGCTGACCAATATTTCTGGCCAAGTTTCCTAAAATATTTTATTTACTTTAAAAGTATGTTGTATGGTGTTCTGTATTCCAAATATACTTATGGCATTGTCCACTTGTTATACTTACTAAAAAACAAAGTTTCAAAACTTTGTAGGCCTTGTTTCAAGGTAGAATATTGAGGGCCCCAAGTCATAATGTCAGTATATGCTAACTGCTAACTGATCCATGGTAATGGGTCATGGGGAAGATTATTGTTGGGACCTCAATGCAAAAAGCTACTTGAGGGCTGGAGAGATGGCTCTGAGTTTAAGACTCTGTCTCACAAGCAGAAGGTCCTGAGTTCTGATCCCAGATCCCAAATAAAAATGCCAGGCAGAGTGAAGCAAGGAGGTAGAAACAATCCAGGATGATTCCCTTGGTCCTCCACAGAGACACACAATGCCCTCTGGTACACACACACACACACACACACACACACACACACACACACACATAAAATAAAATGAATAAAATATTTAAAAAAACTAGTTAAGTGAGAGCAACCAACTTGTTCTGATTCCTACTTACTGAAGTATTTTAATGAGGAAAAGACCTTCTTTGCTCAGGATGCCCTTCAGCAATGCAGGGACATCATGCTCCTTAGACCATTGCTGATTCCACGCTCAAAGTGTGTGAAGCATGAATTGGATGAGATAGTTTACAGAGTTGGCAGAGTCATCCATCCAGTGACAGGAAAGCCCTATGCGGGAACTGCTTTTCTGGAGAGTCCACTGAGAAAGCTCCCATCTAACCAGAACTCTGAACAGTGAAGAACAGGAAGAACAAGCTTAATGAAAGGGTTATGTGTTTTAATGTTTGTGCTGTTTCATGACCCCCTATCCAATTCCTCTTGAAATAACAAAAGTATATGAAGGACAGATTTTGCTTTAATTTTCCGTGGAAGTAGCTTCCTTGCAGTAAACACTACTTTATGTGGCCAGCAGTGAGCTGCACTATTTTTAAACTATCTCAAAATTGTTTTTGTTTCTTAATATAAAGAAATCTTGAGATTACTTTAAAAACTTTTATTTGGGGAGAAGAAAACCTTTTGATTTAAATAGTTTTCAATAATCTGTTTTTAAAGCATTTTTTTCTGATTTTACCCACTGCCTAGAAAAATACTCAACAGGCTTATGATCCAACCTTGTCAGATTAAATGCAGTATGAAAGTATGCTGATGTTTAAAATATAAAAGCTTAAAATTCAAAAAAATTATAGCAATCATGTAAATAAATTCTGACAAAGGTGATATATTTATCACATGATTCACTAACAAATTTCATTCCCAATGTGATTGCCTGGTTATGTAATTCCTGAAAATTCATCAAAATGTCCATATCCAGAAATTTAAACATGAATAAATTGACTAATACATATTTAAATAACACAACAAATTAATTAAATTTTCTGTAAATTCTAAATATACAGGTTAATATTTTAATTATATGTTCATATGCATATACTAAGCATATAATAAGACATAGCTTTAGATTATTTAATTGCACCATGGTTCTATATAAAAATCTGTTTAATTCTAAATTTCAAAGTCTTTCACTAGGAAAAGTAAAGACAATATACATGATTAAAACGTACCTTTTTTTTCTTCAACCAATGACAATTTGAAATATACGAGGAATGTACGAATTCAGTCTTTATGTCTATTAGAAACTACACTCTTTTATTTCAATAATACTGGAAGGAGTAATATAATATTAAAAACATCCGGGGCTGAAGAGGTGGCTCAGGGGTTAAGCCTCTGCCTTCCAGGCGGAAGGTCCTGAGTTCGGATCCTAGATCCCACGTATAGACGCCAGCGGAAGCGGGGGCGGCCTGCGCTTCTGGTCCTGGTAGGGCGGAGCCTGTGAATCCCGGGAAAGAGTAAACAAGGAGGAGGCGGTCCATGGTGGTTCCCGAATTCGTCCGTGATTCTACACACACACACATACATGCACGCAAACACATACACACGCACACTTGAATAAATAAAAAAATATTTAAAATAAAAATTTAAAAAAATCCATACATTAAAGTTAGAAAATATCAAATACAATAAATTACTTAGAAATGAAATAATTTCTATCAAACAAATCCTATGATTTTATTCAAACACACATTTGATGTTCATGTTGTAGGCGTACATGGCATTGTTCACAGAACCATCTATTAATGTCAATGATAACTATGACACAGAATGCATACACAGTGACATTTGACAGTAATAAATTTCATGTAATCCATGCCAGTTTACTCAAGATACTCATTGGCAGAATACATTAATGAATTTAAAAGCAAAGAGAATTAATAAAACAAAAGAACAATGAAAGAAATGCACTGTTAAATATCCCACAGAAAATTAAGTAAATCATGTAATTCCATATAATGATATAAAAAATAAAGTGAAGTTATAGAAACTTCTGAATATTGGGAAAACCTTAAGTGATATTCTTTGAGTTTGATCAGATCAACAACTTTTCAAGGAAGAAATTATCCTTTCACTTAAATGTAGTTAGGAAATATTATTAATATACATGTACGGAATATGGACCACAACATATAAAGCAAAGCAAAACCCCAAGCAAATGATTTAGGATTTTTTAAAATTTTTTTAATTATTCATTCAACTGTGTGCATATGCGTGTCTATGTGCACGCGCGTGTGTCTGTGTGTGAGTGTGTGTGTGTGTCTGTGTATGTGTAGAACCACGGACGAATTCGCGAACCACCATGGACGCCTCCACCTTCTTCTGCCCCGGGATTCACAGGCTCCGCCCTAGCAGGACCAGAAGCGCAGGTCGCCCCCGCTTCCGCCTGGCGTCTATACATGGGATCTGGGATCCGAACTCAGGACCTTCTGCCTGCAAGGCGGAGGCTTAACCCCTGAGCCACCTCTCCAGCCCAATTTAGGATTTTTTTACTGAATGCATATCAATGTGAGGTAGGCACCAAGCAGGGGCTTTAAGAGTTCAAAACTTAGGACAATGATTACATATTTATTATTGTTTACTAAAATTCTTTATTATTTGACTTTCTTATTGGTGTGATACAATTTGTGACAAAATCAAGTTAAGCAAGGTGGAAGGCACAGTTCGCCATGGTGTGGAGTCATGGCAAGAGGAGTATGAGGCAGTCATTCGTTACATTTGCATTCAGAAACTTGACTCTTGTACACTCTTGTACACTGATGTTCAGTTCCCTTTCTTTATTTTTATTCTGTCTAGAATCCCATCCTCTGTATTGTCATACTATCACTGCCAAAATTTAGAACAAGAGAACAGCCTTATTACTTGAGTGATCCAGATTCTGTCAATGTAATAATCATCACAAATCATTGCCAAAACTAAAGGTGATTGGGGCAAGTTTATTCACCACCCTTGAAATCATTTTAATAGAAACGCTCACACTTATGCCTTAATACTTAAAATTCTGCATTTTCCTTACATCCCTTTTATTATCAATTATTTATTTCAATTGTAATATTATCCATGAAACACATACAAAAATGTTACATGCCTACTATATTTGTGCAATTTAAATAAAAATAATCACTCAGCAAGAAACTTTTAAGATGGTTGTAAGTATAAATTACTATCCATCTAGACTATAAAATGTAGAAAACTCTTGCCTAGTATAACTCATGCATGAAAGGAATTATAAAGTATAAATTTGACACTTTTGAATTCTAGGTTTGTTCATCTTAAATTTATTGCAGCCATGCTGTTAGCTACATTCCAAGTAAACCCTGAAATAGATTTTGTGGACCATGGAAAGTAAAAAGTACTGGAGAATGAAAAGTGGAGGGATTGTATAGTATGTGGGTCGTGCTTAAAAATAGAACATAAAATCAAATTGCAGCAAAGCATGGTATAGTTTCCACAAAGCCTTTTAAATATCAGGAGTGGAGACTAAAATCAAAGGCCTTCTGAAAATAGCAGTTTGCCTCTTTCAAAGTCGTTTTCAATTAGAAGAGGCATCCTGTCCTACTGAGGGTTTAAGTATGCAGTTTAAAGGGAGCTATTCAAAGCGCTCCAAAGGCAGGACCCCTCATCTCCCTGTCCTGCTCTCCCGGTTCTAGTCAGCTCCATATCACCACAGGATTCTGGTCTATTTTTCACTACAAATGGTTCCATTTGTTTCATAATGTTTACTGTATGTGAAATCTTTCTCCACACCTACTGAGACCAGTATTCATTCATTCTCATTTTTTCTCTATTTTGGTCAACTCTAAGAATTTTACTTTATTTGATACTGTAGTCTTGATTTTATGCTTTGTTCTTATGATTGTGTGTGTGTGTAGACATATGTGTGTTTCTTGGATAGGACACTTACATTAGAGAAACATGGCAATACTAGACTATAGTTCTTTCTCAAAATGGTATTTTGAAAAAGGACCAACTGAAATCTTTGAAAAAACGTATTTTGAAATGGAAATACATAGTAGTTTCGTACTTAAAAAATAAATATATTGATGATTCTGAAGTTTGGGAAGATGACTCATCAATGAAGTATAATTTCTTTTGGTTATCAAAATTTTTTTTACAATTTTTATAATTTTTTCAGCTCATACAAACTTAATAGGTACACCAATTCCCTCCCTCCCTCCTCCTCCCCCCGAACCCCCTGATCCCCCTCCCCTCACCCCTCCCTCCCCACCTCCCAGTGCCTCCCGCTCCAATTCCCAGAGAGTCCTTTCTTGTGCATGCCTGACTCTCGTCTAGGCCCTCCTCTCCAACGATGTACAAGGACCCAGTGGCATGTCCCTGAACCCTTTCCTGTATTCCCCTTAAGCATAGGAACACTGCTGTGGCTGCCAATCCCTTGCCTCCAAAGATCTTGGTGCCTTTAGCAGATGCTAGACTTTGTGAGGTCAATAGTGTATTGGACATTGCGCAGGGCATGCAAAGTCCAATTGTGATTGCTTTGGCTCTAACTTGTGTGGAGTATCTTGCAAATCATTGCTCCTCACATCCTTTTGCTCTTACACTCTTATCGCCTCCTCTTCCGCAAATTTCCCTGAGCTTCAGGATGGGGAGAGATGTTGGAAGGCCACACCAGAAACAAGGAGAGAAGTGACCATGTTACAGTAGAGAAAATAGGCCTCCATCAAGTAAGCATTGCACATTGCAAGTAAGCAATGTGACACCTGGTTAAGTTCACAGACGTTCGTTCCTGATCATTTACAACTAAGGGGGTATGATCTCAACAGAAGGGGAGGGCATATAGTCTCGCAGATAAAAAGTAACCATTTTGCAAATGGGTGATTGACCCATCCCTCACCGAGGTTTCCTATTTTTATTACATCTACCCTTGAATGTGCTCTTGTGATAAGACTCCAGTTTAACAGCTTTTTGTCTCTGGCCAGGGGGTGACATACAATGCCCATCAGGATGGAGTGAAGGGCATTGCAGGAGCAGCAAAACTGCAAAAGAAAATCAACAAACCACAATCCAGAACTTCAGAGACTCTATATCAACCACCTAGAACTAGACCAGACTAATCTCTCCCCATCTTGGTTATCAAATTTTAAAATGGGCCAATGTTATGAGGTCTTATGGCGCCTTGACTATGTCTCTGATATACATGATTAGAAACAGAATCTAAAATAGAATAGAATCTAGAATATGTGCTCCTCACAAAGATAAGACATTTCCAGTAATTTATTTTAGGTATCAATCATCTCTAAATTATCAGTTGGAATGAAAATCCTCAGTTCATGTTAAGAGATGATACTCTCTTTTTGTGTGTCATTTAGGTATTTGTTATCTGTGAAAGAGAGAGGAGAGAGAGAGAACATATGATAATGCCTTGAAGAGAGTGAATAAATGTGACATAGTGTTGTAATGTTAGATGTCGTGGGGGCGATTAAGGAAAGTTTCGTTGAAAGAGGAGATAAACATTTAATGAAAACATGAGGAAAAGCTGAATAGTCAATCATGAAAATAAACACCTACTAAGACATATCATTTGGAGTATACTAAATATAAATGCATTCAAGAGTAAATATTACAGATTTTGAACATATACTGTAGTGTGGCATATTAAAGAAATATGAAATAACTAAAGAAATGATGAGTTAATTTTATTAAGATTATGTAAACAACGTTTCTTAATTGGACATTGAAATCCTGAGCTGTTTTTTACTGTAGTGATTATTATGTGTAGAACTTATGATGTTAAACCTAAAGTCTACAAATAATTGTACAATATTAAGCATAGCTATTGTCTTTTTGGTTCACATACAAAGAAGACCAAGAGCAAAAGGAAAAAGGGGCTTTAGCTGGTGGTGCATGTGTTGTGCTTTGTGTCCCACACAGAGCTCCCTCCACTTTTTTCCTGGAACATTATCTCAAGAAGGAGATGACCCCCCATTGTCTGGATGAGCCTCTGTGAGAAATGCTCTTAAAAGAATTGCCACTTTCATTAAAAAATCAATTTGCAGTTATTAATCCTGATGACTTGATCTTTCTGTGCATTAAGGCAACTTACAAACTTATAAACTTCTTAGTTTATCAGAATGTCTGATCCATGAAGTACAGAGGTAGTAAGACCTTTAGAAAGCACAAAGAAAAAAAATATGGGTTAACCTCCTGAACAAATATAGAGTACCAAAGTTGTTTGTAAGTGAAATTCAGACCTAAAAAATAGCTACTAACTTTCTAAAAACCAAGGCATAATTAGGATATCATGGGATATCAAGATTTCACCTGTCAATTCTATCTAGGTCTGTCTGATAAAATGAAAAATATACAATAAACAAACTAGTGGAAATCGCAGATAGCATGTATGGCATGAGGGCTACCATTCTGCATATGGTATATAAAATATGATTTTTTTCTATTAATTTTCAGCTTAGCTTGCAAAGTAAAGGTTTTCATTCCATCTGGTCATCTTCATACACACATGTCCACATAGTTCATTCTCATTTGTTACTCCTACTCCTTTCCTGTAAGAACATATTGAATAAGCAAAAAATATATCATTAGTCCAATGAATACTAAAAAGAGCATGAAAATTCCAAATAGTAATGATCTTAAAATAGGGAGGTAATTGTTAGAAATTATACAGTGCCCATATTTCAACTTAAAATTTTTCTTAAGCACTGTTAATAATGAGTTATTTTCATTGAACAAAGTATCAGTCACCTATAGGATTTTTTGAAGTCAACATTTGGTAAATATTTTATAAAGCAATGCTACTGCTGGGTATGACACTACTGTTGGGTATGATGCTATGTTGGGTGCAGACCTCGGTGGCTCAATTCTCACCCAGGGAAATTTAGACTCTGTGTGGAATCCACAGGGCCAACAAACAAACAACCAAACAAACAAATTCTTGCAAACTTATTTGTGTGTGAATTTTAAAATTCTACATCATAAAATCAAGCACGCTGTGAATTTTGAAGGAGCATATCTCAGCTTGTTAAAATTGCTATTATGGGAATCACAAACAGAAAAAAATATTGTCACGTTACAAAATGCAAAAATAATTATCATTACAAAATATGCATATATGCTCTCAGACATGTTTGTTTTTCTTTACTCTAAATGTATCATGAGACTTATGCTTTCAGACAATCTTCAAAGAAAGAATTTTCTTCAAGTGCTCTCTTTGTATAATATGCTATAATTAAGCAGAGAAAACTGATACTGAGCAAATGTAGTTTAGAAATTTCACATTTTGCAGCTGAAAGATTGACTTCATCAGTCTGTTACTGAATTTTGGATAGATTTTTTCATTGGTATTTCTTCAGAAATGTCACTGTGTCCTGTCATTGACAATATTCTATTTCAATTCTAATTTACACAGATACATATGCAGTGAGATGCACACTTCTTATTGACATTGAGTAGGAAGGATGTTAATTACCTTAAAAATTAAAAAGCTGATCTCATAGACAATTCCAGAAGCAATATAGAGATTTTGACATGAGTATTAGTAAACTGACAGAACAAAAATTTACAGGTAGTTGATAAACTAAAATGACTGGGAAAATTAATATGAATAATAACTTAGATATTGGAAATTACATTTTTCACTGCATTTTGTGAAAGTCAAGAAAAATAGCTGTTTCCACTCAACTTGGTTATAACTGAACCATATTTATGTATTTTAGGAGATTTAATATATAGGCATGTTCTGGTTAGCAAACTGTCCTCCATTGATGTATGCCACTCTAATTCCACTTTGGTTATATGTATTTTTCTATTTATTTTTGTAGACTTTCTTGAGTTTTGACTTAAAAATTATTTTATAATTATTTCATAATTTTGCTTTCAGAATCGAATTTCAGTCAAACATTTAAATTTGATCTTAAACCATGAGATAAATTATTTTATTGAATACTAACTTAGATATAAATATCAAAAGGAAGATAGGAAGGCAGAAAGCTATTTTAAATATTACTCATAGGCCTATTTGACATTTGGTTCACAACTGATGTTTGGATAAGCGGTGCCATTCTTGGGGAAGTCTGCATTTTTTTGTAGCTCGCTTTTTCTGCTTCTAGTTCATTCTACCATGTGAGGAGTTCTGCTGCCTCTTACCATATCCACAGGTTGTATGCCCATGCCTTAATGCAAGATGAACTGAGATCCCTTAAGACAGTGAGGCGAAATAAACCACTACTCTCTTTGCCTGATACTGTGAGCTAATGTTTCACAAGCAATGAAAGATGTATAAACCCTGCAGAATGATGTACACTACTAAAATTAAGCACAGAAAACTCAGTTATTCACACTATGTCAAAACAAGTAATTTAAGCTTAGTTTCAATAATAACTCATATACTTAAATTTTAAATTAGTTTTTTTATATTATGTACATTGCACATTCTATATCAGTTCAGACACTATTGAAAGTGACATATTCTCAAGTTAAAGCTGATTCAGTCTTCATTTGATATATTCAAGTGTTCATAGGTTAAGGGTCTAAGTTAAAATTAAATTTAATTATTTTTAAGGAAATGCTATTCTGAGCTTCTATTATGAAAGACAAGTCATTTTTTGGAAGAGAAATAAGAGAGAAATTTGCACGAAAATGATTATCTTGAGTAGTCAATCTGACTTGAATAAACAAATACAAGTAATGAAAAGTATAACAAATGAAATAGAAAAGAACAATTATTTCAGTTTCTCAGAGACGTATATTTAAGGTGAGTTAAGGGTAGAATGTGCTAGTTAGCATCTGCAAACTTCACAGAGTATCTAAGAGGAAGGAAGTTGATGATGGCATATTTGATTTCTCCTAGACAGATGGTTTCACTGTATGACAAAAGATAAAGGATGACTTATTGTAAACAAAACAAAAAATCTGTCTAATTACATTGGAAAATCCAAATTAAATATTTTGAGGAGATGTTTAATCTCAGTGAGTAGGAGGAATAAGAGTTTAGGAGACATCTAGTCACAAATTTGAATGACTGTAAGGAAAATACTGTTACTGATTAGAGAAATGTATGTCATATCAGATATGTCAAGATTCAACATCAGGTAATATTGATTTCCAACTCCAGTTATAAAACTTCATCATTTTACAGGGTTTAAATTCTTGTGTCTCTCTGAAACAAAATGTTTTCAGATATATAATGAAAAATATAAACACATAAAATGAAAAACTTTGAGGGGTTTAGACAAATAACTAGGTAATTATTAAAAGCACTTCACATAGTCCCTAATATTAACTAAACATTTCAAAATGTTAGAAAACATTTTTTAATATTAGGAGTAAATATAAGGTGGTTACATCTCTGAAAAATGTTCAAAGAATTGGACAGAATTTGAGTTTTTCAATTATGAATATTCTTAAAAATTTATTACAGTGTTGATTTTATTAAGTATTATGAGTAGAGAGAGCATAAGCGACTGAGAATTGGGAACTTATCAAACTTACAAGGGAAGAGCCACACAAAAGATACAAGAATATTTAAACAAGCAATTGCAATGTGGAAACATTTGAAAATAGGAGGGAGTCTACCATGGGAGAAGAAGGGTTATACTGGGAAGAGAGGAGGAAATGGGATGAAGGATTAAGAGTGTGAAAATGTTACAAGTTCATTATATTCATATATGATACACAACATGATGTAAAGAAATATTATAAAGTATAATCACAAAAATACACTATATTTGTTTTATAAAAATATTTAAAATTATTTTGTTATTATTACTATTATACCATTCATTTTGAAATACATGTTGTGAAATTATATGACATTGTGTGAATATATGATGATATTGTGTGAATATCAAGACTTTGAGGATATGAAATCATTTAGTAATATTCAAATGTGTTTATTTCATTTTCAAGGTCAATATGTAGATTGTAATCAGAAATTTTTTTTTTATTTTCAGTTTCCATTGAAAATAATGTCATAGGCAGCTTTATATACACTGTAATTTACTGAAGTTTTGTGATTATATTTTTTGCTTACTCTACAGAAACTTTTTCAGTGATCTCTTATATAGATATCTGGAGAAGTGTAGTGCGGTTTCTAGCTGCAGCTAGAATTGAATTCTTCACAAAAACTAAGGAGATTATCCATTGGAATCACTGTAGGAAATTCATAATACTGTCCATGATCCTGATGAAGGTTTGTGTTGTGAGGTGACTGATAAGAGCATGACACAAAGATGCATTCATCACAATTGACCCATCAAGGACATAATGTCTGCCACTGGTATTCACACGCCTGGAGTGCCACATATTTTGTGAAATCTCCTAACAAACCATGGTCAAGATTTGGTTTAAAAGTTGAGTTGCAATTATCCAGAGTAAAACCTCTTGTGTTTAAACAATTTTATATAAATACTGAATATCTTAATGTCAAGTGCATAGTATAATATTTTAATAGTTTCTCAAAAAATTGAAAAATCAGGATTGTCTTTGTTATCCTGGGTCTTTTGTGCCTCCATATGAACTTTGAGATTGTTTGGTCAACTTCTTTGAAGAATTGCTTTGGGATTTTAATTGGTATATCATTGAATTTGTATATTGCCTTTGGTAGGATGGTCATTTTTACGATGTTGATTCTGCCAATCCAGGAACATGGGAGGTCTTTCCACCTTCTGGTGTCTTCTGCTATTTTTTTCTTTAGGGTTTTAAAGTTTTCATTGTAAAGGTCTTTTATCTCCTTGGTTAGGTTTATACCAAGGTATTTCATTTTTTTAGGGGCTATAGTAAATGGGATTGTTTCTCTCAAGGCTTTTTCACGTCTTTCATTCTGGGCATATAGGAAGGCCTCTGATTTTTGCACATTTATTTTGTATCCTGTCACCCTGCTGAACTTCTCAATTAGTTCCAGAAGCTTCCTGGTGGAGTTTTTGGGATCACTCATGTATAAGATCATGTCATCTGCAAATAGGAATAGCTGGAGGTATTACCATACCAAACCTAAGTCTATACTACAAATCCATAGTTATAAAGACAGCCTGGTACTGGCTCCAAAATAGATACACAGATCAATGGATAAGGATTGAAGACCCAGATATAAGCCCACAAAATTATAGCCATTTGGTCTTTGACAAAGGGGCCCAAAGAATCCAATGGAAAAAGAACAGCATCTTCAACAAATGGTGCTGGCAAAACTGGATCTCCACATGCAGAAGATTAAAGTTGGACCCGTACTTGTCACCATGTACAAGACTTAATTCCAAATGGATCAAGGACCTTGATATCAGGCCAGAGACTATAAAAATCATAGTTGAAAAGGCTAGGGAACTCCCTCGAGCTGATTGGGCTAGGCCTAAACAGACATCCAATGACACAGTCACTGCTACCAACTCTCAACATTTGGGATCTTGTGAAAATAAAGAGCTTCTGTTCAAATAAAGAGATTGTAACACGAGCTCAAAGGCAACCCACAGAATGGGAGAAAATCTTCACTAACCACACATCTGATAGAACTCTGCTGTCCAGAGTGCACAAAGAACTTAGAAAACTAAACACCAAGGAAACTAATGGCCCAATAATAAATGGGCCCTGGAACTTAAAAGAAACTTTACCTGGGATGAAATTAAAATGTCTAACAAATATCTTAAAAATGCTCCACTTCCTTAGCCATCAGGGAAATGCAAATCAAAACTTCCCTGAGATATCATCTCACCCTGGTCAGGATGGCAAAAATCCACAATACAAACAACAAATGCTGGAAAGGATGTGGAGAGAGGGGAACTCTCCTACATTGCTGGTGGGAATGCAGCTCATACAGCCACTCTGGCGAGCCGTCTGGAGATTCTCAAAGAAATTAAAGATTGAAATGCCATATGACCCTGCTATTCCATTTTTGGGAATAACCCCCCATACAGCAGAGGTTCACCTCGATAGCACAAGCACGACCATATTCATAGCAGCACTGTTTACAATAGCAAAGTCATGGAATCAGCCCAAATGTCCAACAGTTGACAAGTGGATAAGGAAACAGTGGTACATCTATACAATGGAGTACTACTCAGCCATCAAAAATGATGAATTACTGGAATTTGCTGGGAAATGGATGTCATTAGAAATAATTATATTAAGTGAAGTATCCCAGACCCAGAAAATTAAGTGCCATATGTACTCCCTAATAGGTAGCTCCTAGTACCAAACCCACCAAGCCCACCTAGAGACAGTATTGCAAGGATTATGAACAGGAGGGATGGGGTAGGAGGGCCACACCAGAAACAAGGAGAGAGGGGACCATGTTAAAGCAGAGAAAATAGGCCTCCATCAAGGACTCAAATAAGCAATGAGACATCTGAATAAGTTCACAGACTTTTGTTCCTGATCATTTACTACTGAGGGGGTATGATCTCACCAGAAGAGGAGGGCATATAGTCTGGCAGATAAAAAGCAACCATTCTGCAAATGGGTGATAGACCCCTCCCTCACTGTGGTTTCTCACTTTTATTACATCTACCTTTGAATGTGCTTTTATCACAAGACTCTAGTTTTAACAGCTTTTTGTCTCTGGCCAGGGGGTGACATACAATGCCCACCAGGATGGAGTGAAGGGCATTGCAAGAGCTGCAAAACTGCAAAAGAAAATCAACAAACCACAATCCAGAACTTCAGAGACTCTATATCAACCACCTAGAACTAAGCCAGCTTAATCTGTCCCCATCCTGAAGCTCAGGGAAATTTGCGGAAGAGGGGCCGGTAAGAGTGTAAGAACAAAAGGATGGGAGGAGCAATGATATGTAAGATACTCCATACAAGTTAGGGCTGAAGCAATCATAATTGGACTTTACATGCCCTGCGCATTGTCCAACACACTATTGACCTCACAAAGTCTAGCATCTGCTAAAGGCACCAAGATCCTTGCAGGCAAGGGATTGGCAGCCACAGCAGTGTTCCTATAACTAAGGGGAACCCGGGAAAGGGTTCAGGGAAAGGCCACTGGGTCCTTGTAAGTCATCGGAGAGGATGGCCCAGAGGAAAATCAGGCATGCACAAGAAAGGACTCTCTGGGAATTGGAACAGGAGGCACTAGGAGATGGGAGGGAGGAGGGTTGGGAGGGGGAGGAGGGGTTACGGGGGGAGGGGGAGGGAGGGAACTGGTGTACCTATTAAGCTTGTATGAGCTTAAATAATAATAAAAAATGTATTAATAATAAAAAAATTGCAAAATCAAAGTTGATCTTTCAGATTTCCACATGTCAGGATCTCCAAATATTTAAGCACTGCATATTTGAATACTTTTTATGGAACTTCAATTTCTGTCAGTGACATAAAATTATCAAATTAGTAGTTTGTGAGTTTATTATGAATTATAATGTCTTAATGGTTTCATTAAATAAAGATATAATATACCAAATTTCCATTATCAATAGTCTTTGTCATTGACACAATCATTTTTTTTTTACCACATGGGCATTTTAATGTCAAGTAAAAAAAGCACAAGGACATTTCCACTCAATACTATCTGCTCATTACAGAAAACATTAGCTTTGTTTTTAATAAGAATTCAGGACCTTCCATTGCTTCTGCTCTTGCTCTTTCACTGTGAGGTCAGAGGACAACATGGCTATCAGGTGTTTGGGTTAATAATCCTTACCATTCAACTTTGGACACAAAGAAATCTTTCACCTTTTCAAAGTTCTAACTGCAAAACTCTTCACTCCTTAGCTAAATTCACTTAATTTTGGAGCATATGAGTCATTAGCCTTGAACTATTTCTTCAGGATCATTTGGCAAAAGAAACTGAGTTCAGTAGCTTTTATTCAGGGCTCAGGTTTAAAACTAGTTGCTGGACTTCAAAGGGCACAACTTTGAAAACAAGATCACGGAGTAATTTGCTATCATTATGAAACCAATCAGTAGTTATGGCAGAATTTTTCCAAGAAAAGATCTAAGTACTTAATTAATTTGACCTCAGTACCAACAAAAATAATTTCAAGGACATTTCTCCTGGGTATCTAGTAATTAAATATATTCATTAAATGACTGCATTTATGATAAAACAATGTACTTTTTCACTGTGATTTTAAAACAGGGACAGTTTAGAATCTCCCTTTAATCATCTTACTTTTTTTCAATACCAAACCAATAAAAGATAATGTTTAAATATGACTTTGAATAAATGGGGATTTACTCATTTTGAAGGAGATGCACACTTGAGCAATCAAGTAAATTATAATCCACTTAACTTATTAAAGCTGTTTAAAAATTCAATAAGCAACAATTTTTCAGCAACATAACAAAATTTGTTAAAAAAATAAATGACATTCTAATTTACTGTTTTGAACAATAACTTAACAAATGACCTACCTATGGAACAATTACATCTTGAGAAAGGAGAGCAAAATAAAGTACAACCAAGAAAGAGAGATTAAGCAAGGAAAGAAGGAATGAAAGGTGGAAAGAAGGGAAGTAGGAAGGGAGAAAGGGAGAGAGGGAAGAAAAAAGGGGAGGGAGGAAAGTCAAGAAGAAAAAGCGAAAGGAAGAAGGACAGAAATTTGAGTGAATGACAGAAGAAGGGAAGGAAAGTAAGAGAAAGAAGAAACATGGAGAGAGTATTAGGGAAAGAAGAAAGGGTGATGGGGGAAAACATTCCTTTGAGGAATTTAATGGCACTTTCACAAATGAAGATTCATGGAATATCTTTGGAAAGAAAATGTTTCCAAGAAGTGTAGTCATTTCTATTTCTGAGAATAATTCATTGAGTAGACACCACAGAGATTTTTCCACCAGGAATTTTGCTTACCATGAATGAAAATGCACTATCCTTTGAACAGTTCGTGTGAATTTGTTATATTACCAGAATTCTTATATTTTATAAATGTCCTCTTTACACCTGGCACATATAATTTTCGGTTATGCTTAAAAGATTAAGGCTAAAGATTTTTTGTTCATGACTGAAAAAAATCAAATGGAAAAATAGTCAAATTTTATCAAAAGAGTTGTGATATACACCAACTAGGATATTTCAAAAGAAAATGCTACACAGATGGAAGGCAATATTAAAAATCATTATATAAATATCTTAAATACATTCAGCCATTTTCCTCAGCGGTTGAATCTTATTTGTGTATCTTTTCATATTTGTAATGAGAACCATGGAACCAAATCTGTGTGATCTTGGATGAGAGCTAGACCAAAATCCAAATGTGAGCAGCAGAAATGGCTCAAGTATTATACTTCGGCCTCAAAAGCAGAAAGATACGAGTTCAGATCCTGGATCCCTCTTCAAAATGGCTGGCAGAAATGGATGTGTCCTTCAGTTCTATCCCTGGATGTTAACCTGGGAAATTATGACAAAGATAAAAGGAGATAGAACAATGCTTGCTCTTCCACATGTACACATAGTTCCTCTGATGTATAGACACACATATGTGCGTACACACACACACACACACACACACACACACACACACAGACACAGACAGACACAAACATACACACACATATATACAGAAACACAAACACAAACACATACAGACACAAAAACACACACACAGTAAAAGGTAAAAATAAATGAAAAGAAACGTGTTACTAATAAAAAGATGGGTATTTTATCATCATTCTTTGGTCTTCATTTCTTAGTATGACATGGTCTTCTCTGGCAGTGTTTCTCTTGTAACCTGTTTCTGGTGTGTTTTTGTGGAAGAGGATTTGTATTCATCATTAGCTCCTCCATTGAAAGCGAGCTAAGAACCATTTCTTCCTTCTATATTCATTTTTTTCCCCTCACCTTTGTAAAAACAACTGTGAACATGGGAAAGAAACCAGAATGTTTTTCTTAAGGAGCACTCAGCTATTCACTGTCACAAATGGGTGTTCACATGTCTATGGAAAGGAGAGCTAGAGAGCAAAGACCAGAAAGAAACTTCTACTATGTGTAGACAATTGTCTCAGTGAATCAAATTTTACTGCATTAACCGAGACACAGGCCAACTCTTTGCACTGATATTGGAAGTTTTGTTGTTGTTCTTTTCTCTTGTTCTTAGAAAGGGACCTAGAAAGGGAAAAAATTAAAAGTACAGCACTGAAGTGTTTTAAGTTGTATACACAGAAGTCACACAGTAGTATTACTTTATTTATAACAAGTTGTATGATAGAGTAGTTACCCAATATAAAAATGAAACACTTGCTATAATACAACGTAGCAAGAAGAATTAGGGCAGAAATAAGTAACTAATATAAAAAAGGAAGACATACCATATCTCAGAAAAACTTGACAAAGCTTTCCTTTAACCTTCTATTTCTCCATAAAGAATAGAGAAAATCTGATTTAAATGTATATTCTCCTTTCAGTCACAGAAAACTGTTTTTAATAACTTATAATGGTGTTGTGTTCTTAAGAGTTCAATTTATTATTTGAAGGCATGGCAAACAAACTTGTTTCTCTGATATAAAACTGTCATAATTCTATTTGAGAGATTTTGGAAAGTGTAACTTAAATGTTACAGATTAAGTAAGTACTTTCACTGTTCCCATGACTCAATGAGAATGAAAATTAGATTAATACAGAGCTCTCCTCAATTTTCCTAAATTCCTTATTTAAATATGCTAATTTCTAAGTTCTATTGTCTACAAAAGATTACTATGCAAAGTAGAATTAGATTCAAATTTTCTTCTTTCAAAGTATCTGTACACTGTTAGAACAGTGTTTAATGTTTATCAAATAAGGACTAGCAAAAAGTAGGTAGAATACACACACACAAACACACACATACACACACAAATTCAAAAGTAAATAAATGAAAAAACTAATAAAATAAATAAATGTTTAACAAATGAAAGACAGATGTTTATAAATATAATTACAAACATAATAGTCAACATATTACAATTCCTATTACATAATGGATAAATATATCAAAAAGGAAAGAATATTACTTGCTATTCACAATACTGGTGTATATCAAATAAGTAATAACGCTACACTGTGGCAGTTCATTGCAAATGCAAACTTGACAATTGAAGGCTGAGCCTCGGATTCATATCTATGATGAGGTATTCGGCTAAGGCAAGCCTGAGCAAGCCTCTGGGAAATTCTTGATTTTGCAATGGGAGGTCCAGCTTATAGTGGGTGACATCATTCCCCAGACAGGTGGGTAAGATGGCTCTGTATTCCTTTTTGGCATACAAACATTGGGTAGGTAAGAAAATGTATTCCTTCCTGTGAACTGTTCCCCTGGCTTTTGATGTTGGCATGAACTCTTGCCATGATAATGGAATATAAATAAGAATCATAAAACCTTTATTCTCCTATGGTATTTGGTCATGTTTTTATGCAGCAACAGAGGAGTAACTTCAGCATTTATGATATTATTATTACATAAGTTTAAATTACATTATACTTTTCAATATACTTTCTGGATAAATAAGAGTATTGAATATTTTATTATATTTATTTAGGTTTATTATATTTATTAGAGCTTTTTTGCTCTTGGGTGAGATACATGAGACTACATCATAAATCATTGTAGCTAAATGTACCAAACTCTTACATTTCAAATGTAGTTCATATGGAAACTGTACTGTCATGTTGAACCACAGAATTATCATGACAGATAAAAGTTCAATACTGGTACTTTCTAGAAGTTACACAGTCTAAGGCGGTCAGCTTTGCTGCCAGCAGGTATAGAATGCTGCATTGTGCAATGCCAACATGGGGAAGCTGGGGGTATATTACTCTTAAGACTTTTTTCCACATGGCTCCAGATTAGAATTAACCAGAGTTAAACTGGACAGTAATGTAATGGTGGAAGTGAAATAGCAAAAAATACTACAAGGACTATTAAAAGATATGTTTGATTGACAGACATGGAAATGGACAATAGATAGGATTTGCATCCTACCTCTACTGTACTCAAGGGTTTTCCCAGTAGCTGCCCAGACAAACAGATGGACAGGGCTCCAGGCACACGATAAGGAAGAACCGTCTGCTCAGTGGAACAGTGGCTTCTTGTAGACCTTGTTATGAGCAGCAAAGCACAGTCAAAGCACAGTCTTATCACTGCAGCAGCTGGGAAGTGTGTCAGGTCCCAAAATGCCCTCCATCTTTATACTTCCTCATTACTGGCTATTTAAAGTGGACTGTATTTCTAGATTGAAAACTGTTTAGTTAAATAGTTAACCAAAGCTAACAACACTTTTCAACTGACCCTCAATGTCACGTTCACATAAAAGTAAATGTACAAAAAGTATTTACAATTTATAATGGACTCTTTTGTATAACTCAAATTTTAATTTTTGTTGATGATTGTTATAGTAGTTTATGTTACATGACTCTGAGTGTGTTCATGTGTGTGTGTTCACATGTGTGTGTGTTTGTGTGTGTGCACATGTGCATGCAGACGCTCATGCCTTTGTACATGTATATATGGAGGCCAGAGTACAGCTTCCAGTATCACAGGTTAAGAACCATTGTCTAACTTATCTATTGAGACAAGGTATCTTCTTATCATGGGCTTCTTCCCAACCCTGGTGTGTGTGTGTGGGGGGGGGTATTTATATGGGTGTACCTGCATGCACAGGTATATGTACACAAGTGCAACTCGAGTGCTAACTTGTGGTTGTGGAGGCCAGAGGATCATGTCAGGAATCATTCTCAATCACTCTTCCACCTTATTGTTGAAAGCTCTAAATAAAACCAGAGCATGCCCTTGATTCTGTCTAGTCGGCTTGCTCTGACGATTCACAAGCAAACTTCAGGGCTGGAATTACAGGCAGGCCACTATACCTGCCTGGAATTTTTCTAGAAAGGATTTGTGATGAAAGATTTTTAACCCCTGAGCCATTTCAACATTCAAGGCAAGAATAGGTGATGGGACTGAACTCCAGTTCTTATGTTTGCATTATAAGTCCATTACCAAGTAAGCCTTATTCCCATACCATAATTATTTTTAGTTGATTTCTCTTCCATAAAATAAAGAGATAATTATGGACTTGAACAGGTTGCTTGGAAGCACACACTAAATGTTTACATAATATAAGTATTAATGTTAACATTCTTATTCCATCATATGCATCAATCAGAATTTTAATCTATGAGCAGAGAAGACTCAGGAAATTAAGCCATTGCCTCACAAACAGAAGGATCTTAGTTTGGATCCCCAGATTCCACAAAAAAATCCCAGGAAATAATGGTGGTAGCCTGCAGTTACTGCCCTGGAAAGCAGAGCCTGGGAAACCTCAGAGCAAAAGAATGCATCATTTTAAGGTTATTCTTTGAAGGTCTAAAATAAGTAAATAGATGATTATTAAGGCTCCTATGGAAATGGGGACAACATGCAGAACTGGATAAAATTGGTCAGTTTCTATACATTGGATGTTGGGGTGAGAGGATTTCCTTAGAGATAAGCAATCTGAGAGAAAAATACAATGAAACAGCTCTTGAGAAATTTCATTTCAATTAACTTGGCAAATGGAGTTGCTAAAGAGTGAAACACAGCTAGCATATATTGTTAAGTGAAGACCAAGAATTCGTTTTTGCCATGTGAAAGCTGCTATCAGAAATCCAAATGATACGCCAAGAAAAGCACTTGTGTACAGATTAGATTTGGGGAAGTCTGATCTAGGAAATATGTATTTTGGAATTTTCAGCATATGGCATCTAACATTATGAGCTTGGATGAGATCACTGTGGGTGTGGGTATAGACAAGGGAAATCTAGAGCTGCTCCAACAGCACAGGGAGAAGCATTCAGAAAATGAGACTGAGAAGATTTTGCTCCAAAGGTTAAAGTTCAAACTAGTAGTCAGTAAGCATTTGAGAATGCAGGTTTAAAAACTGCACTAATGAGAAGGGAGAAATTAACTAGGTCAAAGAGAGTCATTAAATAAGTTGAAGACAGAACAGACTACTGTATAGACATTCATTTATGAGTTGGCAGGAAGTTTCTGGAGAAAAACATAAAGTTCTGGTTTAAGCAGGTATCTTTGGGAAATGAAGTAGCAGATTCATAGAAGCAGACATAAGGACTTCAGTACACACAACTATATCTGGTTGGTCTTTTCACCAGCAACACATATTAAATATTTAATAAAATATTAATGTACTTCATATAATACATCAGAGGACAACAGATGTAAACCCCAACTTATATTTTGGGAGGAAACTCTCAAAATAGAATCTATGGGGCTGGAAACATAATGGAAACTTACATCAAACACTTAGTCATTTCTTGGATTAAACTTCACCTCCAGATGGCTTACTTTAAAACGTAAACATGGGACTGGAAATGGATAATGTTAAATAAGTAATCTCAGAAGTATTTTAAATTGCAGATGGCTAAAATTGTCACAGATGCTCCACTGCTCACCAAGAGCAATTCAAATTTGTTAGTATCATCAATCAAAAATAGAGGTAATGCACTAACATCCTGAACACAGAGCAGGACACTGGTCAGCATTATGTTTTTTTTTGTTGTTGTTGTTTGTTTGTTTGTTTGTTTCATTGTCAATTTTATTTATTGCTAGACACTTTAAACTTTTTTTAAAAGAAGTGTTTGAAAAGTAAGTAATATAGGAAAATCCATCCATAAAGACATGAAACAGTTTCATCATTTACAAAGTGCTGCAAATTTGATAAATTTATGTTACTAATAACTCTGAAATCCTCTTGGATGAACAGATATAAGTCATTGGAATACTCAACACGTGACAAGTCAAGAGTGCCTAAATAGATATAAAACACTCCAGAGGGAACTGAGCTTTTGGCAAACTGGTCATCAAGTGAACTGAACTTTCAGCCAGGAAGTTTTCAGCAAACTGTTTATAAGACATGTAGATTAAGATGAATTCAAATTTCTATCCAATCAACTAAAACCAAGTCAAATCAAGTGTTTTGTGGTCTCTAGCTTTCCATGCCTGAGTTCTGGGGCTGAAGCGGATGGAATCCAGAATCTCTCTGAAGGGTGGAAAGTACTGAGTGGTAAGTTATTGCTAGAAAACTAAGTGTAAAAGTCACCTGAGAAAAAAGGAATAACAGTGTGTGTGTGGAAATGTGGAGACTTCATTGAGTGTATGTGATCTGTGGTTTGACGTTAAAAATTCTAGCATTACGAGAACATATGTTGCTTAGAGTTGCTTAAGGAAAGAACAAAACTCAAAGCACTGATTATCTGTATCTTCACACCATTCTAAAATATTAAGAATTTTAATTCAAGTGATAATAATGCAAGGTAAATGCATATTCATAGTTAAGATGAATCCTGTACACATCTTGGGGGGGGGCATTAAAGTGATTCTGACCATGGAAGAAAATTGACTATAGAGACCAAGAGAGGGGTTGTATAGAAGGCTGCTCCTTCTCATGGTATACACCCATTGAATGTTTCATGAAGGACTCTGGCAATGTCACTAATCGTAACCGGGACTAATGGATAGTTACACACCCATACACAAATTCAGCTAATCGCTGTAAATGGGGAGGGTAAGACTGATCTATGGACACAGTGGGCCTCCATTTCTGTTTATAAGGGAAGATATAAGTAAATTTATATATAACAAGATATGTAGCAGAACAAAGCTAATAATGTAAACTGCCAAACATGATGCTTTAATATGGGGTTAGAGATAAAGCTGAAAATATTACCAGAAATAAGGAATGGTTAAGGACAAAGGATCATGAGAGATTTTGATGTCCTTTCCATTAGTTATCACACCAAAGTGCTTCCACTAATGTTGAACATTATGTAGTAGATTTTTCTAAATGTATTTTGATAGTGAATAATGAACTGAAAGAAAAGATGTCATACATTTTGGAACTGCTTCTAGTTTTCTTCATTCCTGTCTAAAGAAGATAAGTACATTTCTTGGGGGAGGGATCTGTTTTATTTGTAATAGGAAATTTTAGTTCTACCACTACTCCTACTCCTTGTTTTCACGAATGTGGAAGTTCTTGGCACTAAAAATGTATAAAAAAGTCCATCTTCAAAAATTGATTAAGTAACCATTAATTAACATATAATGAGCTTGGCTGAAATTATTTATCATAGTTTATGACTAAAAACCAAAACAAAATTATCTTCAGAGATATTTTCAGAGATATTGGAGATTTTCCTCTATTTCTGTTTATAAAATACTCATAACTTAACCAATTTTCTTTAGTGACATGACAAAATGGACTATGTTTAAATAAATTCACTTACAGATCTAAATATGGCATAATGCTGTCTTTCTCTGCAGTGTTAGAAATTAGCATCACATGCAGAAAACCTCTCGGTACTTCCCTTGCCAATGCCTGTCATTTCTACACTGTAAATCATGGAGGAAGAATAAATGAAGTTGTTTTTCTCCTGTCATTCATATTTCATAGCTTTCACAAGATTTTGGAAGTATTTCATTTTTAAGAAGGATTAATGTCACAAGTGTTTATTGCTTTCTACAGGTAAACATTTATGTAGCTTTAGAACTCTTATGAAAATGGATGCTGTTCATTCCTCTGTGTTTGTATGTGTGTATAGGTGTGTGTCTGTGTGCCTGTGCGTATGCATGCATGAGTATGCATGCAAGGTAATAAATTTGAAATTTGAGGACATTATAAGAGTATTTTAAAACATTTAAAATACATTTCCCAATGTATTTTCAATAATTTAAAAGACTGCTTAATACAGACACAGGTCTCTAAAGTCATAAAGAGAAAAGAGATATATAAAAGAAACAATTACCACGTTGGCAATGTTACGACTACTGATCTGATTTCTAAGACATTTATAAATGATACAATATTTCACAGCATTATGAATGGAATCACTGTCTACCAATCCTTCTCCATATTTATATATGTATGTATGAAAGAGATAAGAGGAGAGCAAGAGACAGGAAGAGTATGCATGTTTGTGTATACATATATGATGAAGTAGGATCATACATACAAATAAAAACTCATGGATACTTAGTTGTGAAGAAATGCCCATGAGTTGACTATCCCTTACTAAGAAAGCAAAATATACCTATGAAACTTTAAAAGCAAAAATACTACCTATTGTTGGGGGGAAATAGAGAATGACTCTCTTTCCAGTCAAGATGCCTAGATGAACTCTGAACAAGCATCTGTTATTCTTACAGGAAAACTGACTCTCAGCTGAAAATTCTTGCTATTGGCAAAAATAGAAACTCATCTGTAGTGATCATCCATGCATCCTCATTGCTGTCCACACCAGGGTTTCTTGCTATAACTTGGAGTTCCGCAGAGTAAGGGAAAAAAAAAAAATATTTGGCTGCAATTACATGACCCACATGAATGTTAGGGATAATGGGCAACTTAGCTCACTGCAAATCAAACAGCTCCATGATCCATTATTAACCTAAGTGAGCCCGTGCTTCTCAGAATCAGCCCTCTAAATGAATAGGTCATCGCCTGTTTCAAAGCGCAGAGATTAACTAATGCTTTAAGGACTTAGAGTCTATTAGATCAGACGGCCTAGGCATGTTGAAAATCATAGATAGCTTTGGATAGCTAACATGCTTTGAATTGTATACTAATACATTGAAGAGTATTTTTTGGAAGTTGATTTAAACAGAGAGCACTGAACACATGATATTATCCTGCAGAAAATTGCAAAAGTATCCAGATCAAGAGAAGATTGTATAGAGAGATTCTCCATAAGAGGAATTAGGATTCCACTCAAAAGCTGACTTTCATAATACAATTAGCTCCATTAGAGAGGATGGAATGCTATTTAAATTAAGGCAGTGCAGTTCGAAGCAGCAGCAGTTCAGGAAGAATTAGCAATGCCCTTGTGAAGAGAGTTTCTGAATTAAACCTTAGAGGGCTTTAAGATTAAACCATTTAATTGCTACTTTATGTGTTCCGGACTTCACATAGTTTCAAGTCCAGGTGTAAATGCCGATTTTTCCTGTACTCTTCAGATAACAAGTCTGAATCTCAGAGCTAATTAAGACAAACCTTTAAAAGCCTTCACACCTCTTTTTAGTGAATTCTTGGTATTTCACTTTAATTGTAGACAATTTGGAAAATTGGGACATTAAACAGTCAGGTGATGTGGAATTTTGAATTGAAATGAATACCAACACTCAACAAAATTATTCTTCATTCAAATTTAAAAACCCTTGGATATGGTGACAATCAAATTTTGTTCTTCTTATTCCCACAACGAATAGGGAACAGCATTTATAAATAAATGCAAATATAGATTACATAAGTAGTTATGATTTCTTATTTAAAATAAACAGAATTAATAGCTTTATTGATTAAGATGCCACAAAGTCTCTATCAATTTTGTGTTTTCCATGTGCTTTATGGATTGAGCTCTTGCCCCACACAAGATAAGTCAATTGTTTTAAGTCTGAAATCCTTTTTTTTTCCATTTCATGAATGTATTGGGAACGTGTATGTGTGTATAATTGTTCACATGCTTTTTTGTAAGCACGTGTCTGGAGGTACATGTGCAAGTGTGTGAGTATGTGCGTGGAAGTCTGGGGTTGATATGGGAACTGCCTTTGATCCCTCTTTCACTGTACTCTTTCTGAAACAGGACCTCCTTGATGAAAGCTTGCTGATAGGCTAATATCAGTATCCAAACTGCTTCATGGATTTCAAGTCTTTGTCTTCTGAAGTTAAAATTAAAGGTGAGTCATTTATAGCAATCTCATGTATATATGGGAACTGGAAATCTAAACTGTGATCATTTTCCTTGAACAGAAACAAATCAATGTATCATTTCCTCAGTTTGTATGCTGAAAAAAATTAACTATCTACCAAACACCCATCATATCTTACTAGTCAATGTACCCTGGAGTGAGCTGTAGAGTATTAGTCATCTACATTGTAAGCCCATGTTTGACTGGGAGCTTTTAATTTTTGCACTTATGAATTTATCACATTAAACTACACAGGAAAATAACAAAATTTACAGTTCAAAGAAACCTTGTGGCATCTTAAGTCAAAGGAGTTATTAATTCTCTTTAAGAAAGGAATCACAATTTATAATTCAACATCACATGATATCATAAAATAAATTAGTATTATGTAAATCCACTTTAAGCAAATATAAGGGGGCCAATGACATGGCTGAGGAGGTAAGTTGCCTGCTTACAAACCTAGCTACCTGAAAGGGAGAAATAATTGACTTCAGAGCATTATCCTTTGATCTCCACCATGTGTCTTGATATACTTATATGTGCTCTTTACCACCCTCTCTTTTTCCCTCTCTCTTTCTCTCTGTCTCTCCCTCCTGACTTCTCTCAAATAAACAAATTTATAAAAATAAAGAAAATTAATGATAAAAGTAATGATTCTTCTATGAAAGGAAGTACAATTTCTAGACCAATACTAAAGAAGTTCACTCAGAGTTACTAATACAGGGAATTTATTTGAAATAAAATTTACAGCTGCGTGGATATAAAAGCTTTCCAATGGAGAGGAATTTGAATTCATGTGACAGAAAATGGTTAGATTTGTGCATTTATTGTTTCTAAGTCATGAATAGTTCAATGACAGTAATATAGGTATATTAAAACCTATCTATACCAAAACAGATTATGATATAATGAGGAGAAAATACAGAAGCCTTAGAAGGATTAGTTTAAGAACTGCTGAGCTTTTTAGATTGAGATTAGAATGACTTCCATAATGGTCAGTGCTGATGAAAGATGTTAGAATTAGTTCTTTTACAGACATCAGATACACACACACACACACACACACACACACACACACACACACACAGAAAGCTGGGGGATGGGAAGGAAGATACCGGAGGTATCCCTAAGATTCCTACCCACTGCCTTGACAATTGTGTACTGTTGTATGCATCTAAAATGATTTCCAAAGTCAATGTGCCAGGCTTATTTTCCAGCTTGTATCACTTCTAGAATGTGGCATATTCATTAGAATATAATGTCTAGTGGAGCTAAAAGAAGCTGTAGATTAATTTTTCCTCTCCCTCTCCCTCTCCCCCAGGACATGAAGGAGCATTTTTACTCCACTGTAAGTTGTACAATGTGATATTGTGCCTCATCCAAGTTCAAATACAAATAGAGCCAAGTGACTATGAATTTTCTGAACGCATGAATAAAAATACATCTTCCCTCCTTTAAATTATTTGTCCCAGGTGTTTTTGTCATAGCTGTAGGATACTGAATGACATACTACATAACTCACCAAGAGACAATAATTAGGAAAATGAGCATTCTTACATTGCGATGAGAAAAACAGGAATCAGAATCTCGGTTTGACAATTTGTGTTCTAAGTAAGTACTAAAGGTTCAAGTAGAAGCACTGAACAGGCTTTATAATATGAAAGCCTTAGGCTCCATAAGGGAGAGTGCAAAAAAATTTTTTAGACAATCCACAGATGAGTTTACACTTAGGCTATTTGTAAGGACCTAAAGCATCTCTCAATTCCTAGTCACATGTTG
This sequence comes from Typhlomys cinereus, assembly GCA_023101885.1. Lineage (NCBI taxonomy): Eukaryota > Metazoa > Chordata > Mammalia > Rodentia > Platacanthomyidae > Typhlomys > Typhlomys cinereus. Next base: position 11,798,601 of record JALPQD010000007.1, on the reverse strand, counting down.
GAGAATGAAGGAGCCCCAGGAAAAGATAATGAGTAAATGGAATTAAACTAGAGCAAAATAAGAAGCATATGAAATTTCCTTTAAAATATTGAAATGTTAAAATGGTTGGATCTTCAACTTTGATGTAAAATGCTAAATTTTCCTCCCAAATTTTCTGTACTCTAAATACTACCTAAACTTCAGACAGGCCTGTTACTCTATAACATCATTGAGTGTTTTTAGCATGCCTGGGATTAACTTTTAGAAAGTACCACCTGCTTAGTAATATCCATCCCTGGAGAGGCATATAATTTGTCACATACTTTTTTATCATCTTTTCCACATCAAAGTTGTTATATAATTTAGAGAGATATGAAGATTATTTGTTAAATAAAAATGCAGCTTCTCAAACATATCACAAAAATACCGTTATTATTCCTACCAATTTTTTTTACTGTGAGTCTTAGCATAGATAAGAATCTGTTGCCATAACACATGATAGTATAACTTCAGTTGTGCTCATAACCATGACAATGCTAATTGTAGCATTAGCATTAAGTAGCAAAAGCCTATATTGACTATTTTATCATATAAGTGTAAAGTACTACCCATAACTCTATGTGGTTTTTTTTACTGTAGAGCACCATGGTTTGCTTGTATCACCATCCTTACAACCACATACATTGTTAAGTGTGAATATAGGAAACTCTTTTAGACACTTAGATTTGGGCTCAGCAAGATGGTTCAGTGGGTAAAGGCACTGGCCAGCAAAAGACTAGTGACCTGTTTTCTATCCATGAATTGATTACAAAAAGGTGTTCTCTGATCTCCACATGTTTGCCATGGTAGGCACACCTACACAATCATATACATAACACATAAGGAAAATGAAACCCAAAGAAGTAAAATAAAAGCTCATGCTTATTTCAAAATTTTATTTTGGTATTTTAATACTTATCTATAAGAACATTTAACATAAACTCTTGCCAAGGGCTTACTCTGCACTTTGCTTCACTACTTTATTGCTAGTAATCAGGAAAGAATAGAAATCTAGTAAAACTCCTGTTTTATAATGGATTTACATTAATATCTTTTTCAGTAATATACTGAGTCACAAAGATGAAAGAGAGTGTTTCATGTTAGATAAACAGATATATGAGGTTTAAAAACAAAAACTCATTACATGTATTATATGAACAATAAGAGCATACATCCAGAGACCTATACAGTGAGGTGAATCAATCACAGACTTATACTCTACCATATAGAAAATATGAGATCCTTGCTCACAAACATTGTTACCCCAGTTTTATCTCCAAAGGCTCACATGTTGGAAAGAAGGAACTTAACTTCTGAAAACTTGCCTCTGACATTCACCTAATCTCTCTCTGTGTCTCTCTCTTTCTTACTCTCATTCTCACTCTCTCTTCAATCAATAAATTAGATATTTTCAAAATTAAGCATTTCCTACTTAGAATATACATCATCAGGTATTTAAATACTGCCCGTAACTGCATGTACCATTGTGCCATCGACAGCACAGTAGGTTTGCATACACCACCAATGTCATAGCACAGATATGGGGCACAGTGTGCAACTGTACTGTGGTGACCATGCTGCCAGGCAACAGTCCTTTTTCATCTCCATCATAACATGTAGGTCTATGTTCTACAAGAGATCCCACATTGACTGTCATACCATTAAGCACCTCATGACTATTTTTATTTGCCTGTTACTTTAATCAAACATGCAATATCTCCTCAGAAGAATTCAAAATGCATCAGAGTAACAAATACATCAATAGCACTAAGTAATCAGAAGTTAGGGCAAAGGAAAACATTTTCAGAACATTCATTTGAAGAACAGTTTATAACAATGTCAGTTTCCATTACTTTTTAAATGCGTTTTATATGGATTTTTATTAATTACACGTAGAGTCTAATATGAATAACTGACATAGCACTATACTTTGGCTATCCCCAATGGTCTTTTTTGTTTGATATATTTTAATAAATGTTGCAATATCAGATAAAATTTCCATATATATTTCTTAAATGCTACACTATTATTTGTATTTTCCTTGCACACTCAGTATTACTCATTGTTTTTGCTTAGATTTTGATTTGTCACAATTTGATTTTTTTGTTCATGGTCAAATACTTTCTAGAACCATATCCCACTTTGAAAGTTGTCCAAATTTCCATTAAAAAAATAAACTCCACAAGTTCCCTTTGATGTTTTCTTCAATCTCAAGTTATCTCTTACTCATCTCACTTCTTCAAATATAAAACTTTTATTTGCATATAAAACTTTTCAATAATGTCCTAGGTATTTATTTCATTGTTATGACAAAGTATCTGACAAAGAAAAAAGAAAATTAAGTGTGGAAGAGTTTACCTGACTCACAATTCAATTCATGGCTACAAGTCCCTCAAAGCATTAGGAGCTTACAATGACTGATCACATCATATCCTTAGTCACAAAATAAATGCATGGCTCTTTGAAAGTACTGAGCTCTACAACTGCATTTCATGTAGTCCAGGTGTGGTCCTAACCACAACCGAGATGGTCTTCATGCATCAGATAATATAATCAAATCTCTTCTCCATAGTTTTTTCAAGAAGCCCTGGGGGCTGGAGAGGTGGCTCAGGGGTTAAACCTCCGCCTTGCAGGCGGAAGGTCCTGAGTTCGGATCCCAGATCCCACGTCTGGACGCCAGGCGGAAGCAGGGGTGGCCTGCGCTTCTGGTCCTGGTAGGGCGGAGCCTGTGAATCCCAGGACAGAGTAAACAAGGAGGTGGAGGCGTCCATGGTGGTTCGCGAATTCGCCCGTGGTTCTACACACGCACACGCACACACACGCACACACATACACGCACATGCGCACAATTGAATAAATAATAATAATAATAATAAATTTTAAAAAAAGAAGCCCTTAACCCAGGTGATCCATATTGTGTCAAGTTGTAGATTCAGAATAACCATCACGGGTGGTAAAACTGTTTAACCACACTGCCCTTGGCTGCATCCTGATTAGTTGTTGATGTCATCTCCTAACCAAAGATAAACGACTGTTTAAACAAAGATCTTAATGTAAGAAGAGACTCAAAGGTAGATGGAAGAATAGGAGTAGAACACATCAGGGAGAGGGGTCAGTCTTCTGTTTGCTGAACTGAAAACAACAAAAACACCATAATTCAGAACACCAAAAACCCCTATATTCATTGGAACCAGACCAGCCTAATCTCTTCCCATTCTAAAGCTCAGGGAACCTTGTGGAAGAGAGGGCAGCAAAATTATAAGATCCTAAAGATGGCGAGGACCAATGATACACAAGATATTCCACACAAGTCAGGGCTGCAGCAGCCAGGATATAGCCACAATATGACTGTACCTTGCTTGACCTGCACCATGGCTGGCGTGTCAGCGAGCCCTCAAAGTCTAGCAGGGATCACAGCGGAGAAGACTTCAGGCATTAAGATCCTTAGAGGCAAGGGGTTAAACAGACATAATAGAGTTCCCATGCTAGTGGGTAGCCCCAAGCTATGCCTCTTCGTCCTGAACTCTCACTAGTGTAGAGGACTCAGAAGAAAATTCAGCACCCACATAAACAGATTCTCTGGTGGATGGGAGGGAGAAAGCAGGAATCACAAAGAGAGGAGGAGGGAAGGAAAAGGGGTGAGAGGCAGGGAGAGTGAGAAGGGGGAGAGTGGAATGGGGGAGATGAAGGGGGAATAGGAGGGGGAGTGAGAAGGGGTACCTATTGAGCTTGTATAACTAGACAAAAAAGTAATAAAAAATTGTTAACTACATCATTGATTCTTCAGTAGTGCCTGAAATGCCCATGCCTATCTACTGAAGGAAGCCTTGCAAAAAACAAATGGATTTTTCAACATTCACACAATCTGATATTCTAAGCTTTCTCATGACAATCACCCATTCCATCTACCTTAGTGAGTTTTATGGCTGTGAGTTTTATGATCTACTAATATGAACTTAAATAGTTAGGCATTTTCCAGGGAAGATAACCTAGGAAACATCATACCACATCATGACAGGAAGTCAACAATCAAGAACTAAGACTCCTTGCCTCAAAAATTCACAATATAATTCCCCCAATGTTGCTTTAAACCATTACATAGGTTTCAACATTTTCATGTCATATAAATGATAAATGAAGACTCTCCAATTTATCCAGGGAGGACTATCTGTCTATGAAAATACTTTTCCTGAAAAGTGGAGTTATAGAACCCATTCATTCTATAGCACACTGAAGATGTGAACAACCATTCTTAAAACTAGCACCCAACTTTGTAGATAAGCCTGTACTCAAAACCTTCGAGTGAATGTTAACTGCATATTTGGACCTGAAAACGAGTGTACAATTTTGAGACAAGGGAGCATGTTTGTGAGGGGCAACTATGAAAGCTCTCATTTCCCTAAATGAGTCTTTATTCACACCTTACATGCTCACATATTTTCAACACTTGTAGATATTTAAGAACTTCAGAGTCTATGTGACAACGCATCCCTACATTCAGGTTAATATAAACCCAGTGTAAAGAGGAGTGGAATTCACAAGGTAAGGTTAGTGAGTAACAATGTGAAAAAGTAGCTGAGGCATATCAAAGATTTAACCAATACCTAATGTCATGAGCCATAATACGACAGAAATAATGGAATCCTGAATAAAGCACAATGTACAAAATAATATGCATATGCTCTACTTCATCATTTAAAATGTACTTATTAAATTAAGTGAAGAAATTAATTGAATGAATAATTGAATTCATAGAAAATGTACCTGAGAAATCACAAAAAGTAGACTGATGACATGTATCACTCATCTTTTATTCAAATTTTAATTTTTCATAATTTCAGTTCATCTATTGCAAAAATGCAACTTGCTCCATATTTTTGGACACCTTAGGAAATGCAGCTTTAACTTTGAGTAGCCATAGTGATATTTGACACAAGCTTCATTGCACACATTCATACACACACAGGCACACGCACACACACACACACATTTTCCTTTAAAATTTGGTTGCATCAACTTTCGCATTACAATTTGAAAAATTTATTTGCCTTAAAACCCTAAATCAAAATACTTTTCAAAGCTATGATAGTGTAATTGATTGATTTCCATGTATTGGTACAGCAAGAAGAAAGTTCATAACAAAATCTATGCATTTTTACTTACTATATCATAATATATTTCATTTCCCCAATATTATCTGTGTCTATTTGACACCAAAACCTCTATATTATTAAACAGAAAAGGTGAGATGCTTTTACACTTACATTTTAATAAAAGGGTCATGAGCTGAATAATAAGCTAAATGCTGCCTATTGGCATGGTAATGATGGATGTGGTAACACAGGGCATAATTTCTTCAAAAAACAAAAATTGGTTAGAAGAAAAACACCTTTTATAGGATCTGTGAGACCACACTTTCCTTTCGAATCATAAAGATTTTTGCAATAGTGGTCAATTTATTACTCAGGTGTTTAGACTTGATATGTTTAACACAAAACCAAGAAGCACTTGTGGAGAGAATCATTAGTCTACATCTTCCTAATTCACCCACAGATTTAACAATATGACATGTAGATAGTATTAGTGTAAAAACACAGCAATACTTCAAATTTCATGCAGGAACAGAACAGTTTAAGCAGAATAGAGGCAGCTTCATTCATCAGTGGGTGTGATTAGATGCTCACCACAACACAGTTTAATAGCCAAGAGTTGACATACACTCTTATCAAGCATGAAGCAATAAAGGATCTACTGAATTCATCGTATATCAGACATAAAAGAATGCTCGGTTTAAGACCAGTATTTTGCATTATCCTTAAAAGATGCAACCGCACTGTGGGTTAAGCATTTGAAATGAAGCATTAACCTGGATTTTCTCCCATGACTTGAGCACTATTTTTGTTACAACAAGAATTTCATATGAACAAATCACTTCCAGTTCTGATAACTCAGCTCTCTAGAGGAGATGAAGTCTAGTTAGGAAAAATGCTTGGGTCAGAGGGCATACAGCAGTGAGGTTAAGACACAGCAACTGACGATTTGGGAAACACAGGAGAGATACTAAAACTGTCTTCTTTTTTGTGAGGAAGGTAATACTGGGCAGTAAGCAAGTGTTACTAGCTAAAGGCAGTATGTTATACTCTGACATGATTTCAAATTATGTGGGACCTCTTTTACTTTGGAATTTCAATAGCAGGAAGAGAAATAGTCCCTGTCTGGTTGCTGAGTAAGCAGGGGTGTCAGTTAAGTGGAAGCTCTTACTATGAGTATAGCTATACACTTGTGCACTCCAAAACAATTTGTCAATCAACTGCTTATGGCTCAGGAAGAGAACCACCTGCCTTTCAATTCTGAAGGTATTCTGGTAAAATCAAGGAAATATCGACAGTGTAAACCCATGAAGTTACATTCCTCTCTAATAACATCACAGAAAAAATTACATGATATTTTAACCTTCTTTGACTATTTTGATAACTCAGTTGTGCTCTGACATAATATGGATCAGCATATTTTGAAAGCTCTATGTGGATACTGTTACATCTGCTAATATTCACTGTAAAGATCAAACAAACACACCTGCTAGATATCATTGGATTTTGCAGGATTTGGTCATCTGGAGTGTAATTTAAAACCAAATATGTGTTACAAATGTACTTTGCTTAAATCCCCCTGCAGTGTGCAGGAGGATTTTTCTTGCTGAGAAGTGTGTGAATGAGCTTCCAAATACCTGATGAGAAACTGGAATCAGGAACTGGTTACAGAACCACTTAAAACTATGTCAGTAGCCTCTGCAAAGAGTAAAGAGAAATGTGTGTGTGCCTGTGTGTGTGCCTGTGTGTGTGTGTGTGTGTGTGTGTGTGTGTGTGACATCACACGTCTTCACATACAAAGATTCTGAAACCACTGTCATCCTAACATGGGGGGGGTGTTAAGAAACAGGAATATTGAAAAGGCAATTAAAAATCTCCCCCAAAATTATCTTCTATGTCCTACGTCACTCCTTCACTGAGAGCATAACAGTATCATTACGTGGCTAATGATATAAGATAATGTTAAGACGCATATTATGTAATGCTTAAGTGATATGGTATTCTGTCTGTCTTACATTTGTCCCAGATTAGTTTGGTAACAGGAAACTCAAGATTCCCTTACACTGACAGGCCAGCAACACACCATTAAATCGTTTTATAGAGGGAGTTTGAGATCAAGAATTTTTACAGTTTTCACTATTAGTGGACAAATGAAAGAGAACTGACATTCTGAAAAATAAAGTATTATTTTGCTCTAAAGACTATTGCCAAAACCACGTATGAAATAACCAGTCGAATATGTAGCTTACCTACTCATTGTCATGACACAATTTCGCCAAGCTAAAGTATAAGGATGGTGAAAGCATCTCTTTCTAACGCATCCTCTGGATGAGGACACTACAGACTTGTTTAGAACTTGCCGAAGTTTCCTAAAGCAAAACCACTCTCATACCTTTAGACTAGGATACCAAGTGCCTGTGCGAGCGAGCTCCAGCGTGTGACTCGCTGAGCATCACTTTATTAATCATGCATGCGTTTCGGTGCTTGTTTCCCGGGACGATCACACACGCCCAACACGGGATGCAATCCCAATTAGAAAAACAGAAGCAGAAGACTTACCTGCTGCCTGAGGCCAGAAGACAGCTGCAGGAACAGCAGCAGAATGGGTAGCCGGATTCAACCACCAGCCTCTTCGCTCCAAAGGTGCGACTTCTCTCTCCGCTTTGCTGTGCTTCCCCTCTATGGAAATCACCGGAGCAGCCCGCTGCCGCGCATCCTGTCCCCTAGCATTCACTGCAGGTTCCCAGACCCGTCAGCCTGCAGACACCACGTTGTTCCTGGAAGAGGCCGCCTCTCTTCTCAGAAACGCTTGGACCCCTCTCTGACGCTCCCTCCACATTTACCCTTCAGATCAATAAGGCTCTCGGAGCGGCTGGAGCTCAGCTGCAGCAGCGAGCAACGAGCCAATGGGGGCGCAGGATTCCTTCCCTGTCATCTCCCCGCCCTCAAAACAAAACACAGCGTGCCTTTGACACATCCTGGAGTTGTGCAAAGTAATTGAATCCTATATTTGAAATGTGTCTTGTTTGTGCTTTTCCCCCCTAGCGTTCGCTGCAGAATGTTTGGAATGAATTGAAGAACTCCACTCCTCCCAAGACTCATTAAAGGAGCTCAGAGGAAGGGGCGGTTTAGGCGCGCAGGGAAAGTGATTGCACCTGCTGGCGCTGCTCAGATACTTGAGGTGGGCATCAGGGAGCTGACCAGCTGCATCAAATGTCTGGGCTCTTATACTCACATCATTGAAGTGTTTGGCTCTTTTATTTTATGGAACACTCTCCGGGATAATTAGGAGGTCGTTGCTGGTACTCATAAGCGGTCATGTATAAATTATTTTTTCCTATCCTGATTTAATTTGGTGCACGTGCTATCAGCAGCCAGCAATGGCTTTGGTCTGTTTGAAATTTTTCATATTTATATAGTACAAGATTTTAAAAATCAGCATTAATTTATTTTATTATTTGCTAGTCATTCCTACAATATTTGATAACATCTAAGTAGGATCAAAATATTAATGCAATGAATTAATATCGTTAATGCAATTAATGAAAACAGTGAGACCAGTCCTCAAAAATGCTACAAGATTTCATAATCTTTCTCTGAATTACACTGTGAAAGTGTTATGCAATGCATAAAAGTTTGTGTACAAAACCTCATTGGAAATAACTTAATTGCCTGAAGAATGTTTTCTATCAATTATATATAAAGGATGTGGCAATATTTTTGTTAAAATGTTTATGAAAATTAGTAAAAAGTTTCAACTACACAGTTTCAGTGCAATTCAAAAAATATGTATAAGAATGAGTAGGACTAGAAGCTCAAAAATTTCACAAATAATAATGTCTTTCCAATATCACTACTGAATAAGAGTGAAATTAATGTGTTTCTTCAAAATCTGTTTTTGTCCTGCTGAATTCATAGAACTTAGTTGGTGTAGCCAAGCTTTGTGTGTCATGACAAGTTAAAATACCTAGGGGAGATTTTACAAACCAAACAATTTCATTACCTGTCCATCAAGTGAAGAGGCATGAGACATGTAATATTTACAGCACAGTGTGCTGTGTCACTATAAAAATGGTGAATGCTAACTTTATTGGATTTCGTTCATGGAGGCAGTAAACAGTAAAAATTTATTCAGGAAAGAGGACAATTTCTGACTAAGTGTGTGTTTGCGGGGAAAGGGGGTATGTGTGCTCATGTGAGTGCCGGGATTTCCTGAAGAACAGAATATTCTCACCAAAAATACTAAAAGTATTTTTTCTTAAATTTTTAAGCAAACATGCTCATTTAAGTTCAGTTGTTTATCATGCATAATAAGTCTTTAAGTTCAGAACATTGTCTTCTATAAATCAATCCTTGTCAGATAGCGGTCTGTATAAGACTGGTAAAATATTCCCTAGGGATTTCCTGAAAAGACATGGCCTTAAATCTCCTTTGTGTCGAATCGTTCAGTTAAACTGGTAGCTATCAATCCGTTTTTGTACACTACCAGATGATGAAAATGCCTGTTAAAGCTTGTAAGTTACTAGGCTAGGAATGGGGCTTGAAAATGGCCACAGGATGCGGATCATCTGTTTCTGGAAATTCACCGCAGTGCAGCCATACTCAATCCATTCTATTTCATCTTTTGCTGCTTTGCTTTGTGAGGGCAGAATGAGTAGTTTTTACTAGAACAGAGGGCAGAGACCCAAGGTAGTGGGGATTTTTACTAGAACAGAACGGGGCGGCATGATTTGGCCTACGGGTGGGAGAGCCTTCAGACAGGAATTATAGCCTGAACTAGGAAGAGGTTTGATCACCACTGCCACAAACAGCACCATGACTGAAAGTAGGGAGGTGAGGAGGAACCTCTGTGTGAAGCTCAGGGGACCAAGAGGTGTCTATCCTTTTAACATTTATAGATTTTCCAGTGTCATATAGCATGGAACAGATATATGCCTAGGGTCAGGCAGATACTGACTTGGGGTCTGGGGAAGGAGGCCTCAAGTCAGAGAGGGAAACTGCTAGAAGACCCAGAGAAGGAGAAGGATTTGGGGAGGTGTTGAGATCTGGTTTCTAAGAGGGGCAGCTACAGGGGCTATGATGTAGTAATTAGTATAAATGACAAGAGGAAAGAAAAATATGTAAAAATGCATTGAGAAAGATCAGATAAATGAAAGCAATGGAGTTTAAATAGAGATAAAACAATGATGTGATAATTTTGGTCACAAGTTTTTCCATAGGTGTTTGCTATTCATTCCTGGGGTTGAGGTGTTTTTCTTCTCCATCTTGATATCTGATTTGCTTTGGATTAGACAAGGAAATGAGGGTCATAATTTCAAGCAGAATATTTGACAGCAAATACAAAGCTTATAAATACTTCTTGTATAAGCCTGAGGTGTTGGATGAATAGAACATTGCAGTTTTATTTATTTGAAGACTGACGTGTAGAATGAAAGAGAGAAATTTTATTCGTAAACCACAAAAATTTTGGGACCAGTTGCAGTTCTCTGCTGAATAAAGCAGAGGTAAGAAAATGTTCTAAGGACAAAAAAAATGAATAAACTAGTGGTATTTTTTAAGAAAGAAATGATCCAGAGATCATACATCTTTAAACTTAGGACACATAATTAAGGCTATACAGAACTTAATTTGTTAGCAATAAAAGCCCCTAAAGCTTGCTTATGCAAGAACTGACATCATCAAAATTATGTGAATGGAAGATGACTCTTTTGGCAAGGAAGAAACAGAGACAGCAAACAGGAATATTCATCACAGGGCTGTGAAAATTTAAAACATAATGAAACTTTGACCAGAACCTTAAGACACAATCAATAACACCGTATGAATTTGGCTTCCAAAGTACCACTACAATATTTACTTTTATCACATATTTCACCTTCACTGCCATAGTTTTCTCTTCAGTTTTCACAGTTCCTGCCTAGAATTTTGCTTTCTTGTCAAAATGGCTACCATTGGTCAGCTGTAGCTTGACTTTGTATCACTCAAAGACAGATGCAGACTGATGAAGCTTTCAGAATTTTGAATCTCTTAGAAGAGGGAAGTAAAGCAGCCAGAGAGGGCAGAAGACTCTCTTTGTGACAGAAATAAGTTCTTTTCAGAAGAGAATAACTTTAATTCTTTCTGAATTTTCTGGCCAAAGAAGGGCACAAACACAATGCTAAGGTAGATATCATTATGACAAAGATGTGTAACCTTCTGCAGAAAGAAAACCTCTAGAAAGACTAGAACAATGTTGAAAATAATAACACAGTATGTCAAAGCTCTTCTGGTTTTAAACAAGAAAAAAATGAGATTGCATGCCAGGTAGTCTGTGTCATTAGGGAAAAGAATTCTTCATTTTACCTTTTCTTGTATGGTATTGTTTGTTATTAAGTGGAATGATGCAATACATAGAGAAACAAATCATATGCAAAACATGCAGGAGAATCAGTGAAAGGATGTAGTTCTCATGAATCCACATGACACAAGTAAGTATCAGCATCATCTTGTACACTACCTTCTTCACTATTAAGGACGATGGCAGACATAAAGCAAGTGCAGACACTGCTTATGTCAGGATTTTATGATAAACAAATAATTAATCACAACTACATGTATCAGTTCCATTCAACTCCATGGAGATCAAAGAATAGAAGCTCTATGAAAGCTTTTATCCTCTCTCCTATATAATAACATTTATGTGAACAATATAAATTAAGAAATGTAAATTCTCAGAAATAGGAAACTAGATACTTTGGATTTCAGATTAAGATAAATTTCCTAGGTAGATGAGTTAGATGAGGAAAGCATGATGGTTTCAGAAGCAGAGCACAAATTATTCTGACTGCACAGAGCATTACACTTTTGGATGGTTAATTTAGATTGTCAGGTTCAAAGGGTTTTGGATCACTTTTGAAGCAACTTCTGGAGACAAATTTTATGTCTTTATGGGAGATTGTCCTGAGAAAAGTGTAAGAAGTGAGAAGACATACCCCTCTTTGTGGGCTCCATTAATCCCTGAACTGCAGCCCTGGCTTGAATAAAAATGGAAAAAGAAGAAGCAAGTGAATGGATCATAAATCTCCTGCTCAGGAACAAAAATAAAAATAACATTTGAAAACTATGCTGTGAAATAGTGTGGTGCTTTGCCACAGAACAGCGAGTTTCAGACTGAACATGGTCAAAAACAAACGCAGGTCAGACCCATTTCACCAATATTCTTACTCTGTTGGTCACAAAGGCACATGAGACGTGGTTGTCAGGAAAGGACTCAGTTTCAAGCACCGTGTGTGTGTTTGTAACAAATGGAAAGCAATATGAATTCAACAACAGCAAATGGGTAAGAAGAAATTCTAATGCATGCGTGGTGTCAATGGATGCTCACATGGGAAATACGCTCTGCTCAAGATCACACCAGATACTAATTTCATGCCTCAGGATCTCGATTTGTCCCAAGTAGCCCTCATTTTCTCTTTTCTCCTTACAGTGCTTGACTATTTAAACTAAGTTCACTGACTCTATGCGCCATGGTTTGAATGTAAACCTGGCAAACACAGGCTCGTGTGTTTGCTTCTTCTGCAGCATTAACATTTGGGGAGTTGTGGGACCTTTGGATGGTGAAGCTTTGCTGGAGAAGGCAAGTTCCAAGTAGAGGGCGTCAAGGCTCTGTAGCCCTGCCTGGCTTCTTCTCAATTTAGCTTTACTCTCATGACTGCTGCAGTGAGCTGAGCAAGCCTCCTGCCTCAGTCTCCACCCTCACCTTCTGCTCCGTGATTCCCATCAGAAGGGAAGTCTTCTTTGGAACATAAGGAAAATAAATCTTTTTCTTTTCCCCTTCTTTTTTCCTCCATCTTTATTTTTTCTACTTACAAACATTAAACATTCATCCCAGCTTGCCTCCCTACCTCTTTCCTTCCAGACCTTCTCCTCCCTCCTACTCCCACTAACCCTTGAGCTTCTGTGGATGGTAGGGTTTACTCAGGCTTGTCTACTCATGTGGGGGCCCAAACCTCCATGGACTATCAAGTTACCTCTCTTTAGGCCACCCCACTGATATATCCCTTTCTGCTTCACTGTTGAGTGTTGTCTCACAGCACCAAAAAAATAAATAAATAACTGTAACAGAAATTTGCAACTGCAAGTGGGGAGCTGCTGTGATTCTAAGATCTGGTATCAGAAAAATGAAGCATTCTGGGAAACTAAGAATTTGGAATGGAGAATTATGGTAATTACTGTGATATGGCTACTATACATTTGGAATATTTTGTGGGAGAAAACTGAGAATTTTAAGACTTTGAGCTAAGGAACACTTTGCATCCTGAAGAAAGAGTTTATTGGATCCATCTAGTAAGACTTGGATGAATGTAATGCTGAAAGACTGTGGAGGCTAAACTTATGATGAATCAGAGGGAAACAGAATGATTTGTGGACTAGACTAGGAACAATTTGAGTAGTACTTTGATGAAGGATTTGGCTGCAATTTGCCCATGACCTGAAAGCTTGCCCAAAGTTAAATTAAAGTGTAATAGAATATATACCCTCTAGAACTGTAAGCCAAATAAATTTCTCTTTTTCCAAGTTGCTTCTGTATGAGTATTTTCTCACCACAAAAACAGAAGTAGGTGTAACATACTCAAATTAATAATCTATTTAAACTATGAACCATGAGTTAATTGAATAGTTGTGATAGTTAATCCTGGCTGGGTGTCAACTTGACCACACTTGGCATTAACTAAAATCAGCTGTCAGACTATCTGAAGAGACGATCCAGATCAATACACTTATAATACAAAGACCAGCCCTAGATCTGATTGGAACTGCCTAGTAGCAGAGCAGATGAACCTCCCAATACCAGATCAGATAAAAAGGACCATAGAACGGAAGACTCTGTGAAGTTGTGCTAGAAAACTCTCTTCTCTCCTGCTGCCCAGCTTCTTGGATTCTTCCATTCCAGAAATCCTGCAACCTTCAGTTGTAACCCTATGGCCTACTGAACTGATCAACTCAAGCCTCCAGGATGTTTGCAGTGATTTAACCTGCCTCCAGCCACCAGCCATGTCGCCTCCACCATGAAAGAATATTTCTTTTCTCTGGAACCATAAGCTGAATCAATCTCCTTTTCACCTTTAAGTTGCTTGACCTTGAATGCTCTTTTACAGCAACAGTTAAGGGTAACTGTTTCCCCATACTCTCAAAATAATAGGATAAACCATGTTACATACCTTTGAGAAATAGCCATGATTATTAATGTCAGTGAGAATAACAGAGTTATAAGAAATACAAGAATGCTTGTATGCCCTGAAGCCATCGAGAGCGCTAGAAAATATAGTTGTGTTTCAACTGTGTCCCAAGAAATACTGTATTTGAGACTGGCACAAAGTTCTGCCTTTTTAGATTTCAATCTGCTGAAAAAGAACCTGGGTGTCAGGAAATTTCTCACTGAAAGGGGAATGAATATATGAGATCAGATTAAATTAGATCATTTGTAAAATTGTTCAATTAAAATATATTGTTAACTAAAGAAGAGATAACCCGTTGGAACAAATATGAAGCTAAGAATAAACTAAGAAGGACTAATGTGCGTTAAAATAATAAAGGTAAAGCTAATGAAAATGTAAGATTTGAGATAACTTAAAAACTTTAAAGTTTTTGAGTTGTAGTTTCATCCTTGACCAACATGGAACTAAAGTTTAAAGGAATACCTATATTCTTTTTTAGATTTGCAATGATTTGAAAAAAGTCACAAATATATGACAGTTTAGAAATATTGACAGAATAAGAACAATTGCATAAAATATTTGCGAATAATAGTACTTTTTTATTTCCAACAATAAAAAATCACAAACCTACTTTTAAAAGTTAAGGCTTATGTAATCTATACATCACAAACTAAGGGACCATACATAAAATTTTCAGTATCAAAATGTGTATGAGCAAACATGAAGATGCAAAAGTTAATAATATTAAAAAATTGTTAAACAAAATTCTTATATATAATGAGCTATAGCTATATTTTCCTAGTCATCTTCTATTATTATTAGGTGAATCCATACTCTATGTCTGTTAAAATGCAACTGACATATTACTAATTACCATTTAAGCACTTTTCCAATAAATGGAAAAGTAAAAATTTGCTCATGGAAGAGTAAAAATTTATCTTTCAACTCTATATATTACTAATATGTATGTAGTATGAATAACATAAAGTTTTCTAGTTATTGGAACATCTACTGGATAGCAGTGGTATATTAATAAAGTAGTAAAAACTTACATATTTACACTGACCAAAAAATATGCTAGTTACTATAACTGCTGAGTCAACCATAGACAACATAGAACAGGAGCATAAAACACATTTAACTAAATTTATGCAATTGAAGAAATATTGGTGATCTTGTCTGGTGTTAGATAGTTTGGAGTTAGTATTAGTACTGTCTTTATGTTGATTTAATAAGAAATTTACAATGAAGAAACTACAGTGTAATCTATCATATACATATACCTTATCTCAACTTCATATCAGAGTAATAATTTTAAAAGCAACATATTGATAACATTCAAAGCTATCAAGCAGTATTGAACTTAAGAAATTGAAGATATTACTATTTTAAGAATATATAGCAAAAGCCCAATTAATTTAATCTGAAGCTTTGCAATATTTTTATTAACAAAAGTTACAATTGTCTTTCCTTTAATATATAGCAATATCAATTGTATTATAGTATTCATTAATTTATTAAAATTAAATATGCGAATAAATATTTCAAACTACCGAAATGTATTGGATGTCAATTTATTGTCATGTATGTTAAAATTTCAAATCTCCTTTTTTAACTTTTTATTGAAAATTTCTTATATAAAAACAAAATAACCTTATGTCCTTCCCTTGATCCCTTCCCTACCCATCACCTCCTCTCTCACTCTCCCTCCCCTGTTCAATCCAGTGATGTCCCTCCCACCCTCCTGTCTCTTTGCAGAGTCTTCTTTGCTGTGTCTGTGCTGGTAAGGGAGTAAAAGACATGTTGTAGTATATGGGGCCCTTCAGTGGTGGGAAGTTCTTCCCTTGTCCAGTACCTGCTCCAAAGTCACTCTCTGAGTACAGTTGTTTCTCCCGAGATGCTTCCTAGTCCTTGGGGAATGAATGATCTACTGATCATTGTGTAGGTCTGGTGATAGAAGTTCTCACTGCAGTGAGCCCTAGCTACAGCAGCCATGTTGTGGCCGTAGTATGTTGGTTAAAAGTATAGCCTTACCCTTCCACAGACACACAGTTTTTATTATATTACAATCCTACAAACTCCTCTTCTGCAACGTTCCCTGAGCCTTGGGATAGAGAAAGATTTTGATGGACTGATTAGAGCTGAGCATTCCAGGGTCACTGATATTCTGCACTCTGACCATTTGTGGTTTTCGGTCTCATGAGTCTTCCATTATGATAGGGTACATCTTAGCTGAGCTCTTAAAACTTTTCTTACTTAAGGGTTAAATAAGAAATGTATAGATGGTGCTTTATTTATTTATTTATCAAGTTTTTAGAGTTAACACCAAAAGAGCTGTTCCTGTTCTGTGTTTATTTTCTTCCTTTCTACTGTTATTTGTATAGGTTTACAGTATCAGGCATGAGCTCCCAAATAATAAGAGACAAGAATCCATTTGGAGAGTAATTGGTTACCAATAGACATTAGATGTCACTGCTGCATCCCTGGATTTTTCTTACCAGAGTTGTGATAGTTTACATTGTTCATTATTGGGAAAAGTCCTTGACCCCTCTTTTTCCCCTGAGCCACTTGCCTTTTCCCCCCCTTACCCCTTATTAAGACCTATCTGCTTATTTCCTTCTCCTTTAAGACTTTTCTTTCATCATTCCCTTATTCATCTCTTTACCTGTGCTCTTTTGTCTCCACACCTTTGAGATATTCTCTCTTCCCTGATCCCTTGCTTAAATTCCTTTGTATTTTGTGAATATTGTAAAGTTTTGCTTTGAGTGTATCATTGTGAAGGTTTAAGTCCTATTTATAATCAGGGGCAAATAAAGTCAGAAAATCACCTCCCTCTTTCAGAGATGCTATGTAGTCAGCATTGGGTCAAGACTGTAAGCTAAATTTCCAAGACTATTTTTAAAAATGAAAAGATTATGAAGTAGAGGAATAAAGGGACTAAGGTGAAATTATCATAAATTCACTTTATTTATTTATGGAACATTAAGAAATTAAAAAGGAGTAAGTGTACTTCATCATCCAATAATGCAAACTAAAGATATGAAAAGCAAGAAAACTGCAATACAAGGACTTCTTTTGTTGTATATCTCTTTGGGTCTTAAAATTTACATACTTCAACTTTCAAATAACAATACCTAGGCTTGCCAAAGTTTTAAATGTCTGGGGGTACTACATGATAAGTAGCCCACTCAAAAACAGCATATTTATCAAGGGCAAAGAAGGATACACAGTGTTTCTGATAAGTGGCCAAGAAAATACATTCCATTTGCAATAAAATGATAATTTAAAAAAAACTTTTAAGCTATACTGGGAAACATTGCATCACAAAATGACAATATTTTCTAACAACATTACATTTGAAAATGCCAAGTTTCCTTATTGTTGCTTAAATCTGATCTATAGATCAAGTATCATACAGAGCTATCTGGGTAGGATTTTTCATGAGGATAATCAAGAGTATTTGATCTTACATTCAGTAAAGCCCAGAGAAAGAAGAGAAATTTACATAAAAGTATGGAGGAGTTTGAGAAAGAATGAAAGAAGGAAAGAAGGGAGGCAAGGAGAGAGGGGTGGATGGAGAGAGGGAGGCAGAGAAAGAAAAAAACAAGGAAATTATTTTTGTATGAACTGCATGGGAACTGTCCTATCAACATCTTCTGGGATGAGAATGATCTCAAGAAGCTCCATCCCTCCCTGAGAGACAGTTGAAAACTTATGCTCATAGGGAAGAAAAGGAAGATGTCGTCCTCAGTGGTATAAGCACTGATAGATGATACGTGCTAGAGCATGAACCATATGGAGCAGACATATGTCATCAAAGACAAGCTAAATTAAATACAGTGGTCCACACAAAAAAACAAGGGACTCTCTGGCATAAGTAGATGAAGGTTTGAAAGGGGAAAGGATGAGGGATGGGATTGGGGATTAAGGGGTGAAAATATCATAATTTTACTATATTCGTGTATGAAACATGAACAAGATAAACTACCAAAACACAGACAGACAGACACAGAGACATTTATTTGAGGAATATCATGTAAGATTAAGAAAAGAAAATGTAGGCACAGAGAGATGGCTCAACAGGTAAAACTGCTTGTCACTGTCTGCAGACTTGATTTCAATAATAGGAACCCACAAGGTGGGAAGTAAAGAACCTATTCCCTCAAGTAGTTGATCTTCCCATCTGCCCATATGCACACACAGGAACACAGTCATGCATGCACATGCAAACAAATGAAAAATAAACTTTAAAGAATAGCATTAACCTAATAATAAAAGCATTGCTTATTCATTTTTTGGTCTTAAATTGTGAATAGTCATCCCAACATTGATACTGGTACTCTAAAGACAGAAGCAAAAGGATTAGAAGTTCAAGGTCATTTTGCCTTGATATGGATATGGAAGTCATTGTTCAAAACTAAAATAAAGATTTCTATAAATCCAGAAATCATATTCCCTTTATTGCTCTTACACATAGTAGATTCAAGCACCAACCATGAGTGATATAAGAAGAGGAAAATGCTCCATTTCCCAAATAACATTAGGCTAATAAAATATTTCTCAATGTCAATTCTTTGTTGGAAAGCTTTAATATTTTCATGCTCATAGCTATTTTTTGAGGTCTTTTATTGCTAAAAATTCTAAAACTTGACAATTATAAATCTAGCATATAGTGAGGTTTAACAAATTTTCACAGCAGTGCAACCACTAACAGAATTGAATTTTAGAACAGAGACTCAGTAAGTTCCACCAAGCCAATGAGCAGGGTGTTAAACCCAAAGCCTCCTCAGTAACAGGCAGCTACATCTATGTCTCTGCAGCTTTGCCTTTTTCTTTATAATATGTATGTCATAATTTAAAATATTTTCTTGGAATATTTTCTAGAAGTGGGAAGTGGAATAAGTGGGGTGCCTGGTTGTCTTACAATAGATTTTTTTTGTTAATCTGTGATTTTTTTTCAAACTAAATGAATCATTTTTCACCCTCACCCAGGAAATATGATAGTACATTTTCCACATTCTTACCATCAAATCATGCTATTTTCTCATTGCCATTTCAGTGTGGGTGATATCTTAAAATATTCTTAATTTGACTTTTCCTTGACTTACTACAGTTGGCATGGTTTTGGCCAGGATCATTTCATTGAAATTATATGTTCACAAATATTAAAACTGTTTGAAAATTTAGAAATATACACAAAGAAAGTTATGACACACAGACGTGTATACAGTATATAATGATCAAATGAGAGTCATTTGTTAACTCAACCTCTTCAACATTTATCATTCATCTGTGTTGAGAAGTTTTGATCTCCCTTCTTATTTAAGAAGACATGTAATAACATGCTGTAAATTATACTCACACTATTTTGCTAAAGACCACTGGAATATCCTCTACATGTGTATCTGTGTCATTTCAGGAATGTATATATTCTAGGATACATAAAAGTATCTTCATTTCAGTCTCCTGCTCTACATTCTATTCCATTGCCCATACTGCTTCTTTCTAATACATTTACTCTGAAATATGAATGGAAACAAATGGGATTAGACATCATGTGCCCATCTATTTTATTTTGTATGCTCTACGCAAATTATCTCCTCAAGAAACATATTACTTATCTGATGAACTTTCAAAATAATTTCTACAGTTTTTGAAATGCAGCGTATTATTGCTATGATTTCTATTCTAATTTATAATAGCATCCCAGAATTGAATTTTCTAACCATAAAAACTCAGAGACAATCCCACTGATTGACTTTTTCTCACAGTCATCCTCCATCCACTCTCACCAGCCTGGTAAACATTATTTTTAAATTCTAGCAGGACAAGTTGGACAGATTCCAGAAGTGAATTTGGTCATGTGATAATTGGTATAGTTCTTTGGTACTTGTTTTTTTTTTTTTTTTTTTTTTTTTTGCGCCTTTATATTTCATTGAAATTCAAAAGTTCCTATTGTCTTAATGCAAATTATGCTAATTTTCTAAGCTCTTATTCCATCTACAGTAATCTATAGCCTCTCCCATGTCTATTATGGTCTGCATTGCAATAGTCAGGATCACACAGGCATGCCTTAGATATAGCGATTTAATTTCCCTCAGAACAACTGGATCTAGTGAGAGTAACACATGCCTGATGGAAGTGATTTTCATATTTTAGAGCTCACATTTCCGGAAGCAGTGAATACATCTTGTCTGTTCTCCGTATGGTCTTCGGTATCTAGGTTTGATCTTTTTGAAATGGCTCTTTAACTGGACTGAGAAACTTCCTTATTTACACGCATCAAAGTTATGGTTCTGTTCTCAGCCTCCTAAGCTTTGGGTTTACAGGAATGTATTAGGAATGCGCAGTGAAATTCACATTCTTCTAGCAATTGTGAATGGAATTTTTTTACTTATTTCACCACAAATTCATATTTGTGCATACACTTGATGGCTATTTTGTTGTTAATTTTTATTTTACTAATGGCTTTATAAATTCTAATAGATTTTACTAGGATATTTAAATTTCTTTAAAGGAAATTCTGCAATTTGGAAGCAACAGTACTTTATTTCCTCTTTTCAAATTCAACATTCATTGTTCTAGTTCCTTGCTTGATTGTTCTAACCAAGATATACAATACTAAGTTGAATTAAGCTGTTGGAAGTAGATGTAGTATTTTTTTGTTCCCCTCTTACTTCCAATGATATTCTTTATATATGCTGTTTTTACTTCCTCCCTTCCTTCTTCCTTCCCTCCCCTCCTTTCCTCCCTCTCTCCCTCCTTCTTTCCCTGCCTTTCTCCCTCCCTCCCTTCTTTCCTTCCTTCCTTCCTTCCTTCCTTCCTTCCTTCCTTGCTTCCTTGCTTCCTTCCTTCCTTCCTTGCTTCCTTGCTTCCTTCCTTCCTTCCTTGCTTCCTTGCTTGCTTCCTTCCTTCCTTGCTTCCTTGCTTCCTTCCTTCCTTCCTTCCTTCTTCCTGCCCTCCCTCTTTCCTTCCCTTCCTTCTCTCTCTCCCTCTCTTTTCTTTCTGACTAAGTGGGATTCATGAATGTTCCTTACCCGTTATCGAGTGAGATAAATTTTGCAGAAGCATGGACTCCTTGCCAGGGTTTACATCACAGGAAATGTGATTACCTGCTCCAGGGTCCAGTAATTGCTTGTGCATACTTAGTGAGAAGTGCAGTTTCAAGATTCATTCCCCTGTAGCTACCATCATCTGCTTTATGGTCTTAAGCAATGTTGGTATATCTCTCTGTTGTGACAGACTGATGACTGACATATATTTATATAAGTTTTATGTGCTAATTTCAGCTGTTGTGAGATCATAAGCATGATGATGATGTCGTGTCGAAAGACAGTGTTCTGCCTTACTCTACTTCTTCCTCCAACTCTTCCATTCTTTACACTACTTTCTTGTCTTCTGTGATGTCCCCTAAACCTTAGAGGAGGATACAAAAGTCTGATTTATTATTGAATTTTACTTATTTCCATTTCCATTTTCTTCTATCATTTTATAATTGTCCTTTATACTATGTAAATTAAGAGGTGCCTAATTTGAAATCACTGTCTTCTACACACATTAGACTTTCTCCTCATTGTAGCAAGACGTAATCTATAAATACCCTGAGAAAAATACATAGAATTTTTCTCATTAGTGATTCTATTTCCTGTAGACAATCAGTATTAATCATCACACAACTCTTTCACTTTTTTTAAAGTCTTTTGAAGTACAAAAACTTTTATTGGTTTCCTTTCATTACAATTTAGAGTTCATGTTCTTGGGACTCTATCTAGAAATTTTTGTGTAATCCAAATTCACAATGATTTTCCACTCTTAGTTTCCTTTATAAATTGTTATTGTCTAAAAATTACATTTAAACATGACCTATTTTGCACATGAGAAAAATGCAAAATTCATCTTTTCTGCATATGGTTATCCAATTTCCCAAGCACTTCTTGGAAAAAAGCTGCGTTATTCCCCAGTGAATATCCTTGGCTCCTCAGTAGAAAATCAATTGAAGTAGAAAATGACAAACTCTACACACACTGAATACCCTGGCACCATTTTCTCTGTAAATAAGCCATATTTTTGAGGGAACAAATGAAGAAAATTAATGATGCAGCGATGTTATTTCTTTCATGCACATGGTTCCTCAGAAGGCATGGTAACCTGGGATTTGTATAAAGGTCTGTCTAGTCAATATGTACCATTTAGTTATTTGTCATTAACTGTTTGGTGAATAGAACAAAAAATATTGGAAAGAAAAAAATTATAACATCCTGATATTTTTTTCAATATTACACTTAATGGCCTGGAGAGATGGCTCATGGGTTAAGGCTCTGTGTCACAATCAGAAGGTCTTGAGTTTGGATCCTAGGTCCCATGTAAAAATGCCAGGTTAAAATGGCTGTGAACTGCACTTCTGACCCTGATGGGTAGAACCTGAGAAATTCCAGAGGAAGCACAAAGAAGACAGAAGCAATCCAAGATGATTCTCTACCTCACTCTTAGTCGTCCGCAGGGACATACAGTGCATCTCTCTCGCACGCTCTCTCTCTCTCTCTCTCTCTCTCTCTCTCTCTCTCTCTCTGTTTCTCTCTCTCTCACACACACACACACAAATAAGTAAATGAAATGTTTTTAAAAATATTACACTTAAGAAAAATATTTAGTTTGAAGTTTCTATGTTATTTATTGATTTTCTTAGGTTTTGAAGTACAGTGTAACTTCATTGTAATATTTGAACTATCAGTATGTTTCATAATATAGTCCATTGTATCCTTCAGTAGGTTAATCACATGTTGGCACAAGTTATTTTGAGATTGCTTTTTAAACTATTTTCATGAAGTGCTGCTACTTATAGATGCCATGTCAGAGATAGTGACCGACTTAAGATATTCCATAGGGAATGGAAGGTGATCTTTAATATTGCAGACAAGAAAGCTGACTCTGAACTACAGTTATAGCAACTTAATGGTTCCCAGTGGGAGATAGTTAGAGAATTTATTTCTCACATGCTGATTGGGAAAAGTCATGCTTGTACCCATGTACTATATAGTCCTATATTCATATTCATGTATGTATATAGATATATATACATACTGTATTCTTCAAGAGAATAGTTTAGTACTATATACAAAATAGACTAAAGAGAAGAAAGATGTGGGTGTTTTTGGTGATATCTGCATATATGAAATGCAAGATAAGAAGATGTATATGGAAGATCAAATGCAAGTATAAAGTCACTGAAGGTACTAGACAATACCATGAGTAAGCAGAAAATAAATGATATGGTTATAAATGAAAGAGAGAAAGGAAACACTAAAAAGAAATGTAAAAACATGTGTTTTGGGCACAGTCCTGGATTTGAACACTGTGATAACTGTTAAAATTTCAGTAGCCTTAGTTTCCACTCTGCTCAATGTGATTGTCTCTTTTAGGGACCTCTATGTACTCCTTGTCCTGTATGTGTGAGACATTTATGGCAAAAGGCAGTAACAAACAAAATAAAAGTAACTTAATGATACCTGCCCTTTACAAATTGAATGTTATTCAAGCCCTTATCAATATTTCCATGAACATATCTGTATGGATCTACATGGGATAGATTACAGATGATAGATGATAATAAGATCTACATGGGATAGATTACAGATGATAGATAATAATATGATAAATGGTTATAAATAAATATGTGATAGTTTGTGTACATAATAGATAAATTATAATAGATAAATGATAGATTGGATGATAAATGATGAAAATAGATACACTGACATAGAGAGATCCATATATATATATATATATATAGAGAGAGAGAGAGAGAGAGATGTTACACCAACACAAAGATATATAGTTAGAAGAGAGATGATAGATATTTTGATAGATGATGGCAGAGAATTAATAAATAGAAATCATGTGAAGAAGTTGAATGTCCACGTAGGAACCTTAAAGAAACCATTCAGCACCAGTCCAGGATAAAAATATGTTTATGATTAACTCTGGGCACTGTTGACAATGGCCCAAACCTATTTAGCAGTGAGCCTTCCTAGCAGGTTTGCATGTGTAGAATTATAAGCTAGATAAAAAGATACCTAGTTTAAGTCAGTTAAATATGGGATGATGTGGTGTGCAGTAAATATAATAAACCAAGTTTCAATTTTTCAGAAATAACTATTTTATGATTTATTTTATCTATTAAGAAATAGTTTATTTGTTATTTGAGAGAGTCAGGGACAGAGAGACAATGAAACAGATAGAGAGAAGATACAAACATTCATGCCATTGAATACAGGAGTTCAGAGGACAGCTTCCACAAATCAATTCTTCCGACATCAGGGCTTCTGAGAATAAAACTCAGGTTTCCCCACTGGTTTATCTCATTAGTTCATAATTTAAAGCAAAGTTTCAAACATTTGCTATATTGCTGTAAGAAATTATCACCTCGATGTCTCCTATACAGCTAATAACTTTTCAGTGGTTTTACTGTTGTTTAATTAGTAAAAATATATGGCTTTCTTACAATATTCAAGTTTTCCTCTTCCTAGGATCAGGCTTGAAATAAGCACAGGTGACAAAGATTTCCATATATTTCCATTTTTGCATTTCAAATGTTAATTATATTAAGCCTCACCATAACACAATTATCTGTAATAGCCAAATATTCATGTTCACCAAGAAAAATAAAATAACACTGGATTATATCCAATCATGAAGAAGAGAAGCTGTGTCTCCACAATAAATGAAATGTAGAAGACGACAGTTCATAAAGGATATACCAGTTATTTTAGGCAAGTAGGAAGGTATCAAAACCAATTATCTTTTCATGAGTTGTGCAATAGTTGTTATGTTTTTCTCAAGTCTGTTCACGTTCAATTTAAATTTATACATGAGCAATGAAACACTTTCCTTAGAATGCACTTCTTCCTTTCATTTTCCCAGGCTCTCTACACTCTTTCAGAATGCCCTCCAAGAAATCATTTCAGACCCCTTGAAGGTAACTGTGATGTCCATCCTTAATATCCAAAAATGCTTGTAGAATCTCATAAACTTGGATGACAACATGAAAAGCAATCAGGAGGAAAGAGAAGGAACAAATAATTATTGTAAGCATATTATTCTACATTTTAATAAGTAGTATAGTGACAATTCAGTATCATATATTGGCTATGAATCTGTAGAAGAGAATCCAGAAAGATGGGAGAAATAAAACATGAAGCAATTCTACTTAAGTGTGTATTGTAGATTTTTGTTGTATTCCTTCTTGGACCAGGTAAGTTTAAGGACTTCTGGAAATGCATGTAACAGCACACATAGAGAGAAAGTCTTTCCAACTCTGTCTCTTGACAACCAGGTTCTCTCCCAAGGGGCAACTAGTGTCACTCTGGTATTATTTTTATAGAAATGTCAGAATTTTTGGAGTTTAAATTTTGTTTGTATTTTTAATGAGGATAGTTTTCTGCTTAAAAGTAAAGCATGTTTTTGTTGTTGATTTCAGTAGAATTTTATGAAACAAAATTCATAGGAGTTCTAGATTTTACTCTGAATAACAAAAGGAAAAAGTAGCTCCATAAGCAATATTGATGCTTATTAAATACATACGCAGGGTTGCAAGGCCCTGAAAATGATTTGTATGTCTCTAGTCAGTGAATTGTTGACCTAAGCAACAAAAACAAACCCAGAAGTTGTTAACATAAGATATCTTATTAAGTTAATTACAAGGACTCTTTATGTTTTGAAGTTCTCTTAAGCTTTCTTAAACAGTTTCTCCTGTTTTTGAAAAACAAAAACTGAGAACAAAATACTTTTTACCACTTATTCCCCCAACTGCAGTCTTTCTTCATTAGCTTTTGAAAGTGAAATTTTACTTTTTTATACATATTTTACAGTTAAGTCTACTTCTAGTTTGTAAGAAAGTTATTGCAGTCTAGCTATGGTGCTCCCATGTAATTCAAACACTGAAGTGATAAAAATAGAAATCTGAAGCTCAGGAGTTCCAAGACAGTCTGGCTACATACTGAGAACCTGCAAGTAAATATAAAAAAAGAGGGTAGAAAAAGGAAGGAGAGAAAAAAAAAAAGAAAAAGGAAGGAGAGGAGTGAGTGAAAAAGGAAAGGAGGGCAGGAGGAAAGAAGAAAGAAATGAATGAAGGAATGAAGGATGGAATGAAGGAAGGAAGGAAGGAAGGAAGGAAGGAAGGAAGGAAGGAAGAAAAAATCATTGCAGATTATTTCCTGGCTGTTGCATTGCTTTTCATCCTTCACTAATGCCATGTTCCATACAGTAGCCCCTGTTAAAGCGACTATTTGAATTTATAAAATGATTTCTGATCTGGAAAAGAGACTTACTCTGTTCAGTGAACAATGAGTCAAAATTTTAAAGTCTATAATTGGATTTTATACTTGTTTTTCTCTCTTCTTAAGAAAATCACAAGACTCACATAAGGGCTGAATTTTTGTGTTGTTTTTCTGACTTTCAGATGGTGAGCAGTGTTCGATCCATCTAAGAGAAAAAAAGGAACAGCAATATATAAGTCGAATATAGTGAAACATGTAAGTGACTAAAATTTCAGCAAAATTAATTGATAAAAAATTCTGAAAATATGATTTCTAAAAAACTAAATTTGTGGGCAAATATGTATTTGGTTAAATTTTCATAGATAAACACATTTGATACACATGAACAATACTCTAAAATATAATTTTACTTAGCTGCATTACAAAGGCAGGTCTATTTTTTATATAGATTGTAAACATGTAGTTCATTCAGAGTTAATTTAAAATATATGCTTAAAATGTAAACAATACCATCAAAGGAGTTTTGAAAGCATTTGCATTTTAATGATTTCTTAAGCAGATAAAAATCAATGCTCTATTTGTTTGTGTATGGGTGTGTGTGTGTGTGTGTGTGTGTGTGTGTGTGTGTGTGTCTGTGTAAGTTCTCCAACTAAACTATGTAGGAGACAATTATACGTTAACTGAAAACCTTTTTGAAACCCAACATTTGATTTTCTTCATTATAGTTTACAATTGAATTTGATGTATGTGTATTCTAACACAAGTTTGATGTAATTTTGAGAGATATAATTTTTATAGTTATAGCATAATATCTTTGGGAAAGCTAGCATGGATTCATTAAAATCAGTAGACTTTAATGTTCTCTCTTAATATTTTCTCAATGTTTTGTAGAAATTGTGAAAATCCTACATGCTGATTGAATGGACTATTTAATATATAAAATACAGAAAGTATGCATTTTGTTATACTTGAGTAAAATCAAAAGCCCAAAGAGCATATCATCTGGTTTTAATTTCAGGTTTTGAAAATATTTATGATACAAGCATACTGTATATTAATGTCTATGTTTATTATATCATAGCACATGTCTTTGAGAGATATAATGTTTGGATATTAAACATCAAAAAGATCACAACTTAGTTTGTGGTATTTCCTAGTATAATCACTCAGTTATTGATCAACTAAATCTGAAAATAATAACTTGCGGAAAGTAATAGTTCTTGCCATTCTTCTATAGTATGACCAGTCAGGAAAAGGGAAAGGAATAGAAGAAAGATGAGAAAGCAAGAATCTGACTGGAAGTGAAAGGATCATTTATGATGGTTACAAGCTGTAGGATGAACTCAAATAGCGGCGTGTTCTCATATTCTATCTGAAGCTGCTACAGCACTTAATAATGCCAGTATTCCGAAACCAGGTCTAAGGAGTTTACATTGAGATTAGTAACAATAGACTAAGAATGGAAAGGCCAGATATGGGATCAGAGACTTACAGACCCACGAGGCAGGAAAATGATTATGAAATAAAGTTTAACTTTTGAATGAAAATACATTCTTTTAAAATAAACATGCAATGATAGCTTGTATGTTTAAGATTAAAGCATAGCTGCAAAACCTCTTCTCCTGGGAAAACACACAAAGTATAATAATAATGACGATGATACCACTTAGGTATTCCTGAAAATTGGGCTGCAGTTTTAGTCCAATGACCTGAACAATATAAAGTGTATTTATAACCATCTGAAGTTTTACTAAATCATGTTACTCTTCCACACAATGAATACTTAGGAATTGTTTTAGGAATTGGGGGATTACCTTGGTCCATTGCATAGATTAGGATGATTTATGTCCAGCCACTTACTCATTGAACATATTGGATATCTATTCTGAAGTACCTGTTGACCTATCACAGGCAGAGTCCAGGGACAGAACTTTGGACTTCTGGATGCTGTTTGCATTACCACCTGGAAAATCATTTCAACAAATTGTTAATTTGGCTTTTGAGAAAGGGTTTTTTTTAATAAGATGAAGCCCTTTCTACAGTAACTTGAATAGTACTATTTAGTTCAATTTAATTTGAATATGATGCAATCGATAACATTACAAGATGTATGATTCTTAAAATTACTTGATTTCACTTTTCAACTTGGGAAAGAAGAAACACTGAAAATATTATGCAATAGCTTATTTTCTGGATCGAGAAATCTGATACTAATACTGACTCTTAAGAGTTAGTGAATATACATTAAAGGATTCTCCGGGGATTGGGGGGAGAGGCACTGGGGGATGGGGAGGAAGGAGTAAGGGGAGGGGAAGCAGGGGGGTCGGGGGGAGGAGGAGGGAGGGAGGGAACTGGTGTACCTACTAAGTTTGTATGAGCGGAAATAATAATAAAAATGTTAAAAAAAAGAGTTAGTGAATATAGAATGATGAACTTTATATATATATATATGTATATATATATATATATATGTAAGCATATATGATCCATGTGCCTCAATTGTTAGAATTTATCAAGAATAAACAGTGAATATTTCTACAAATATAAGGTTGATATGGATTTCATTGCATGAAGCCAAGTGGTGAATGTGTGTGTGTGTGTGTGTGTGTGTGTGTGTGTGTGCCCTGAGAAAGAGAAGATCCTTGTGGTGAAAAATAAAAGTATATCTCACAATGACAAAATGGTCTGCTTTTGTTTTAGGAGATAAAGCAAGAGCATCTAATAGTTGAAACCTTGCATTGTGCTGATAGGAAATTTTCTCTGCACTCACCCTGGAATTTCAGGACTTCAGAGTCCAACTACATGATTGATGTCTGCATTTAATGAAGGGACTTTATCAAGAAATCCTGCTGTCATGGACTCATATTATAAGAAAGAAAAATTCAATCACTGTATTTGAAAGAAAAGGTATTATTTTTCTTACAATACTCTTTAGGGTATCATAATGATCAATAGATCTAAAATAGTGAGTTTCTCAGTTTTTCTACAATGTTTAATGTCATGGATGTGCCAAATTTTTTCATGCAAAGAGATGTTGAAGTCACTGAGAAGATGTTGATGGTATTGATAGTTTGGAAGCATCATTTTTATATATGATAAATAAAGGCTTCAATGTTTTATTCTGATAGGATTTGCAACAGATAGATATCTTTCAGTGAGTTACAATAATGACATTTCTCACCAAATAAAACAAAAGTATGTCACCATCCCTGATTTTTTCACATTAAGTTAAAAGTAAGTTAAAGTGTAGCTTTTTGTGTTTGCTGAATATTGCTGCTGCATGCCAAAGTTAATGATCCATAAATCAGTAGTTTAGAAAGTAATCTTAAAATATATTGTATACTTAGAGAAAAGTATGCTATTTGTCCATAGTATGAGACCCAGGGTACATGTAAAGAAGAACACAGCTTTTAAACACAATGCAATTCTGCCATGTTCAATATTCCACATTTAATTAGGAGAATTCACTACACATAGTATCACTTTATTTCAATCTTTAGATTACTGCACACAGCACACTAAAGATGTTTTAGTTTAAGATATTTTATATTTTATATTTATATTATTTTGGGCCTTTGCATGTGTATTTGTGTCATTTTTACCCTTTATTACTGAATTCCAATCCCATCTTTTTATATTTCAAACCTTATTTCTTCTTTCTTCCTCACAACTCTCATTTCCTTGTCTCTTCATGTGGTTTAAGAACTCCCAGCTGGGTTACTGTTAATGACATATATCTGTTTACATGTGGGAGCAAGGGCAGTATATCACAGGGCATAGTTCTGGGTAGAGTTGTTCTCCTTCATTTCTATCTTGCTTTAACTTCATTTGTCATTCTGTGAAGTGTGGTGGCTTTTGAGGTCTTTTTATTTCATAGTATAATATAGATAGGCCAAATCTTATGTAGGTCTCATGGAAGGAGAGATATCTGCAGTGATGTCTCATAAATGACATTTAATCTCAATGTATTTTGAGTGACATACTTTAATTCATACATCTCACAATGAAATGTTCTTCCCTTGATTCTGATCCTTAAAGACTTGTTCTTAAATGAATAATTCTTTCCTCTTCTCTTTTTCATAAATTCCTAGTGGTTCAGGATACATTTTTAAAAATTGTTCTTTATATATTCTCTACTATCATTATTTAATTCATACGTTTTCTCTATTCCACATCCTAGGAGATATACATTCTTATTATTTTAAGCACTTGTTTGAGAATTATTTCATTTTTATAGCAGCATGCAATTATTACTAATTTTTGTCATCATGATCTTTAAAATATTTGGTTTTGAATTATTCTTAGATTTTTGCAAACAGTGCTGCAGTGTGCAGGCTGTGGTAATGCCTCAGGTTTTCATCTGTACAGTTTTGCTGTTCTTACTGGAAGAAGAGCATGTAAAATATCTCAGGAAATACTTCCTATGGATATACATTAGAGAATGTCTTTGGTGATTCATTTTCAGTCATCAGTAAGTGCCATCCCTGTGACTGTGTATATATACTAAAGAAGTTATTTAATAAACAATCACTTTATGAGCTAATTTTATTATTTAATAATATGTAAAAATATAAATGTTCTTTTCTGATATTTGGGTACTATTTATATTGGCTAAATGTCTATTTACTTTTAGTGTACTTGAAATATATTTTCTTGCTCATTATTTTCTTCTTATCTTAGAATTGCTTGCTTGTAGTGTCTGCTCTTTTTCTTACTGACTTGTTTTCTAATTATTTAATTTTACATGTATATATCTTCATGCCTACTAGATGCTCATCATTAGTCTTCATTTAAAAAATCAGTTCTTCCTCCCTTAGTTTACCATTTATACTCAACTTCGTGCTTTTTATTTGGCATTCTGCATCTGATGTTATAAACCTTATTCATCTTCTCCTTTAATTATTTGCTCAGGAGGCTTTGAAAAGATGATATCCTTGTGAACTTATAGTACACACATGTAGGGATTTAATCATTAAGTAAAACAGAGTTTTAATTCTTTAGATTTACATTGAATTATTAGAACAACACAATGCCATGATTCTATTTACGCATGATTGTTT
Organism: Typhlomys cinereus; assembly: GCA_023101885.1. NCBI lineage: Eukaryota > Metazoa > Chordata > Mammalia > Rodentia > Platacanthomyidae > Typhlomys > Typhlomys cinereus. Next base: position 11,766,961 of record JALPQD010000007.1, on the reverse strand, counting down.
TCAATCTCTAATTGTGTTTTTAAAGGGAAACCTAATTCACTTCAGTAATATGTATACAAATATTTGAATATTTCGCTCAATTTATATACTTATTATGTAATGATTCTATTGTTTTATACTTAATTACTTTGCAATGATTCTATTGTAATATTATTTATTTTTCTGCAACAATTTCTGTCATGGCTTGAAATGTGTCCCCTACAGTCTCATGTGTTTGGGAGTCATGGTACTTTTAGGAAGTGGAGCCTTGCTGGAAGAAGGAAGTCACAGGGTCTGGGCCTTAAGGTGGATTAGTCCCATCTTACCTCTCAGAGAGTTCTGCTCTGACAATGGGCAGTTACACAGATATTCTTGGTGGGTGTGACTTAGACTTTCTCCAGCTTCTCCCAGCCAGCCATGCCTTTTCCACCATGAAGGACTGCATCACCCCTCTGGAACTGTAAACTGAATAAATCTTCCTTTCTCCCTTAAGTGGTTTGACTTTGGATGTTCTCTCACAACAACAGAAAGAGTATCTAGTACATTTCAGAATGACTAATATATAAAAGAAAAATATGGAATAATTTTCAAATCATCTGCTAATTATCTCATAATTTCTTCATGAATAATTGTAGTAATACCTTTATACCATAATTTTCTCCTATTTATTCTTTTTATTTTCATAAAATTTGGCTTAAAATGTAATAGAAAAGTTTATACAAATATCAGTGAATCAAATTGACATCATATTATCTATGACTATAGTTTTCGATGCTTGATAAATATTCTTATTTAGTATAGATAAGTACTGTATGCCAAATACTGTTTTCATAGCAATTGAGAGATCACATTGCTTGTTTCTTTGAATCAAAATACTGAAATGTGAGATAAAATGTGTTCAGATTCTCAAGTCTTATGTGCTAGGTTTGGGGATTTTTTATTGGAGTTTTGAAGTTTCTAATTTCAGTCTTATAACTTATATGATTCAGGTGATTATTAATTGACATGTGGTCCATGTCTTCATCTTTTGGTTCTGAGGTTAAAAATCTTAAACTCTCACCTGTCTTTTACCAGTCACCTCCTTTCAAAGTCACCTTCTCCCAATGTTGTGCTCCTTTTAGACATGAAATCCAGCTCCTGTGATATGATTGACAGTAGACTGACAGGAATATAAATTGTGAGGTCATTTCAGGTCAATATGGACAAATTCAGCCAAGCAATTTAGTTACTGAATGTCCTCTTTCTTGTCTGCTGAGGTCATTCTCTAGGTGTTCTCAATGGCTTATACTTACCTGCTTCTTTCTACTATTTCTACAAATGCTCTTTCTAAGCACATAATATTGGACACCAGACTCTCTGGCTCATGGTCTCTTTCCCAGAGATCCTAACCTGCACTGAGTTTTCTAAGTGATAAGACAAAAGTCATGCTCATATGAAATTCATTACTGGTGTCCAGAGGTTACAGATGGTGTTGGACTACAGTCAATAATTGATTGCTATAACACATGAAATATCTTATTTTTTGAAATGATATAACAAAATTTTGAAAAATATAAGGGATATGTTGACTCATTAATATTTGAAGCTTTAGACTTTTGGACTGTGATGGGGATGATGAGTCTATGGGGACTTTTAAAGTTAGACTGAGTGAGGGGGTGGATAAAGGTCAGAATGTCACAGTTTGGATGTGAGCTGTCCCTCAATAGCTCCTGTTTTTAGCTGATGTTGATGTTTGGGAAGGTAATAACACTTTTAGGAGGTGGCACTTGGATGGAGGAAGGCATGCTGTAATAGGAGCTGAGCCCAGCCCTCTATTTTCACACTTTTGTTCCAGCTCTTACTCAAATGTGTGAGGGTTAAATCTCCATCCGCAAAGTTGTGAACAAAGCTGCATGAACATGTGTGGACAGATGCCACATTTTCATCAAGGTTCACTTTTAGGAACACATCATGACCAGGTTTTCACTTTTCTGAGTTAATTCTATGTATTTTGTTGATAAAGAAAGAAATATATTTGTGCATTGGATTAAGCATTTAAAAGAAGAAGAATCTAGCTGGGTGTGGTAAAGCATATCTACAAACTCAACACCTGCAGAGTTGAGGCAGAAAGATTGAGTTCAAGCTTGATCATATACTGAATTCTAGGACAGTTTTTTTCCACATAGTAATTCCTGGGTAAAGTACTCCAAATTAAGCAAATAAATGAAGACTATTTGCATCATGGGTAAACTTACACCTCTTTATGCTAACTAAATAAACACAGATACAGAAAACCAATATTATATCTTTGTATGTTATATATATATATATATATATGTATATATACACACACACAATGATATATATATATATATATATATATATAATATTGTATAAAACATTTGAGCTCATCGAATCAGGAAAAAGAACAATAAGTGTCAGATGGTGGGGAGAGAAATGTAGATGTGGTTGATTAATGTAGAATTTCAGATAAGAATAAAGCATAATTTATAGATGAAAGTTATGAGAATATTGGTTAAAATTAATAGCCCCACTCTACCTCTAGGAGAAGTCTGCCTTTGCAGTAAGCAGTCTTGAGCTCTCAGTTTCCAAAATATCTGCAATGACATTGCCTCCTCCAGCTTTGGCTCACCAGCCATATTGAAAGAATGTTTCTCCCCTCTGGAACCATAAGCTGAATAAATCTCCTTTTCTCCCTTAAACTTCTTGACTTTGGGTGCTTTCTCACAGCAAAATTAAAAGTAACTGTCACAGAAATTGGTACCAGATAGTGGGGTATTACTGTGAGATTAAGAACATCTTGTACCACAATACAAAGTTGTTTGTGAGGCTGAGAGAAGTTGGTACCCAGAAGTATGGTCGATGCTGTGATGTGGTTAATGTGTCTTTGAAACTGTTTGTTGGGAGAAATATGGAAAACTTTTGGATTTTGTGTTGGGAAAGTCTTTGCCTCTTGGCAATGGGGCCAAATGGGCCCTTCTCATGAAAGCTAAGAAGAAAGCAATGCTGTGAGAGACACAGGCAGATTGGATGAGTGACACATGGAGCCATGTGTTGGTAGAGAGTTTATGAAGTTTTTCCCTCATCCTGAAACCTTGCCTGAAGTTAAACTGTAGTGCTTAACAGAGGAAATTTCAAGACAATGTATAGTCTTGATAATGTAATATGGCTGCTTTTCAGTTGTTTTCAGAGTTATGAAAAAAAGCAAAAAAAAAAAAAAACAGGTAGGAAGAAGCAAAAACTGTAAGTTTTAACAATGAAAAAATACAATGCCAAACTTAAAGTTGAACCAGGAAGAAGCAGAGAACAAAATGGCTATTAAAGAGATTAGCTCCACTTGTCCACCCCATCCCTGGAGCATCCTTTAGACAGTGTAATCCAGGCTGACCTCGAGCTTCTCATACTCCTGCCTCTGCCTCATTCAGCAAATCCTACTGGTGGGGCGGGGGAAAATAGAAGAAAGGGAGGGAGGGAGGAAGGAAGGGGAAAAGTGGGGAGGGAACAAGGGGAACCAGGGAGAGGTGGAGGGAGAGAGGGGCATGGTGTACCTATCAAGTTTGTATGAGTGGAAAACATAAATTAATTAATTATAAAAAGAGATTAGCTCCATTTGTAAGTCAAATCTTCTCTCAATTTGAATAAGAGAGGCCCTACCTTGAGGTCAAGATCCTCAGAGAAAGCCCCCTTCCATAAGAATTCAAATCCTTTAAGCTAAAGGATGGAGTTCCAAAGCAAGAGTAGGTTTCTCCTACAAAGCAACTGCCCAGGAGTGAAAGAGATGGTCAGCATAAAGAAGCAGAGTAAGCTGTGATTCAAGGAGGCCGACCTTGTCAAATTCATCCACATCATTCTGGTTTTAGAGGCATCAAGGATGCAAGAGGGAGGAGATCATGGAGTCCTCATAAGATTTCAAAAAATGATGGAAGCCAGGCAGCATGTGGCAGAAAGTCTGCAGTGTAGAGGTCCAAGAAGGGCATTTTGTGCTGTGGAGCTAAAGCCTGGTTTACCATTGAGAAGTAAAGATGTTAAAGATACCAGAAACAATGTGATGTGTTCTATGGGCAGCTGCATTAGAGGGGTAGAACCAAAGCCCTTTGGAGCTGGGATGATTTCAAGGAGAGACTCACCTGTTGGACTTGGAGCTATAAAACTTGGAGTTTGTCCTGGCTGGGTTTTGGTCTCGTTATGAACCAATCTTTCCTAGATATGCCCCCATTCCTTCCTTTTGGAATGGGAATGTTTATTCCGTGCCATTGTATGTTGGAAGGATGTAACTTGTCTTGATTTTACAGGAGGCTTTGCACTTTGGACTGTGTTGGGACTAATGATATAGTCTATGAAGACTTTTGAAGTTGGACTGAGTATGCTTTGCATAATGAGATGGCAATGAGCCTGTGGGGGGCAGGGGTAGAGTGTCATGGTTTGAAATGTGTCCCCCACAGTCTCATGTGTTTGGCATAGTCATGGAACCTTGAAAGGTGGAGCCTTGCTGGAGGAAGGCAGTCACAAGGAGTGGGACTTGAGGTGGATTAGTCCTACCCTATCTCAAGGAGAAGTCTGCCTTTGCAGCAAGCAGTCATGTAGCTCTCAGCTTCTAAGATGTCTACATTGACGTAGCTTCCTCCAGCTTTGGCCAACCAGCCATGCCATCTCTGCTTTGAAAGACTGTTTCTCCCCTCTGAAACTGTAAGCTGAATAAATCTCCCTTTCTCCCTTAAAAAAATAAAATAAAATTAATAATTATGACCTGTGTATAAGAAAATTGCTAGGAAAGAAAATATGAAATGTTTCTTCTATGAAAATGTGATAAGCAATGTGATCTGTTACTCAGATTTAATTGTCAGTGTAAACCAGTATCATGACTTTACATGGCACCACAAAAGTATGCAAAATTATAGCTTGTCAAGGAGCCTCTGGAAAAGTTGTATACTAGATGAGATTCATCTAGGCAACACCATGAGTGAACAGAATGCTAGCAATGGGTGGTTTTTGGAAGAAACTGTTTTAGCATTTGGAGGATTTCTTTTTTTTTTTAACTTTTTTTTAACTGTTCATTTTTTATTCCATCAATATTTTTTTTTTCCTTTTCAAAATCTCTAAGGTTTTTTACTTCCCTCTTCCAATCTCATTCTTTTCTATTTCCGCAACAGTCAACATGATCTGGTTATGCATACCCCAGTTTTATTTTTGTATTTACACTTTCATGCTACGTGGATCCAACCTGATGTGACTGCATCCATCTTGAGCCATAACGTCTGTTGCAGTCAGCCTGCCTGGTTGCTGATAAATCATGGTCAAACGGCTTAAGGGAACAGGGGATTTATTTTCTCTTATGATTACTGGTTATAGTTCTTAGTCCAGCTTGATGGAAGAGCATGCACGAACACCAGGGCCGAGGGAACTGGCCACACCATCTCTACACAACAGCTGAGAGAGGGAAGATCCTTACTTGCCAGATCTTTAACTTTTTTTTAAATTTTTTTAAATTATTTATTCAATTGTGCATGTGTGCATGTGTGTGTATGTGTGTGTAGAACCACGGGAGAATTTGGGAACCACCATGGACGCCTCCACGTCCTCCTCGTTTACTCTGCCCGGGGATTTACAGGCTCCGCCCCAGTTTACGCCCAGAGTCTATACATGGGGTCAAGGATCCGAACTCAGGACCTTCCGCCTGCAAAGCAGAGGCTTAACTTCCCTGAGCCATCTCTCCAGCCCCATCATTTGGAGGATTTCTATAGATATCTACCAAAGATCATGAGCAGGACATTTGAGTATGAAATGGATAAGGGAGGTATAGCAATTTCCACCAGTCCATTTCATGGCAAATTTTTGTTCTCTATCCACCTTCTGTAGGTATTAATGAAACTATACTGAGCAAATTAGCCAAGGCACAAAAAATCGCTGCATATTCTCTCTCATAAGTGGGTCTTAGTTACAAACCCACTTTCACACCCATTATAACCACAAAGGATTTTGATTAGGAAGAAAAGGGAAAGAAGACCTCAAAACAAAGGAGACAAAAGAGCACAGTTCAATAGAGAAATTAGGCTGAGTCAAGAACCATCTATAAGTAGGGAGACATTTGACGTAGCTCACTCTAACTTTCTTTCCTGTTCACCTGGGATTGGATGGGTTTGAAGAGCTGTGTATATCTTCCCAGGCATGGCAGGGATAGGGGCTGAAAGTTAGATGGTAGCTAACTGGCAACCGGTAGATTGATCCCACTCATTACTGTGTCTTGCTTCTATTCTTCCTTTACTTTTAAACCTCTTCTTATATTAAGATATTCTTTTAAACAGTCTTTTCTCTTCCATAAGATGACCTCAACATCTAAACACAATGGAGCCAAGTACAGTGCAGGAACAGCAAAACAGAAAACAATAACCAACCATAATTCAGAATACTAATTGCCCTGTAATGTTCACCCAGAATGAGACCAGTCAAATATCTCCCCATTCTAAAGCTCAGGGAACCTTGCAGAAGAAGGGACCACAAGATCATAAGAGCCTAAAGATAGAAAGGTGTATCAATGGGCAAAACACTCGACTCACGTCTGGGTTGTGGCAGCCAGAATCTTTCTACAATATGATTTGACTTTAAGTGACCTTCACGATGGCTATGTCAACAAGCACTCATACACTAGTCCGGATTTCCGGGAAGAAGTCTTCAGGCAGTAGGATCCTTACAGCCAAGGGCTTAGACAGATATAATGGAGTTCTATATTAGTGGGCAGCCCAAGAGGGCCCCACAAGGTGTGCCTCAGAGTTTTGAACCTAACTAGTGTAGAAGACTGAACCAGAACTTTAGGGCCCATATTAGTTGATGTTCTAGAAAGTGGGAGGGACCAGGTGAGAAATACCTTGAAAGGGGAGGGAGGGAGGAAAGGGGGATACGGAGATGGGAGGGTGACAGTGGAATGGGAGGGAGAGAGAGTTGATTAAGAGGACAGGAGGAGGAAAGGGAGGGAAGAGGAGAAGGGGGAAGGAAGGGGAGAGGTTTCCTACAATTGGGTTTGTGTAACTAGGTAAAAAATATAAAAACCCACAAATGATTAATTAATAATAGCAGAAATTTTTAAGGTAGGCTATTTAATCAAAAGGATTCATGAAAACACTAGAAATGGATGCCAGAACTATTGAAAGGGCACTAAGGAGTTTATCTTATCTCCCTGTATTTGTGGAGGATGGAAAGGTATGTGAAGACATGATTAGACATGGAGGCCATCTTTTAGTCAGGAAGAGTTCTCACCAGAAACATACTATACTCCACACAGAATATTCAGGCTTCAGAACTATGAAAAAGATTCTGTCATTGAAGTCACCTAATAAGGGATATTATGCTTAGTAATTCCTACTGGTCATGAACAGATTTTAGTGCTGCAGTGTGGGCACTAGCGAGACAAATGTCTATAAATGTGCACCAGGCTTGAGACATAAATAATGTGGTCAATGAAAAATAGGAAAAAAGGTAAGATCTGTTTAGAAAAATGGATAAACATGTCTACAATGCCCACTAATATTTTGTGGAAGATAGATTTTATGAATCATGAAATAAATCATTTAATTAAGGAGGATTTCAAATAAACTTAAAGTTGAGATCTTTGCCATCCTTGCTTACAATTAATCATAAATGCATAAACAGGATTTGAATGAGGAATTGTCACAAAATGTGTATCATTATATGAAGACAGAAAAATAAATCTCAGCTTCCTTGAATTGTACTAGAATGAACACACCTTTTTAAGCATAATTCAAATGGTATGGTTGATTATCCATCTGAAAAGATTCACATGATGAACATGAAATATGAATTTATCCAGGTACATCAGCAGAATCCAGAGTAAGATGACGTCACATCAGAGGCACACAGCCGCCGGTATGAACTGTGGGGGAAAGGACAAGGTAGTGGTCCTTTTTAGCAGGAATATTTTAGACTTGTAACACAGGAAGCGTGACTCCAAAGATAAAATGAGGACCATCAAAATAACCAGGTCTATTCCAATCAAGGGCCAGACTTCAGCTCCTGGAGTCCTCTCAGCTATCTACAGGGGCCCATCCTGCAGAACAGGCAGACAATTAACATCTATTTTAATTTGCATATAGTCATGCTGAATCTAGCAGCTGGTAAATTACAGTAGCTAACTAAATTTGGTTTTCTAGGTTTTAATGTTTCGTGACATCCATTTCCTTGATGTTTTATTTTGTTTTATTCCTTTCCAGAATTCACATATATGTTAGGCTTAACCATCAAGTCTGTTGTAACGCAAAACATCTCTGGTTCATAAAATTTATATTTGAGGTGTGTGTGTGTGTGTGTGTGTGTGTGTGTGTGTGTGTGTGTGTTTCCTATTTAATATAAGAATCACTTTGCTGAATTTTCTGCATAAATTGATTTTGAAAATTGATGTTCTGCTATCCTCTTAATTCAATATACTTTGAATTGAATTCAAATTACATGAAAAATGTTGTTCAAATTTTGCTAATATTCACCCATACCTGTGCTCTGATAAATTTATGAGAATATTTTCCTGATGGGTTTACATGTTACTGATGTATATTTTTGGTGCTAAAACATTCATATAGCAGTTCAACTTTACAGAAGATGAATGTGTGTTATCTAGGATTCACAAATGAGGGAAAAACCTGATGTTTAGCTTTGTAAATCTGGTTTATTTCACTTAATAAGATTGTTTCCAGTTACATTTATTTTCTAGACAATCACATGATTCCAGTTTTCTATCTGGATGATTAAGTCTCTATTGTGTATATACTACATTTTATGTTTATCATTCATCTACTGATGGAGACCTAGGCTGATTCTAGAAGTTACGTATTGCCAATAACTTTGCAAAAAGCATCAATATGCCAGTGCCGCTATGTTCTATCTTTTGTTTTAGTGTGAATAGAGGTAACCTTAAAATGTAGATATTTAGATTAAGTGGATTTGGACTGTTCCTGAAAGCCTAAAACTGCATTTTGTGCTCTGCTCAGAGACCATGATGTCAAGCGACCAAACAGGAGACTTGCTTCTGTGACTTAGAAGACTACCACAGGAAATGTGGACAACCAAGAAAGATTAGACAACAGCAGCAATTCCCTGGGTGGTTATCTCAGACAATAAGACTAATTTAAGAATTTTGCGGCCTGAATTTTGTAACCCTTCCTAAAATAGCATTTTGCAATACAAGCTTCAGGACAGGGATTTCTTCTGGTAACAGTGTTTCTCAGGCAAAGGAGAAACAGGAGTCAGAAGCAGCATTTTGTTCCACCCACAGACCATGTGTTCCTTTGAATGAGAGGGAGTCTCATGCTACATGCTCCTTCTTGCTTGTGTCAGAAATGCCATGATCTAAAAATCCTAAAATAAACATTTAGAATATACTACAATTTTCAGAAAGAACAAAATAGCAGTGTTGACTAATGAAACAAAAAAATATCAGTCACTGGATAAAAGAAAAATTGGAAAGCAGTTCTTTTTAATTTCAGTCTCTGACAATTACCTTTGCAACTGGAAGCAGTACATCCCAGTCTATTTCATTTGTTTATCCATATTTTGTGGAGAAAAAAAAAGTTTTGTTCACTAGGGTTATACAATATTTCAATCTCTTCTTCAAAATGAAATTCAAAGTTGCCTCAACCTTGTGATCATTCTTCTGGGTCTGCATTTAGAGTGCTGAGATTTGAAGGTACTCCATTAAAACTACCTCCAGGGTAATTAGCATTATGTGTATTGTGCTAATGAGTATGTGTGTATATGTCTATTTATGTAGGTGCATATACTTGTGTGCATGTGTGTTTGTGTGTGTGTGTGAGCCTATGCATGTATGTATCTCTCTCTCTCTCTCTTTCTTTCTCTCTCTCTGTGTTTGTGTGTGTGTGTGTGTGTGTGTTGAGATTTCAGGTGTGTGTAAGGAGACTCAAACTTGGTCCCACATTTTAGGAGAAAACCTTCTTTACCACTGGACCAGCTCCCCTGTTCCAGTGACTAGAATTTGCATGTGATGCTATGATAGTTAATCTTGGGTGTCAACTTGACCACACCAGGCATTAACTAAGATCAGCTGAGACCAATTGAAGAGATTATCTAGATCAATAAATTTACAATACAAAGACCAGCCCTAGATCCAATTGGAATCTCCATAGATCTGATTGGAACCTCCTAATAGTGGACCAGATAAAAGAAACCACAGAAGAATGGAAAGGGGAAAGACTATCTGAAGATCTTCTGGAAAATGTTCTTCTCTCTTGCTGCCCTTTTTCTTCATTTCTTTGACCCTCCAGCTCTCCAACCCTCCAAGTCTTCCATGCAACTAAAGACTCTCAAGGGATCCTCTAGCCTTTGGCCTTCACCTACTGAACTATTAGACTGAGCAGCTGCTGGCAGCCATTGTTGGACTACTTTGGCCATATCTATAAGGCAATTCAATAAATTCTCTTTTTATATATTCATTCTGTTGATTTTGTGACTCTAGAGAACCCTAACTAATATAGATACAAAACTACATGCCTATATAATATTGTCTCAAGTGCCCTTCCCTACTGGATTTTAAATGATGATGTAAATTTTTCTCTGATGAGCCATTTGAAACAAATTTTTTTTCTAGCTGAATTTCATTTGTAGAGAACTAGAGATTCGATTTTTCAACTAGAGATTCAATTCATGACAATTCTACCTTATTTAGGAAAACACAAGTAAGCATTATTTTTGAATGACACTTGTATCTCTGAAAGTACCTTGAAGGTAGAATAGAAATTAGTGACAATGAGCACCAAAACATGTCTAGTTGATCTCCCAGAGACATGAATCGTGAGATCTGCTATATTTATATTTCAAGGGGACACTAGCAGAAAATCGATGTTTTCCAACTACCAAGGCTCAAATGTCCCAATATCACACTTACTAAATAGTCTTAGAACACAATACTTCTGAATTACCATATGTTTCATGAAATGAATAATTTCTTGTGCTTAAATGCAACTACCATAAATCACCCTTATACAGGTCCTGTAATTCTGTGTCACAGAAGGGGCTGATAGCTAAGAGAGAAAGAGGAAATTTACAGTGAGGACAGTGTGGTGTTTTTCTAAAAACTGTTCTTTTACTCCTGAATTATCCTTCTTTATTCCATCTGCCTAATGATCATTTAAATAATACGTATATTCTAATATGCAAAAACAGTTTTTGCTGTGAGTCTCAAGGAGCTGATAGTTTTATTTTCTAAGTTTAGTGTATGTCATGGTTTTAAATGTGTCCCTTCAGACTTATGTCTTTGGGAGGATCATGCCACCTTTAGGAGGTGGAGTCTTGTAAGAAGGAGTCACAGCAGGTAAGCCTTGAGGTGGATTAGTCTCATCCTACTTCCTGGAGAAGTCTGCTTTCTACAGAAGCAGTCCAGCAGCTCAGTGTTCTGGATGGATGCGACCTAAGTCTCCAGCTTCTGCCTCTAGTTACGTCACTTCCATGATGCAAGACTGTATCTCCCCTCTGGAACTGTAAGCTGAATAAATCTCCCATTTCTCCCTTAAATTAATTGACTTCAAATTTCTCTCCCAGCAGCACAAATAGTAACTAGTACAGTGTAGTATTTGGCCAGAGAAGAAGCCGGATCCGTATTTGTTTACTTACTAATGATGTGATATGGTAAAGCATATAACATTTTTTACCTCAGTTTCCTCATCTGTTCAATGTGGATTGTGTGATTATTTTTCAAATAAGAAGAAGCAACAGCAAAATAAAAACTCAAATCTTTCTTTGTATTATCTGTCCTTATGACAAAATTGAATATTTTACTTTCTTTGTTAATTATTGGAGAACCTACTTTGGGTGTATTCTGTAAAGGTAGAAAATAACTCCACCATCTATATTTAAAGTGTTAAAATTAACAACATATATGTTTTACTGAGATTACCCTGATATACTAGTTAAAATTACAATTGATTACATCTATAATAAAAACGAAATCTTTTGCCACTTCAATTGTTCTTATATACAATTGAATCACAGAGATTATTAAACCATAAAGTAAAATAAAAACGGTGGTTCTTGGTTAGGATGCATCAATAATTTTATACAAAAGATGAAAATTGTCTTTAGGATAGTATTTATAGTAGTTAAATGAAATGAACAAAAAAGTGTAAAGTGATCAATGATCATTAAAGTAAACTGTCGATTTTTATGTCATCTAAGCTACAAAGCTAAAGTTTCACTTTAAAATATAACTTATATTTAATTTAATTCACAAATAGAAACATACAGCATATAATTTTTTAAGTATGGAAAGTATCAAGGCAAAAGTCATAAAACATAAAATTATCAAAAAATATACTTGAAGTGACCGCCAGAGGGCAGCCATACTTAGAACGGATTCCCAAGAAGAAAGTCTAAGAAGATACTATTTTAATAGAAATTATATAAGCCAATTATTAGAAATTGTTTTATAAAAAACAATAAGGTATAATTAGAATATAAACAATAATATTTTGACACAATAGATATTTCTTTAGTCAAGACTCTCAGAATTTCCAACACAAATCCTTCAAGTTTTTTTTACTTATTTCCCACACTTAAATTATTATTCTAGGCAAAATCGTCTGTCTTTAATTACAGCTACCTAATTATCTAAAAATTCTACATGTTAAATACTGAAGCAGTTCAAAAAGGATCAATTTTCTAACACAAGCACAAAAGAGTTTTTTTTTGTTGTTTTTTTTTGGTATTCATCTTGCCTTAAAACAAAACATTGCAACTTAGCAGGTGTAACGCTACGAGAAATGTGTATACCAGTAATTATTTCTTACTAAAAGTATAAATCGAAGTTGAACCACACCATACATTGATAATTTGAACTGAGATAAAGAATCAGAAGATTATTCATTGATTGACATAAGCACTAAGTTGAATTGATGAAGTTCTTAATGAAGTAAATAGATATGTTAATGCAACAACAAAAGGAAACCATGCCATGCAGTGAAGTTAATTAGACATAAGTCTTTTACTTATGTGAAAGTTAGATCAGAATCTAACTGACTCACCATAAACATGAAGGATCCAGGATGCCACAATACAAACTTGTTACTGTCTGAATAAGGTTCACATTCAAAATTTACTATGATTGGTTGTGATAATTTTGATCTTTTCTGGTTTTTATTGACTTGATTTTATTAACTATCCTAATTAAAGCTTTTTTCCTACCAAAAGTTCTTTTAAGGAATGGGACATGTCACTTTTCTCAGAAAGGCTTTATATATCTTCATTCTGTCCACGAAAAATGTATTTCAAAGTTACTGTTTCATACAAAGTCTGTAACTCCATATGCTCTTAAATGCTTTTCCTGCTTTGTTGTCTATGTGTTTGTAATCTCACTTGATTGTGAATACTAACATATTGTATATATTTGGCTTTTTTTTTCAGAAGCTTCCTGCCCTATCAGACTCTACAAAGTGAAATATTCATGGCTTAAATAAAGGTTATGTTGACAACACACACACACACACACACACATACACACAACTGCTGTTCCCTCAGAGGAAATAAAGAGCTTATTTCTGAGCCAAATGTGTCTGATAAAAGACTGAGAATTCAGATTTAAGCTGCTTTAAATAATGCATTCAAGACACAAAGCAAATCATAAATCAATGATTTTATCACATAAATTAAGACAAGGAGGTTGTAGCAAAATACAGGCATCCATAGGTTTTTGATTTTACCTTTTAGTCTTCTTAACTTGAGAGTTGGGTAGAGATTATAGTTTGTAAGAATAGCCAGAAGTTCCAACAGTTTTATGCAGCAGCTGTACTGTTAAGTTAGATAAGGAAGGTTGAAAGTTCATGTCTATTACAGGAAATGAGCCTGCCCAAGATGATTTTTGGCTTCTGATGTTCAGCATTTCATCTTCCAACAGACATGAATTCTACTCTACTGAGGCCAAGCAGTGTTTAGGACACGTAACACAGGTTGTTGCAGTTTCCCAAGTGGAGTCTCGTTCTAAGGTAGGCTTTGTTTCTTGGAGATTTCATTCATTTGAAAACTTTTAACCCTTAAGTATGTTATGATGGAGAAAATTTGTATCTCTGGGGTACATCATTTCTTTGAATACAGGCCACATCCATAGAACTCCTCCTTTGACATTCATATTTCAAAATATAATATGAATATTCCAATTAATTTATTAAAAATTAATTCATAACCTAATCTGTATGATTCTCCCTCTAGAAGTAGGGGTATTTCTCTCCTCCCATAAGGGAACATTTTTGTTCCCTAGTTCCTCTGTCCTCTTAATACTCCATTGTTGGTTAATTGAAAATCCTTTGATTGACATCACAAATACCCATCATAATTGTCATAGTTGGGCACAGGTGTTGACTTGACAGTTGAGGGTTTGAGTTCTGGGCAGATTTGTAGAGAATTAATGTTTGGGTTAAGCCCAGAGCAAACCTGCGAGAGACTGTCTGGCTGATGGGGAAGGCCCAGGAATAAAAGATAGAGAGATGGTTTAGAGAGTTGGCATCCTTGAGTTGGTATCCTTATACGTGGCTAGACATGCAGGTCTGACAAGTAAAGATCATCCCTCTCTTAGCCATTGTGTAGAGATGGTGTGGCCAGTTTCCTTGGCCCTGATGTTGGTGCATGCTCTCCTGTCATGCTGGACTGAGAACTCTAACCACAAAATCATAAGAGAAAATAAGCCTCTTGTTCTCTTAAGCTGTTTGCAACAATAATCATCCTCTCTCCTGATTCAGTACCATAAACTACAAATAGACGGGAGTTGCTATAATTTTTCCACTTTTAAAACTCACCTACGTATTAGTTTTACTCTTAGATATGAAGACATTTGTGGGTTTACCTTTTGTATACAAGATGTAAGGAATCTCTCACCTGTGGGCTTTGCAATGTTATATGCTATTTCTGTACATAGAGATCTGCACTCATTTTACTCCATTTCATTAGTCTCTATGGTCTAAGCGTATTATAAAATTGCGTACTGTAAACATTGCACACTTAAACACTGCAGGATACTGAGCAAGAGTTTCCTCAGGTACAAACACTTTATTCTTGAGTTTAGCATTCCTGTCCTTGACATTCACATTGAATAGTAGTTAATCCTGTTGCACATTCAATTGAAATTTCCCCAGTATATCTAAACTTCCTTCAGTAAGTCAGCAACCCCAGCACCTTAGTCATATCTCTCAAAACAATTACACACATTTAAGCTGCTATTTATTTATTAGCTCTTTAAACTCCACCACTTTTTTTAGTCTTTAAACCAGAGGATTTTTCCATATCCTCTTCAACCCAGACTGAAACATGGGTCACATGGAACACATAACATTTAGAATACGGGTCTTAGAAAATGTAATAAGGACACAACACAAAGATGCGAAGATCATGGACTTTGTAATCTGAAGGACGTCATTTGATTCTACATCACTTAGCTATTGAGAATGTGTCTTGAAAATATCAATGAGAAAAATTTACACTGGTGTTCATCAAAACAATATCAATTAAGCTTTGGTCATCAATAACTTTTTCAACAAATATCCTCAAACATAGAATAGCACCCATATTAATGCTTTAAGAGAAGAAAGTAAAGTTCTTTGAAGAATTAGTTCAGTAATAATGATCTAAATTAATTTGTCAATAAATATTTGTTGTGAGGATGATAAATGTTACGCAATAGGGATTACTTGACATGCTACATTCCATCAATGTAAATGATTGGAATCAGAACCGGCACCACAGATATGGTGTGTGTGTGTGTGTGTGTGTGTGTGTGTGTGTGTGTGATATGCAGTCAGAATCTAAGGGTTGTGCTATTCTGTGTCCATATGGAATGTTCAATAATTTTGAGTCATAGACAGTTAATTCTGAATTGGGCATCACTAATCATACATACATACATACATAATCTTCGTTACTTACAGAATAAAATTCTCCTTCAGTAATACTCTTTCGGTAAACTGCCATCAAGGCAGTCAGCTAGTGTGAATCCTATAAATGAAATGAGTATTTCTCTTCCTTTATGACTGTGAAATACATATAAATATTTGACACTTAGATTGATTATTTTGCTCTATCACTTAATAATATGGTAATGGATATTAACTTCATGTTTAGATTTATATAATCTACTGATATTTTACTCACCATAAAGTTGTTTTTTTTTTTTTGCATTTACATGGCTACATAAAACTTTTCTTTTTATGCTGTTTGTAAATAAGCAAGTGGTGAAAATAATTATCTATTAGTGTATCTATAAAATACTTTTCCTTTTTAAACTTTTCACATAAAATATGTATATATGAACATATATATACATTTATATTTATATACATGTGTATGTCTAGGCACATGTGTGTATGTTGTACAAATGCATATGTGTATATATATATATATATATATATATATATATATATATATATATACCATACAATCCTTGGTCTTTTGTTTATGAGGTTAGGAACAAGTGAGAACACATCCCAAACTCAACTAGATAAAAATTGAATGTGTGTTTTTAGTTACCAATTTTACCTAAAAAATAGACATGAGAAAATGTTTTCAAGGTCTTTTCCTTCAATGTTGACAGATACTACATGTATATACTTAATTGGCTTCCATTGAATGTGCATGCTTTGAGTTTTGTGTAAACTAATAGCCATAGTTACCAGTAAATACTTTGGCAATATTCTTTCCATCCTATTTCTTTTATTGAATCCCCCCACTCCCTTACATTTTTCTGCTAATGTTATATCTCTCACTTAATCTCCACTTAAATTATGTGTGCAAGATGAACTACTCATGAGTATGCACCTGATGAACTCTAAGATAATGTATCACAATGATGCCAGTGTTTGTAACAACATTATTCACAATAGCTGAGTAAGAACATGAGCACATTTCTACTTTACTAAGTTAACACAACTAAGTAGCCTTCTCTAGAATAGCTACAGTGCTATTCACAATAGCTAAGTAAGACAATGACCACATTTCCATTTTACTGAGTTAACCCAACTGAGCAGCCTTCTCTAGAATCCCTTGCGGGTTACCTAGCTTGCCAGAATGGCCCCTGAATTTTAATCTCCTGCTAGCCAGGTATACCATGATTCTGTAACTGAGTGTTGTCTCTCTGTAGTTTCATTCTTAAAGATACTGCACCCATATAGAACTTGCTAGAATTCAGTAGAATTCTTCCATAAGGGACAATTAGCAAAAAGAAAAACCCTGGAACAGACTGCCATAATGCAATCCTTACCTCTGCCTTGCCAAAAAGGACATGGCAATAAAAATACTTATAGAAAAGGAATAAGTACAATATAATAAAAATGTATCTACAAAGTAGATATGAACAATTAATCATGGCCTGCACTTAAGGCCTAATTAAAATAGTAAATCTTTGTGTCAAAAACTTTTTATCATAATAAAATGATATTAAATGAAATAACAAATTTTCATTGGCTACCAAATGTAAAAGTCATTGGTGTTCTTGGCATTTGTGATTTGTATAGGACAGAATAGTTATGTGTGATTTCTCAATAGCCATGTAAAGGACTCTTAATTTGGAACTGAAAGTAATATCAATTTGTGAAGTGTGCAAGAAAATTCATTTTGTTCCCTTATGGTAAAGCAGCATTTGGGGAGAAAACACAATTGTACGTCTTAACAGCACATCTCATACAAAATGAACTAGAATAAATTTGTCCACTTTCAAAACTGAACTCTACCATGAAAAGATAAAGAATTATTGGAAGTGAACTTCCAAAGAGATGCTTTATTTGAAAACCAATTCAGTGTAATTTAGAATCACATCTTGATTATTATTCATTTGCATACACTCAATTGGAATCAGAGACAATACAACAGCTATATTCCTGACAAGGTGCAACAAAGTTCTGTATTGATAATGCAACTATAATGTGTGCCAGACCCAAGAAGAGTTATGATAATTACATGGGTCATAACAACAGGTTCATGACATAATACAGAATAAGTGGGATTTTATTACTGTTTACAAGTCAGAGAAGTATGAGGCAATGATATTTTTCATTTTCCATGTATTAGAGTTCCATATATGAATACAGTAACTGACACTTTCACTCCTCAATGCCCAATTCCATCCCTCCCCCTCTCCTTTTCCTACTGTAACCCTTCTTCTTCCCTACCAGTCATTCTCCTAGTTTCTGGCCTTTTCACTTGTGGGCAACTGAGTTTCGCTATCATCCTTGTCAGGTCAAGTTTCCTCAGCCCCACTCTTCATGCAACAGGAGCCCTGAACACTGGTGATTAAGACCAAGGGCTTGACACTGGGAGGAGCAGAGTGCAGACTGCATGGTGCAGAACAGATACTGATTCCTGTTGGCATGTGCCGGAGCAATTTTCTGGAACATGAATCCTTTATCAGTTAGGAAACCGTCTTCCTTTCCACCACATCCATCATTAAACCTCATCGTGTCATCAGGAAGGTATGGGTCTTCTTGAGATCTTTCTACTTCCATGGTAAAATGTTGATAGGACATATCTTCTACTGGTCTTCTAGAAGCAAACATAGATGGGGTGAGCTCATGGATGCAACAATCATATGAGGCCAAGAAATGTCTGGCAGTATCCCAGTCCCCTTTATATTTCTACCATATTGCTGTCTCCTTTTCTACTGTGCTCCCTGAATGTTTTGTGGCTGGGGGTGATGGGAATAGTGGATAGTTGTCTTGCTTAGGGTTACTTATTTTCTGCACATTGGCAAGTTGAGATTTTTGGTAGTTAACCCTTTTCATTGAAAAGGGAGGCTTCTTGGTTAACTTCTAAGTTCTGCAATCTATGGGTATAATGAAAAATGATTCAAAGACAGTTTGATATAATATCTTAATAGTTAATTCTTAATAGTTGGTGCACACTATTACCTATTCTTCACATTTGAAAAGTTCTTGGTCTGGTTTATAGTACTAGAATGCAATCTTTATTGAAAAGTATGCAGAAAGCTGTTGGTTGTCCCCTGACATTTATTCTACTATTATATTGATAGTCACCTCTTACCAGAGTGCTTCTTTTTGTAGCTTGCTGCTTATATAGATTCATGAGACTGATGATTGCTTTTCTCCCCAGTAGCTTGTATAGTACTTTCTGGTACTATGAACACTGGACAGCAAAGAGGAAGCTTTCAGACCAATTCTAGCTTTTGTTTTTTCTTGTGTGTGTTTCCATGTTCTCTGATTAGTATATGCAATATCTTTAACAATAGGAGCCAACTGTTATATACCTTCACTGACAATGAAAAGAAAAAAATAAACATATTTCAGAGGACAGAATTATAGTAAATAAAGGACATAATCAACAGAATCAAGTAAAGATTTGATTGCATTATACCAAACATGGTGTTTGGTAAATATCTTCATTTTGCAAGATGACAACTTACTTTTGACTTGCCTATTTCTCTAAATTTTTGCACTTAAATTACAATTATTTAGTCTATAATGCAAACTTCATAAGTTTTCATGGGCAAACCTGACTTCTCTTCATTTTGCCAGCTTATAGCATACTTGATTAATGAAACATTCTGAGAAAGTATATTTAGTATATTTTGTCTCTAAAAACATATGTGATAACATATAGATAGAATTGTGTGTGTGTGTGTGTGTGTGTGTGTGTGTGTGTATGTGGTTGGATGATAGAAGTATAAATTTAAATATAGTAACCAAAATGTTTTAAATTCTGATACTGCAACCTCAAAGATTATATCTGTCACTTTAGCTTTGTCCAAGGATAGTAATTTTGAGTAACAAATTCTTTTTTCACGAGTATGAAACTCACATAAGGTAACTAAGAAAACAAACTTTAAAATCCATTTTCAAATACTACAACCAAAAATAATGATTAATAAATTTTTCTTAAGAAATATATTATTTATAAGCAAATATTCTTCATGTATGTTTTTTGAAAATGAATAACAAAATGTTTCTTTGTGCTCCATTTCAGTAGTTTTACTATGGTAGAAACAGTCATCGATGATTTTCCACTCAGACAGTTCCAGGCTGCAACCTCAAATCCAGGGCTCCTCTCGACAAGGTGGGCAAGGCTTTGGCGAATGGAGACAGACACACAGCTCCCTGGACTGAGTGAATCTGAACTCTTTATTGAAATTTTTAGCAGGATTTATATACTTTAGAAAATCAAGAGTAAAGGCCACGGGTTGTGTCACTAGGCCCATATGGAAAACATCGAAGAAAACCAGGACCAAATTCTTTACATGATAATGTAAAACATATTCATTCCAGGTAACAAAAGAAGAGCAGAGGTGACTTGTATGATGTCTCCAGGTAGAGTTAAAGCAGGCATGACACTCAGTTGCTAAAAGCAAAGGAACAATGAATGTTTCAAAGCAGATTTTCTCTGGTTTATGTATAAACGTCAAATGTGTGGGGAAGGAACTGTAAACTAGCTGTAAACTAGTACTGAGAAAAACAACAACAACAACAACAACAAAAAAGGGTCTAAGAATATCCAGGAGGTAGAAGGGAGGAATCCACCTGACAGAGGTAAAACTTAATTTACATAAGTAGAGTCTCTAGCACCTAGCAACTGCCCATTTAGATGTTAATGTGTCACTCCCCACCTAGCAGGCTTTAGGCCAGAAGGAGACAGTAACACTAAGGCCTGACTATTCACATATTTTCCTTATTTTTCTTATTTATTTCAAATAATGCCATATCCTTTTTCTAGAAAATATTTCCTTGTAACAATATTTCTGCCATGCTGGACCTGGTCAAAACAGCATGGTTGGAGAAGGACGCGGCAAGAGAGGCTTATGCTTGCCTCCCGGTTCACCTGTGTATTATGAGAATCACAATGCCTTAATGTTTATAATCTATTACATAAAAGATGATGTTTAAACAGTATTTTATTTCATTGAAAACTTGTAGTACACTTGGAGATGCAGGTCAGTGGTAGTATACTTATATATTATGTGTCAAGGCCAGAGTTTGATATTCAGTAATGAAAAAACAGAAAAAAGGAAATAAAGAAATAAGGAAGTAAGGAAGAAAGGAAAAAGAAAGAAAACAAGAAAGAAACAGATATACACATGGAAAGAAAAATCATTACTTTTTTTATTTATTCAATTGTGCGTGTGTGCGCCTGTGTGTGCGTGTATGTATGTATGTATGTGTGTGTGTATGTGTAGAACCATGGGCGAATTCAGGAACCACCATGGACCGCCTTCACCTCCTCCTTGTTTACTCTGTCCCGGGATTCACAGTCTCCAGAAATGCAGGCTCCCCCGCTTCCACCTGGCTTCTATACGTGGGGTCTAGAATCCGAACTCAGGACCTTCCGCCTGCAAGGCAGAGGCTTAACGGCTGAGCCACCTCTCCAGCCCCTCATTATTTGTTTTAATCAGTATAAATCCTATGTCTATCATTGATTATAATACCTCAACTCAATAAATTAAAATAACTATATTTCAGTGAAGGCAGACTTTTCAAAAATAAGGTAGCTTCTCTATTAAAAGCAATTGCTCAATTATCTCTTCTTCTTTAGTCATCTGTTAATTTTATTCCTGTATTTATTTTTGACAGCACTATTATTCTAAGATAAATCAGATGCCATTTGTTTCATAAATAAGAAAACAATAACAGGATTTTGTGTATTTGTATTATACAAATTGGTCCAAGGAAAGAAATGGTAAGTGATTTTCTGATTATACAAACTTTATTGTTCACGATTGAGGGTTTATAATATTTTGCTTGATAGGACATCAATACCATCTTACATGTTAAAGGCACTTATTTGTCATGTCTCTGGCAAATAGGATTTATGATTTTCATGAAATTCTTTTAAACTATGCCTGCTGTTCATGAAAAGAGAGAGATAGATGATAAAAAAAATAATGGGAGACAGAAATTATTTCACATCCCATTTTGCCATCTTGACAGTCCTCTGGGATATATATCAAAGTTTCTACATTTTATGAATAGGTTTCTATCAGTACTACAGATGTATGTTCCAAATTTCCAAATCAAGCAAATTCCTGAGTCACATAAAACAAATGATCAGCTCCAGTGAAGTATATATGTCAGAATTCTGGAAAGGAATGAGGAGCCTTGTGCACTTAGTACACTAGTGAATGTCGCACTGCTTTTTTGACTGTGTTTTAATGAGAATATTAAGAATATCTCTCATCATTCAAAATTATTAAGAGATTCTAGTCATCAGAGAAATCTCAAATCTCATTAGCTTTGAGAAATTGTGAAGACACAACATGTAAGCTTGTTTCAATAGAATGATAGGGGCAGACAAAATACAAGTAAAATATATATTGCATCACTCCCCCCCATTTTATTCAAATACTAATACTGCCAAGAGCTTGGAAAAGCACAATACATTGCTTTCGCTTAGTGTCTAAATTAACTGTGAACATAAAAATTCCTTAAGAATGAAAACAAAAGAATCTGTGACTCTTTTCCACTTAAAATGTTTTTCAAGTTGTCTAACCTGGATTATATGTCACTTTCAAGATATATCTCGTCCTACAGACTGATTGAAATTCTATTTATCCTTATAAATTAAAAGCAAATACACTGGAAACTTCTGTCACTGTCATTTATCTT
The DNA here is from genome assembly GCA_023101885.1 of Typhlomys cinereus. NCBI lineage: Eukaryota > Metazoa > Chordata > Mammalia > Rodentia > Platacanthomyidae > Typhlomys > Typhlomys cinereus. The sequence continues at coordinate 11,744,387 of JALPQD010000007.1, read as the reverse complement.
CTCTCTGCCCTGTTTTTTTTTTTTAAATCATTGACAACAATCACAATGCAAGTTTTTTATCTCCATGAAGCACAGCATTGTGGTAGGTGAATATTAAGATGTGGATCTTAAAAAGCACCAAATTTAATCATATTTAAATGAGTTGTTTAATACTTCATGCCAAGAATTTTCTGATGGGAATTATCATGTAAGAGGGAAAAACAACATAGGCTTATAATGTTGTTAAAAGCTATCACCAGTTTCTAATTAGAATCATTAATATTACATTCTCACCGTGGTTTGAAATGAGAGGGATTATGCCTTATTATGCCTAGGAAAGAACTAACATTTTTTAAAGGAAAGGCACATTTATTTTATTAACATTCCTCTCTGTTTATGATGGGTAGGCTCAGACAGTTTTCTATTTGATGTTACTTCTCAGACCAAATTTTGCACAGTTTGAAAACTGGGTTAAATAGAAACCAGACAGATGAGGAGAAAATCTACTTTAGGTGTGTAACAAAGGTACAGTAATTCAGTACTATGGTACCAGTTCTGCAATATCCATTCTGTTCTTATCAAAGAATAAGCTGCAATTTGATTTAAATGTAATACTGAACAGTCTATTCTAAACATAGGCATACCCCTGATATTTATTCTCTTATTTAGATGCTTTCAGATCCTTCATTTATGATTGGATGACTATGTAATAAACCATATGTGATGAATATATTATATTTCATGTAAATCAATAATAGGTGCCCCATTATTTCTCATCTGTTATACATTCAGTTGCTTTTCCTGATCCTATGTTGTTGAATAAATAGAGAAGCCAAGTTCCTGGCACCTGAATATGGACATGCACCAGAACTTCTGTTCTGACCCTGGGGTCACTTGTATTCATTTTGAACACACCATGACAGGATGGTTATGCAGAAAATCAATCAAATATTATTTGTACTCTGTTGTGTACTACACTTATGACTGTAATTATAAACTCCAGACATCTTTCATATTCACACTAATAACAACTTACACGACTTAAATAATTTACAATGCTTTTGGTTCCTTATTACCATGAGCACATTTTTTTATCTTCAACTCCTTGCTTACTGAATAAGACAAAATGAGGTAAATACAAATGCAGCTATATGAAAATTAAAATAAAGATATGTTTTAGCATAAATGTTTCTTCATTTCATTTATACAATGTAATGGCTATCTAGTGTTTTAAGAATAGACATGCATCATTGGTTGACTTTAAATGTTTATTTTATAGAATAAACTTAGATTAAATACTAATTTTACATTCATGTGAGTGCAGAATTTGAACCTTCCAAATGATTACCGTAATCATTTTACTACTATGGAGAAACTAAGACAATTTGCTTTTATCAATGATGGCTCTATAACGTGCATCATTTTTCTTGTTGACATTAAAGAGTGACTCAAGTTTAGTTACCTTTATGCCTTCGCATTTATGATTTTGGGTCCATCTCTACTAGATAAATCAAGAATACTTTAATACTATAATAACTAATAAGTAATGACTGTTTTAAAGCTGTTCTCCATATATATACACATATATACACATACATATATACATATATATACATATATATACATACACACATATAAGAAAACATGTCTATATGTATATTTGGTAGAATATCATCGTTCAAAATAAATATAATCGATGTCTACATTATTTTCAAGATTCACTTGAAACATTTTGTTATAATTTTATTTATATATTTTCCATTTTAACATGTATGTGTCATGGTTCAGAGCTTCTGTGTTTGCATGTTTTGCATGTTTGTGACATATTGTTGTATATGTGATGTGGTTGAGTGCTTCTGTGTGTCTTCATGTTTCATGTTTGTGACACATAGATCTGTGTGCTGCTTGTGCTCATATGGGACGTGAAGCTTAATGTCAGCAAACATACTCGATTTGTCTTCCATTTTATTCTTTTAAGGGTGGGTTTATTATCATGCTCAGAGTTATTTAATATTCTTTGTCTGACTAGATGGGTTGCTCTGGGATTTTTAGGAATCAACTTCTGGATTTAGAATTAATTTAACTGCTCAGAAAACTTCTACTCTTTACTGTGTGGTAAAGCTCTTTCCATTCCAAGCCCAGTATATTTTTAAACATCAAACTCCATGTCTGGGGAGGTGGTTCATTGTGCTGCTCAAGAATGAGGTCCTGAGGGGGCTAGAGAGGTGGCTCAGGGGTTAAGCCTCTGCCTTGCAGGCAGAAGGTCCTGAGTTCAGATCCTAGACCCCACATATAGATGCCAGGGGGAAGCGGGGAAGCCTGCGCTTCTGGTCCTGGTAGGGCGGAGCCTGTGAATCCAGGGGCAGAATAAACAAGGAGGAGGTGGAGGCGTCCATGGTGGTTCCCGAATTCATTCGTGGTTCTTTCTACACATACACACAAACACACATACATACACACACACACACATACACACACAATTGAATAAATAATAAAAAAATTAAAAAAAAGAATGAGTTCCTGAGTTCAAATACTCAGAACTCACCTAAAGGATAAGGAAACTGTGGTACATCTATACAATGGAGTACTACTCAGCCATCAAAAATGATGAATTACTGGAATTTGCTGGGAAATGGATGTCATTAGAAACAGTTATATTAAGTGAAGTACCCCAAGCCCAGAAAGTTAAGTGCCGTATGTACTCTCTAATAGGTAGCTCCTAGTATCAAACTCACCCAGCCCACATTGAGACACTCAAAGGTAAACCCATGTAATACAGTAATTCCAAGGATTATGAACAGGAGGGATAGGGTTGGAGGGCCACACCAGACACAAGGATAGAGGGGACCATGTTACAGCAGAGAAAATAGGCCTCCAAGGAATGCAAGTAAGTAATGTGACACCTGGTTATGTTCACAGATGTTCGTTCCTGATCATGAAAAACTGAGGGGGTATGATCTCACCAGAAGGGGAGGGCATATAGTCTGGCAGATGAAAGGTGATCATTTTGCAAATGGTTGACTGACCCCTCCCTCACCGAGGTTTCCTGCTTTTCTTACATCTACCCTTGAACGTGCTATTATAACAAGACTCCAGTTTAACAGATTTTGTCTCTGACCAGGGGGTGACATGCAGTGCCCATTAGGATGGAGTGAAGGGCATTGCAGGAGCAGCAAAACTGCAAAAGAAAATCAACAAACCACAATCCAGAACTTCAGAGACTCTATATCAACCACCTAGAACTAGGCCAGCCTAATCTCCCCCCATCCTGAAGCTCGGGGCCATTTGAGGAAGAGGGGGCGGTAAGATTGTAAGAGCAAAAGGATGGGAGGAGCAATGATTTGCAAGATTCTCCACACTAGTTAGGGCCGAAGCAATCATAATAGGACTTTGCATGCCCTGCACAATGTCCAACACACTATTGACCCTACAAAGTCTAGCATCTGCTAAAGGCACCAAGATCCTTGGAGGCAAGGGATTGACAGCCACAGTAGTGTTCCTATGCTTAAGAGGAACATGAGAAAGGGTTCAGGGAAATGCCACTGGGTCCTTGTACGTCATCGGAGAGAAGGACCCAGAGGAGAGTTAGGCATGCACAATAAAGGACTCTCTAGGAATTGGGGGGGAGGCACTGGGGGATGGGGAAGGAGGGAGGGGGAGCAGGGGGGTCGGGGGGAGGAGTAGGGAGGGAGGGAACTGGTCTACCTATTAAGTTTGTATGAGCGGAAATAATAAAAAATGTATTAAAAAATAGGATTGTTTGGGCATGTCTATAACTCTGTGGCAAGGATTAGGGATTGGAAGGCTGATGTGTCAGTCTTTAGTCAAACTCCGGGCTCAATGAGCATTCTTGTCTCTAATTAATAACTTGCAGAGTTATACAGCAAGACATCTGAAATTCTTTAAAGGCCCATGTGCCGATACACACACACACACACACACACACACACACACACACACACACACACATCTCCAAGAGTTGACAAACATATGAAGAAAACAAGTACTCAAGAAAAAAAAAATCCATTGAAGGCATTAAAACTAACTGCTCGACTTAGTGACTCCAGCAAATCTGCTACCCAGCATAGTAATTCTGCAAAAAAAATAATTGTGCATTCCAAAGAATCAACATTTCACTAAGCCATCCCAAGTTTCACCACGACTGGAGTTGCAGTAAAATACAAATCCAAAAGATATGCTGTTCCATTATCCCATTATTACTTGAGAACCTTCTCTATTCCCCCATTGCTATAAAAGCTTGGCCAAAAGTGATTACCCACACTCTCTCCAGACTGACTTTCAGTGACTCTGCCCTTTCAGATAGGAGGGCACCATGTTTGGGCTTGAATAAGGCCCTGCCTCATTGTCGTTTTGGGGTGATCTGTCCTTCATTCCTGCTAACATTTCCTTTCATACATAAGTAGTGCTATAGTTTCTGGAATTTTCAAGGCATTAATAAATGAATAAATGTTGGCTTCCTTATATTGTCACATAATGCATGAGTAGAGAGGAGGAAAAGAGAAGTTGTCAGCGATGTATCCACTCTTGACCTGTATTCCAGCTCTGAGCCCTAGTTAGTTGAGTGCATATTCATAGAACACTTCCTGATGATAAGGAAAGTCACTTTGAGAAGCAGAAATACCTCTGCTATTCTGGAACTTGTTACCACTCACAGGCAATCTTGATAGTGTTTCCTGTATGAATTTATATTCAAGCCTTCTGCTATGATAAGTAGCATCTGCTAACCTAGTTTGGGTCTGACTGAGTCATTTTCCTCTGACCATGGAAGTGGCGATATAGAAACTCCCTAGCAAGTGTTTTATCCTGTGTTTAGAGGACAGAGAGATAAAGTATAACTTCAAGTTACCACCTCTCCAGTTTTTGTAGCACCAATAGATGCTTAGGCCTTTCTTGACACACTTAAAAAGGAGGGGAAGAAATGAGGCTAATTGTGCCAGGCTGCATATATATGAGATAATCACATGTTATCGCACTTCTCTATATTTTTTAGAATATTTTAAGAGAAAAATATGAGTAGAACCCAAAAACTGTCCCTTAAATTAGCTTTATTTTCTTTAAATTCATTACAGACTTGGTTTTATTTTATAGTTATAACCTCTGAATGTATAACTGTAATAAATTATTACATTGCGGGGCTGGAGAGGTGGCTCAGGGATTAAGCCTCTGCCTTGCAGGCGGAAGGTCCTGAGTTCGGATCCTAGACCCCATGTGTAGATGCTAGGCAGAAGCAGGGGTGGCCTGCGTTTCTGGTCCTAGTAGGGCAGAGCCTGTAAATCCCTGGGCGGAGTAAACAAGGAGGAGGTGGAGGAAGTGGAGGTGATCCATGGCGGTTCCCAAATTCGTCCATGGTTCTACGCACACACACATACATACACATGCACAATTGAATAAATGATAAAAAAATTATTACATTGCATAAATTTAAAGTTAAAACATTAAAAAATAAGAATATATACACAAACAAACCCAACATATTAATAATTATAATATATTCAGCTATGAGTCATATATTTTTGAATATTCATAAATCAAGCTGTGACATAATCTAAAGGGTGTCTTTGTCTCTTTGCTTTTATTTATTTGCTCTATTATAAAGAGTATTTCTTTCTACCATACTCCTGTCACTTTGATAATCTTTCTCACTTATATCCTAAAGGTAAGGGAATCAGATGAAACCATTAAAACCATGAACCAGAATAAAGTTTTCATGTTTAGTTTGTATTTTATCTTTTGTTCCCAAGTATTTCATCATAGAAACAGAAAACCAACCATTGTATATATCTTATATTCATTATTGCTTGATTAATTGGCAAGAGCTCTATGCATTTGTAATTATATTACATAATCCTAGCATTTATATAAAACTGATATAGAGAATAATTTGGAAAGTACTTGTATTGGTTACTCTTATCTGTTTGCTGTGAGACAACATTCAAAGTCAAGCAACTTAAGGTACAAAGGAAGATTTATTCAACTTATGGTTCCAAAAGGGAAATACAATATAGTCTTTCATGATGGAAGTGGGATAGCTGGCTGGCTGAAGCTGGAGGCAGGCTAAGTCACTGCAGACATCTTGGAGGCTGAGAGCTGCCAGACTGCTGCTGCAAAATTAGACTTCTCCAGGAAGTAGGGTGGAACTAAGCCACCTCAAGACCCACTTCCTGTAACCTTCTTCCTCCAGCAAGGCTCCACCTCTCAAAGGTGCCATGATCTTCCCAAACACATGAGACCATGGGAGACACATTTCAAACCATGACAATACTCTTCTCTCTTCTATATTTTTAAAAGAATATAAGAAATAGGGGCTGGAGAGGTGGCTCAGGGTTAAGCCTCTGCCTTGCAGGCAGAAGGTTCTGAGTTCAGATTCCTAGACCCCACGTATATAGGGCAGAAGCAGGGGCAGCCTGCCTTTCTAGTCCTGGTAGGGCGGAGCCTGTGAATCCGGGGCAGAGTAAATAAGGAGGAGGTGGAGGTGTCCATGGTGGTCCCGGAATTCGCCCGTGGTTCTACACACACACACACACATACACACACAACTGAATAAATAAAAAAAAATTTAAAAAAGAATGTAAGAAATAGTATAACAAAATTCTTAATTGAATGTTTGATAACTAAATTAGATAATTTGACTTTGATAAGTGGTGTTATTTAAATACTATTTTTCTTTGGGAAAGTTTTATTTATTTATTTGCGTATCACAAAGTCACTATATACATTTGTTAGAAGTTTGTTTTAAACATCTGTTTTCCATGATACAATTTGAAATGCTTCTCATGTCAATTACAGTACTTGGTATGTGTCTGGATATTTACTCACTTATTTTAAATTTTCTGGTTTATGGGCAAACAGAGTTTGATCTTCTTTTAGTGCACATGCCATTAATTGAACACAGGATTTTACATATGAGAGACCAGTGTTCTATTACTCACTCACATCTCCAGTTCTGTTCTTTACAATTTTCTACCTTGAATTTCACTATAGTTTCCTATACTTTATTCCATTATAATTTTCCAATTTTATTGGCCTTTAAAAATTTATGCTCTCGGGCTGGAGAGGTGGCTGAGTTCAGATCCCAGATCCCACGTGTAGACGCCAGGCAGAAGCAGGGGTAGCCTGCGTTTCTAGTCCTAGTTGGGCGGAGCCTGTGAATCCCTGGGCAGAGTAAACAAGCAGAAGGTGGAGGTGTCCATGGTAGTTCCCTAATTCGCCCGTGGTTCTACACATACACACACACACATATACACATGCACACACGCACGCATGTGCACATACATACACACACATGCACAATTGAATAAATAATAATAAAAAAAGAAAAAATTTTTGCTCTCACTAACATGCTCAATTTCCAATTAATTCTATATCATTATTTGTAATATGATCTGATTTGATTTGACTTTCATCATTCATTGTCCCTATATGACTTAGGCTGGATTTTTAAAGACATACGTTTTTCCTTTAGTACATCTTGAATTAGAATTTAATTTTCCGCATGATATTGTTTTTGGAATCAATAGCTCAGTAAAGGGTTGTTACCCCATGTTTTTATTAAATTCCCAATTTTTACTTTCTTATTGATTTAAAATTTCAGATCTTTGTGTTCAGAATACTTAATTTAGGTTACCAAGGCTTGTTTTATAACAGATGACAAGACTTTTCCTTCAGCACTTGTAAAATAAGGATTCTACTACCAAAATAAACAAAAATGAATTGGAGACAAATGAAAGTTGAAAACTTTTCAAGCATAAGATGTAAGAATTTTGAGTAAAGCTACAGTCTTCCAAGTAATTGTATTTTACCTATGAGGATGGAAGTTCTTATTATTGCAAAAATAAAAGTAGTTTAACAGATTGATTACTTCTGAAAACTTTTCTAGACTTAGTTCTGTTTATTCTATAAATGATAGAACCTGAGTTCAGATCTCATATCTCATGTTAGAAATGGCAGAAATTGTGACAACCTCTCTTTCTAGCCTTGGAAATTTGAGCCTGGAAAAACTCAGAGCAGTGGATGCAGGACTTAAAGCAATCCAGAATAATTCCCAAATCACTATTGGGCTTACATAGGCACATAAGAGTGTGTGAAACACACACACACACACACACACACACACACACACACAAATTCTAGGATAAATTATCATATATCTTTAGTTGGAAAGATATAATGACTTTTATTGCAAAATTGATCTCTACCCTTCTCCTAGATGGCACTGCCGTTGATTGCCTGAAATTCCCTAGTGTCACATTTCAGTATATTCATCTGAGTTAGTGATCATATTGACTATCCTCCACTGTGTTGGACCTGCCCAGGAATAACAGTCTGGGAGGGAGTGAGCAGGGCATGGCTTAGCATATGGGACCAAAGATGGCACTGGGAGCTGGTGTCCTGGGCGTAACCCTGATCACATTACAGAGAGCCTTAATTGGCTTATAGGAGCTGACACGGACATATGTTTAGTTTAGAGTGTGTGCTGTACTGACCCTGTTGTAGCCAGATTCTGGGATCCCAAAAATCAACAAGGAGCCAACACCGGCAAGTCGCATGAGGGTCTTTATTAGCAGATTCGAACCTGGGCTTACAACCGGCCAACAGCAATGTCAAGCCAGGAAGCCCCGCTCTTTGCCCAGGTGGAGTTTTATAGCTTACTGGCATGGGGAGGGGGCTTCCAACTTAGTAGTTACATCATTGGCTAACAGCCAACAGTTTTGGCATGCAGGGATTGGTCCCCCCTGGTCTGTGAGCAGTTTGAATTGCAACCTGGTAAGGGGAGAAGCAGGGGATGGGCAACTCCAGTGGAGCAGAAATGTTGCTCTTCAGGTGCTTAGCTAAGCACTTGGGGCCTCATTCCAAGCATTCCAAGCTCTCAGCCTGTCCCTAGTTAGAGCTAATGGCTGCGCTCTGTCTGGGCTACATTATGAAGGCTACATACAAGAACTAAAAGGAAACCAAAATCGGGTTCTATGTCTCCTCAACCATTAAGGTAACTGGCTACCTGTTTCACGCCCTGCAGTCTGCTGTCTATATAAACTGTTTCATTGCCCCAATAAAGGGCATGAGTGAGTCTTGCCTGGACAAGCTCCCTGCTGTGTCCAGAGTCCCCTGGATTTGGGTGAGAGGGTAAAGAACCTGCACAAGTTTGCCTTTCTCCACCCCAATGGCCTGGAGTCGTCACAGTGTATGTGTGTGTGTGTGTGTGGGAAAATCAGCCCCACACACTGGGGTCATTCAAATATCTGTAACCCTGTAGACATCATGAAACAGTGATTAAAACTTCCTTATACAGGTGGCGAGATGGTCCAGGTGGGCAAATGTTCAGGCTGCCAAATTTGATCATTTGACTTTTATACCCAGGTCCACATAGTATAAGGAGAGAAATGACTTCTTCAAGTTTTGTTCTGACTTACACACACACACACACACACACACAATGAATAAATCAGTATATGTAAAAATGACTTTTAAGAAAATTCTCAGTAAAAAATATTAAATCCTGTCCTCAACACTGGATCTCCAGTGGGCAGAAATACCACTGCACACATCTGTGTACACAAATATTAAATCACACATCCACACCTGCATATATACCACACATGACATATACATGAAAAAATTAAAATATATTAAAATAAATTAAATTAAATTAAATTTAAATTAAAAATTAAAATATATTAAAATTGCTGTATTTTGAATTAAAGAGAAAAGTTAAGCTAGGAAATAAAAATTATCTTTCATGCTGTATTTATTTAAAATAAATATTCTATTTTTAATTAACAGTCTATACTAATATTCAAAAGTATAAGTACAGTTCTTCAAGAAAACGAAGATAACCACATAGAGTTAGCTTTGATTCATTAAGAAGGTTTCTTTACAAATGGGGGTTTACCAAAGTCTAGCATGGATCACAGTAAAGAAGGTTCCAGTCAGTAGGATCCTCAAAGGCAAAGGATTAGCAGTTTTAACAGAGTTCCCATATTAACGGGAGCCCAATAAAGGGCTCCAGGCTGTGCCATTGAGTCCTTATCCTTCACTAGGGTGGAGGACTCAGAGGCATTCACACAAAATGATGCTCCAAGGAATGGGAGGGAGAAAAAGGGAGGAACTGAGGAGGGGAAAAGGGGAGAGAGGTAGAAGGAAAGGAGGAAGGGGAGAGAGTAAAAGGAACTGGGGAGGGGAAAAGGGAGAGGACAGGGGAGGGATACCTACTGAATGCGTATGACTAAGAAAAAAATAAAATGTGGGAGAAAAAAAAACAAATGAGGGGGTTAGTTTTGAATATTCTCTTAATTACTTGTCCTGGTGTCCTTCTGCTAAAATATAAAGAAGTACTAAGTGAATTTCTTTCAAAGCCAAGAGCCTTAATGCTACCAAGGTTAACCTACAGTTATTATAATAGGAACTGAGGAAATTATATTTGGTCTTTTTGCCAATGGTGTATTTTCATTTGTTTAGCATAACATAACAAAATACCACGAACCGCATGAAATACTTTTCCTTCAGTATGGATTGTATAATGGAAAAAGAGCATAAGAAAGTTTATTTTCTCCTATGGCCTCTCTTTACATAGAATCAGCTTCTCATAGTGTCCACACATGAAATGCATTCAGTTAAAGGATTTTCTTTGTACAATTATTTTGTTCAGATTTCCTTTCTATGAAACAAGAGTAGTCAGGTTAAATTATGTCCCAAAGTAAAGGTATTATCTTGGCAAATCTACTTAAAGAATCTCTCACCAAATAGTTACATTTTATGATATTTGGAGTCTGGGCCTTAACATAAGAATCTTATAGTATTTTTGGCCTGAAGTATACGCATCTTCTTAGTCATTGTGTTTTGGGTCTTCACAGAAGCATGAAATTGTCTATTTTTAGACAGCAGCCAGAGACAATCTCTAGTATTCTGAAGATACAAGGTGAGATCTTATTGCAGTCTGCCTATACGGTTGCTGATAAATGTTGAACAAGGAATCTACTTCCTTACGACAGTCTGGTTACAGTTCTCAGTCCAGCTTGAAGGGAGAGCATGTACCAACACCAGGGCCAAGGGAACTGGCCACACCATCACCACATAATAGCCAAGAGATGGACAATCTTTATTTGCCAGACCAGCATGTCTGACCAAGTGAACAGAAGAATGCCAATTCTCTGAACCAGCTCTCTGTGATTTGTCCAGGGCCTAATCCCACCCAACATGGGCTGGGTCTTTCCCATAAGCTAGACAATCTCCTTCAGGTTTGCTCTGGGCTTACCTGAACCATCAACTCTCTACAAATGCCCAGAACTCAAACCCTCAACAGTCAAGTTGATACCTGTGCTTAATAGTGACACTCCACCTCTTATTAACTTGACACAAAACCAATAGCACTTTTAAACTGTAACGTTCATCCTCCAAACCGACAGATGTTAAAATATAAATATATTCCATGGACAAATTTAAAATGTTCTCATTAAAACTTCAGTTCCAACATTTTAAAAATTCAAAGTTTTTTAACTTTAAAAGGGTATTAAATCAGAATAAGTTAAATACTGCAAAACAAATAAAACATTAAAACAGAAGGATCTTAAAACAATAAGAAAACATTAAAAAGATCAAAGTTCATCAAGTTATTGTGTCCTGTACTTCAATGTTCATCTTCTGTTGCTCATCATGTAATCACACTGGCTCAAAGATTTTAGGAATTCCCAATTTGTGTTTGCAGCTCAAAGTTGTAAAAGCAGAGTTTTTTGAACCAAGCTGAATCTCCACTCGCAACAGTCCTTAGCATACATCCCATGGTTCTGGCATCTCCAACACTTTGGGTTTGCCTCTGCAGCTATAAGCTTCACCTTCTCTCACAGAACTCTAGCCTTGCCACTTGGTGCCAAGATTTGCTGCTTTCCTTGAACCCCTCAAACTGTTCACCAAAACCATTACCACCTGGGGGATGCTGCCAGACTCCGAAGTGAGCCTGAAATGTAGCTTATTTCACCTGAGCCACAGCTATACCAAGTTTTATGGGCTGATTTTGGAAAAAACTCTTTTAGGCAGCCAAACATCCAAAGGGCAAGAAACGGCTTTAACTTGGGCTTTTGACCCCTAAAGAAATTTGAGTTTCTAAACCATGAACTTGCCATACGGTGGTTTTCACATCTTCCACCATCCCAGTGCAAGTCACTAGGTTTTCCTTCACTGTTACTCATTTCTTTAACAGCAGCAAATATTCTGCTGCCTGCCCTTTGCACATCCAAACTTTCAAGGCTACCAACACAGCTCTCCTCTGTCAAGCAAACCAGTCCATCATGTTCAAATTCAACTTCAACCAAGTCTTTGTTTCCCTCATCACAAATTGGGCCCAAACAATCTCTCTCAGCAACTGACCCACTAAACTCTGAAGAACGGTATTTGTAAATCCACAAAGTAGAAATTCTCAAGCATTTCCCACTTTGTCCAGCAAAACCATTCAAAAGCCACAATATCCACATAGTCAGATCTATCAGCAACACCCCACTCCTGGTACCAAATTCTGTTGCAGTCCGCCTGTATGGTTGCTGATAAATGACCATCACACAGCTTAAGGGAACAAGGGATTTACTTTCTTTACAACAGTTTGGTTACAGTTCTCAGTTTTGCTTGAAGGAAGAGCATGCATTGACACCAGGGCCAAGGGAACTGGCCACACCATCACCACATAATGGCCAAGAGATGGACAATCCCTACTTGTCAGACCAGCATGTCTGGCCAAGTGAACAGAAGAATGCCAACTCTCTGAACCAGCTCTCTGTGATTTTTCCAGGGCCTAATCCCACTCACCATGGGCTGGGTCTTCCCCATCAGCTAGACAATCTCCTTCAGGTTTGCTCTGGGCTTAACTCAACCATCAACTCTCTACAACTGTGCCCAGAGCTCAGACCCTGAACAGTCAAGTTGATACCTGTGCTTAACTATGATACTTATTTCTGTATGAGTTAGGGTTCTGTATGAGTCATGGAATACACAGAATGCATATGTATATATATAAAATATATATAGGAAATTTAATGGGTTGGCTTACAGATATGGCTGAGGTAGTCCAGTGAAGGCTGCCAGTAGCCGATGTAGTTCCAACGATGGCTGCCAAAACTAGCTGCTCAGTTCAGTAGTCAAGTGGGTGATGGCTGAAGGCTGGAGAACTCCTAGAGTCTTAGTCTAGTCGAAGGTTAGAAGGTCGAAGAAACCGGGCGGCCAGAAGAAAGAATGATTCCTAGAACAGCTGCAAGAAGGCATCCTTTCTTCTTGGTGGCTCCTTTTTATATGATGCAGTACTGGGACGATCCTTTGAGAGCTTTGGAGGTTCTGATAGGCTCTGGGGCATGTATAATCCTTTCAAGTAGTCTCAGTTGATTCTTTCCAGAGGTGGTCTCAGCCCAGCTTAGTTAATACCGGGTGTGTCAAGTTGACACCCAGGCTTACCTATGATAGATCTGAGATGTGTTAGATGTTATCCACAAGCAGAGAATGGGAAACCCATTTCAAATCTATCATTTTCATTGGACATGGAATAAAGAAGGGAATGTACATAAAATGGAATTCCCACTGCACATGACATATTAAAACTATTAATATTCTCTACTTGACACTACTTTTATTAGGTAGACTATTACAATGTGCCCCTAAAGTACTATTAATAAAGAAAGAGGGGTACATAATATCCATTGTAAAATGATCCTAGTACATATTAGACAACTTTGTTTTTCTGGTCTGGAATATGTGCAAAGATACTTATCCTTTATTGTATGGATGGTAGTATACAGTGACAATAAAAATTAAATAAAACCATGTAGAGCAAGAAATGAAAATACAGTATTTTGATAATGACATGTTGTTAGTTGTTATAAGATCATGGCAATTCTGTTCATATCAAGATTCCAACCAGATGTCATTATCAAAAGCTTGTGGTCAGAAAAGAGGAAAACCAAAAAGTTAGATATTAAGTAAGACATTTTTCATTGCAGAATATGTTATACTGGATTCCAATTGCTGACTGCTTTATTCTTTTTTGAATACGACAGGAATCAACCAAAATTGGGAACAGGACATTCATCTTATTTTTTTGTTCTACACCATGAATAGGGGAATAGAATGTCAAAAGCAATGAGAAGGAAAATTGCACAACATGTCCCTCATGAATATCTCTAAAAATGCCCAGTGTCTTGTATCACACTCTAAGTGAAACATAATGAACAGGATCAGGCGAGGCATGTGCAGTCTTATGAATGTGCCATTTGAGAAAGAAGAAAGGTTTTTTCAACTAAAAGTAAGTGTTCCCTTGATCCTGTTTCTCCTTAGCTATTCAGGCACTTAGAAAAAAGGCAACATCTGCAATGTATAATACGCTTTCTCCTCTCTTGATTTTTTTAAATAAAAACAAATTAAATTGCAAAATTCTTTTGGTGTATGTAATAAATACATAAAATTTCAAAACATAAATTTGTCAGATACAAAATAGAAGCCTCCCTCATTTTGACTCCTCAATCCCAAACATATGAAATTTTCTCCATTCAGTTTTAAATTTCTTCTATATTTGTCAGCTACATGTAAGTAATTTTATAACTGTATTTCTTTGCAAGTAAGATTTGTGCAAAATGTATTGCTTTCTACATTTTCAGTAGAAGAGAATTCAGCACACATCCTCCACTAAACTTAAACTTCACCAGTTTTACTGGTAAGATACAGTTCCTTACTTAAAACATTCATGTACATATATTTGCATTAGAAATAACATTCTTTTATCACTATCAATGAATATTTATGTAATTTTGAAATTAGTCGATTTCTATGGCTGATATATTGAGAAAGGATTGCCAAATTTCATATTACCTGTATTTATGTGCTTTCTAGCATGACATTTTGGTCTTCTTTGACATATATTCCACCAATCCTTGCATCTGGTTTTAGTTTCTGTGACAAACAGAGTGTAGATTGAAAGCATCTAGTTGATAGTCTTTTTCTCAATAGTCCTTATAGTGTTGTGATCTCTGAGGAGGACAAAGAGTACATCATTAAAGTAAGTCTGGGCTGAAAAATCAGTCATGAGACATCAGAGTCATAAGAAATTACTTGAATTTTCATATGAACAGGTCTCCATCAGAACTCCTTATCACTGAGATAGTCTAAACATCTCAGCCAACATCTTCTTAAAAATTGTTGATCAAGAAACTGACCAAACCAATCCGTGGATTTTTTTACCAGAAAAAGACTTGCTTTTTTCATATATTTATTCATTTGAGATTGGGGTAGAAGGGCATATATGTCAGTGCTCATATCAATGATCAACTTGGGAAATCAGGTCTGTCCTTCCAGTACATGAACTTGCAGGAACAGAGCTAACTGATCTCAGTTCACCATGTTTGGAAGCAGGCACCTTATTATGAGTTATCTCACTATCTTCAAATATGCACAAGTATGTATAAAAAATAATGTCAAGCATTAATGATGGTTATTTCTTACAAAGTCTATCACTGAAATTAGATGAGGTGATTACTTTTCATTGTCTCTCTTGCCTTTATTTCAGTGTCAGTAATATGCTCAGTATGTTCTTGGGATTTTAAAGGACTCACTGTTTTTGTGTTACATGTGTTCTCACCATTTTTGTGGCTAATTTACACCTTTCCACAATTTCCTTTCTGGCACAATGATATTGCCTCCATTCTACATACAGATTGAGTCTCTTTCAAAATTTCCATTATGTTCGCTCTCTGAATTAATAAATATGTTTCCCCAAAACTACAACTGTTTGTTGAGTTTTCCTCCAAGTTCAGTCTTCTTTTTCATCACTATAATATATTAGTTTATTAGTTGATTATACAACTCTGAATTTTTATATTAGCTGTATTACAGTAGTATTAGCTGACTTACTCCATTTAGTTTTTAGATAGATGAATATTAAATGTAAAGAAACATATTTAAAATAAAACATTTATAGTATTAGAATCCTAAGAAGAGTTGAACAGAAAAGAATTTGCTTTTGATGGGTTCATAAAAGTGATTGTCACACAGATCTTGGGGCAAACCACTAGAGGGAATCTGTAGATGCAAAGGAAAGTGAGCCAGAAGATGATACAGCATTCATAAGTATGTTATACAGCCACATAGCTCAGGAAGCCAGTCAATGATTGCTCTAGAATAACAGACCCATTGAGCCTTCATATAAAGAATGTTGTTAAAAGGTTGCTTGAAATAATAAATTCCTGGACATAATTTGGCACATTTGAAGACATGAAACAATTTGTACAATGTGTTGGCATTGACAAGGTTCTCAGTACTGCTCACATAGACACACACACACACACAACACACACACACATGCACACACACACACATACACTCACATGCTCGCACATTTGTACACTCTCAGTCACACGCCCTCAGTCTCATACATATACATTTTCATATATGTTCTGATATTTTCTAATCATGAGTAGGACATAATTTAAAGTTTATTTATTCTTAGTAGTCATTCTTTACATTTTCCAACAGTTACATGTAGTAATGAGTAATATAAAGGATATATTGAAACAAGCATTTTCATTAATTCAAAAGTGCTTGCTTAATATTGCTGAAGCTATATGTTGAACCATTTAAATCTAATTTTAAAATTCATTGTAGGTTACTAGGCTCCTGGGAAAAGGTCTATCATATTTATCACAGATTTTAGGAAAATATAGGAAATAAATATTGAACATGGAATATATTACATCATTTTCCTTTGGCTTTCAGGGTTCCTGTGTTTAGTGAAAATTGTCTTCCTCATTTTCATCTATAGACTAACTTCCTCATGGCCTTTCTTTGATGTGTGTGTGTGAGAAAAGGGAGCCGAGAAGGAGGCTTCTATCATGTTCAGTAAAGCATTTATCCTATGATAAACTATCCCTGCTGTAACCTTGATAATTTTTGTAATTATTCCAAAACTGCCACTTTCAATTATGTTACTTTAAGAATTAAGAATTCGGGGCTAGAGAGGTGGCTCAATGGGTTAAGCCTCTGCCTTGCAGGCAGAAGGTCCAGAGTTCGGATCCTAGACCCGGAAGCTGGGGCGGCCTGCGTTTCTGGTCCTGGTAGGGCGGAATCTGTGAATCCCAGGGCAGCATAAACAAGGAGGAGGTGGAGGCGTCCATGGTAGTTCCCGAATTCGCCTGTGGTTCTACACACATGCACATACATACATACACGCACGCACACACGCATACACACACAATTGAATAAATAATAAATAATAATAATAAATAATTAAAAAATTAAGAATTCTACCCATGAATTTTGAGAAAGCTCAATTTTAATTGTTACAACTTCCAGGTGCTATCTTCCGTTTGGGGTTTAAATGTGAACAATTTTGCTATGACCTTAGCAAACAACATATTAGTCTTGGTTCATTTTCTCCTTAGAATCTGATGGGATCCAAGCATTCTGAAGAGAGGAGTATTCATTAGTTCCTTTGTTAAATAGATAGAGGAGACAATCCTTATCCATCAAGTTAAAACTTTAAAACATTTATCCTAAATCAGCCTTAGGAAAAAAAAACCTGTTTTTCTTTCTCTTTTGTTTACACAGGTTTTTATCCTCCTCCAGTATTTTAAAAATGAACTCATGGGGGTCATGTTCCTGAATTAACCAACATTTGGTTAACGTCGGTACAAAGTGTTTAGCATCATTCTCACAGAGCATGTAGTATCCTTGCTCCAATTCATGTGCTTCCATCTGCTGCTCATTTCATCCTCTACTTGATACCATTTTTCCCTCAGGATCTGACTCCGGTATCATTCTCAAATCCTTATCAAGGACATGAAATCATATGTATATATTATAAATATGCTCTTATAGCATAGAATAGACTGTTAAATAACTTGCTTCTCAACCTGCAACACACTCATTTTCTTTGCATGCTGAGATTTTATCCAGCAAAGAGAACTTACCAAACAAGTACTCTACCAACAAGAGCTCATTATTCCCTAAAACACACACTTTTAATGAAAACTATTTCATCAAATTTTTGCTCAAATGTTTTTGCAAATCTTCTCAAATTCGATAGGTTTTCAATAAATCTCAAAGGATAGAGTGAATAAAGTATATTAATAATTTTGTCAAGCGGTATCATTTTCTTAACTATGTTCTCAAATTTTTTTCTGCTCTTTTTTGTGTTTGGTAAAAGTTGTGACACAAGGGTACTTATCTCCCCATAAGTCTTTAGTATAATGATTGCATCTTAGTGAGTGTGTGTATGAGTGTGTGTTTGTGTGTGTTTTGTATGTATGTATATGTGGCATTTCAGGGTTGATGAAGGAAATCCTTTTCCATTGATCTGCCACCTTATATTTTGAGAATGGTTCTTTAATCAAACAAAAGCTCACTATTGTTAGTATTCCTAGCCACCTTACTGTGGAAACTTCCAGTCTTTATCTGCTTACAATTTGTTTACCAACCATACAACCTTTTTTGTATGATCAGAAGATCCAAACCCTACTTGTTTTGCTTATACTGCAAAGCACTTTAAACATTAATCCATCATCCTAGTCTAAAAATATTCTTACTCAAACGTCAGAAGACACAACTTATGAACAATTTTATTTCCAATTATATTCAAGAACATGGTAGCATATTTTCATTGACTTTCAGAAAGTGTGCTAATGATGGAGCTAACATTTGGTGGCACTTGAATATTGCTTCAATCTGTGACTATTTCCTGAATTACTCACTGAAATGTAAACGCATGTGGCATTTAGGCAAAATTCCAGAAAATTAGAATTGGATGTGCACTGAAAACATCCTGCAGACAAAGGATTCTACTAGTCATTTGAAAAGTAAAAAAACTGTGATTATGATACTGCTGTTCTAAACCCTAGCCCTGTCCCTTCTGAGACATGTCCCTCCCTGTTCTGGCTATGTTGTACAACCCATCCCTAATGACTAAGCTCCAGATATGTTGCAATACTATTTCATTTTCTATCTCTCTCATATAGGTGTGTGTGTGTGTGTTTGTGTGTGTGTGTGTGTGTTCACATATCTGTGTTCACATGTGTGTGTGTGCTTAGGGGCCTGTGTGTGAAGGCCAGATGTTGATGCCTGGAGTTTTCCTCATGGTTCTCCATCTACTTCATTGATACAGGTTTGTTCTTTTCAGCTCAGAGGTTGTAATGGAACTAATCTAATAAAACAGTTTGTACCACCATCAGTATGGCAATTTCCAAAAAAAGTTAAAGATTGCAATGCCAAATGACCCTGCTATACCACTTCTGGGAGTAATCCCCTCTAAGGCAGAAATTCACTATAGTGACACAAGCCCAACCAGATTCATTGCAGCACTATTTAATAATAGCAAAGTCATGGAATCAACACAAATGCTCAAAAATTGATGAATGGATAATGAAAATGTGGTACATTTATACAGTAAAATACTACTTAGCCATCAGAAAAGATGAATTAATGAAATTTGCTGGAAAATGGATAGAATTAGAAAAAAATTATATTTAGTGAAGTATCCCTAATAGGTGGATCCTAGTTCCATACACATATTCATATTCAAATGACATATTCAAAGGTATGTATCTGAAATGCCTACAGTAATCACAAAAATTATAAACAGGAGAGAAAGGGAAAGAGGCTCCCCCAGAAAAAAAGGAGAGAGGAAATCATGCTTCAGTAGAGAAAATAGGTCACCGTCAAGTATTGCATGTAAGTAGCCAGACATCTGGTGAGGCTCATTCTCACTTTCCTTCCTGGTCACTTGTGACTGAAGAGGTTTGATTTCGCCAATCAGGGAGGGTATAGGAACTTGCAGATAAACAGTAACCATCTCACAAATGGGACACTGAACCCCCTTCCTCACTCCTGTGTCCTACTCCTATCTTCCATCTACCTTTGAGTCTCCTCTTATATATATCTTCATTTAACCAGTCGTTTATCTTTGGTTATCTTCCATACCAACCAGGATGCAGCCAAGGCTGATGCAGGAAAAGCAAAACTGAAAACCATAATTCAGAACACCAATATTAATGACCTGGAATCAGACCAGCCAAACCTCTCCCCATCCTAAAGCTCCAGGAACCTTGAAGAAGAGGAAGCAAGATTGTAAGGGCCTAAAGATCGGGAGGACCAACGATATACAAGACACTCCACACAAGTTAGGGCTGCAGCAGCCAGAATTGGACTTTGCCTGATCTGCACAATGGCTGACATATCAACGACCCCCAAAGTCTAGCATGGATCACAGGGAAGAAGGCTCCAGGTAGTAGGATCCTTAGAGGCAAGGGATTAACAATAATAATATTGTCCCCATACTAACAGGGAGTCCAAGAAAAAGGCTCGCGGCTATGCCTCTGAGTCCTTAACCCTCACTAGGATGGAGGACTCAGAGAGGTTTGGCATTCACACAAAAGGATGCTCCAAGGAATGGGAGGGAGGAAGGGGGAGGCACAGAGAGAAGAGGAGGGAGGGAGAGGGTGCAAGGAAAGGGGGAGGGAGAAGAGTGCAAGGTGGGACAATGGGGGAGGGGAAGAGGGAGGGAGAAGAGGAGGATACCTATTGAGCGTGTATGATTAGGAAAAAAAATAAAATGTGGGAGAAAAAAAAAGTTTGCCCCAGTGATACTGTGCCCCACTTTCGGAGCAGTGCAACTGGAGGGAAACTTCCATCCACCTTTTTGATGGGTGCTAAGTGTCAGACACCTGGTTCTACTTTTACATAGCAAACACTTTAATGTTTTGGCCAACCAAAACCTGTCCTCTCCTTTAGATTAAATTTTCATAGCTGTCCAAGTACAAAACGACACAGTGTCGTTAGAAATTAGATTGAATATTAGAATATCTGTGTGTTTGAGTGCATGCTTATTTGTGCTTGAATTTTACTGTTTGTTAGTATGTACTCCTTGAGTGCTTCTTTGTTTCTGTTAGTGTATACTTGTGTAAGTATGTGTTCCTGTTGTTTATATGTTCCCAGATATGTCTTGAACACAACTTTCCTTTGTATAGGTATCAAATTATTTAAATTTTTTAACATATTTTATTATTATTTCCGCTCATACAAACTTAACAGGTATACCGGTTCCTCCCTCCCTCCTCCCCCTCCCCCAAACTCCCTACTCCCCCTCCCATCACCACTCCCTGCCCATCCCCCAGTGGCTCTCTCCTAATCCCCGGAGAATCCTTTAATGTGCATGCCAGACACTCCTCTTGGTCCTCCTCTCCGATGACATACAAGGACCCAGTGGCATTTCACTGAACCCTTTCCCGTGTTCCCCTTAAGCATAGGAACACTACTGAGGCTATCAATCCCTTGCCTCCAAGGATCTTGGTGCCTTTTGCAAATGATAGACTATGTGGGGTCAACAATATGTTGGACATTGCGCAGGGCATGCAAAGTCCAATTACGATTGCTTCGGTACGAAATTATGTGGAGTATCTTGTATATCGTTGCTCCTCCAATCCTTGTGCTCTTACAATCTTACCACTCCCTCTTCTTCAAATTTCCCTGAGCTTCAGGATGGGGAGAGATTAGACTAGCCTAGTTCTAGGTAGTTGATATAGAGTCTCTGAAGTTCTGGATTATGGTTTGTTGATTTTCTTTTGCAGTTTTGCTGCTCCTGCAATGCCCTTCACTCCATCCTGATAGTTATTGGATGTCATCCCTTGCAGTCCTTGATGGTGGCCTATTTTCTCTGCTGTAACATGGTCCCCTCTCTCCTTGTTTCTGGTGTGGCCCTCCTACCCATCCCTCCTGTCCATAATCTTTGCAATTACTGTAGGTATTACAGAGATATATCCTTGAGTGTCTCTAGATGAGCTGGGTGCATTTGGTACTAGGAGCCACCTATTAGGGAGTACATATGGAGCTAATTTTCTGGGTCTAGGATACTTCACTTAATATAATTGTTTCTAATAGCATCCATTTCCTGAAAAATTCCAGTAATTCATCATTTTTGAAGGCTGAGTAGTACTCCATTGTATTGATGTACCACATTTTCTTATCAACTCGTCAACTGTTGGACATTTGGGTTGATTCCATGACTTTGCTTTTGTAAACAGTGCTGCTATAAACATAGTCATGCTTGTGCTATCAAGGTGAATTTTTAATGTATAGGGGGTTATTTCCAAAGTGGAATAGCAAGGTCATATGGCATTTCAATCTTTAACCTCCTTAAGAATCTCCAGACGGCTCACCAGAGTGGTTGTATGAGCCTGCATTCACACTAGCAATGTAGGAGAGTTCCCCTCTCTCCACTTCCTCTCCAGTATTTGTTGTTGTTTGTATTGTGGATTTTTGCCATCCTGACCGGGGTGAGATGATATCTCAGGGAAGTTTTGATTTGCATTTCGCTGATGGCTGGGGAAGTGGAGCATTTTTTAAGATATTTGTTAGACATTTTAATTTCATCCCTGGTAAAGTTTCTTTTAAATTCCAAGGCCCATTAATTGTGCGATTAGTTTCCTTGGTGTTTAGTTTTCTAAGTTCTTTGTGCACTCTGGACAGTAGAGCTCTATCAGATATATGGTTAGCTCCTGTTACAATCTCTTTATCTGAACAGAGCTCTTTAATTTCACAAGATCCCAACTGTTGAGAGTTGGTAGCAGTGACTGTGCCATTGGATGTCTGTTTAGGAATTGTTGGTCTAGCCCAATCAGCTCGAGGGAGTTCCCTACCCTTTCAACTATGATTTTTATAGTCTCTAGCCTTATATCAAGGTCCTGATCCATTTGGAATTAAGTCTTGTACATGGTGATAAATAAGGATCCAGTTTTAATCTTCTGCATGTGGAGATCCAGTTTTGCCAAAACCATTTGTTGAAGATACTGTTCTTTTTCCATTGAATTTTTTGGGCCCCTTTGTCAAAGATCAAATGGCTGTACTTTTGTGGGCTTATATCTGGGTCTTCAACCCTTATGCATTGATCTGTGTGTCTATTTTGGAGCCAGTACGAGGCTGTCTTTATAACTATGGATTTGTAGTATAGACTAAGGTTTGGTATGGTAGTACATCCAGCAGTGTTTTTGTTGCTCAGGATTGTCTTTGCTATCCTGGGTATTTTGTGCCTCCATATGAATTTTGTGATTGTTTGGTCAGCTTCTTTAAAGAATTGTTTTGGGATTTTAATTGGTATAACATTGAATTTGTATATTGCCTTTGGTAGGATGGTCATTTTTACGATGTTGATTCTTCCAATCCAGGAACATGGGAGGTGTTTCCACCTTCTGGTGTCTTCTGCAATTTCTTTCTTTAGGGTTTTAAAGTGTTCATTGTAAAGGTCTTTTACCTCCTTGGTTAGGTTTATCCCAAGGTATTTCATTTTTTTAGGGGCTATAGTAAATGGGATTGTTTCTCTCAGGGCTTTTTCACTTCTTTCATTTTGGGCATATAGAAAGGCCACTGATTTTTGTACATTTATTTTGTAACCTGCCACCCTGCTGAACTTTTCAATTAGTTCCAGGAGCTTCCTGGTGGAGTTTTTGGAATCACTCAGGTATAAGATCATGTCATCTGCAAATAGGGACAGCTTGACTTGTTACTTGCTGATTTGAATACCTTTTATGCCCCTTTCTTGTCTTATGGCTTCAGCTAAGACTTCAAGTACAATATTGAATAGAAGTGGTGAGAGTGGACAGCCTTGTCTAGTTCCTGATCGAAGTGGGAATGCTTCAAGTTTTTCCCCATTGTGCATTATCCTTGCTGTGGGCTTGTTGTATACCACTTTTATTATATTGATAAAGGTTCCTTCCATACCTACTGTCTCTAGCATTTTGATCATAAAAGGCTGTTGGATCTTGTCAAAAGGTTTTTCTGCATCTATTGAGAGTATCACGTGGTCTTGCACAATGGACTGGTTTATATGATAAATTACATTTATTGATTTGCATATGTGGAACCAACCTTGTGTTCTGGAGATAAAGCCTCCTTCGTCCCCATGAATGATCTTTTTGATATGTTTTTGAATCTGATTTGCTAAGACTTTGTTGAGAATCTTTACATCTGTGTTCATCAGAGAGATTGGCCTATAGTTTTCTTTTTTTTTTTTTAAACTTAAAATATTTATTAGCATGAATCGGTGTGTGTTAAAATCAAAATAACTGATAAAAATGAGATTGTTGAAGAAAATGCTTTACTACAGAACAGAGCACAAGGGCAGAGTCCTAGGTGTCTGCAGTCTGAAGAAATGTCTTCTAGGTGCAGAGCCTGGGTCGAGCCCAGGTAGTTTTCTTTTTTAAGTGAATCTTTATTAGGTTTTTGGATTAATACGATATTAGCTTCATAGAAGGAATTTGGTAGTGTTCCTTCCTTTGCTATTTGATGGAACATTTCCTTAAATGTCTGGTAGAACTCTGTGCTGAATCCATGTGGTCCAGGACATTTTTTGGTGGGAAGATTCGAGATTACTTCCTCAATTTCCTTATATGTTAATGGACTATTTAAATAATTCACAACTTCCTAATTCAATTTAGGTAAATTGTGTTTAC
The DNA here is from genome assembly GCA_023101885.1 of Typhlomys cinereus. Classification (NCBI taxonomy): domain Eukaryota; kingdom Metazoa; phylum Chordata; class Mammalia; order Rodentia; family Platacanthomyidae; genus Typhlomys; species Typhlomys cinereus. The sequence goes on along the minus strand of JALPQD010000007.1, from coordinate 11,719,932 downwards.
TTGGGAATTCATCCATCTCATTTGTGTTGTCAAACTTCACAGAGTATAAGTTTTTGAAATATGATGTTATAATTCTCTGGATTTCTTGGGTATCAGTAGTGATCACTCCATGTTCATTTCTAATTTTGTTAATTTGTGTGTTCTCTCTCTTGCTTTTGGTTAATTTAGCTAGGGGTATATTGATCTTATTGATTTTTTCAAAGAACCAGCTTATTGACTGGTTGATTTTCTCTATCATTTTCCTAATCTCGATTTCAGATATTTCTCCCCTTATTTTGCTAATCTCCTCGCTTCTACTACTTTTGGGATCAGATTGCTCTAGTTTCTCTAAAGCTTTAAGCTGTATTGTTATTTATTTCTGATTCCATTTTTTTGATGTGGGCATTAAGAGCTATGAACTTACCTCTTAGGACAGCTTTCATTGTGTCCCAGAGATTTTGTTAAGTTGTATTTTCATTATCGTTTGCTTTCAGGAAATCTTGAATTTCCTTTTTAATTTCTTCCTGAATCCAGTTCTCATTCAGCATCATATTGTTAAGTTCCCAGGAATTAGTGTATTTTCTGTCGTTTGTTGTGTTGCGGATGTCCAGCTTTAGGCCGTGGTGGTCTGATAGGGCATAGGTTAGAATTTCAACTTTTTTGTATATGCGTAGATTCATTTTGTGGCCTAATATGTAATCTATTATGAAGAACGTTCTGTGTGCTGCTGAGAAAAATGTGTATTCTTTGGTGCGTGGATGAAAAGTTTGATAGAGATCTGTAAGGTCCATTTCTTTCAGGGTTTGATTAAGTTCCAAAGTGTCTCTGTTAAGCTTTTGATCTGTCGATCTATACCATTTTGAGAGGGCGGTGTTAAAGTCCCCAAGAATTATCATTTGGGGGTTGATTTCTTGCTTTAGATGCTGTGGGGTTTTCTTAATGAATGCGGAGGGGCCTGTATTGGGTGCATATATGCTCAGTATTGTGAAGTCTTTCTGGTGAATTGTTCCTGTGACTAAAATGTAGTATACATCTGTGTCTCTTTTGATTTTCTTTGGTTTGAGGTCCACTTTTTCCAAAAGCATAATTGATACCCCTGCCTGTTTCCTGGTTCCTTTAGCTTGCAAGATTTTGGACAAGCCTTTCATTTTCAAGATGTGCCTGTCTTTTGTGGTGAGATGAGTTTCCTGAAGGCAGTGGTTTTTAATCAAGTTTGTCATTTGTGCTCTTAATCGGTGAGTTAATACCATTGACATTTAATGTTATAATGGAGAAATTATTTTTAACTCTGGACCTTTTTTATGTTTAGTGGATTTTCTAAGCGTATTGTTTGATATTTGTGTTTTGGTAGTATTATATTTTCCTTCTGTCCTCCTGGATATGCTTGTTCTTTTCCTCAAGCTTGAGTATCATTTCTAGCATTTTTTGAAGGCCTAGTTTGGTAGACATGTATCCCTTCAACTTGTCTTTGTGCTGGAAAACATTTCTTTCTCCCTCAATCATGACAGATAGTTTTACTGGGTATATCAGTCTGGGATGGCATTTTTGCTCATTTAATACTTGAAGTATGTCTCTCCAAGCTCTTCTTGCTTTTACTGTTTCTATTGAGTAGTCATTTGTTATTCTAATAGGTTTATCTTTAAAAGTGACTTGCTTTTTTTCTCTTGAAGCTCTCAGCACTTTTTCTTTGTCTTGAATGTGGAGTGTTTTGATATTATTTGCTGTGACAATTTTCTATTTTGGTCATATCTGTTTGGAGTGCGAAATGCCTCTTGTATTTGGATGGGCCTCTCATTCTTTAGTTGTGGGAAGTTTTCATTTATGATGAATTGAAATATTTCCTCAGGTGTGGTATTTTGGGATTCTTGTTCTGATATTCCATGAATCCATCATTATGGGGTTAATTCTTTCAGTGGAAGATTGGACTTCTTGGGTTTTGTTTCTCATGGATCTGCACTTTGACATGGGCATTGTTGTTTTGTTTCTTAGGACCTTTCAGTTTCTGTGTGTTTTTCACTGAACTGATTTAGTTGGTATTACTACACTTGCCAGTTATTACTAGTGCTTGCCTTGGATTGGGTAAGTTTGTCTATTTTGTTATGGTAATTTCCTAGATGAGGCTATTAGGCTATTAGGCTGTTAGTATATCAATTAAGTCAGGTTGAGTAGACAAGAGGTGAATATTAGTATAGTAGTGCACTTTTACGATTTAGTATCTTGGTGATGTGTGAGGGTGAGTGGTGTACTCCCTGGAGTTGTATATGTTTTTGGGGTGGCTGTATGGAAACGTTAATCTACAGTGATTAATACTAGAAAGGAACAGTAAGGTGAAAAAAAGAGGTTTACTTATCTTTGGGCTGGATGTGAAGAATCTCTCCCATGTGATAGGATGATTGTAGAGGACTCCAGATGTATGGCCTTTGTCCCTTAGAGTTTTGCTTGAGTTTCCTTTGGACTCTATTGAATTCTGAGTAGCAGTTTGTCTTCCATGGACCATGTGTGTAGGTCCCTGGTGAGCCAGAGAGGCAGAGGGTCTGATGTTGATGGCAGAATTCTTCACCTGGGACCTGGGACTTGGCTTAGGGCCAACCCAAGCTCCAGGGATGGAGGAATGTGAGCAAGTCCTGTCTGGCAGAGGCATGGGCCATGGTTTCCCTGAAATTATTTAAATTTAACTTAACTTTAAAGTGAAAAATTACGTATCATTGTCTTAGTCAAAAATATTTCAATTTCTTTTTATTGTCTGAAGAGCTAGTTTGATGTGAAATTTAGGCCTTGCAATCATCATGGAAATACATTCAGGTTTTAATTTTGAATAGGGAATAATGATATATAAAAATTAGAAAAATAAATTTATCAAAAACTTTAGTGAGTTTGATGGTGAATGCTGTGACCCAGAGAAAGAAGGGATTAAGGGAGAACAGTGTCAGAATTTATCCAGAAACAGAGCATACAGTTGACCCTACTTAACCTCTTTCCTAATCTCAAAATAACTCATGACACAGGAGCATAAAAAGACAAGACAAATTTAGAGAGCTGTTGAAGGTGGATGAAGCATCTCTGCTTTTATTTAACTAATGGCTGTGCTTGCAACAGTCAGAGTTATTATTTCACATTTTTGGGTGTGACTCACCATTTCCCTCATTTTAGGAAATAAATACATAAATTTCTCCTGGCCCTAAATCTAAGATTAAAACCTATACTCTAAAAGAATAAAAAATAAAATTAAAAAGAATGAAATGGAAGTTTTTTAAAAAATATATTTTATGTTTATGATTAGTGTTTTCATTTTATCTTTGAGTTCATAAAAATCTGCTTAGTTGAAATAGAGCTTTCCAAAATATACATTCTCTATAATATTTAATTATAATTCTGAGTGTGATTTCAAATTCTGAGCATTTGAGTAAATCACTTATTTAAGCAACATTTTTGTAGATACATACTTAGCATAAAAGCAAAAATTCAATGCAGACATGAACTAAAATTCAGCATGTAATGATGCACTGTTTAGGTTTATTAGAATGAAAAGTTTGGTCAAATTAAAGAGGACATACCTAGCTTCTAAATGTCTCATTGGCCCACATCCTAGAACTCTGAACTACACTGGATACATTAAAATGTGCTTAATGTGTGTTCCATTATCTTATCAATTATTTCCATGGCCTGTGGTAACACATACAATGTCAAACAACCTCATGATAGCAGTCTTTCACCCAGAAATAATGATGACCAAATCATTTTTTCCAAAACATCTGATGAACTCAAAAACAGTACACATTAACCAAAATTATAGTTAACAAATATGAGACAAGCACCAATTCATTTCAAGTAATGTGTTTGTCCTGAGGAATTGGTGTCTTCACTCAAATATTGATGCCTCTACTACTTGTTTATATTAGACATTAGACAGAATACAGAAACCAAAAAAAATTATGGCTAGTTAACAGTGTTTTGGGAAATTTAGGTTGAACCCTTGTGCTAACTAGTTTTAGCACTGCAACCTAAAGTGAGATATTAAGCCTTTTTCATTAGTTCTTTATATCATCATCATCATTATCATTGTCATCTTCCAAACATGTTGATGTATTGATGGTTGGGAAGGCTTCTAAGGTGGCTTTGCTCATGGAGATATTAGAGAATGGTATATACAGGAGATATCTCAGGAAGCAAGTCTTCTATCAGAAAACAACAGCAAATACTTTTCTCATAGGAAGGGAAAGTAAGAGCTTGTTTGTTTCTGAGAAGTTGAAAGGTTTTTTTTTTGTCTTTTTTTTTGTGTGTGGTCTGCATAAGGGCTCCACCACCTGTGTCTCTTCCCCCTGTGTCTATTTCTACCTCTGACTCTTAGTTGTTTAATCTGTGTCATTGAGGTCATGGTTTTTCTTTTAACTGGTAAACTTCTATGGTTTTCTTAATCACTACTCCTGAAGTTTCCCCTTGTTAAATATTTCCTTTTTATCTGGAATCATATCCTGGCAGGGTGGTTTATGCTCACTCTCTGAAAAATGCACCTTAGGACATGTTTAATTGGTTCATAGCATGACTTTGTTCCCTTGTAGTGCTGTTTCCCTCATCGCTCAGATGTAGTATTTGTGACCTATGTGCTATGTCTTTGATCTCCCACATACTTTATCTACTGGACACAATGTCCATGTTTCTGTCTCATATCTTGCCTTGTGAACCTGATTTCCTCTGTATGACTTATGTGATGAATCTTGTTCAGATGGACTATATTCAAGAAATCCCAAGGAGTGGTGGCCCACTACTGATGAAATAAGAAGTTAAACCTTCTTCCTGTGCTTTGGTGGTACACTGTTTTTACTGTGTCAGTAGGGATGAGAAGTTGATACATCTTTGTAATCCCAGAGACTGCGAGACAAAAGGAAAAATATGAATTTTAGTACAACATGAAACACATAGTAAGACACTTTATAAAAAAAATTTAAGTGTTTCCTCATGATTTCTAGAGGATTGAAATCTAATTTCTTATGGTTGTTGATCTTTCTTCCCTTCTCATTACTGCTTCTGACAACTCTTCTTTCCTATCTTTAATAATGCATGAGTTCACAGTCTTCCTGTACCTATCACTTGGTTATGATTTTTCTCAATGGTGGCTCAGAGAGATTTGTCCCACCATCTTTGACATCACTTGTAATAATAACCATATATTTGAGGGCAAAGCATGATTTTCTTAGAAAAAACAGTTATATTGCTTGCCAGAATGTAAAATTAGAAAACTAAGACCATTGAAAAGGATGTATAAATCCTTTATAATTAATTATGGTATTTCTTTTCAATAATGAAAACTTTGAAATAAAATAATTATGTATAACTTTCCCTTTCCTTAATTAATCTAGATACTACAATAAATCTAAATTTCTTGCACTGTATTTTATTGGGTTATATGATTGAATGGTTACATCATAAAATTTTCTTGCAATAAATGCTTTACTTATTTTCAAAAACATGGAATAACTAATATTCAATATGACAAAAACTTTCATAAAACCTTTTGAGGTTTTAATTTTCATTAGCTCATGAAAATTACTTAAGTGCTTGATAGTGATTATTTTTGTTTATATACAGGAAGAAAATTACATATTGTGAATTACTATTCACCTTGAAGACTAGTCTTCCCAGAAATCACTCATTGTGTATCTACTCGACCATTACTAATTTTCATTTTATCCTTGGTTCTTTAAAATCTTATCAGCTCCAAATCTATTTCAACAGAGTTTTGTTTAATGATGAAAATGTTATTATTGCTTTGCAAAATTTCTTAAAACATAAAGGATTTTCAGTTTTGACCTGTTTATATTACCAGTGACATACTATATATAAAGGCAGTATTGCAGATACTATTTCTGCTGCTGTGAGACAAGGCTCAGATTCAACTTAAGTGTAGTAAAGATAGATTCATTTGGCATACTGTTCCAAAGGGTGCATTATTCATTACAGAAAATGGATGGTGGATGGCATAAACTGGAGACACCTCAGTCTCAGTAATCATCCCAGAAGCAGATAGAGCAAGAAAGAAATTTAACAGGACACTTCTAGAAAAAGCAGGCCTGGTCTTCCTATCCTCAAGGGCTAACCTTTGTGACATACCTTCTTCCAGCAAGGCTCACCCTTGTTAGGTGCCCCTCCTTCCTAAACATCAACTAACTCTTCCAACACATGAGCCTGGGGGGGACAAGTTACATTCAAACCATGATATTTGAAAAATAGAGACACATATTTAAGAGCATCTTGAAATGTTCTTTTGACATTCAATAATTCTTTTTAACATTTTTTATTATTATTTCCACTCATACAAACTTACTAGGTACACCAGTTCCCTCCCTCCCTCCTCCTCCCCCCAAACCCCCTGCTCCCCTCCCTTCACCCCCCATCCTCCAGTGCCTCCCCCCCAATCCCCAGAGAATCCTTTAATGTGCATGCCAGACTCTCCTCTGGGCCCTCTTCTCCAATGACGTACAAAGACCCATTCGCATTTCCCTGAACCCTTTCCTGTGTTCCCCTTAAGCATAGGAACACTACTGTGGCTGTCAATCCCTTGCCTCCAAGGATCTTGGTGCCTTTAGCAAATGCTAGACTTTGTAGGGTCAATAGTGTGTTGGACATTGTGCAGGGCATGCAAAGTCCAATTATGATTGCTTCGGCCCTAACTTGTGTGGAGTATCTTGCAAATCATTGCTCCTCCCATCCTTGTACTCTTAACACTCTTACTGCCCCCTCTTCCGCAAATTTCCCTGAGCTTCAGGATGGGGAGGGATTAGGTTGGCCTCGTTCTAGGTGGTTGATATAGAGTCTCTGAAGTTCTGGATTGTAGTTTGTTGATTTTCTTTTGCAGTTTGCTGCTCCTGCAATGCCCTTCACTCCATCCTGATGAGCATTGTATGTCACCCCCTGGCCAGAGACAAAAAGCTGTTAAACTGGAGTCTTGTTATAAAAGCACATTCAAAGGTAGATGTAATAAAAGTACGAAACCACAGTGAGGGAGGGGTCAATCACCCATTTGCAAAATGGTTACTTTTTATCTGCCAGACTATATGCCCTCCCCTTCTGTTGAGATCACACCCCCTCAGTTGTATATGATCAGGAATGAAAGTCTGTGAACATAACCAGATGTCTCATTACTTACTTGTAGTCCTTGATGGAGGCCTATTTTCTCTGCTGTAACATGGTCCCCTCTATCCTTGTTTCTGGTATGGCCCTCCTACCCCATCCTTCCTGTTCATAATCCTTGCAAATACTGTAGGTATTACATAGATTTATCTTTGAGTGTCTCAAGATGGGCTGGGTGGGTTTGGTATTAGGAGCCACCTATTAGGTAGTACATACGGTGCTTAATTTTCTGGGTCTGGGATACTTCACTCAATATAATTGTTTCTAATGACATCCATTTCCCGGCAAATTCCAGTAATTCATCATTTTTGATGGCTGAGTACTCCATTGTATAGATGTACCACTGTTCCTTATCCACTCGTCAACTGTTGGACATTTGGGTTGATTCCATGACTTTGCTATTGTAAACAGTGCTGCTATGAATATGGTCATGCTTGTACTATTGAGGTGAATTTTTGCTGTATGTGGGGTTATTTCCAGAAGTGGAATAGCAGGGTCATTTGGCATTTCAATCTTTAATTTCTTTAAGAATCTCCAGACTGCTCGCTAGAGTGGCTGCATGAGCCTGCATTCCCACCAGCAATGTAGGAGAGTTCCCCTCTCTCCACATTCTCTCCAGCATTTGGTGTTGTTTGTATTGTGGATTTTTGCCATTCTGACCAGGGTGAGATGATATCTCAGGGAAGTTTTGATTTGCATTTCGCTGATGGCTGGGGAAGTGGAGCATTTTTTAAGATATTTGTTAGACATTTTAATTTCATCCCTGGTAAAGTTTCTTTTAAGTTCCAAGGCCCAGTTTTTAATTGGGCCATTAGTTTCCTTGGTGTTTAGTTTTCTAAGTTCTTTGTGCACTCTGGACAGTAGAGCTCTATCAGATATATGGTTAGTGAAGATTTTCTCCCATTCTGTGGGTTGCCTTTGAGCTTGTGTTACAATCTCTTTATCTGAACAGAAGCTCTTTAATTTTACAAGATCCCAACTGTTGAGAGTTGGTAGCAGAGACTGTGCCATTGGATGTCTGTTTAGGAACTTTTGTCCTAGCTCAATCAGCTCGAGGGATTTCCCTACCCTTCACCTATGGTTTTTGTAGTCTCTGGCCTTATATCAGGGTCAGTGATCCATTTGGAATTAAGTCTTGCACATGGTGATAAGTACGGGTCTAGTTTTAATCTTCTGCATGTGGAGATCCAGTTTTGAAAGCACCATTTGTTGAAGATACTGTTCTTTTTCCATTGAATTTTTTGAGCCCCTTTGTCAAAGACCAAATGGCTGTAATTTTGTGGGTTTATATCTGGGTCTTCAACCCTTATCCATTGATCTGTGTGTCTATTTTGGAGCCAGTACCAGGCTGTTTTTATAACTACGGATTTGTAGTATAGACTAAGATTTGGTATGGTAATACCTCCAGCAGTGTTTTTGTTACTCAGGATTGTCTTTGCTATCCTGGGACTTTTGTGCCTCCAAATGAATTTTGAGATTGTTTGGTCAACTTCTTTAAAGAATTGCTTTGGGATTTTAATTGGTATAGCATTGAATTTGTATATTGCCTTTGGTAGGATGGTCATTTTTACAATGTTGATTCTTCCAATCCAGGAACATGGGAGGTCTTTCCACCTTTTGGTGTCTTCTGCAATTTCTTTCTTTAGGGTTTTAAAGTTTTCATTGTAAAGGTCTTTTGCTTCCTTGGTTAGTTTTAAACCAAGGTATTTCATTTTTTTAGGGGCTATAGTAAATGGGATTGTTTCTCTCAAGGCTTTTTCACTTCTTTCATTCTGGGCATATAGGAAGGCCTCTGATTTTTGCACATTTATTTTGTATCCTGCCACCCTGCTGAACTTCTCAATTAGTTCCAGGAGCTTCCTTGTGGAGTTTTTGGGATCACTCAGATATAAGATCATGTCATCTGCAAATAGGGATAGTTTGACTTCTTCCTTGCTGATTTGAATCCCTTTTATACTTCTTTTTTGTCTTATGGCTTCAGCTAAGACTTCAAGTACAATATTAAATAGAAGTGGTGAGAGTGGACAGCCTTGTCTTGTTCCTGATCGAAGTGGGATTGCTTCCAGTTTTTCCCCATTGTGCATTATCCTTGCTGTGGGCTTGTTGTATACAGCTTTTATTATATTGATAAAGGTTCCTTCCATTCCTACTGTCTCTAGCGTTTTGATCATAAAAGGCTGTTGGATCTTGTCAAAAGCTTTTTCTGCATCTATTGAGAGTATCATGTGGTCTTGGACTTTGGACTGGTTTATATGATGAATTACATTTATTGATTTGCATATGTGGAACCAACCTTGTGTGCTGGAGATGAAGCCTTCTTTTTTTTTTTTTAACAGTTTTTTTATTATTATTATTATTTATTCAACTGTGTGCATGTGCGTGTGTATGTGCGCGCGTGTGTGTGTATCTGTGTGTGCGTGTGTCTGTGTATGTGTAGAACCACGGACGAATTCGCGAACCACCATGGACGCCTCCATCTCCTTCTGCCCTGGGATTCACAGGCTCCGCCCTACCAGGACCAGAAGCACAGGCCGCCCTGCTTCTGCCTGGCGTCTATACGTGGGATCTGGGATCCGAACTCGGGACCTTCCGCCTGCAAGGCGGAGGCTTAACCCCTGAGCCACCTCTCCAGCCCCAGATGAAGCCTTCTTAATCCCCGTGAATGATCTTTTTGATATGTTTTTGAATTCGATTTGCCAAGACTTTGTTGAGAATCTTTGCATCTGTATTCATCAGAGAGATTGGCCTATAGTTTTCTTTTTTAAGTGAATTTTTATTAGGTTTTGGGATTAAAACGATATTACCTTCATAGAAGAAATTTGGAAGTGTTCCTTCCTTTGCTATTTGATGGAATAGTTTAAGGAGTATTGGTGTTATTAACTCCTTAAATGTCTGGTAGAACTCTGTGCTGAATCCATCTGGTCCAGGACATTTTTTGATGGGAAGTTTCGAGATTACTTCCTCAATTTCTTCATCTGTTATGGGACTATTTAAATAATTCACAACTTCTTGATTCAGTTTAGGTAGGTTGTGTTTACTTAGGAATTCTTCCATCTCTTTTGTGTTGTCAAATTTCACAGAGTATAAGTTTTTGAAATATGATATTATAATTCTCTGGATTTCTTGGGTATTAGTAGTGATCATTCCATTTTCATTTGTAATTTTGTTAATTTGTGTGTTCTCTCTCTTGCTTTTGGTTAATTTAGCTAGGGGCGTATCGATCTTATTGATTTTTTCAAAGAACCAGCATTTTGACTGGTTGATTTTCTCTATCGTTTTCCTAATCTCTATTTCAGATATTTCTCCCCTTATTTTATTAATTTCCTCTTTTGTAATACTTTTGGGATCAGATTGCTCTAGTTTCTCTAAAGCTTTAAGATGCATTGTTAATATTTATTTCTGATGTTTCCATTTTTTTGATATAGGCATTAAGAGCTATGAACTTACCTCTTAGGACAGCTTTCATTGTGTCTCAGAGATTTTGGTAAGTTGTATTTTCATTATCATTCACATCCACGAAATCTTGAATTTTCTTTGTAATTTCTTCCTAAATCCAGTTCTAATTCAACATCATAGTGTTAAGTTTCCAGGAATTAGTGTATTTTCTGTCATTTGTTGTGTTGTGGAAGTCCAGCTTTAGGCCATGGTGGTCTGATAGGGCAGAGGCTAGAATTTCAACTTTCCTGTATATGTGGAGATTCGTTTTGTAGCCCAATATGTGATCTATTTTGGAGAAAGTTCCATGTGCTGCTGAGAAAAATGTGTATTCTTTGGTGCGTGGATGAAAAGTTCGATAGAGATCTGTAAGGCCCATTTCTTTAAGGGTTTGATTAAGTTGCAAAGTGTCTCTGTTAAGCTTTTGACCTGTTGATCTATCCCATGTTGAGAGGGCGGTATTGAAGTCCCCAAGAATTATCATTTGGGGATTGATTTCTCACTTTTGACACTGTGGGATTTTCTTAGTGGACATTCAATAAATTTTTAAACATATAAAGATATGTGATACAAGATTAAACCTAAAGGAAACAAACAGTGAGAGTTATACATAAGTGACAGAAGATGTATTAGGAACTACTCGTCCTGTGGATCAAATATAAAGTAGAATTATTTCATTTTCTTCATAATATTTTAGAGAAAGAATAAGACATGCAATATGTAAATTAAAAGAACATTTCAATACCTATTAAAATGAAAGTATCAGAAATGTAATTTCTGGCAATCACTATGAAAATTGCTTCAAAACATATTTGAACTGGATCTTATAAAATAAGAAGACAGTTATAAGTAGAGAATTTCCAGGAGAGAATATCAAGCAAGAAAAATTCAAGGACATACTCTATTCCAAAGTTAAAAACAGTGCAACCATGTAGAATTCAGGAGAATAAAGAATAAAATTGAGAAAGATCAACTGGGTCATATTTTTATAGATGATATTTTAAGGCAACGTATTTGAAATTCATCCTTTATTGAACAAGAAAGCTATTTCAAGACTGAAATAGGTATTACTTATGTTGTTATTTATGTTAACACATAATTTGTGAATTTCTTATAGATTTTTAGAGAATATGCTTTCATTCATTCTTCTTCTAAATTCTCTCTTGATATGATAATCTCCTATAAACTTACTTAGTTCCTTGATACTGTAACAAAACACCTGAACTGTGTTATTTATACAGAACAGTTCTTCTTTCCAAATGAAACTAGAGGTTGATGTGGTCAGTACCAGAAGTTATTAGATTCATTTCCTTCTAAAGTGTTGATATTCTTCATTTAATTTTAAGAACTCATAATTTTATCTTCAACAGAATATTGTAATCAACTTATTTTTGCTATATTTATTGTTTTATGTTAGTATGAATGCTAGCAGCTTGACAAGAAGAATTTCTAAAATATTTCCTTGTTTTATTTTCATCATGAAATAATTATTTGGATTTTATGTAGAATTATATCTATCGTCTATTATTTAACTACTTATGACCTATATATGTATTTTATCTATTATTTATCAATAATCTTTGTACTTTTATAGCTATTATACATCTCTCTAGCTATGATCTATATATCACTATCAAGAATATAACAATAGCTTCACTGTAAACCTTAGTAAACATTATAGGCAAAGTACATGTGGAAAGACATAGATTTAATTCCATCTACAAAGTGTTTTGAATAATTTCATACCATAAAGAAGATATCTCCTAAATGTGGAAAGATCTTTGACAAAGAGAGACACAGAAAATGGATTCCCCAAAGTAACTATATCTTTAGTAAAATCCAAAATATCTACCATGTGTTCACAGACAGCAAATATAGATCATAGTTTAAGTCATTGGGTGTTACAACATTGTTTTCTTTTGCAATGACCAAAATGACATTTTAACAGATCATAGATTTAGTAGAAAAATTGCTGTGACTTCTGGAAAAACAATAGAATAAAGGAGATAAGGACAGCTGGAAGATTCATACTGACTTTAGGCCCCTTGCTACCCTGCACTGATAGATACCTGCTCCTCCTCAAACAAGTATTTCAGAAAGTTAGAGATTCATGATTCCCATAATAGAAATAAGATTAATATGCTACTTCCAAATCTCTTCTATTTAGATTTTCATCATTGTGACAAAATACTTGAGATACAAGTTTAGACAAGTAAATATTTATTTGGTTTTGTGTTTCAAAAGTTTCAGTCTTTGGGTCTCTGGCTGCATTGTGTCTGGTCTCTTTGTGAAACACGAAATCACTGCAGAAAGCATGTCTTGGAGCCAATTTAGTGCATTGGGGAAGGAGGGAGAAAGAAAAGTCAGGGTCTCAGTAGAAACTTTGAAGTTTCATCTCATGAAGACTGACTGGCAGTCCAACAGATATATCTCCCCAGTTGTCCCACCAAATGATAACACATCCTCCTACAAATGAGTCCTTGAGAGACATTCCAAATCCCAACTAGTTGAGTTCTTGTAGTCTTAAGACCTCTGGGTAAAAATTCTGTTAATGGTGTGTTGAAATCCTCCAAATCTCACTGAATTCCACTTAAAGAAACAAATGTTTCCTTTGATATAAAATATCCCAAACATGTCTCTTGTGTTTCTAAGGAATTAGTTTTTCTATTACTTGCAATGCCAAAAAAAGTATGTTATCTTTGTATCCAACAAGTATTTCAGATATTGCACAGAGTTTGTTGCTAGACCATAGGCACATGCCGTGTCTTTCTGTCAAATGTGGTTTGAGCACATGCTGCAGCATCAATTCTGTCCTGACTTCCCATTATGTATAAAACCAGTCATTAAGCATTAAAACCCTTCACTTGACTTAATTGTCGTACTTACATGATTTCTCATTATGTTTGCCTGTCTAGAGATGGGTGCTGATGAAGGACATCCTCTTTATGTCTGTTCATCACCTGCTGAAACTAATTTAGCTCCACAGAAAAAAAGGCAGTTTTTATAGCTTGATTTCTATCCAGCACAGATCAGAAGATTGTAGAAAATCAAAACTTGCATAACTATGCAGTCACAACATTTTGGACTGGTTGAAAGAATAAAAGGGAGGATTATGGCATACCCACATGATATATCATAAACCTATTTTGCTTTTTTTTCATTCCCCAGCATTGAAATTTGCAATTATTTTGATTTTAATTTGAAAGTGGTATTTTTAAATTTTCATATTTTGCAACCTTATATTTAGCTTCATATTCTATAAGTTCAGATTTTTTAGAATTCTGCCACGTCCCTATCCAACTAATCTGGTAGTATATGTCTCAGTTTGGAAAAGATGGATTCAAAGTAACATGTTTTGGGATAAGGACATGGCTTTATTTAAGAGAAATAAGGAAAAATATGGGAATTGTCAGGCCTTGGTGTTTCTTCCCAGCTCAAGCCTAAATCCTGTCCCCTGAGGAAGGTCACCATAATACCCAAGAACAGGGGCTGGACACTCTCTCCTAGATAATTGGAGTTTTGCCTCTGGCAGGAAGAATTCTGGGAATTAGGAGTGCCCCTTACCTAGGTTTTGTTTAGGATAATTCAAGTTTTGCCTCTGGCAGGAAGAATTCTTCTGGGAATTAGGAGTGCCCTTTCTTAGGGTTTTTTGGAACTAGCTTCCTGCTCTCTGTTCTAGAGAAGAAGCCTGCTTTTTAAATTTCAGTCAAATACTAAATAGAGATTTCATGTCTAGTCATTTACAATGAGTAGACTTGTTAGCCAGAATGTGTGCACTGATTTTAAGGAAATTAGAGAATCACTTCTAGAGTCTTAAAACATAGGTTGGGTAAGATTCCCATCTATGTACTAACTCAGAAATTCCAGAAGTATAAGACTATGCTATCAGTCCACTAGAACCTTAAAAGAAACTGTGATACCCTCTTACCCTGGCTGAAGGCCAAGGAAGAGACCATCATGCCAGAAAGTCTAGATGCCAATACTGCCCCTGGAGATGGTATTTGCAATCCAAACTGGGAGAATCTATGTCAGAAGCAAAGGGGGCCTTGTCTTTCCTACTCCAAACAGCACTCTTATGAGAAATCACAGAGATGGACCATTCGAGTGCACTCCCACCAATGATCGCCTCCGTCCCGAAAGAGACACCCTTGGCATATGGGGCCTGACTGGACCCCAGGTTTGGAGTATGCATGGTTCACAGATGGGTCATCTAACTGATGGCAATACGCTTCTGGAATTCCTCAAAGGAAGACATAAGCAACCTTACTATTAAAGGAATAGAAGGATGCTATTATAGAAGTTATTCTTTTAGTAATTATATTGCTTAAGTGTTTTCTTCAGTGCATACCTCAGTGTTCCATTGACAGAACCAGCTATAGCTTATGGGCCTTGAGTATCCAAGTCAAGGTCCCCTTAGAGATGTAGTTTAAGCTTGGATAATAGAGACTACATGAGCTGCAGACATCTTCCCAAGTTAGAACCTGCTGCCATGCCTGGTGCCTATGTCGATCTGCCTGACTGAATCAACCTGGAGAGGACAACAGCCAAAGCTCACACTGGGACTTATGGGGTGTTGAGGACTTCTATAGTTAATTGTAAAATATGTTCCTTGCTAAAATCAAAAGGAGATCATTCTGCCTCTGTGTATTTTTAAAAAAGCAGTTAAAATGTGGGCTCAGCCCCATAGCTATCTGGTGAAGCATTATAGATTAGATAAGTTTGGAAATACTGAGAGAATGTTTCTGTTAAGTGCCTTTGCCCTGAAGCAATGGGTTAGGTTCTTGAAAAAAGGGTCCACCCTGAAGGTGATTTTGCTGATTATCTATTGTATATGCAACATTCTTTACCCCAAAATTTTCTGTATAAAAGTTGTCATGAAAGTTTCAATAAACAGGTTCAGGATACACTCGGATAAGAGGGAGCCGCATGTGTTCTGTTGTCCACCTGGTCCTGGGGAGCCCTGGTCTCGAGGCCAAGACTCTGGTCTGCAGCAGAATTCAAATCCTCTAAACTGCTATGGAAAAGTAGTTAGGTAAATAGAACACCACACATCACTTCTATCTCTATTTATCTGTCTGTCTATCTTTCTGTATGTCTTTCATATCTGTATGACATTGATCATTTGTCATTTATCATCCATCCCATATAAATTCAATTGTCTATGTAGATATTTTCAAGTATGTCTGTGTGTTTGTGTGTGTGTCTGTTGGTATGTCTGTCTGTCTGTCTGTCTCTGTGTTTGTGTATGTGCTGGTGATGGTATGTCTGAATGTTTCTCTCTGCATGAGGGTCCATATGTCTATATGTGTATCTTAGTGTGTATGTGTTTCGCAGCTAAAGAATACTATTGGTGCATTCCATTCACAATTTTATTTTAAACGATATAATTTATGTGATAGAGTGTTCGATCCTCTCTCACTGCCATCCCATCCCTATCAGCCTCACACCACCACACATTTCCTCAGAATCATGACTTTTGGTTCTGCTTCGTGTCCTGTTTAGTTTAACCATGGCTACCTGCACGACTATTGAATTAGAGTATCCACTGGCACCAGCGTTTAGACAAATTTAATTTGGGAGAATGTGTCACTTATGGATCCAGAGTTCTCATTTATTTGGTGATACAGGCTGCCCAGCCAGCTCTAGATGTCCCCCTGTCTCCACCTGTTCAGGGATGTGTTTATAAACACGAGCATCATGTCCAACTTCTTATGCAATTTCTGGAGCAATTACCCAGGTCCTCGTGCTTTCACAGCTAGTGCTTTATTATCAGATCGATGTCTGCAGCCCAACATAGCTAATTCTTGAATATATTACAGTCACAACCTTTTAAGAATAAATACAACCTAATAGCTCCCTTCAGGGGTTACAATTAGTTATTGGAATAGTGATGATTATTAGAGCAATGACAATTTGTGGTAACTTTTCCAGAGATAAGAGAGCAGTTTTGGAAAGGTTGTAATACCTGAGGCTTCTTTGAGCATGGTTTTTATTTATATTCTCTATGAGACAAAATTGTTAAGTTTAATATTGTCCTTTCTCACAAGATTCTGATGAAACTATCGTATAGTGCTTTCTTATGTAAACTTGCTTATTATACTCTCCTAGTAACTTAATTAAGGAGAAATGTTCTGTTTCATGAAAGAAAGGGCAGCAGAGTTCCAGAAAGAGTGTAGATATTGAAATTCAGATTATATGAAAATATTTTGTTCCTTGAAAGTAGAGTGAAAGCACTGATAAGAAAAGAACAATGACTACAGGGGAAAAGTGAATTTTTAGCATGTCCTCCATGGCTACATAAATACTTTAATGTGTACATTTTTCGCTTTAGGACAGTCAATTTTCATTTCTGAATGTCTTATATTTTAATTGAAGAGAAATACAGAATGTATATGTATATATATATGCGTATATATATACACACGTACATATATTTTTATATGTGTGTGTGTGCATATGTGTGTGTGTATTATTAAATACAAAGGTTTTGGAAGCTCCCATCCTTGAGAAAGAGTTACAACTATACATTCATTATGCACATTTTATGTAATCAGTCTGAATGTTCCACACGTGCCAGTCTATAAGCTTTATCTTATTTATCTATTTTATATTCAGTTTCTGAAATAACTTTACTGCAAACTGACTAATGTACAGATTTACAAATATAGCCAGTATGACCTAAAGATACATTAATTCCAGTATGACTGAAGTAGTTTTTCAGAGTGAAATATCAACAAGTAGTTATTAAAAAGAAGAAAATCTTAACTAAATGGCCTGAGGTTACATTTCAATGAAACATGTAAACTGGGTCAGGAAGTTGGCAAATGGTAATCTCAGCAGTTTTGGAAGTACCTGAATTATAATGGTTCATAATCATACTGTGTTTATTGTCCATGTGAGCTATTTTTATCACACTCTGAAACAAAAAATAGAGATAAAATGTATAGAAGCATTATTATTTCATTTTATAAGCTTAATTATAGCCTTATTTTTCTAAGACAAACTCAGTTCTCTATTTATTTTTATTTACTTTTTTGCTCATTTATTTCTTTAATTTTGTGCATCAGTGTCTGTGTGCCAGGGTGCACAGTTAAAGATCAGAGGACAATATGTCTTAGTCATGAGGTTTGGGGAATAAAATTCAGGTCCTCAGTGCCTTTTCCTATAAAACAATCTGACCCACCTCTGGTCTCTTTCTAAAAAACAGAGATATGAAAGGAATTTTTCTTGCTCTATTACAAACCACAGTAATGGTGAATGCTACAATAGCAAACAAGAACAACAGCAGTGGCACCAGGAGCATTTCCACTAGCTAGACACTAAAGTTATCCAATTAACATCAATGTTTCATGAGGTTTTTCATGCAAACTTTTAGAGCAACAAAATCACTTCTGTGTGGGAATCTCATCATAGAAAAGTCATTTAAAAGGAAATATAATCAACAATAGAAAGGAAATGGCTTTGAAATGGCACTGCTCTATGAAATGTAACATGCTTAGAATACAAGGAATGTTTTCATTTATGAAATGCCCTCCGCATGCACAAGCAGATGAAGCATGTGAGAAACCACCTTGAACAATAAAGTAAATATGCTGTCAGGATATTCCTGATTAATTAATTCCTACAGTTAACGAGTGTATTGCAATGAGAATAGCATGTAACTATAAGGGAAACACAGACCTGAAGTACCAGCAGTATGTAGTTTTGTAGTATGTAAAGATTGAGAAGGTAATTTTCCATTTAATTCAGCATTGACAGAAAAAGTATAAAATAAATAGTTACTAATTTTCTTGCATTATAATTGCAACTGTGAATAATTAAATACAGCATCAATTCTTGAGTTTTCAACCATTAAACCTTTTTGTTCCTTGATATATCTCAATCATATATCCTCAATATCACACTGATAATTAAAATCTGGGCGATTAAAAAATAAGTTTTTAAGCATCAATTGCATTTTGGCCTGCAAACAGCATACACTTATTTTGCATGAAAAAATAAATGTACAAAACAATTCCATGGTTTAATTGTAGGAAATTGTTATATCTGTAATGTGTAAGAGAAAGAAAACAATATGGTTTCAGAAAATTTCCATATAACATTAACTATGATACAGATTTTGGCATTAAATTCCAATTCTTGTCTCTTTTAAAGTGAAGGGTCATGGAAAAAATAAAATGCTTTATAATACCATTCTCTGTAAAATTCATACAATAATATCTACATTTTAGTTTCAATAATTTCTCCCTCCATCTGAAATAGCTTTTATCATAAAAGATTCTTTGTAAAACTTCAAACATCTCCATGCTTGTTTCATACACAATCACAAGTCAATTTGTAAGATTTGATTGGCATCTGAAAGGTTTAGACTCATTTTCAGCACAGTAGTAAAATGTTATTTACTTATATCATAATACTTGAAGATATTTCTGTTCTATATCAAACACATTCCTAGGTGTTATGAAAAAATTATTTCAGAATAGAGAAAAACTTGTTCTTCCAGCAGAGTTTACATATTGCAGGTGGTGTCAAAAAGTAAGCAAAATCTTTTATATTTCAGGAAAATGAATCCTGTGGAGAAAAATAATAGAACCTAAGCAAGCAAGGTACAGTGGGATAGCACACAGTTTTAAGGCTGAGGGGGTAGGGAGAATAGGAAGATGATGTATGATGTTTTTCCTCTGGGTTTAGCTCAGCACCATCTTGGACTTTACTAAGATTCTAACCAAGGTTAGCTGTTATGTAAGAAGTTGAACATTCCATTCTGGAGGAACACTTAACAAGGAAATATATTTTTTGGCACAGAAAGTTCTTGAGACTAATAAGCTTTCCAGAGAAGTGGAAAAGCTTCCACCCATGCAGAGAAAAATAAGCAATCATCTGCAGGGGAGGACACTATCCTGCCAGAAAAGAAGTGTGGAAGAGTCAACTGAGCAAATCATGCCATCTGAGAAGACTCCAGAGCAGTTAAGACTCATGAAGGAGATTTTGAACAGTCCATAAGTCTTGAAAAGATACTAAACAGCCAACAGTTTATAGGACACTGTCCTAGGAGCACGTCATGAAACAGAAAGTTCCAGTTTCTGTGTCTCACCCAGGCTGATGTAAGCTTACTGGTTATATAAGTGCTGTTTGACTCATTTTTGTTCCTGTATGCGACTCTCACCCCCATTCTTTAAGTAACTCCAGCAAACTTGGATCAATTTGGATCTTGGCAAAGTCATTACTTTGGTTTGTCATTGAATATCTACCTGGCATCTACATGGTTGTGTGACATCAAAGGATGAGTATTCACACAACAGATCACACTATTATGAGGAGATTTGACATTTGGTCAAGAAATGAGGAAGGTACAGAAGCCAGGCATGAGGAAATTGTGAGAAGAATATTTCAGGGATGTGAATCAATGTCAGCCTCGGGTTCTCAGGCCACGGAGATCCGGCTGGATAAAACAAACAAGAATAAAAGAGAGGACCACACCTTAGGAAGAATAGCATTGAAACTGTTCTGGAGAATGGAGTGAAGATGTGACTCACCTTTCAACAAAAGCAATCTAACTGAGTGCAGCTTATCTTGCCAAAAACTTACTGTGTCATTGAGTGGTGTAGTGGGAACATTATCAAGTACTGGGAACCAGGCTGAACCCTTACTTAAAAATCATTTCATTCATCCATTATTGATCCATTGATCATCATTGATCCATTATTGAATTTGACAGAAGATATTTGACAAAAAGAAAAATGACAAAACTGAGGATATTGGAAATGAAGGAAAATAGAATTTGTGAGACATGGTGCTTTTTGCTTATTATAGACATGAAATTAATTATGAGATTATTTTAACATAGAAAAGATGTAAGGACCAACCACTTGAATTACAGTAATTAGATCAGACAAAAAGGCAAAAGATTATATTCTCATACATTCTGATTTAGAGACTAAGGGCTTGCGAGTCTCTTTGTTCTTTTCCTCTTTTTATCCATGTTACACATTTCTTTGATTGGCATATTGTGAATGGTAGTTGAGATACTCTATTGAGACCTCTGGAGCCTGTGCTTGGCATTAAAATCCTGGTAATTAAAACCCTGGTCAATTACCTATAAAATATAGACAAACGTTTGATAAGAAGATGGAAAAGCTGACCAATCCTACAATCTATCAACAAATTGCAGACATCCAGTTTAGTCCACATCATTAAAATTTAAATTCTTCAAAAATGTGTAAGGCTTGTTTTCTGTGGCAGAACACGTTTAGCAAATAACACATTTTTGTAAATGTGATGAATTAATAATCTTACAATATTTTTATGGTCATGGTAGAGACCGAAATTGAAATCAATCCCAAACCCTGATTTCTTGCAATAAAATAGATGATCATGTCAGAAGTTTTGGTTTCATTTTTGATGTTGAATTCAAGTTTTGTTAAGTTCTAAGTTCTATCACTCAGGCTCCGGAAAACCTACATGAACTCTTATCATAGATGCAATTTCTATTACTCTAGTGATCTTCTGATAATCTCTCAAAATTATTTTCAGTCATTTGACTGTATAAAGTGTGGTAACCTCCTTCATATTGAAGGATTAGTTGAATAAGAATATCACAAACACCTAAAATTACATTCTACTTTCATCACACATACAATCACACACACACACACACACACACACACACACAAATACACACACACAAATACACACACACACACTACAAATAAACTTCTTATGCTACTTTTAAAAGCTCACCTAAAGTAGTATTTTTAATAATCAAAGTGTGAGTCCCAGCATTGCTGTGGAAGAACTGAATTCTGGTCTCCCCTTATTTTCCAGCTTTTTTGCCAGTATTTTGTCTTTGTCTCAAATTCATAATAATGTAAGTATGCTGCTAATGTTCTTCAGATATTTTGTGTTTGGAGTGATAACTTCTAAGATCCTTAAATTTCAGGTCAGAAACCATAATCGCAAGATGCTTTCCATCTTCTGACCTACTGAAAACTTGTCAATCTTTTTACTAGGAATCAGGATACACACAGGAAGAGAGAGGCCATCATTCTGTCTGCATCTTCAGTCAATGAGGTGAATTATCTTAAAAAGCCTTCAACCTGGTTTTCATTTTAAGCACTTTCAAAAATCATTAAAAATCTCTCCATGGCTCAAGGATAACAGGTTTTCAATGATTTTTTTGTTTGGTTACATTTCAAGTATGCCAATATTTTTTCTTAAAATGATGCAAAAGGGGTCTAATAAAGAATTAGTCTTTCTAATAGGGCAATCCTTTTTTGGAGAGTGCTTCCACACTATATGTAGTGAAAAAAACTAAACTTTACTTCCTCACACTTACTTGAAATACTATACATCACTTCAGTCATAACATTCTTTCCATCTATGAAAATAAATATGATACTGAAATGCTATAAATTGCTGTGAATGATGCATAAATGAATTAAGAATTGAAATTTAAAGCATTGGATTATAAAACAAAAATATAATATAAACATTTCTACAACTCTAAGTACATGAATCATGCAATTTAACTACAATGCATGGCTTCTTAAAGTCTGTTAAATGCAAAATCAAAATTTCAAGGGTTTCTGCTATTTTTTAAAAATGGTTCTTGTGGGGCTGGAGAGGTGGCTCAGGGGTTAAGCCTCTGCCTCGCAGGCAGAAGGTCCTGAGTTCGGATCCTAGACCCCACGTATAGACGTATAGACGCCAAGGCAGAAGCGGGGGCGGCCTGCGTTTCTGGTCCTGGTAGGGTGGAGCCTGTGAATCCCGGGGCAGAATAAACAAGGAGGAGGTGGAGGCGTCCATGGTGGTTCCCGAGTTCGTCCGTGGTTCTACACACACATACATACATACCCACACATATGTACACATACATGCACAATTGAATAAATAATAATTAAAAAATAAAAAAATGGTTCTTGTGCAGAAATAAAATCCTGTGTCTATTTTGTGAAAATGAAACGTTTATGAAGCCAATTATTCCAAAGTATACTTAAGATTGAAATATTTAAGCACTTAGTTTTCTAAAACTAATAATTTAAACATGTCTAAGTATGGCATGTGATCTGAGTCAAGGTCAGCTATATACGCAAATCAAGTTGCCATTCACTAGCCATTTTTGGAACTTACATAATAAAAGTTTATATTTCTGTGACTTTTAAGCTTTCAAAATGTTAACACAATAAAATCAGTATGCTGACTGGCATTAATTAAATCTTTGTCTGGCAGCTTCTGCAGAAAGATCAGAGATTGAATGTACTAACAAGTCCAGTAAATTAATTGCCTGCTCTGATGGACACACATGGCCATATTCAAAGGCCAGCTACTACTTCCACGACAGCAGGTTTGAACTATTAGTTCCAAATAATACACATGTTGTCAATCTGGTGCCATGAGTGCAAAGGAATGTCATTGAATCCTTTCTCAGGCAGGAGGGTTGGAGGGTCATTTCAGAAAATGTCAAAACTCTATAATAGAAGACTAAGAGATATCTCCAGTGGTCCTAACTTCCCAATATAATTTTGAGAAGAATTATGTGCCTTATGAGATTCACAGAGATGAGAAAGTCTGACATTTTAAGTAGAAAATTTTTTTTGAAAATATAGTTCAATATAAAACCCACAATAAGCAAATCTCAGAATAGTCCATGCAATATAATAGTTTTCATAGAAAACATAGCTTAACTGCGTGTAAAATACATATTACATTTATAGGAATATGAAAGGAAGATAAAACATGTTCTTTTATGCAATGAACATGGAAAATAGAAGGAAAAATGAATAATTATCTATCACCCATAAAGATTTGAGAAGTTATTTAAATGTTTATGGTTGTTTGGGGATATATCTAAGTGGTAATACACTTGACTAACTTAACCAGAATTCTATGTCCTGTGCCTGGGAGTACAAAAGAAAAAAAAAGAATACACACACAAACACACACACACACACACACGCACACCACACACAAGTCTTATATTCACTCTGAAACAAGCTTCATTATATGAACTGTGCTTAGATATATTTGGATAAAAATTAAAGAAATAAATGCTTAAATGAGTATCAATGTAATTTCAATTGAAAATACTACTGATTCTCTGTCTCTGTTTCTCTTATTTTCTTTTTCATTTATTTGTTTTTCGCTTTGCTTAGATAGAGTCACATTAATACCCTTGGACTTGCGAGGTACAAGAAAAGAAAATCTTGGATTCTAATTCTTCTACCTTCAGAAGTCAGACAGGAGCCCCTTTCTTCCTTCTGCACGCCTGTCCGCTCAACCGCACTCCCAGTCCTCCATCCCAAGTGAGATCGCCTAGCGCCCCAGGTGGCCCTGAGTCCCAGCAACAAACAGGCTGCCTCAGGTTTTGCCTGGGCCACACTCGGGGCCCTAGCCCCTTTCTTCCTCCCACCTGCCTGCCCCCTTTCTTCTTCCCACCTGCCTGTCTGCCCAACAGGACAGGACTTGCTCTGGTTCCTCCATCCCTGGAGCCTGGGTGGGCTACTAAACCAAGTCCCAGGTCCCAGGTGAAGAATTCTGCCATGTTTATAGTTGTTTGGGGATATATCTAAGTGTTAATACCCTTGACTAACTTAACCAGAATTCTATGTCCTGTGCCTGGGAATACAAAAGAAAAAAAGAATACACACACACAAGCACACACACACGCACACCACACACAAGCCTCTCTGCCTCTCCAGCGCACCGGAGACCCAGCATGGAAGACACACTACTACTCAGAATTCAATAGAGTCCAAAGGAAACTCAAGCAAAACTCTAAGGGACAAAGGACATACATCTGAAGGCCTCTACAAGCATCCTATCACATGGGAGAGATTCTTCACATCCAGCCCAAAGATAAGTAAACCTCTTTTTTTCACCTTACTGTTCCTTTCTAGTATTAATCACTGTAGATTAATGTTTCCAAACAGCCACTCCAAAAACATATACAACTCCAGGGAGTATACCACTCACCCTCACATATCACTGATTAAGAGACATAGATTATAAACTGGATTAAAAACCACAACCCTTCAGAAAATTCATCTCACCACAAAAGATAGGCACATCCTAAAAATGAAAGGCTGGTCCAAAATTCTATAAGGCAATGGAACCAGGAAACAGGCAGGGGTAGCCATTATGCTCTCAGACAAAGTAGACTTCAAACCAAAAAAAATCATAAGAGACACAGATGGATACTACATTTTAGTCACAGGTACAATTCACCAGGAAGACTTCACAATACTGAACATATATGCACCAAATACAGGCCCCTCCACATTCATTAAGAAAACCCTACAGCGTCTAAAGCAAGAAATCAACCCCCAAATGATAATTCTTGGGGACTTCAACACCACCCTCTCAACATGGGATGGATCAATAGGTCAAAAGCTTAACAGACACACTTTGGAACTTAATCAAACCCTTAAATAAATGGACCTTACAGATCTCCATCAAACTTTTCATCCACGCACCAAAGAATACACATTTTTCTCAGCAGCACATGGTTCTCCAAAATAGATCACCTATTGGGCTACAAAACGAATCTACACATATACAGGAAAGTTGAAATTCTAGCCTCTGCCCTATCAGACCACCACGGCCTAAAGCTGGACATCCACAACACAACAAAAAACAGAAAATACACTAACTCCTGGAAACTTAACAATATGATGCTGAATGAGAACTGGATTCAGGAAGAAATTAAAAAGGAAATTCAAGATTTCCTGAAAGCGAACAATAATGAAAATACAACTTAACAAAATCTCTGGGACACAATGAAAGCTGTCCTAAGAGGTAAGTTCATAGGTCTTAATGCCTACATCAAAAAAATGGAAATGTCAGAAATAAATAACTTAACAATACAGCTTAAAGCTTTACAGAAACTAGAGCAATCAGATCCCAAAAGCAGTAGAAGGGAGGAGATTAGCAAAATAAGGGGAGAAATATCTGAAATCGAGATTAAGAAAACAATACAGAAAATCAACCAGTCAAAAAGCTGTTTTTTTGAAAAAAATCAAGAAGATTGATACACCCCTAGCTAAATTAACCAAAAGCAAGAGAAAGAAAACCCAAAATAACAAAATTAGAAATGAAAATGGAGTTATCACTACTGATACCCAAGAAATCCTGAGAATTATAACATCATATTTCAAAAACTTATACTCTGTGAAATTTGACAACACAAAAGAGACGGATGAATTCTTAAGTAAACACAACTTACCTAAATTGAATCAGGAAGTTGTGAATTATTTAAATAGTCCTATAACATATGAGGAAATTAAGGAAGTAATCTCCAATCTTCCTTGTGGGGGTTATTAGGCCAAAGCCTGCACTCTGGATGATACATTAGCAACTGAACAGGCCATTGAGTGACTCCTCCCTTGGGTGGTTGAGTTTGCCTCTTGTCTGCAAGACAATGATAGGCTGAACTCCATCCTTGGAAGTTGAGAAAACTCCCAGGTCATTTAGAACACTTTTGTTTCTCTAAGAAACTGGCTGGGCTGTTCCCCTCCCTATCAGTTCTTTCCTTCCTATCTAAAGAGATGTTAAGGCACAGACCAAGTAACTCTGTTTTGGGGCATACATCGTCCATTCTCTTCTAGCAACAAGGTGACATGCCTGTTTACACTACCTGGTGACATCATGTCTGGTCCCACAGCAGCTAGATGGAACTACTGACTTCTCTTTGTTAACCAAAATGTATGCGCTTTACATAATCCTGTAAAGAATGTAGCACTGCTTCTTGATTATAAAAACCCTGTACATTACAATAAAGTTGGCTTGGATGATAAGGGACATCCAAGAGGCCCTCTGACCCAAAGCCTGAAACTTTTAATTCCTACCATTCCCACTTCAGATTTCCACATTTGTAGATTCCGGTTCATGCTGGTTCATGGGCCAGGACACTTCCTACCAAAAAATGTCCTGGACCAGATGGATTCAGCACAGAGTTCTACCAGACATTTAAGGAGCTTATAACACCAATACTCCTTAAACTGTTCCATCAAATAGCAAAAGAAAGAACACTACCAAATTCCTTATATGAAGTAATATCATCTTAATCCCAAAACCTAATAAAGATTCACTTAAAAAAGAAAACTATAGGCAATATCTCTCTGATGAACATAGATGCAAAGATTCTCAACAAAGTCTTAGCAAATCATATTCAAAAACATATCAAAAAGATCATTCACAGGGATCAAGTAGGCTTTATCACCAGCACACAGGTTGGTTCAATATATGCAAATCAATAAATGTAATTCATCACATAAACCAATCAAAAGTCCAAGACCATAGGATACTCTGGATAGATGCAGAAAAAGCTTTTGACAAGATGCAACAGCCTTTTATTATCAAAACGCTAAAGACAGTTGGAATGGAAGGAACCTTTATCAATATAATAAAAGCTGTATACAACAAGCCTACAGCAAGGATTATAGTTAATGGGGAAAATCTTGAAGCATTCCCGCTTCGATCAGGAACTAGACAAGGCTGTCCACTCTCAGCTTCTATTCAATATTGTACTTGAAGTGTTAGCTGAAGCCATAAGACAAGAAAGGGACATAAGAGGGATTCAAATTGGCAAGGAAGAAATCATGCTATACCTATTTGCAGATGATCTTATAACTGAGTGATCCCAAAAACTCCACCAGGTAGCTCCTGGAACTAATACAGAAGTTGAGCAGGATGGAAGGATACAAAATAAAAGTACAAAAATCAGTGGCCTTCCTATATGCCCAGAATGAAAGAAGCGAAAAAGCCCTGAGAGAAACAATCCCATTTACTATAGCCCCTAAAAAAATGAAATACCTTGGGATAAACCTAACCAAGGAAGTAAGAGACCTTGACAATATAAACTTTAAAACCCTAAAGAAAAAAATTGCAGAAGACACCAGAAGGTGGAAAGACCTCCCATGTTCCTGGATTGGCAGAATCAACATCGTAAAAATGACCATCCTACCAAAGGCAATATGCAAATTCAATGCTATACCAATTAAAATCCCAATGCAATTCTTTTTTTTAAACATTTTTTATTATTATTTCCGCTCATACAAACTTAGTAGGTACACCCCTTCCCTCCCTTCCTCCTCCCCCCCCCCCGAACCCCCTGCTCCCCTTCCCTCACCCCTCCCTCCCCATCCCCTAGTGCCTTCCCCCAATCCCCGGAGAATCCTTTAATGTGCCTGCCTGTCTCCCCTCTGCGCTTTCCTCTCCGATGACGTAAAAGGACCCAGAAGCATTTCCCTGAATCCTTTCCTGTGTTCCCCTTAAGCATAGGAACACTATTGTGGCTGTGAATCCCTTGCCTCCAAGGATCTTGGTGCCTTTAGCAAATGCTAGACTTTGTGGGGTCAATAGTGTGTTGGACATTGCGCAGGGCATGCAAAGTCCAATTGTGTTTCCTTGGGCCCTAACTTGTGTGGAGTATCTTGCATATCATTACTCCTCCCATCCTTGTGCTCTTACAATCTCACTGCCCCCTCTTCTGCAAATTTCCCTGAGCTTCAGGATGGGGAGAGATTAGGCTGGTTTAGTGCTAGGTGGTTGATATAGAGTCTCTGAAGTTCTGGTTAATGGATTGTTGATTTCTTTTGCAGTCCAAAGCAATTCTTTAAAGAGGTTGACCAAACAATCTCAAAATTCATATGAAGGCGCAAAAGACCCAGGATAGCAAAGACAATCCTGAGTAACAAAAACACTGCTGGAGGTATCACCATACCAATCCTTAGTCTACACTACAAATCCATAGTTATAAAAGCAACCTGATACTTACTCCAAAATAGATACACAGATCAATGGATAAGGGTTGAAGACCCAGATATAAGCCCACACAACCACAGCCATTTGATCTTTGACAAAGGGGCCAAAAAAATTCAATGGAAAAAGAATAGTATCTTCAACAAATGGTGCTGGCAAAACTGGATCTCCACATGCAGAAGATTAAAACTGGACCCGTACTTGTCATCATGTACAAGAATTAATTCCAAATGAATCAAGGACCTCAATATAAGACCAGAGACTATAAAATCCATATTTGAAAGGATAGGGAACTCCCTCGAGCTGATTGGGCTAGGCCAACAGTTCCTAAGCAGACATCCAATAGCACAGTCACTGTAATCAACTCTCAACAGATGGGATCTTGTGAAATCAAAGAACTTCTGTTCACATAAAGAGATTATAACATGAGCACAAAGGCTACCTAGAGAATGGGAGAAAATCTTCACTAACCACATATCTGACAGAGCTCTATTATCCAGAGTGCACAAAGAACTTAGAAAAGTAAACACCAAGGAAACAAATGGCCCAATTAAAAAATGGGCCCTGGAACTTAAAAGAAACTTTACCAGTGATGAAATTAAAATGTTTAACAAATATCTTTAAAAATGCTCCACATCCTTAGACATC
Organism: Typhlomys cinereus; assembly: GCA_023101885.1. Lineage (NCBI taxonomy): Eukaryota > Metazoa > Chordata > Mammalia > Rodentia > Platacanthomyidae > Typhlomys > Typhlomys cinereus. Next base: position 11,690,985 of record JALPQD010000007.1, on the reverse strand, counting down.
AGTGAAATGCAAATCAAAACTTCCCTGAGATATCATCTCACCCTGGTCAGGATGGCAAAAATCCACAATACAAACAACACCAACTGCTGGAGAGGATGTGGAGAGAGGGGAACTCTCCTACATTGCTGGTGGGAATGCAGGCTCATATAGCCACTCTCATGAGTCGTCTGGCGATTCTTAAAGAAATTAAAGATTGAAATGCCATATGACCCTGTGATTCCACCTCAATAGCACAAAAATTCACCTCAATAGCACAAGCATGACCATGTTCATAGCAGCACTGTTTACAATAGCAAAGTCATGGAATCAATCTAAATGTCGAACAGTTGAAAAGTGGATAAGGAAAATATGGTACATCTATACAATGGAGTACTACTCAGCCATCAAAAATGATGAATTAATGGAATTTGCTGGGAAATGGATGGAATTAGAAACAATTATATTGATAAGTATCCCAGACAGAGAAAATTAAGTACCGTATGTACTTCCTAATAGGTGTCTCCTAGTACGAAACCCACTTAGAGACACTTAAGGATAATTCTCTGTAATATCCACAGTAATTGCAAAGATTATGAGCAGGAGGGATGGGGTAGGAGGGCCACACCAGAAACAAGGAGAGAGGGGACATGTTACAACAGAAAAAAATAGGCCACCATCAAGGATTGCAAGAGGTGACATCCAATACCCATCAGGATGAAGTGAAGGACATTGCAGGAGCAGCAAAAGTGAAAAAAAAAATCAACAAACCATAATCCAGAACTTCAGAGACTCTATATCAACCATCTAGAACTAGACCAGCCTAATCTCTCCCCATCCTGAAGCTCAGGGAATTTTGCGGAATTGGGGGCGGTAAGATTGTAAGAGTACAAGGATGGGAGGAGCAATGATATGCAAGATACTCCAGACGAGTTAGGGCTGAAGCAATCATAATTGGACTTTGCATGCCCTACACAATGTCCAACACACTATTGACTCCACAAAGTCTAGCATTTGCTAAAGTCACCAAGATCCTTGGAAGCAAGGGATTGACAGCCACAGTAGTGTTCCTATGCTTAAGGGGAACATAGGAAAGGGTTCTGGGAAATGCCACTGGGTCCTTGCACCTCATCAGAGAGGAAGATCCACAGGAGAGTTTGGCATGCACATTAAAGAATGCTCCGGGGATGGGAGGGGGAGGCACTGGGGGATGGGGAGAGAGGGGAGAGTGCGGGGTTGGAGGGAGAGAGGGGACCTGTGTACCTGTTAAATTTGTATGAGTGGAAATAATAAAAATAAATTTAAAAAAAAGTCAGACAGGCCTATGCCACCATACCCAGTTTATTTGGTACTGGGGATAAAACCCTTGACTGTGAATGCTAAATAAGAATTCAGCCAACTGAATTTTATCTCCAGTTTTTGTTTGATTTTGATGTGTGGGTTTTTATTTTTTTTTGTATCTTACTTGATTTTACTTATTTATGAAACAGGATTTCACGTAGCCCAGGATGACCTAGAATTCACTGTGATGCTTAAGTTGGTTTTAAACTATTGATTTTCCTACTTCTGCCTTCTAAGTACTAGCATTTCTGGTGTGCACTTCCATACCTGGCTTAGTGTCCTTTTTCATATCCACAGAAAACTTTGTTAACTTTTGAAATTGCATCAGCGTATATACCAGAGTAACTCAGGGCACAATTCTACTGCCCTCCCCTACATACCTGCGTACCAAGTACTGAAATTTCAGGCATTTGTCACAATGCCTTGCTTAAGAGTGTAATATTTTTAATTGACACTCATGAGCTGAGATATATTTCACAGTTGCATCATTTGCTCAGGATATTCAAATTTCAAATTAAATTCCCAAAATATTAATTAATTAATCAATTAATTAAAATAATTTATAGTCTCTTAAAAATCCAAAATACAGAATCAATTGTTTTGGGAGATGTGAAAATTTTTTCATGACACACCACACAGAAGTATATCAGCAGAGGTCCATATGTGTCAATCTTCCCCAAATTTTCTTTTTCATATTTATTTTAGTGTTGCATTCATGAATATAGTGAATTTATGATGTTTTTACCCTTTTATCTATAATCCCATCTCTTCTTTTACCCCTACAACCTTTCATCTCCCCTGCCAAATTTCCTTCTATTTTCATCTTTTTACTTGTTTGGCACACTGAGTTTCATCTGGTTTCATTTTGATGATATATATCTGACATTATTCATTCTCCAGCAATATCATAGTGCACATCCTCTTTTTCTTCTCTTTTAGTACTAGTCCTCATCATCCCTTAAGGAGGCATGGAACTTCTTGAAATCATTTCCTGTCCATTATAAGGTGTTGATATGATACTTCCCAATCAGTCTTGGGAAAATATGCATGACAGCCCTGTCATGTCCATGTCTAGACCACTATTGTCCCACTTCAGGCTTTTACCATATTACTACCCCCAGTTCCTTTCATTGTGTTCCCTGAGTCTTGAGGAGTATGTGAATGTGGCTTAGATGTCCTGTTTAGGGACAAGCAGTCCATAGACACATGTTACCTATATTATAGTCATTTGTGTTTTTCTAAGGAGGCTTCACAGTAGAGTGTTGAGTACTCCTCCAAGCTACGGGTACAATAGCAGATGTTTATATATATATTTTTTTCAGAGTGTGTGTGTGTGTGTGTGTGTGTGTGTGTGTGTGTGTGTGTATCAGAGGAAACTACGTCCCTGTAGAGCACCAAGGGTGACTTCAGGAGTCATGCTGGATTGCTTGTACCTTCTTCTTGCTTCTCTCTGGGATTTTCCAGTCTCCACCCAACAATGTCTTAGGTGCAGACCACTGATGTTTCCACCTAGTCTTTGTTATGTGATACCTGGGATCCGAATTCAGGACCTTGTGCTTACAAGAATCAGTCTTTACCCTTGAGCAATCTCTGTAGCCTAATAGCAAGTGTTTAACAGGTAGTTTGATGTAGTGTCTTGTCTTGTAACTAAACATTTGTAATCTATAGTTCCTCAGATCCTATGGCTTCCACTTTCAGTTCACGAATATGTTCCCTGTTGACAAGTACAGGGACTTACATCTGATTAGAAAGCTTTTGTTTGCCCCCTTGATAGTCTTGCTACTATTACACTGATGATCACCACTTGCCAGGGTGATTATTATTGAAATTGCTGCTTTTACAGTTTTGATGATACTTTGATTGATTTTCTCCCCACTACTCTCTGGTAATATGTAAGCTATTCAAAATAAAGAAAGACTTTAGACTTGAAACTTTTTTCATCTATATTCTTTTTATGATATTTCTTGTTATCAATTTCTTGGGGATGCCTAAGGGTAATGGCAAATGTGTACAATGGTGAGTGATGTCTTTAACAATCTCTCTAACAACTCATTAGGAAACATCACATATCTCTTATTTCTAGTATTGCTTAATCGAATGTGTGATCTGGTTGGAGCATCTCAGAACATTGTTTTTCTTTGTTCATTCTGTGTTCCTCTGTACAGGGACTGTCCCTTCCTGCTATTCTTTCAAAATAAACATTTTTGGACTTATTAATTTCATAACATATTATCTGGCTGCATCCTACATTCTCAGAGGTTTTCTTTAACTCCCTCAGTCCTTTCTGCATCAGTTTTCCTCACCCCATAGAGTACTTTCTCCCATTATTTCCTCTCTCATCCAGCCACCAGTAGTATCCTATGTCTCTTCCCTCAAAGTCTTCACCCAAATCTTATCACTTCACTCCTACTCCCTGTTCCTTTTCAAGATGTTTGACTATTAACAAGAGTATGAAGATCTTAGCATTAAACTCCTGAGTGAAATATTTGTCTTGTGATTCCTGTAGCAGTTAGACTTAGTTTTATTTTTTAAGGAATAAATCACAAATGTATATCTTCTCAGGATCAAAACTACCATAATATCTGACATCTATTCACTCCACAATCCTGCTAATGTACATCAGTTTATGTGAAAACAGTGGGGCAAATTTTTAAAGCATATTTTCTGATATAAAGGAATTATATCAAAATATACAAAGGCTCGTGTATATGGTTTCTGGTATCTTTAGCAGCCAATATACTCTAAAAAACAGTTTATCATAAGTACTTAGTGTAATCCTATGTAAAAGATTTATCAAAAATTTCATTATTATACCACTTAATTGCAGAATAAAAATTATTGATAGACTGTTGTGAAGGTCAAAGAATGACATATGCTTGAAAGAACTTGGATTACTGGCAGCCCTTGCAGTTGGAACACTTGCAATGTGAATGAAACTTCTAGAATATGCATCTTTGGCTGTCTTTATAACTCATGCTAAGTTGTGCTGCTTCAAGAACTGTTAAAAATATAGAAACTATATTTTAATTTGAATTATGTATCAAGAGAAATTACTTATTTTAATATAAATTTGACCTGAATATTATATAGACATTCAGACATTAAAAATATTACAAAGTCAGGAGAAGGGAGCTCAACATGAGGTTATATTACTGTAAGCAACATATAGAACACAGACAAAATACAACAAATCACTGTGTAATTAAAATTCACATTTCTGAATACATGGATGTTTAACTTAATAAATATGAAAAACGTCAACTATTACAAGCTCAGTGTTGTGTTTCTGAATCCTTTTTGCTTGATGAAAATGATCCTAAAACAATTTGGAACAGCTGTGGGTACTATTATTGCTTGGGCTTTGAAGTCAGATGCAGTGATATCGAGGGAGTTGTGAGCTGTAATGTAACCTCTCCTCCTGCCCAGCACTGCCTTTTATCATCTCAGCTGCTGCTTTTGTATTAGCCAAGGCCACTAAAGGGTTCTGGTTTGGACAGATGCCGTCATATAGCACCCTAGGACCTGGCACGCCCATGCTTGTGTTCTGAGCTTTCCCCATTGAAGCTACTATTTGTTTTTCTGTCTCAAGCACCTTAAAGACTCATTTTTCTTTGTTTTCATCTTCATCAAGAAAGAAAATTTTACTTCTTAAAACTCAGATTTAAGAAAAGACTGATTCTTACTGTATTCTGTGGCTCTTCTAATCTTCAGTGTATATATTTATCATTGATGGTATTCAGATGATTATGGACATGAGTATATTAACACTAAAATTTTATTAGCTATACATAAATGTCAAATTTTTGTAATTTTTTGAACATATATAGAGATAGAGAGAGGGAATGAGATAGCAAGTGTCTCAACTAATCCTGGAAGAGGACTATTTATATATCTTGTCTGAGAATGAGGATTAATGATTCATGGTTATGTGAGTCATAATTGATTCATGTGACAGAGGAGCAAAGTAACTTTTGGTTTCTGAATTTGGTAGTGTGTATAGTTAGAGATACTGTGGGTGACAAAGATGTTCTATTGTCATTTTGATATTATGTTATACAACAGTTTTGTCCAACATGGGTCAGGAATAGCATTAGCTGGTGGAGAAAACTCACTTCCCTTCCAGGATGGGCTCAAAATGCCCTGCAGTTCAACCATCTCCATGTGCCCTTAGGAAAGTAGTTAGCTATGCTCTGAGTCCCTTACACACTCTAGAACTTAACTTAGCCTCTCAAAGTGATATAAGTTGCAGTTTTCCCCCAAATCTTCATGTCATTCAGGAAATAGAAAGTGACTCCTAAGAACCCCTGTCAAGGATCTTTTCCTACAGTTACATCTCCTTTAACGTTGAGTGGAAATTAGAAAACATGTTTGATGCAATCTAATATATACTACTGATTATATTACATTGTATAAGCCTCTCTTGTATGCTGTAGAAGGATACACTTCTGCTCAACTTGAAGAAGATGCATCTTATGGCATGAAAGGCCTAAGAGGGCTGCCACTTTTGTCAGGGATCTGTGTACCTCAATCAATAAATAGTAAGGGGCAGTATTTTGATAATGAGCCAATGAATGTGGGAAAAATCTATCCTTAACACAATATTTAGAAAAGAATGCAGCTCTCACTACGACTTGATTTGAGCCTTGTGAGATACTGACAAGAAAATTCAACTAAGCTATGTGCGGAGTATCATCTCTGAGAAGCATGTACGTTTGAACATATTTAAAGTCGACACTCCCATGGAATACATACAGCAACAATATAGAAAAGAAACAAACGCACACACACAAAAAAACTAACACTCATGATTCTATCAATCATAGTAACTCTGACTGTTTGATGGATGGATATCTGATTGGTTTGTGCTTTATAGTTGCTTCAGACAGAAGTTAACACATTTCATTATTGTTTTCAATGCTAAATTGGCAATATAATGTAGGAGTTCCTTGTTGCTATTGATGGTTTCAAGGCATACATTTGTAAAGATGACTAAACAACAGAAGTGGAATGGTAATACCTGATCTATAAAATGAAAGAACAATTGACAAATTATGATCTCGTGAGATTTTGACTAGAAAAGTTTTAACAAGTTAAAATTCTGAGGCACTTGATCATCAGCACCTCTGTCCTTTCTGCCCACTCGGGATGCTTGCGGTCCATGTGGACACACTGCTCCTCAGGACACTTGCATTCTAGGGAACACTACTTCTCAGGTAAATCCCCCTAGCCCCTAGGTTACATGTTTGTCCCAGCACCTTCCACCAGCCAGAAGCAGCAGCACCCAGTCTGCTCCAGGCTAGGGAGGGCCACTAGGCCACACCCCAGGTCCCAGGTGAAATGCACCATCATCAGACCCTCTGCCCTTTCCACCCACTTAGCCGCTCCTGGCCCAGGGAGGACACACTGCTCCTCATGTAAATCCTCCCAGTCCCCAGGTCACCTACTCTTCCCAGCTCCTCCCACCAGCCATCCGGAGCAGCACCCCATGTGCTCTGGGCTAGGGAGAGCCATTAGGCCACACTCCAGGTCCCAGGTGAAATGTGCCATCATCAGCACCTCTGTCCTTTCCATCGGCTTGGTTGCTCCTGGTCCAGGGAGGACACACTGCTCATCAGGTGTGTCCAGGGAATATATACTGCTCGTCAGAATTTGACAGAGTCCAAAGAAAACCCAAGCAAAGTTCTAGAGGACAAAGGACATACATCTGAAGTCTTCTAAAATCATCCTATCACATGGAAAACATTCTTCACATCCAGCTCAAAGATAAGTAAATCCCTTTTTACCATCCTGTTCCTTTCAATTATTAATCACTGTAGATTAACTTTTCCATATAGCCACCACCAAAACATATAATTTCAGGGATTATACGATTCACCCTCACATATACAAAGGTACTAAATCATAAAAGTGCACTTCCATAATAATATTCACCCCCTGTCCACTAAACCTGACTTAATTGATGTACTAACAGTCTAATACCCTCATCTAGGAAATAACAATAACAACAGACAAGTGTACCTAACTCCAAGGCAAACATAACTGCTCAAGTGTAGTAATACCAACTAATCCAGTTCAGTCAAAAAAAAAGGAGAAACTGAAAGAAGGTCTTAAGAGATAAAACATCTGGTTAAGTTCACAGACATTCGTTCCTGATCATTTACAACTAAGGGGGTATGAACTCACCAGAAGGGGAGGGCATATAGTCCTGCAGATTAAAAAGTAACCATTTTTCAAATGGGTGATTGACCCCTCCCATTGCCAAATGCCATATGACCTCGAGATTCCACTTTTGGGTATAAGTATTACATCTACCCTTGAATGTGCTCTTATAATAAGACTCCAGTTTAACAGCTTTTTCTCTGGCCAGGGGGTGACTACAGTGCCCATCACGATGGAGTGAAGGGCATTACAGGAGCAACAAAACTGCAAAAGAAAATCAACAAACCACTATCCAGAACTTCAGAGACTCTATATCAACCACCTAGAACTAGGCCAGACTAATCTCTCCCCATCCTGAAGCTTAGGGAAATTTGCGGAAGAGGGGGCAGTGAGATTGTAAGAGCAAAAGGATGGGAGGAGCAATGATTTGCAAGATACTCCACACAAGTTAGGGCCGAAGCAATCATAATTGGACATTGCATGCCCAGTGCAATGTCCAACACACTATTAACCTCACAAAGTCTAGCATCTGCTAAAGGCACCAAGATCCTTGGAGGCAAGGGATTGACAGCCACAGTAGTGTTCCTATGCTTAAGGGGAACACAGGAAAGGGTTCAGGGAAAGGCCACTGGGTCCTTGTATGTCATCGGAGAGGGGGCAGAGGAGAGTCAGGCATGTACAAGAAAGGACTCTGGGAATTGGGGCGGGAGGCACCGGGGGATGGGGAGGAAGGGGTGAGGGGTAAGTTTGTATGAGCTGAAATAATAAAAAATTATTATAAAAAAAGAGATAAAACAAGAATGCACAAGTCAAAGTGCAGATCAATGAGAATCAAAACCCAAAAAAACAAATATTCCACCAAAAGAATTAACCAAAAGAATGGTTACTTTTTATCTGCCAGACTATATGCCCTCCCCTTCTGGTGAGATCATACCGTCTCAGTTGTAAATGATCAGGAACAAACGCCTGTGAACTTAACCAGGCGTCTCATTACTTACTTGAAGTCCTTATGGAGGCCTATTTCTCTGCTGTAACATGGTCCCCTCTCTCCTTGTGTCTGGTGTGGCCCTCCAACCCCATCCCTCCTGTTCATAATCCTTGCAATTACTGTAGGTATTACATAGATTTGTCATTGAGTATCTGAAGGTGGGCTGGGTGGTTTGGTACTAGGAGCCACCTATTAGGGAGTACATACGGCGCTTAGTTTTCTGGGTTTGGGATACTTCACTTAATATAATTGTTTCTAATGACATCCATTTGCTGGCAAATTCCAGTAATTCATCATTTTTGATGGCTGATTAGTACTCCATTGTATAGATGTACCACATTTTCCTTATCCACTCAAGACAAGTTATTTTCCAAACAGAACTCATCAGAGAGTCTTATTAGCAGAACTAATGAGGCTGAAAATAGAATTTCAAATCTTGAAGACAAAGTGGAAGAATTAACCAGCTCAATAGAAGAGGTTATTAAAGCCAAAAAGATAATTGAGAGAAATATTCAAGAGTTATGGGACACCTTGAAGAGTTATGGGACACCCTGATAAAGCCTAACATGAGCATTTATGGAATACCAGAACAAGAATTCCAAAATACCACACTTGAGGAAAATTTTCAAAATATCATAAAGGAAAACTTTCCTCATCTAAAGAATGAAAAGTCCATCCAAATACAAGAGGCATTCCGCACCACAAACAGATATGACCAAAATAGTCATATTTTGGCCATGGAAAATAATAGTCAAAACACTCCACAATCAAGACAAAGAAAAGGTGCTGAGAGATTCAAGGGAAAAAAACACCTCACTTTTAAAGGTAAACCTATTAAAATAACAAATGACTTCTCAATGGAAACAATAAAAGCAAGAAGAGCTTGAAGAGACATGCTTCAAGTATTGAATGAGCAAAAGTGGCTGATATACCTGACAATACTGCCAGTCATGATCAAGGGGGAAAGAAAAGTTTTTCAGCACAAAGACAACTTGAACGCTTACATGTCTACCGAACCAGGCTTTCAAAAAACTGCTAGAAATGATACTCAAGCTTGAAGAAAAGAACAAACGCATCCAGGAGGAGAGAAGAGAAGTGTAATACCAAAAAAACCTAAAAGCCAAATAAGATACTTACAAAAGCCACTAAATATAAAAAGTGTCCGGAATTAAAAATAATTTCTCCATCATAACATTAAATGTCATTGGAATTAACTCACCAACCAAGAGACACAGATTACAAACGGGTTAAAAACCACAACCCATCAATCTGCTGCCTTCAGGAAACTCATCTCACCACAAAAGATAGGCACATCCTAAAAATGAAAGGCTGGTCCAAAATTCTGCAAGCTAATGGAACCAGAAAACAGGCAGGGGTAGCCATTATGTTGTCAGACAAAGTGGACTTCAAATCAAAAAATATCTTAAGAGACACAGATGGATACTACATTTTAGTCACAGGCACAATCACCAGGAAGACTTCACAATATTGAACATATATGCACACAATATGGGCTCCTCCATACTCATTAAGCAAATGCTATATTGTCTATAGCAAGAAATCAACCACAAAATGATAATCCTTCAGGATTTCAATATTGCCCGCTCAACATGGGATAGCTCAACAAGTCAAAAACTTGACAGAGACACATTGGAACTTAATCAAACTCTTACTGAAATGGACCTTACAGATCTACTACCGAACTTTTCATCCACACACCAAAGAATACATATTTTTCTCAGCAACACATGGAACTTTCTCCAAAATAGACCACATATTGGGAAACAAAAGGAATCTCAACATATACAGGGAAGTTGAAATTCTAGCCTGTACCCTATCAGACTACCATGGTCTAAAGCTTGACATCCACAACACAACAAACAACAGAAAATACTCTAACTCTTGGAAACTTAACACTATGATGCTGAATGAGGATTGGATTCAGGAAGAAATTACAAAGGAAGTTCAAGATTTCCTGGACGTGAATGATAATGAAAATACAACTTATCAAAATCTTTGGGACACAATGAAAGCTGTCCTAAGAGGTAAGTTCATAGCACTTAATGCCTACATTAAAAAAATAGAAACATCACAAATAAATAACTTAACAATGCAGCTTAAAGCTTTAGAGATACTAGAGCAATCCAATCCCAACAGCAGTAGAAGAGAGATCAGCAAATCAAGGGAAAAATATCCGAAATTGAGATAAAGAAAATGATAGAGAATCAACCAGTCAAAAAGCTGGTTCTTTGAAAAGATCAATAATATTGATACATCCCTAGCTAAATTAACTAAAATCAAGAGAGAGAATACCCAAAATAACCAAATTAGAAATGAAAATGGAGTTATCACTACTGATACCAAAGATATTCAGAGAATTATAATGTCATATTTCAAAAACTTATACTCTGTGAAATTTGATAACACAAAAGACATGGATGAATTCCTAAATAAGCACCAGTTACCTAAATTGAATCAGGAAGTTTTGAATTATTTAAATAGTCCTATAACATATGAGGAAATCAATGAAGTAATCTCAAATCTTCCCAACAAAAAATCTCCAGGACCATATGGATTCAGCACAGAGTTCTACCAGACATTTAAGGAGCTAATAACACCAATCCTACTTAAACTGTTCCAACAAATAGGAAAGAAGGAACACTACCAAATTCCTTCTATGAAGCTAATATTGTCTTAATCCCAAAACCTAATAAATATACACTTAAAAAATAAAACTATAGGCCAATATCTCTCTGATGAACACAGATGCAAAGATTCTCAACAAAGTCTTAGCAAATTGGATTCAGAAAGATCATTCACGGGGATCAAGTAAGCTTTATCCCAGGCACACAAGGTTGGTTCAACAAACGCAAATCAATAAATGTAATTCACCATATAAACCAGTCCAAAATCCATGACCACATGATACTCTCCATAGATGCAGAAAAAGCTTTTGACAAGATCCAATAGCTTTTTGTGATCAAAAGCCTAGAGAAGGTTGGAATAGAAGGAACCTTTATCAGTATAATAAAATCTGTCTACAAGCCTACAGCAAGTATTATACTCAATGTGGAAAAACTTGAAGCATTCCTGCTTCGATCAGGAACTAGACAAGGCTGTCTACTCTCACCACTTCTATTCAATATTGTACTTGAAGTCTCAGCTGAAGCAATAAGACAAGAAAGGGAGATTAAAGGGATTCAAATTGGCAAGGAGGAAATGAAGTTATCTCTATTTGCTGATGACATGATCATATACCTGATGGCTAAAGATGTGGAGCATTTTTTAAGATATTTGTTATTACATTTTAATTTCATCCCTGGTAAAGTTTCTTTTAAGTTCCAGTGCCCATTTTTTAATTGGGCCATTGTTTAATTGGGCCTTGGTGTTTAGTTTTCTAAGTTCTTTGTGCACCAGAGACTATAAAAACCTTACTTGAAAGGGTAACGATCTCCCTCGAGCTGATTGGACTAGGCCAACAGTCCAATAGCACAGTCACTGCAACCAACAGACAAAATCTTATGAAATTAAAGAGCTTCTATTCATATAAAGAGATTGTAACTAGAGCACAAAGGCAATCCACAGAATATGAGAAAATCACTAACCACGTATCTGGTAGAGCTCTATTATCCAGAGTGCACAAAGAACTTAGAAAACTAAACACCAAGGAAACAAATGGCTCAATTAAATAATGGGCCCTGGAACTTAAAAGAAACTTTACCAGTGATAAGATTGAAATGTCTAACAAATATCGTTAAAAATGCTCCAAATCCTTAGCCATCAGGGAAATGCAAATCTAAACCTCCCTGAGATATCATCTCACCCTGGTCAGGAATGCAAAAATCCACAATAAAAACAACACCAAATGCTGGAGAAGATGTGGCGAGAAGGGAATTCTCCTACATTGCTGATGGGAATGCAGGCTCATACAACCACTCTGGCGAGCCGTCTGGTGATTCTTAAAAAAGTTAAAGATTGAAATGCCATATGACCCTGCTATTCCACTTTTGGGAATAATCCCCCATACAACGAAAATTCACCTTGATAGCACAAGCACAACCATGTTCATAGCAGCACTGTTTACAATGGCAAAGTCATGGAATCAACCCAAATGTTGAATCAACCCAAATAAGGAATCATGGAATGAACCCAAACAAAGAAAATGTGGTACATTCATAAAATGGAATACTACTCAGCCATCAAAAAAGATGAATTAATGAAATTTGCCAGGAAATGGATGGAATTAGAAAAAATTATATTGAGTGAAGTATTCCAGACACTAGAAAATTAAGTGCCACGTGTACTCCTTAATAGGTGGATCCTAGTGCTAAACCGACTTAGTGACACACTCAAAGATAAATCTCTGTAATACCTACAGTAATTGGAAAGATTATGTACAGAAGGGAAGGGGAAAGAGGGCACCACCAGAAACAAGGAGGAAGGGGATCATGCTACAGCAGAGAAAATAGGCCACCATCAACAACTGCAAGTAAGTAGTGAGACATCTGGTTAAGCTCACAGACTTTTCTTACTGGTCACTTGCAACTGATGGGTTTTGATCTCACTTGTCAGGGAGGGCATAGAGTCTGGCAGATAGATGGTAACCATCTTTTCAAATGGGAGATTGACCCTCCCTCCATGGTCTCCTATTCTTATTACATCTACCTTTGAATCTACACTTATAGTATGACTCTATTTTAACAGCCTTTTATTTCTGGCTAGGAGGTGACATCCAATACCCATCAGCATGTAGCCAAGTGAAGTGCAAGGAGCAGCAAAACTGGGAGAAAAAAAAACCAACAAACCATAATTCAGAATATCAGAGACCCTACATAAATCACCAGGAGCCAGGCCAGCCATAATCTATGCTCATCCTAATTCTCAGGAAATTTGAGGAAGCAGGGGGCGGTAAGATTTTAAGATCCCAAAGAATGGGAGGAGCAACTATATGCAAGATAGTACACACAAGTTGGGGCAAAGTAATCATAAGAGGAATCTGCATGACCTGCAAAATGACCAACATATAATTGACCCCCCAAAGTCTATCATGGATCACAGGCACTAGGATCCTTAGAAGCAAAGGATTAACAGCCACAATAGTTTTCCTATATTAAAGGGGAACACAAGAAAGAGCTCTAGGCAATGCTATTGAGTCCTTACACCTCATCAGAGAGGAGGACCCAGAGGGAAGTTTAACATGCACCCTAAAGTATGCTCCAGGAATGGGGGCAGGATGAGGGGCACTGGAGAAAGGGAGAGAGGGGGAAAAAGTAGGTGAAAAGGGGGAGAGGGAGCAAGAGGATCCAGGGAGAGTTGAGGAAGGGAGGGAAATGGGGTCCTATCAAGTTTGTTTGAGTGGAAAAAATTTTTTAAAAAATTTTGAAGGACATGCTTTGTTGAGAGTTGAGATATAGCATTTCAATTTTCCTTTGAAAAGGATCATCATATGCAGTGCTTGACAAGAGTCATTTCTTTGAGAAGTAATGTCTTTGGAACCACACTTAAAAGATTAAAATAAATCACTCAAATGTTTTTATTCATGTAAATATTTACCAACTGTCTTGAAAGAATTCTATTTTTATTCCTAAGATATAATGAGTCCTTTTTCTCACAAAATAGGTGCTTCCTTATGTAAATGAGCAAATTGAAATGAACTTAATTTGATTTTTAAAGTCAAAAGAGCAGTTAATGAGTGAATATTCAATTAAATGACAGTATGTGCCAGTAATTCACTGGAAGACTTAACTAAAATTTGGCGATGCAATTTCGAATGATTTTTGGTGTTTTATCTGTTCAAAGTAAAACTTTTTTTATAAGTATGTCTTTGGAAGTGTTAAAATGCAGAAAACAACTTTTTGCAACTTAACTGTGAACACAATGTCAGATCATTAGAAATTTTAGATAATAGTAAAAATAAACCTTGATTCTATTTCTGTTAATTAGATGTTCAGGTTCATAAAAAAATTTGGATATTTCTTTGGTGATCCTTGTTGAAAGGATGTAACTTAGTCAGACTTTCTTTATTAGAATGAAATTTAGAATATTACTATTTTAGGTACAATCAGTGCAATGTATTTAACAAGATAATAGCATTTTTTACTGAAAAATCATCAATCAAGAAATTATTTAGGAGATATAATTTTAATAAAGCAAATAGTGTACTTTAACAGACTATGTTACAATGAGCATTGCATTATGTATATCAATGAAAATTTTTTAAAAATGTATTTGAAAACATGAATATAAGCATGAAAGTAAATGATTTCAAATGGAATGATTGACAATGAGTTTAATATATCCATCATTTCAATGTAAAAATTAATATAAAAACTTACTGAAAATTGGATGTATAATATACTTTTGCTAGAACATAGTCAAGGGATAAAAAACTTAGATGTAAAGCATAGCATGATGAAAGAGAGTAATTAGGGGCTGGAGAGGTAGGTCAAGAATTAAACCAGATCCCAGATCCAGACAAAATGTCCTGACTTTGCACTTCTGGCGTAAGAAGGCAGAGCTGGGAAACCCTAAAGCAATAGCCTAAAGAAAGTAGAGGAGATCAGGATGATTCCTGAAGTCACCGTTGGCCTCCACAGGCATACACAGTACCCTTCTACAGAAAGGCAGTAATTATAAAAACTTATGTTTTATGCAAATTAAAACTTTTATAAACATGCATTTTAGGCTTTAAAATCTTGTAGTAATCTTTTGGCATTGGAAAATAGAAACAAGTATTTTCTACACAACTATTAACCTTTCTTTAATGTTGAAAATTATTGTATAGTCCTTGGATGTGTTGTATGTATTCACATGTACATTTGCTCATGACTGTTTTTCTTTTAATCTTTTCATCTATTAATTTTATTCACTTTGGGACACTCCAGAAATTATTTAATTCCATCTTATGCACTTACCTAATAAGTTATTCATATTTCTGAGTGGTTATTCATGGTTGCATAAATTTTCCACTACATGTTTCACATAATCTAAGTACATCTTCAGATAAAGCTGCTCAGTTTCAGTTGTCCACAGAGATTTCACCCTATGACTTTCCAGTCCCTTTCTTACCCCTATATCACTGTAGTAAAATTTTCCATTTACCTACCATTTACATATATTGTATATAGAGAGTTAGATGTAACACAATATACTTTACTACCATCATTTTAGGCAAAAGTTGTCCTTTCTATTATTAACAATAAAAAGCATTTTTTGGCCTCTTGATCAAGAGCTCACACATCACTTTCTATCTCATAACTTTTTGATCTTTGATCCTAGACAAAAATTTTATCAGCTATATTCTTCAAGAAAACTACCATTTCTCTATTTATTTTTCATGATAATATTTTAATATAGAATTCTAGGTATTTTTTCTTCCTCTCTTTCAAATCTGTATGTCCTTTGCCATGTTTTCTTCTTTTGTGTTATGATAGAATGTGTCTTTCATTGTAACCCTTTTCTAAGAATTGCTACTCCAGTATATTTCATTTTAAAGTTTGCATATACTTATATGTCTCTATTGCTAACTGCTAAACCACCAAATTGGTTAATTTTCATCACTTAATCTTTTTGTGAGTTGCTTTGACCTGTAACATGATGTATATACCAGTAGTTTGAGAGTTTTATTTTCCTTTATTTGATTTCTGAAACAACTCTCAGAACTACTTAAGGGACTTTAATGTTAACCTACAAGTTGGCTATTCTGTATTTCTATTTAAAATTTATTCATGTCTCTGTCTTTTTCATTTAATATTTTTATAATTTACTTACTTATTCATCTAATATGTGTATGTGTATGTAAATGTGTATGTGCATACGTGTGTGATAGGTTACATGTGTCCCTGTGGAGGACCAAGGGATACTTTGGGAATCATCCTGGATTGCTTCTACCTCCTTCTTGCTTCATTCTAGGATTTCCCAGTCTTTGCCCACCAGGACCATAAATATGCCTGGAATTTATTTGGGACCTGGGATCTGAACTCAGGAACTTTTGCTTGAGAGGCAAAGACTTAACCCCTGAGCCATCTCTCCAGTCCCTCTGTATCTTCTTTCAATTTTGGCATGGAAAATTTCTATTCCATACTGGTCATCAGTGTCCAGAGTATTGTTCAAATAAAGGAAATTTTAATCAACACTATGCTTTGATGTTTTGAGACAGAGACTTATTCTATAGTGAGTTTGACAGGAAGCTCACTATGAATCCCGAAGTGTTTTCAGAATTGCAACTGTCTTCTTGTCTAGGTTTCCTGAGTAGAGGGACTTCAAATGTGTATCACAATGATGAACTCACTTTGTGTTTTTAAATTTCTAATTTATCTATTAGATTTTTGAAATTTTTATTTCTCTGCTTATAGTTTGCATATATTCTTTCATTCTGTTATTCTTAATGATTCTTTATGATATTCATACATCTTTAGTAGTAACTGCAAAAGGTCATGAGGCAATAAATGCATTCTTCTGATAATCCCATAACAGACATAAACATCAACATACCATGTTATATATGATGAATATTTGTGATTCTATTGGTCAATTAAAATACATAGAGATAATTTGGATTTGTAGGCCTATGTATGCAAGCCTAACTCTCAGGACACTTTGGCTTAAAGGACAGGACAGCTTGGCCTACAAAGCAAGTTTTAGACAAGTCTAGTCACAGAGTAGGACTATGAGTAAATAATTATAAATTTTAAATATATAATATATAAATTACAAATATAAATATAAAATATTTTATTTTTTGTACTAAAATCTCAATCTTGGTCGTTTCTAAAAAAGAATAGTTTGTTATTTCTTAACATCTTTGCCATCACAAGAATAAAAATGAATATTTGCATAGTGTTTATATATCAGAACTATAGGTACCTTAACCTGTAATGACTTAACATTTTTCATTGGCAAAGAATTAGTATTATTAACCACAATAGATTTGTAGTTTTTATAAAAAAGTGACAAGATATTTTTATTACACATGCATGTATGCAGGTGCAATATATGTGCATATGGTAGTACAAATAAGCATGTTTGTGCATGCACATTCCTGATTTCACATGGAAGGTACAGGAGGATATGGGGTGTCCTGCAGTCACTCTTCTTTTTCCCTAGATCCAGTTTGTCCTCACTTCTGGAACTAGTCTGATGATCAGCAGTCCAACAAAACAAATAATCTTTCCACTTCTGCCCAACAGAAAGAGTTGGGGCAACTGGTACACATGGACATATCTGGCCCATTGTGCTGGATTCTGAAATAAGGCTCTGATGTGTGTACAGCAGCCTCTCTGTCTCAATAAGACACCACTCCTCCCCATCAAATATGTTTCAATGTAGTTTTACTAGTATATATTTGGCTATTCAAATTTTCCCATGGAGTAAGGAGCTTCTTAAAGCCAGCATTAATCCTCAATAGTCTCTCAAGGAAAAGTGGTGTCTCATGAAATCTTGCCCTTTTCAACATCAAATATTGAGATGCCAAATCTTTTCAGACCTTGTTTAAGCTAACACAACTTAAGTGTGCTCATAACAGTAGCATTACAGAAGATTCTATATGTCATTACACTTCCCAACTCTCTGGTTCTTGTATCTATAACTTTTCTATGATGTTACCTAAAACTTGGAATGGTAGGTGATAAAGATGAAGGATATCAATTTGCTTTTGTTGTTGTTGCCTATTTCTGTCCTTGGATAATTTTATTCGTTGGTTTGCTGTGAGACAGGGTCTAGCTGTGGAGTGCCAGTTGGCTCAAAATACCTTAGATCAGGTTAGTCTCCTGCTTTAAACAATCTTCTTGCCTCTTCCTTCCAAGTGCTGAGATTACAATTATGAACCAGAACACTGGGATTAGGTCATTGTTTTTCTTCTTCATATTTTACAACTGTTAAAATATTTTTATGTGTTTTAACTTTAAAAACTAAAGTAGGTTTTTTTTGCCAAATTGCTGTGTTTCTTGATTGCCATGTGATTTTCTTAATGTTAGATTTTTCGAATTTTCTTATACATAGGGTAGGATATTTTTGCTTTAAAACAAATGAATATTTATATTCATTTTATTACTGATTTTCATAATGATATAAGGAAGGAAAATCATGGTAAACCAATTGTATTTGGACATGATATGGCCAGTGAGCACATAACATTGTACACTTTGGAAACAAAAAACTATTTGAGAACAGAATTCATGGGAGAGGTTTTCCTGTCATTACCTACACTTCACGTGGTGACAATACTTTGGCATTTTGTTCAGTTACAAAATCAAATCACTGAGGTAGCCAGGAAAGAGAATAGTGGTCATCCATAAAAATGACTCCTAATTTATAGTTTTCTTTTCATTTTTAACTCCAGTATTTTATTATACTATAATCAAAAATTTCCCAGACTTCTGCTTGGTAAATGGTTTTCTATATTTGATTTCATTCAATCTTTCTGAGTCAATTCACTTTCCTTTATTGCTCAGTGTTTTTTCTTTTTTCAACCTTATGTTCAGAAATTTTAAACAGTTTTTCGGTGTCATTAAATGCTTCTCTAATTTTTTTTTAGCGAATGAAAGGTCAGAAGGAAAAGATAATGAAATATAAATCCTTATTATGTAGAGTGGAACTTAATGGATCTACTTTGTTTACAATGAATAGTATGGCAACAATCATATTGGCATTTTCATCAATTTTATATGGAAAAACATTTTGTTATTCAACAATAGCAAGTTTTTGTTTTGTTTTGTTTTGTTTTTGCTCAGCAAGTTTACTATGTTTACTATGTTAACAGAAGTGCACGATAGAATGACATCACTGACTTAAAAATCACAGTGGGTTACTAGATACAACAGTGTAGTCCCTGCAGGACTGGGGTCATTAGCTTACAGACATGATCTTGCCAGCAGGTTAAGGCCAGTCAGATTCGGTTCCTTGACTATGTGGATCTCTGCAAAGATTGACTGGGAAAGCCGAGGGGAGGGGTCTCCCCTCGGCCTTTCTCCTCTACCAATCACTAAGCAGCAGCAACAACAAAAAAAGCCATGCACAAATTTTAACAATAGCAAGTTTTTAGTTAATTAAATAAATAAAATGGAACAGAACCTTGGAAATTTCTTTCCATAGCATTTATGCAATGACTAAGGAGATTCTAATATGTCAATGAAATTTTCATTATTTGAACATACAGTACATATTATAAGTTGCATTCTTTAAGCCAGTGTTTAATTGTCATTTAAACTTTTTCTTGGTATATAGTATTATTCCTTCATTTATTTACATTAGAATTCTTAACATTAATTTAAGAACAAGTTAAGGACTATAACTTTATTTCATCCAGTATTGTGCTATGAATCAGTATGAAAGTTCCATTCTGGAACTTAAATTCAGCTTGGATAGTGAAAGGAAAGTATTCACAGTTAATGATGTTCTTTCTTCTACATAGCCTAAATATCACCCTTTTGCTGTTGAGTTCTTAGGTACATATGGTATGGAATTTGAGTTTTTAGAAGCAAAAGACACCCATGTTTGTGAGTTTTTCACATTGCTCAGTAAGAAATACAAAAGACAGAGAGAAATTGTCATGCATCATTTGTTCTTTTATATAGATATCATGTCTACTTTTTTATAAGAGATGAACACATTTGATCATGTAAAGTAAGTTTCTAAGGATATATCAAAATAAGTTTAAAATTCAAGATAAACTTCATAAAACCTTCATCAAATTTGTTTATCCAATCATCACTGAAAAAAATGTTTAGATGAGTTTGTGGAATTTAAAAAAGTAAGTGGCACTTGAATAAAAGTCAGCTAAAGAATTGATAGCATAAGGGGATATTTTTGACAAGTTAGAAAAGGTTATATTTTAAAATATATTAGAAAGAGAATATTTGCACTAAATTGAGTAAATTTACATCATAGTTTTTTATTTTTATATTTCATGACAGCATACACAAACATAGAAAAGTCACAAGTACCAGCTGATAAGGAATTCCACAAGTTTTCCATGTGTCTTATTTTAAGTTTGGTCTCATAAATATGAATGGGCAAGGAAGGATTACCAGGGATACAGGCATACAAATTAAAAAAAGAAAAACACCTAAATGAAACATTTAGCATAACTTATATGTGCAGAGTGAAATCAAGAATTAGAAAAGAATTTCAAGCAATTCTAATTAGTACTTTTAGAAAGATAGAAAGTTTTGGATATATAAAAATAACCTAAGTTGTTATAAAAAGGAGACATGAGAGACTATGAAAGAGATTTTGGATATTGAAATTATGAAGGAAGATGTAAAATACATAATAGAATGTATGGAAGAAAAATGATATAACAGATAACTCTCAAATATGTGTTGGGACACAGAGGTAGTTTATATGACAGGTGTATTTGATACATAAATTGTTCATTTAAATGGAATAATATCAATTTCAAAAAAATTGAAGAAAACGAGGCCTTAAGAAATGGAAGAGAGATTAATCAACAAAATCATTAAGCAAATTTCCCAAAGATATGACACTTACCTTGCTTAAAATCAAAAAAGGCTTACTTCCAGGTGCTGAGAAACATAGATCAGAAGAAGAGACAAAGAAAGAAAGAGAGAAAGAGAGAAAGAAGAGAGAAAGAAGGAAAGAAACCTTGATGTGCTCTTTAAGCCACTCCCACCCCACCTCAATGCTTAGGGAACATTGAGGAAGAGAGAACAATAATATTGTAAGAGCCTGAAGTGGGCCAAAGGTGGGCCAGAAATTATCTCCTGGACAAAACAGGGCCGTGGGATCTATCCAAGATTTCATGGCAGACATGTATATTTTCACCAAAACTGCAAGGGAATTGACGTATCAACATCTCACCATGGAAGGGTAAAACCTCAAGGAGTTCCACGCTTCCCTGAGAGACTGATGAGAACTCTTCCTTAGAGGGAAGAAAAGATGCTTTCTTCAGCGGTATACAGACAAATCAATGATACTTGCTGAAGCATGAATCAATTCAGGCATAAGTCATCAAAGCAAACCAGATGAAACATACTGGACCGCACCAGTGTAAAAGACTTGAAAATAAGAAGTCAGTCAGGGGAGATAAAGGGTTGTAAGGGGAAAAAAAGGGGTGAGCAAGATTAGGGGTTAAGGGTTAAAATAGCATAAATTCACAATATTCATGAATGCAACACTAAAAATTAAAAGATATATATATATATCACAAGACACTTTGAAGAAGTCAAATTAATTTCAAAATTATATTAGCTATTCAAAATGTTTCTTCATCTTCATTTGTTCATCATTAATGAAAGGTATAATATCAACATAAAATTTTAACGAAATAAAATGTCACAATATATACTTACACAAAATATATTTTTCTTTTTAATCTTACTGGACTTGAGTAACAGAGAACAAAACGATGAATGACAAAAAAGAAAAAAAATTAGTCTTCACTTTCTGGAAATAGAAATAGAATAAGAATCAGGCCCTTTTGTATTCAGGTGAAGTTTTTCTTGGCTTGATAACATATTTTTTATCTATTGCTGTGTAATGCTAATTAACTATCATCTTCTAATTGCAGTGCAATTGGATTGCCATTTCATATTTGTCATTTCTTTTAACCTTATTCACTACCTTGGAATCCCTATTTGCAAATGAAGCCACCTGGGGATTTATGGTTTTAAAACATGAATTTTTATGGGACGAAAAACAGATAGAAAATATTGTTACATTCTGAGAAAGCAAAATAATGTATATTTGGATTGTGAGAAATGTAATGGCCTTTTGTGTAAAGTCTCATAATTGAAATTTCTGAGATGGTTCATTTTGGATATCAACTGTTTTGTACTGCTGGACTACGTAGATATATAGTTTATCACTATTAGTGGAGTATCACCAAGTATGTATGTCCCAGGGGGTGTGTGTATGTGTGCATGTGCTCATGTGCAAGTGCAACCATTTAAATGGTTATTTAAGTAAGGCAGATTGTCACTT
The DNA here is from genome assembly GCA_023101885.1 of Typhlomys cinereus. NCBI lineage: Eukaryota > Metazoa > Chordata > Mammalia > Rodentia > Platacanthomyidae > Typhlomys > Typhlomys cinereus. The sequence goes on along the minus strand of JALPQD010000007.1, from coordinate 11,668,580 downwards.
CCAAAGTGAGTTTCACTGGTCCATTTATTTGGGGATAAAGATGAAACTAAACTTTTGAAAAATAGACCACAATAATTCTTCCTAATTGAAGGATAAAGTTTACTTTTTAATTCATATCAGTGAGACATTGATTTTTTTTCTGCTATTGTATTCTAACTGAAACATCAATCATTTCTCTGTCATTTATCTATCATCTTTTTTTCTATATCTACATTTATCCACTTTTCTATCTTTCTTCTATATCTACTTCTCTTTCTTGAACTTCTCCTTTAACTAACCTCCGTTATTCTTTCATCTTCCTTCCATTCCCCCTCTCTTCCTCCATATCCCATATTTTCTAGAAAATCCTAAATTGTAAAAAGTATATGGTGTTGTGTTTTTTAGTGATATTAAGGAGGAAGTAAAAATATTCCTTGAAAGAGATGACGAATGAACATGTTGAGTATGCATAAAAACATAAGACAAAAATATCCTTAGCTATCAAGGGAAGAATCTTGGAGTCTGAAACTAATTGGATGATAAAGTCTTAGATGTAGTTAAGATTAAAGATTTCAGATTTTTTTGTGTGTGTTTATTTATGTTTTTCATGTTGGTAGGTAAGCATATGTTTTCGGGTTTGTGTACAAGAGGAATCTTGGAATTCCTTATTGCATTGGCTTTGTAGTTTCTTATGTTCTACATCCCAGAGCAGGAATTACAGGTCACTGACACTTCCAGCAGGTTTTACAAGGGACCTGGAAGGCTGAACTAATTTCTTGTTACTTTCAATGCAAAAGATTTAACCATTGATCCATCTCCCCAGTTCTCAGCGTATTTTTTTTTTTAAGAATAATGTTGGAAAAAAATTTCATGCTAAGTCTAGAAAGTTTCATCAAGTCTGAAGCATTCCTTCATTGCTCAAACTAGTTGCCTTATGAAAAGCAAACTTTCACAACAGAACTGAAAAAAAAAACAGAGTTGTCAAAAAACATTTTAGTAATTTAAATGAGAGAGCAAGTTGCATGATATAAAGATAACTCAAGATATGGAAGAGAATTTCAAGGAATTCTAATTGGTAACTGCAGTGATTCAAGACAACATTGCATCCATAAAAAGGTTTTTTAAAAGCTATAAAAAGAAGCAATGAAAATTTGAAAGAATTCTTGGAGTTTGTAAATGACTAAATCAAATCCTCATTATCAGGGAAAGAGGACTCACTGGAAATGTCATATTGAGCACTTATGATACCAATCATAGGTTACAGAAATAGCTGAGTGGTCAACAAAATCACCATGCCTATGGGAAAAAGAGAGAAAGGAAGCACTACAGACGACTTCCTATTGAGGAACCTCTCGTTTTGCTGAGAGTTATAGAAGACAACCTTAGAAGACCTTAGAAGAATATCATTTACCTATCCGTTTCTAGTACTATTCTAAATAAACTACTAATCTTGTTTTGCCTATTTATTTTGTGTGCCAGACTTTGTCCATTAGTTTGATTAAACATAGTGCATTATTCACATTGAACACTACTTAATATTAACTTTACAATTTGTTACCTTTAACCTTTATGTTGTGATTTGTGATCTTGAATATCTTAGTTGATTGTGTATTGTTTTTGCTTTTGGAAAGGTCTTTTACTAGCCAAGTACAGTTAATACACCCAGACACAAACCTACAGCCACCCACATTCACACACACACACACACACACACACACACACACACACACACAGCGATGAAAACATAAAAACTGAATAAATAAATGAAAAAGCTATTAAGATGGTTGGCAATAAATTTAAGTATTACACGAGCTTGTCAGCCTGTTGACAAATAGACATTTTCCATTTTTATCAATAGTATGAAATCATAATTTTAATGTATTATCTTTATTTAGCCTTGCAGTTGGCTTTCTTCATATTATATAAAACTATTTTTCTTAACATATTTTGACTTGCACTTCATAGGCAATTTAAAATACAAAATGCTTTGCCAATGTATGTTTACTTGAATAGTTATAGTTCTTTTGATCAGCTTGTTAATACCAGTTATTGTATTCTCAGACTTCCATGCTTCAGTCTGTTGGTAATCCTTCAGTTTTCTTTGCAGGAAGTTTAAATGGAAATATCTAAGTAAAAACAAGAAGACGATTCCTAAATCTTGTTATGTTTGAAGTAGATACTTTTATCAAAGCTATAAGCATAATATCACAGATGAAAAACTATCAAGAATGTAAAGGTATTTAGTCCTCATCTGTTGGAATCATTTCATTTATGAATCATACATAAGAGATATCAGGGGGCTGGAGAGATCACTCAGAGGTTTCAACTCTGCCTCCCAAGTACAAGGTCCTGAGTTCCATTCCTGAGTCTATGTAAAAACTGCAGGTACAACCAACAGAAACCTGCACTTCAAGATCTGGAAGGGAAAAACTGGGAAATCCCAAAGGAAAGCAAAATAATGGTACAATCAATCTAGATTACCAAAGTCACCCTTAGTTCACTAGTACACGTGTACAAACACAAACACACACACACACACAGAAGAGATCTCTGAGATATCAGATGGAAGTGATGGTAAAGGATCATATGGAAAATTTTAACCTCTAAAATCTGTGTATAATATAAATGATAGAGAATATAAAGTCTTGAAGATGTAAAAAGATGATGATCTGGCAAGAGATCATTAAAGATTACAAACAGAATATTGTTGCAGTTCATCTTCATGATTGCTGATAAATTACTATCAAATGGCTTAAGGGGACACGGGGTTCATTCTCTTACAATAGACTGGTTACAGTTCCTGGTCCAACTTTTTAGGAAGACTCACACCAACACCAAGAGAACTGGCCAAACCATCACACATAACAACTCAGAGAGGGACAATCATTACTTGCTAGACCAGCATGTCTGGCCAAGTGTACACAAGGATGTCAACTTTCTCAATCAGCTGTCGGTAATTTATTCCAGGGCCACCATGAGCTGGCCCTTCCTCATCAGCTATACAATCTCCTTCAGGTTTGTTCTGGGCTTAACTCAACCATTAATTCACTACAAGTGTGCCCAGAGTTCAAACCCTCAACTGTCAAGTAGACACCTGTGCCAAACTATGACAAATATTTCTCCTTTCTACAAAGCATATTTTTCTACCAAAATATATAGGAAAACATTGTTAACCCTCTTTAAAATGGTTATAACGATATTTATTTCCCGACTGCATGAACTTGCAGACAGATCTTGCCCAGCCCTTTTCAACCTTTACCATTCAAGTAGACATGCAGTGTTGCTGTGAGCTATCATTTGTATTTCCTTGATGTCTACTAGTTTAGATATATTTTATAAGTTTCATTCCTTTCAGTAAAAGTTGCAGCCAACATTCTTTCTTTTTGTAATTCTGTCATCTGTGGGTTTATACATTTACAGAAGACTCTTCCACAATCTAGATATACCCTTTGATGCCAATCATAAAATATCTCTCCCTATGTCTTGTCTTTTTAGTCTGCTGCCTCCACCTTCTAATGAGTATGTTGCTAAATATCAGTAAGTGTAATTTAACAATCATTTCTTTGTGTATGCGCTGTAGTTTGTCTTCTTCATTGTTTAGAAGCAATGCTCATACACAGCTTAGAGAAAGGGAGATGTATCTGGCTTGTGGTTTCAGAGGGAAGATATGATACCATTGTAATAGAGAAGGCATGAAAAGCACCTCAAGGCCCCTGCCTCAGAAGTCATCCTGGAATCAGAGAGACCAAGAATCAAACTGCAAGATGAAGCAGAATGTAGCTGCCAAAGTTCAAGCCTTGCCTTCCTCCAGCAAGGCTCCACCTCAGATGGGTGCCAAGACCTGCCCTATCAAGGACATCAGGGAAAGATTCAAGTGCATGAATTTCTTGGTGGCAGATCACATCCAAACTGTGACATTCCTTTATGCATGCTTCAATTCTCCTTTTAGATAATGATTTGCTTTCCTTTTTGACAAGTTTCAAAGGTAGTCAATATTGTCGTCCCGTGTTTTGTTGTTATATACTAGTCCTAGTTTCTGTTTTAAATAAATGGACGTCAAGAATTCATATATTATACATTTATTAAGTTTTCTATCTATCACCAAACCCACGTGATGAATTTAAAGGTCTACAGCATTTGTCTGAGAAGAGTCTTTGATTAGCTAGGACTACATGGCAGATCCCTGAGCTTAAGAGGACAGTGGAGATTCTGGTAAAGCTTTTGTGCTTCCTTATTATGGAGAGAAGTTGGAAAAGCAAACACATTACAGGACCACTTTATGGGAAATAAAGCAAAATTATGAGCAAAACTGTAATCACTTTATCAACATCTTGGAAATAATAGGAGTGCAACAAAAATGTTTACTGGTCAATTATTTTTGATTAGCACAGAGGAACAGAGGAGAAAAAGCAATTTTCTGAAAACAACAAAGGTATAGACAGCATTTTAATAACATATTTTTGTAAAATTTGAGAACACTAGTCTCATTTTCAGACACAAAATTTAGAGTAAAACATCTCTAAAGCTCACATAATTTTCACTTAGTGTAGATACTTTATCCTTACAATATCTCAGCATTTATATAAATTCCAGGTATTTTTAGGCATACTATGCAAATGTGGTTTTGACTATTATTGATCCAGAAATAGCTCTTGATTCAAGTGAATAAAAGGTTTATTCTTATTAAAGAAATGCATTCCATTTATAAGACTGAATGGTTAGCAAAATATACCATCTTTGTTTACTCAACGAGATTTAAAAAATATTATTTACTTAATCAGACAAATACACATATATATGTTGTATTTTTGCTATTTTTTTATTTTATTCAATTGTGTGTGTGCGCGCGTGTGTATGTGTGTGTGTGTGTGTGTGTGTGTGTGTGTGTGTGTGTGTGTGTGTAGAACCACGGGCGAATTTGGGAACCACCATGGACCACCTCCACCTTCTCTTTGCTTACTCTGCCCTGGGATTCACAGGCTCCGCACTACCAGGACCAGAAATGAAGGCTGCTCCTGCTTCCGCCCGGTGTCTACACGTGGGGTCTAGGATCTGAACTCAGAACCTTCTGCCTGCAAGGAAGAGGCTTAACCTTCTGCCTGCAAGGAAGAGGCTTAACCCTTGAGCCACCTCTCCAGCCCCTTGCTATTTCTATACTAGAAAAATCAACAGTTTGCAAGATGAGTCAGATTATAACTATTCTTTATGTTATTCATTACAATAAGAATGTGTTTGTAGAGATATAGCAATTAGACTTGGGTACTCTGTTTCTGATTCAGTCTCTAGATTTTCTCTGTGATCTGCATTTCAGAGCTAGAGAATTCTGTTCCTTATGGTAGGAAAATCTCCATTTTGTGCTTTTCTTTGCTTCAACTAACAGAATGGGAAAAATGTGTGTGTTTGTGGTGTGAGTGTGTGTGTGGGGGTGGTATATTTACCTCTATTTCTCCTGCTTGACTGTGTATTGAAAATTGTTTTACTCATTTATCTAAGGTGTCTGGTTTTGTGGAGTGCTTTCTTTATATACTTCCTCCCAGAGCATCAGATTTACCTACTTTTTAACTATTCTGATTACTTGAACTTTTAACTGACTTGTCATACTTATCTTGTGACAATAAACGTTCAGTCCAAGTTCTTGGATATGTTTCTCTTTTGTTGAATGCTCATACTTTGCAAATAGTTCCTTAGTAATTTCTTGAGTGCACCATCTGTTTTCTGCTGAGATTTTTTTGATTAATCTTGCCAATAACATGTTTTCCAAATTGGGCTTATGAAAGACATATTTTGACATAAAAGAAAGTGCTGAAATGTTGCTATTTATATTTTGTTATCCTGTAAAAAGACTAATTCACAATAATTAGAAGAATGAAGTCAGAATAAATTATATTATAAATTAATTTAAAATGTACTTCATTTTTATGTTAATTCCAATATTTCTGGCCTGTTTTGCCAATTTAGTCTAAATTATAGCCTTACTCCTTCTTTTGACAGATTTCATTTTGAACAAATCCAACTGAATTTTATAATCAGCCTTGTAAAATCTGAAGCTTTTGAGTGTAGTAAATGATGTAGAGATAAATGAAAGCATCATATTTTGAATTAGAGAAAAATAAGAGTAATACTGACAGTTTGTGAATAGATCTGTATTGTTTTATATAACTTTTAGCTGATTAATTAATATACTGAAACTTATGGGAATATAAAATATTTTTATTAATGTCTTTACTAAATTATTTAACTATTTGAAGGAGTTATCAATATTTGATCACAGATTAAATGGTCATGAAGTCAGGGGAGACTGAAATGATCATTAGCTCAAAGATGAAATTATAAGGACATTGATATTTGTTCTAATTTGTGTAGAACACTTGCATATTTACTTAAATGATATCTTTGTGTGCTTAGTCATATTCAATAAAGCAGAAAACATGCTTCTTTGCTCCAGGTATAAAGTAGGTAGTCATTGACTGAGTGTTTATCTTGCACTTTGTTTATGTGAAGGAAAAAGTATCTTTCTTTGTTTATAACCTAGCTTAGGAGTCAGAATAGAATAAGAATCACCTCTCTGATTCTTGGTCACATTATAAGTCATTTTGGTCACATTATAAGTCATTATAAATTTTTGGTAGGATTCTGTAACCCATTTGTGTATTCAAGGAAGTAAAAGTGGTTTGGAATGTAATAATGTAACGCCAAATCAGGTGATAAAAAATAGCAGTGAATACATATCAAGGCTCCTTCTAGAAAAATAAGTCCATGTACTTTATATGCACATCTTATAACTTTCAAGTGACATACTCAATATGCTTTCAGGCACACCATTTGAAAATGTCTCAACATTTTAAATAATAATGAATTTATATGATTCAAATGTATAATTTTTTCTTATGACCTATCCCAGGACAAATACTTTGGAAGCATGAAGAAATTCATGTGTAAATATATTCATTACTATATACTCTGGTGTGTAATTCAATGAAGAAGAAAATTACAAAGGACAAAATATGTTGAATTTGAGGCATACAAATGTGCTATTTCTTTTGCATAAAACACAAATTTTATTTTAGACTTTGATTTGACTGGGTGTAACGTGTAAATGATTCAAAATTGTAAATTTAAATGGTTCAATCTGCCTGTCCTTCAAGAGGAAGCTATTTTATATCATGTTTGAATACATAGTTTACCTACCATAATTATGGAAAATCCTGATAGCATAGCTTCTATACTTATCATTTTTAAACCCATTATGTCATCTAGATTAAAATTTATATTGATAAAATATACATAATATTATGTGTATTTTAGGAATTCATTGATAAATGAGCAGAAGAACTATTAAAACTATAAGATTTGATATTTCTTGTTAGTTACTAACAAAAACAGAAACTATTTCCATTTTCTTATACCTGACAGAACTACCTAACAAAAGTAGAGTATTGATCTTAATTTTTGTCTTAAATAATCTGGAATTATATATGTCCTGCATAGCATCTACAGTGACAGAAATAGAGTTTATTATTTTTTTTTGCATTATGCCATGTGCTGAATCACTCTTCTTGACATTAATTGTAGGAGCTGACATTTATAATTCTAAAGTTTGCAGTAGTTCAATCTCTGGAGAATCCCAGCCATTTGATCCCATACATGAACTGATATGCTAAAGATGGTTCAGTCTGTTAATGGACTTCTTTAGTTCCTCTTTGTAGTTCTATAATAAATACTGGGTCTACAGGACAGAGAACAAGGAGGCAGTCTGACAATGAACAGAGAAGCTGTCACTGCACAACCCCTCATATTGCAAATGGGGAATCACACTAACATTCTTGAAAGACTAATTTGTAAGTATATCATCTGCATGAACTGCATAGCTATGGCTATTCACTGTATCAGGACCCTAAATTGAGAACAATTTATGTGAAGATGATGGTTGTTCATCCTTTCACAATAATTTCCTGACTTTTATAATTTTGCATTTACAGATACAACAAAATTATAGAACAACATGATTGATTTTAGATTGTGAGCCTGGGCATATATTTTTAAAGACAAAACTACTCAAATCTTTTAATTATTCCCTTAAATTTTTGCTTTGAAGAAAGATTATTCCACATATTTTGAAAGGTAACAATTGTTCTTCCTTTGTCAAAATTTTTGTTTTAAAATCAATTGTCTTAGTTACACAATGATGTTTTTTCTTCTGGCACCTAAATATCTTACTTATTTTGTTGCTGGTATGAATACATGACCCACATAATTTTTTTACATTTTTTATTATTATTTCCACTCATACAAACTTGGTAGGTACACCAGTTTCCTCCTTCCCTCCTCCTCCCCCTGAACCCCCGGCTCCCCCTCCCCTTCCCCCTCCCGCCCCATCCCCCTGTGCCTCCCGCCCATCCCCGGAGAATCCTTTAATGTGCATGCCAGACTCTCCTCTGGGCCCTCCTCTTCATGACGTACAGGGACCCAGTGGCATTTCCCTGAACCCTTTCCTGTGTTCCCCTTAAGCATAGGAACACTACGGTGGCTGTCAATCCCTTGCCTCCAAGGATTTTGGTGCCTTTAGCAAATGCTAGACTTTGTGGGGTCAATAGTGTGTTGGACATTGCGCGGGGCATGCAAAGTGCAATTATGATTGCTTTGGCCCTAACTTGTGTGAAGTATCTTGCATATCATTACTCCTCCCATCCTTTTGCTCTTACACTCTTACTGCCCCCTCTTCCGCAAATTTCCCTGAGCTTCGGGATGGGGAGAGATTAGTCAGGCCTAGTTCTAGGTGGTTGATATAGAGTCTCTGAAGCTCTGGATTGTGGTTTGTTGATTTTCTTTTGCAGTTTTGCTGCTCCTGCAATGCCCTTCACTCCTTCGTGATGGGCACTGTATGTCACCCCCTGGTCAGAGTAAAAAAGTTGTTAAACTGGAGTCTTGTTATAAGAGTATATTCAAAGGTAGATGTAATAAAAGTAGGAAACCGCAGTGAGGGAGGGGTCAATCACCCATTTGCAAAATGGTTACTTTTTATCTGCCAGACTATATGCCCTCCCCTTCTGGTGAGATCACACCCTCTCAGTTGTAAATGATCAGGAATGAAAGTCTGTGAACTTAACCAGGTGTCTCATTACTTACTTGAAGTCCTTGATGGAGGCCTATTTTCTCTGCTGTAACATGGTCCCCTCTCTCCTTGTTTCTGGTGTGGCCCTCCAACCCCATACCTCCTGTTCATAATCCTTGTAATTACTGTAAGTATTACAGAGATTTATCTTTGAGTGTCTCTAGGTGGGCTGGGTGGGTTTGGTACTAGGAGCCACCTATTAGGGAGTACATACGGCACTTAATTTTCTAATGACCCAGATAATTTAGGGAAACTTTTCATGCTCACAGTTCTAAGTCACAATCCATGATATTTGTAGGATTGGTCACAGAAACACCATAAGCCAAGCAAACTGGACACACCAAATCCACAGGGAAGTCTGGGAGACAGGTGTACTCTTTTTGCAAATCTGCCAAATCCTAACCATGACTTAGTCTTGTATTTCTTCCCATGGAATGGTGTCATCCACTAGGGGTCAGACTTTCATAGATAATCTCCTACAGGTCTATGTAAAGCCCACCTTAGCAAAAAATTCCCCGTAGATATCACTAAAGGCTCAGCTCCCAATTGTCAAAATAACATTTAAAACTAATATGTAGGTCTAGACCTTAAATTTTATCCTGTCTGGTATAGTCTGTATCTGACCGTTATTCATTCCTCTTCATGATCCATTTAAGAATTTTGATTTAGTTTGGCTTTTTTTTTTTTAAATCAAGAAACTTGGCATTATTCCCCCAGAGGACAGGAGGACAAAGAGACTTAATGATAGAGGCTTTACTCAGGACAAAATCTCTGGAGGGATTCTCTATTGAAGGTCTGGCATCCACCTTCCTTAGAAGACAGCTTAAATAAAAGAGCAAAAAAAAGGAAAAATAAATGATGGTTGGAATTTTTTGTTCTCTTTTAACCTAAGATTAACTCTTTCTAAGGAATTATTCATTAGTAAGGGTGTTGGGATTGAAAGAATGTCAAGTAACCTTTAGTCATCTTTGGAGATCAACCACTAATTGGGGTTGATAGAACACGTAGGGCAAGAATTTAAAATAACAAACACATAGGTTAAAAATATACAAGTGAAATGAATTAGGTATCTTTGCTCATTGAAGATATTCTAAATCTTTGTAAAAGATCACATTCCTCTGTGGTTTCCCTGACAAACTGATTTGTTCAAAAAATTTATCATCCATATTACATAAACAGAAAGTCTTTAAAAATTTAAGATAGTGGAATGTTTTTAGACAAACAAAATGGAAAAATAGTGTGTAACAGTGGTTACAAGGGAAGACTATGAGCACTGTCTGGTTGGACAGTTCAGTCTCCTCAGGCAGGTTTAGGTACTTTTAGAGTAGCCATCCTGGGAAGGTCTCTGAAGATTCTTAAAGGTCATCCCAAAGGTGGGAATTACCCTGAAGAAACACACCTTTCATCAATTTCCTCTGTTCAAGAAAGGATATGGATATCAGTTCTCCATTACAGATAAATCCTATCAGGATGTAAGGTACAAGATCAACTGTGTTGTACTCCTAGATGACCAGACCAATGAGATGTAGAAGACGAAAAGCTCCAATTAGGTTTGAAGAAAGTAGAGCTAATCAATAAGGAAAAGCCATTTTTCCCAGGCTTGCCTAAGTACATAAATATGCCTGACCCTGGAAGCCATCTTTGGTGTCCATGCTCCTCATGGGACTCCACATCGGGAGTCTATGAGATCATTTCCGGTCTTTCTCTTACCCTCTTGGATTCCATCCCTGGAGTCCGTGAGTTTTTGGCTGCTCTCTTGTCCCTCATGGAATCACAACCATGAGTTCTGTTCTTTCCTCTGATAAACTCTGTCTTAATCCTCTATGTTTTTTCTAGCTTCAGTCTTTGATTCTCAAACACAAGAACTTTGACATATACAGATCCCAGAGTAATCCCATATCAACATGACATGAGATACTGCATCCATGATGAGCTTAGGATTGCAAACTAATGTAATGGTTTTCATGTATTTTCTTGTTTCACAATCAACTCTATAAACAGTCATCAGAAAAGTCTCCATAACTTGATTCTTTACATGAACTAAAACTTGGGATCTGCAATGCCTTCTTTCCTTAATATCAGATTATTGCATTCTTTTCTTGCTCTTTCCCTTCTTTCAAAAAAAGTATTGAAAATTCAATTGTCAGTTGAGTTATTATACAAAGGGAAGATATAGGTTTGAGAAATATAATAAAGCCCTTTTTTCCCTTTTCCTGGAAAAGGGGCAATTTCTTAGATTATTGATGATTTTTTAAACAAAATTTAATTTTGCCCCTGCATAATGTAGAGTCTAATGAAAATGATGCTTTTTTTACTGTATCCTCCAGTTATTGTCAGTAAATCTCTTCTAAGCACGTTGTCCTATAGTAATCTTGGCAGACATTGCAGGTGGGTGAGCACCCACTGGGATTTCTAGGTTCCTGTTTCCCCGAACAAAAAGTGGGACACAGACCAAAGGAAGGTAGCAGATACAGAAAGAGGTTATTAAGAATAGTGTTCCAAAAAAGAACTGGGACAGAGATAGCAGGAAGTTTAGAAACTCAATGTAAATGCTAAAAGGAAAAAAAAGCAAGGTCTTATATAACCCATCATGGAAGGCTCTAGGGTATTTGCATAGTGTGGGCTTTTTCTGTGAATTTTCTGGAACATGTAGGAAGGTACATTTAGGGAAGAGATTGCAGTTTTTTCTCTCTGCCAACTGGTTTGTTTCATAGGAAAATGTATGGTCTTTGTGTAAGGAATTCCAGACTTCATTGTGACTGATTCTTCTGTTTCAACGGTTATAACTTGCAGCTTTACTCCATTGAATGTGAATCAGGAAAGTACGGAGATGCCTTATTAATCTCATCTGACTGTTACAAAAATGACACACACAGTAAAGAGAAATTAACATGTATTTAGAATGTAGAGATTCAAGAATAATGTTAGTTTTCAGGTATCACTTTTTTTGCAGACAACCTTCTTTGAAATCTATTTTCTATGTGCTGTGCATGCTTGTGTGTGTGGGGGGTGTGTGTGTGTGTGTGTGCTTGTAAATATTCACACTTATGGTAGCCAGAGGTGGTTATGAATGCCTTCACTGTCTAAGTTTTATTTTGAGACAGGTACTCTAGCTGAGTAGTGGGCCTCATGATCTTGGTTTCACTTCACAAAACTGGAATCATAAGGAAGTATTGTCATAACTGGGTTTTTACGTAGTTGCTTTGGAGGCAGACTCAGTGTCACGTGCTTATGTAGCAAACATGTTTTGCAATAAGCCATTGCCTGATTCCTCCCATGTACTTTTACTTCTTGAACTCCAGTGTTATGGTTTGAAATGTGTCCTCCACAGTCTCAAGTGAGAAAGTCATGGCACCTTTAACAGATGGAGCCTTACTGGGGGAAGGTGGTCACCTGGGGTGGGCCTTGAGGTGCATTAGTCCCACGCTACCTGCTGGAGAAGTCTGGTTTTGTGGCAGAGGTTTTGGCAGCTCTCTACTGCCCAGGTTTTTGCAGGGACCTAGAGCTCTTCAGCTTCTGCCAGCCAAGCATGCCATGTCTCCCATGAAAAACTGTGTCTTCCATCTGGAATTGTGAGTTGAATAATCTTTCTCCCTTAAGTTTCCTGACTTTGGATAAGACTAACTGTTACAGAAATTGGTACCAGTAGTAGTATATTGCTCAGTGAGATTAAGAGCATCTGGTACCACAATGTGAAGTGTGTTGAAGTTGAGATACGCTGGTACAAGAAAGGTAGGGTGTTGCTGTATGAGACTAAGAGAATCTGGTACAAAAAATAAAGCTGTTTGTAGAGCTAAGAGAATTTGGTACCCAGCAGTATAGCTAATGTTGTGATGTGGCTAGTGTGCATTTGGAACTGTTTATTGAGAGAAAGACTTTGTGCTAAAAAGATCTTTGTGTCTTAGTTATCAGGCTCAATGAGTCTTTCTCATGAGTGTGCAGAAGACAGCAATGCTGTAGTGATTCATGAAGTGGAAGCCCAGCTTGTCAAGAGGGGAACAAATACTGTGTTTGGAACTGTGTCATAGTTAGGCACAGGTGCCAACTTGACACACTGGTTGAGGGTTTGAGCTCTGGGCACATTTGTAGATAATTAATGGTTAAGTTAAGCCCAGAGAAAACCTGCAAGAGATTGTCCAGCTGATAGGGAAGTCCCAGTCCATGGTGAGTGGGACTAGGCCCTGAACAGGTGACTGCTGGTTGAAGAAGTTGGCATCTTTCTGTACACTTGGCCAGACATGCTGGTCTGGCACCACATGATCTCTCAGGCATCATGTAGAGATAGTGTGACCAGTTCCCTTGGCCATGGTGTTGGTGTGAGCTCTCCTGTCAAGCTGGACTGAGAACTGTAACCAGATAATCGTAAGAGACGATAACCCCTTGTCTCTTAAGCCATTTGATGGTCATTTATCAGCAATCATGTCGGGGACCTGCAATAAACTGGACGAGTGACAAATGCAGCCATGTAGTGAAGTTTTGCCCTTGTCCTGAAAGCATGCCTGAAGTTAAAATTGAGTTCTTGGCAGAGGAAATTTCAAGGCAATGTAGTCTTGACAATGTGATATAGATACTTTTTAGTGTTCTTCAGAGTCATGTAAAAGAGCAAGCAATCAGGAAGAAAGAAGTAAAAGCTGTAAATCTGATGAGGAAATATTCAATGACAAACTTAAACAGTTAGACAGGGAAGAAGCAGAGACCAAAATGTCTGCTGTTAAACAGAGAAGCTCCATTAGCAAATCAAAGCCAACTCCCCATTTGGATCAGAAGACAGGCCCTACTTTGAGGGCAAAATTCTCAGAGAAGACAATTCATTTTGGAAGGAATGAACTAAAGAGTGGTGTTCCTAAGCAAGAAACACCTTAAAGCAACTGCCCAGAAGAGAAAGAAATTTTGTCAAGAGGGTCAGTCTTGGCAAAATTACCCACATAATTCTGAATTTAGAACACCAAGAGTGCAAGAGAGAGAGGTCCTGGACCCTACTCTAAGGTTTCAGAAAATAGCAGAAACTAGGCAGCATGATGCAGAAAGCCTGACAATTAGCAGCTCAAAAAGGAGGGGGGAGGGAAGGGGGACCAGGGGGGAGGGGGAGGAGAAGGAAGGGAGGGAACTGGTGTAGCTATTAAGTTTGTATGAGCTGAAATAATAAAATTTTTTTTAAAAAAGGGCAGTTTGTAATGTTGAGTTAAAACCTAGTTTTCTATCAATAAGTGAAAATTTTAGAGATGCTAGAGACAATGTGGGACATCTGCCAAGAACAGCTATTTATACCTTGGGAGGAGCCAGCCCAAGAGAGTGCTGTGTTCTAAGCCACCTGTTTTGGAGGTGTGGAACCAAAGTGCTTGGGAACTGAGATAATTTCAACCAGAGGCTCACCTGTTGCACATGGAGCTGCAGGATTTGGAGTTTGACCTGCTGATTTTCAGTCTTATTATGGACCAGTCTTTCCTGGATATGCCCCCTTTCCTTCCTTTAGGAATGGGAATATTTATTTTGTGCCATTGTATATTGGAAGTATGTAACTTGTCCTTTGATTTTACAGAAGACTTTGGACTTTTGGACTGTGTTGGGACTACAGATGTAGTCTATGAAGACTTTTAAAATTGGAAGAGTATCACTCAGTTGATGGTCAATTTTAATCATACATAGAAATTACATATTATGAGCTTTTAATACTTGAAGAATGCAAATTTCAACTGTCATTGTTATTTTTACTACAGAATCTTATTTTTTTTGAAAATAGAAACAATGAATTATTCAAATATCAGCATCATTACTTATTTACTAACCTAAAATTGTCGGTAACACTTCATCAGAGCTATGGCATCGTTGGCATCTTGAGGAGCTGATTGTGATTTATTAGCATTCAATATTTCAATTAATACTTTCATAAAATCTACGTAATATGTCTTTATTGCAAAACCATCTTTTGGATTCTGCTTTCTGGAAGACAGTAGAACGGACCGTCAGGTACATTTAGTGTTTGGTGGCTTTACAGCTATGATTTTGAGTACTTTAATCTAGTGAAGAATGATTAACTCTTCCATAAGCAACGCACATTAACCATTGAATTGTTACCACACAAAAGTAATTAGTTAGTTCTAATAATTATTAACAAAAAGGATTTATAATTTTTCGGTTTTTTCCTTTCTTAATTAATTTATTTATTTTGCATGTGTATGTGTATGTGTGGGGGGGGTATGTATATCAGAGAATACTGTGTGTCCCTGTAGAGAACCAAGGGTGATTTCAGGAATCATCATAGATTGCTTCTACTCTTTTTTTTTTATTGAAAATTTAATTATACATTTTAAAATTTTTAACCAGTTCCCTCCCTCCCCCCTCCTCCCCCTCCCCGTCCCCTGCTTCCTCTGTGATTTCCCAGGCTCTGCCCACTAGGGCAGGAAGTACAGGCTCCTGCCATTTCCCTTTGTGTTTTTATGTGGGATGTGGGTTCTGAACTCAGGACCTTCTGCTTGTAAAGCATATTCTTAACCCCTGAGCCATTTCTTCAGCACCCCTAAAGAAGCATATTTTCTTTATGAAAAATAGAGGCTTGTGACTTGATTATTCTCTTGAAATTTTAATACCTTACAGCATGATCTTGGAAGATAAGGCATTGTAAAACGAGTTGATTGGTAGAAATAAGACATATATAAGAATTCATAACTCAGCATAATTAATGCATTACAGACTTTGATGGCACACTGGATACCTTGAAGCTATACACTTCAGAAACCAATTCCAAAGCAATTACTCTAGTATTTGTTCATGCAAGTGCTATTTATTTCAACTAGTGAAAATTTGTAGATGTCCGTATTCTCATAGGTACTTTCCTCCTCTACTGCTTTCAGAGACATGTGAATTAGATCCAACCCAGACAGACAATACAAATTGTAAGACGTTGATGCTAGTGTTTGTACATTTCATCTCAGCTAATGGTCAATTTTTCTCATACTCTGAAATGACATTTTTCTGAGCTAGTGATATTCAAGGAAGGTGATTTTTTCTGGTAACTTAATTTAAAATAATTAATCATAAAGCATACATAAATGAATACAAATCATAGCTGAACAATATTGTCAATTTTTATTTGCTTTTTTGATAAACACTTGACAAAACTTATATATGAGATTTTCTAAATTCTTCATAGCAGACAATAATAAGTTCTTGCAGTTTCAAAAACTCCTTTGCTCCCACCACTGCTGTGTCCTACTCCTATTCTTCCATCTACCTTTGAGTCTCCTCTTCTATTAAGATCTTCCTTTAAACAGTCTTTTATCTCTGGTTAGAGATAAACTTCAATGCCAATCAGGATGGAGCCAAGGGAACTGCAGGAAAAACAAAACTAGAAACAACAATGAACCATAATTCAGAACACCAGAGGCCCTACATTATTCACCTGGAACCAAACCAGGCAAATCTCTCCCTATCCTAAAGCTCAGCTAACCTTGTAGAAGAGGGGGCGACAAGATTGTAAGAGCCTACAGATGCGTAGGACCAACTATATGTAAGATGCTCCATAAAGTTAGGGCTGCAGCAGCAAGGATTGGATTTTTCCTGACTTGCACAATGGCTGATATGTCAATGACCCCTCCAAATTCTAGCATGGATCACAAGGGAGAAGGCTTCAGGCAGTAGGATCCTTAGAGACAAGGGATTAAACAGTCATAATAGTTCCCATGCCTAATGGGGAGTCCAAGAAGGGCCCCAGTTATGTCATTGAGTCTTCAACCCTCACTAGGGTGGAATATTCAGAGGGAGGTTCATTGCTCATATAAATGAATGGCCAGGGGATGGGAGGGAGAGGCACTTGGAGAAAGGGAGTTTGGGAGGAAGGGGAGGGGAATGAAAGAAAGGTGGGAAGTTGGGAGAGTGCAATAGGAGATGATGGGGGCCGAGAGAAGGGAGGGAGAGGATGGGGGTACCTATTGAGCTTGTATAATTAGGAAAAAAATAATATGTGTGAGAAAAAACACCTTTGTTCCTAGTTAAGTCTTATATGCTTTATACTACCTGAGTTTGCTTACCAAGCAACTTTACATCAATAATGACATACAATGCATGTTCAAGCCACAACGAAGTCTTCTAATATCAACCCAAAATACTTTAAGGTTTGAAATAATGTCTACATAGTTGTTTTGCTAATTTTGTCAGAAAGCTTAGTTGTAAGGCATTAGCCTGACATATGAGGAATCATTGACACAAACATTTTCAGAATGCTTAAACATTATTCTTCACTGAATTTATACTACTTGGCTTTTGTTTAGATCCAAAGAGTCCTGCAATTTTGAAATAATTTAAACTAAAAGATCATTTGACATTTTTGCTGCTATTTTTTCCTTGCAGTGGTCTCTCTCTCTCTCTCTCTCTGCTTTTCCTAAATATGAGATGAATTCAAGAATTCACTCTTACATCTTGAAGATACCAATACTTGAAGTATCATTTTTATCTACTGTTATATGTTTCTTGACAACTCTACACTGAAGATTATCATCGTTCAACTTTCTAGTTCAAACTTTCATAGTTGTATGGAGATAAATTTTACTGTGGGCTTGCTATTTTCTTCTATTTTGCAGTCACTAGATGAGAGAGGCTAATGCCAAAGTTTTTCCAAAGAATTTCCTTAATCATTAGAATTACATGAATGCTTTTGAGGGATTTTCAACCATTGATATTAATTTTAATGTCTGGATATTTATGTTTCTTCATTTTTATATTGGATAACACTTAAATTTTCAATTTATATTATAGTAATAATTTGTATTTTATCAAGAATAGTTTCTCAAGGAGAGAGGGGATCATGCTACAGCAGAGATAATAGGCTACCATCAAGGACTGCAAGTAAGTAATGAGACATCTGGTTAAGCTTACAGACTTTCCTTCCTGGTCACTTGCCACTGATGGGGTATGATCTTACCAGAAAGGAAGGGCTTAATCTAGCAGATAGAAGGTAACCATTTTGGAATGGGTGATTGACCCCTCTCTCACCACGGTCTCCTACTTCTATTCCATCTACCATTGAATAAACTCTTATAACAAGACTCTATTTTAACAACTTTTTATCTCTGGCCAGCGGGTGACATCCAATATCCATCAGGATGGAGCCAAGGGCATTGCAGGAGCAGCAAAACTGAAAAAAAAAATCAACAAACCATAATTCAGAACATCAGAGACTCTATATCAACCACCTGGAACTAGGCCAGCCTAATCTCGCCCCATCCTGAAGCTCAGGGAAATTTGCGGAAGAGGGGGCAGTAAGATTGTAAGAGCATAAGGATGGGAGGAGTCAAGATATGCAAGATACTCCACACAAGTTAGGGCCAAAGCAATTATAATAGGACTCTGCCTGATCTGTGCAATGACCAATTTATCATTGACCCCTCAAATTCTAGCGTGGACTAATGGCACTAATATCCTTAGAAGCAAGGGATTAACAGTCACAATAGTGTTCCTATACTTAAGGGGAACACAAGAAAGAGTTCTAGGAAATGCCACTGAGTTCTTACACCTCATCAGAGAGGAGGACCCAGAGGAAAGTTTGATATACACATTAAAGGATGCTTCAGAGATGGGGGAGGGGGCACTGGGAGAATGGGAGGGAGGGAAGAAAGGAAGGGAAAAGGGGGGAGGAAGCAGGGAGGTACAGGGAGGGGTGGAAGGAGGGAAAGGACAGGGGTACCTGTTACGTTTATATGAGCAGAAAAAAAAATAAATTCAAAAAAGAAAATATCAACTAATCTCTTCATAGTCCCAAAATACACCAAAATTTATTTATTAAACTAAAAAAAAGAATAGTTTCTTAATGTAATACCATCTCATTATTACTTGTGACTATCAAAATAGGACTCAAAATAAACCTTACTGGTAGACATTTGCTTACTCTTAATAGGTTTATGGCTAGGCTTTACACTAAATTTGGGATAGAGAGGAAAGGAGAGATTGGTAAAAGCAATGAAAGAGATAGTTAGATAGATAGTGACATAGAAAGAAAGAGAGAGAGAGATTATGTTGTTATTTTTGCAGTGATCTCTATGTGTTGGTCAACAAACTCTTATCCACAGGGCGAAAGTTTTCAATATGTAGAGTACTTTATTTTTATCTCATCAAATTAATTACTCAGTATAGACAACTCAGTACCTGAGAAGATTATTTGAAACCCTTTAGTAATACTCAATAATTTTACAATAGCTGGTTCTAATTATATTGAACAGCACTTTTAACATGTTTTCCTTTGTTTTCTGACAAGTGTTAGTAGCACCTTAATATGTACAAAAGGGAAGAAGTACATAATACTGAATCAAGGCAAAGGACTACATATCCATTTATGTTATTAACTATTTGTCATATTTTGGATTATTTGTAATATTCAATAAAATATAATAGTATCCTCTTTTCTTTTTTAATATTTTTTATTATTTTATTCAATTGTGCGTGTGTGTGTGTGTGTGTGTGTGTGTGTAGAACCACAGGTGAATTCAGGAACCACCATGGACCGCCTCCACCTCCTTCTTGTTTACTCTGCCCTGGGATTCACAGGCTCCGCCCTACCAGAACCAGAAAAGAAGGTCCTGAGTTCAGATCCTAGACCCCACGTATAGACGCCAGGTGAAAGCGGGGCGGCCTGCGCTTCTGGTCCTGGTAGGGCGGAGCCTGTGAATCCCGGGGCAGAAGGAGGTGGAGGCGTCCATGGTGGTTCGCGAATTCATCCGTGGTTCTACACACAAACATGCACACACGCACACATGCGTGCACATGCACACACGCACAATTGAATAAGTAATAAAAAAATTTGAAAAAAGAAAAAATATATATTTCTTTTGTCATGTGTGCATGTATGCATGGCCGTGTGTGTCATGTGGGTAGGTTTATGTGTGCGGGCATGAGAGAACATTTGAGTGTATATAACTATGGGGGCCCCAGGATAACATCAGGAAACAACCTAGATCTTTCTGCCTCCTTATTGGTTTGCTTCAGGTTTCCCAGTCTCTACAATTCTAATTGAGAATTACAGGCTTCTGCCATTTTTGATTGGCATTTTTATGTGAGATCTGGGGATCCAAACTCAGGTTCTTTTGCTTGCGGGGCAAAGGCTTTATTCTCTGGGCTACCTCTCCAGTTCATATATATTTTTTAACATTTTTTATTATTATTTCCGCTCATACAAACTTAATAGGTACACCGGTTCCCTCCCTCCCTCCTCCTCCCCCCAAACCGCCTGCTCCCCCTCCCCTCATCCCTCGCTCCCCATCCCCCAGTGCCTACCGCCCCAATTCCCAGAGAGTCCTTTAATGTGCATGCCTAACTCTCCTCTGGGTCCACCTCTCAGATGACGTACAAGGACCCAGTGGCATTTCCCTGAACCCTTTCCTGTGCTCCCCTTAAGCATAGGAACACTACTGTGGCTGTCAATCCTTTGCCTCCAAGGATCTTGGTACCTTTAGCAGATGCTAGACTTTGTGGGGTCAATAGTGTGTTGGACATTGCTCAGGGCATGTAAAGTCCAATTATGATTGCTTCGGCCCTAACTTGTGTGGAGTATCTTGCATCTCATTGCTCCTCCCATTCTTTTGCTCTTACACTCTTATCGCCCCCTCTTCCGCAAATTTCCCTGAGCTTCAGGATGGGGAGAGATTAGTATGGCCTAGTTCTAAGTGGTTGATATAGAGTCTCTGAAGTTCTGGATTATGGTTTGTTGATTTTCTTTTGCAGTTTTGCTGCTCCTGAAATGCCCTTCACTCCATCCTGCTGGGCACTGTATGTCACCCCCTGGCCAGAGACAAAAAGCTGTTAAATTGGAGTCTTATTATAAGAGCACATTCAAGGGTAGATGTAATAAAATTTGGAAACCTTAGTGAGGGAGGGGTCAATCATCCATTTGCAAAATGGTTACTTTTTATCTGCCAGACTATATGCCCTCCCCTTCTGGTGAGATCATACCCCCTTAGTTGTAAATGATCAGGAACGAACGTCTGTGAACTTAACCAGGTGTCACATTACTTACTTATTTTAAGATAACTAAAGGATCTTGGAAAACAGAAACCTATCCATTACGGTAAATATCTTTTAAAAATTATATACTCTTGTTCAGGAAGTTCACTTACAGAGGAGCTGAAGATGATGTGTGAAATCACTGTCTGGTTCTGCAGCTATTTCTCTCACTGTGCAGTCACAGAACTCCGATTGAAGTGGTGTTCTGATGATTCCAAGAAGCAGAAGGGGGAAGTAACTGGCATTGGATTCACCTCAGTCATGTACATGTTAGAGCAAACAGATTAGAA
This sequence comes from Typhlomys cinereus, assembly GCA_023101885.1. Classification (NCBI taxonomy): domain Eukaryota; kingdom Metazoa; phylum Chordata; class Mammalia; order Rodentia; family Platacanthomyidae; genus Typhlomys; species Typhlomys cinereus. The sequence continues at coordinate 11,647,211 of JALPQD010000007.1, read as the reverse complement.
GCTGAAATGTTCGCTCCAACTCTTACCACTCCTAAACTCTCCAAAATCACTGTCATTGTAGCCAATACCTTAAATTCTGCTATGTATTACTTTAAACAGTCCTCACTCTTGCTATATACATCTGTGTTTCTAGTAGTAAACACTTGAATAATTTTTTGATTTTTTTAAAATTAATTGATTTGATTTTTATTGAAAATTTGGCAGTAAGGACATACGAATCACAGTGTCTATTTTGTATTTTATTGACCTAAATTCTAACTGAAATTCAGCTCTAGAAATGAATAGTAATTCATCTTCCATTTCAAGCAAGTCCGAAAGATTGAATCATGTTAAATGATGTGTTATACTTTCTCAGATCTTCCTTACTGCCCTGTATAGATTTTGCTGAGATGAACAAACTCACCACAGAAATCCTTCATGTTAGATTAACTTATTGAGCCACAACTTGATGTTATTCCTTTAAAGTATGGTAGATATTGTCTTAAAAATGAGAAACAACATTTCATCCAAAACATGACATACGAAGGTCTGTTTGCTCTAGACCATAGCTACACGCATTTTCAGTGATATGTACAAGAGAGAATAAATTGTATACTGAAGTAAAATATATCTTAATGGACATATAGTATGCTGTCAAAAATTTACTTCAAATTTTATTTAAAGTACATTATTTGAAGTTCTGCAGTCTCAGTCTTTCCTTAATTTCCTTATTATAATGCACATAAATTATTTGTTTATAAAATGAAGCTCTGAAATAAGTTGTATATGCATGTTTATATACACTGGTTATTCTTCTCTGTCACTGGGAAATATCATTCTTTATTCTCTGGGCTACCTCTCCAGTCCATATATATTTTTTAACATTTTTTATTATTATTTCCGCTCATACAAACAAATGTTGTTTCTCATTTTTAAGACAATATCTACTTAAAAGTGCATCACACACAAACATTTAACACATCAAAGTGCATTCAGAGTGTTCACAGATGTATGAAGTAGTTATGGCTAAATCCTCAGCAGAATATCATTTAGATATCAGTTCCTTATTCTGTTGTACACATCCTTTATGCAGCTGAATGTGGGAGGGTAAGTCATAGGATATTTGATATTCATGAAAGTTTTATGATCATACAACAAATAAACTTAATTCAAAATCAAGTGTGAAATAATGCAACGTTTTCTGGCAGGACTCACCAATGCAATAACAAACAACCTCATTGAAGGCTTGGTTAAGAATGGTCAACACTGTGCATGTTGTAATAACAATCAAGTCCTAGAAATAATACTTAAAATGCTTAGATTCAAGGCAAGTGTGTGCTAAAAACATCATGTTAGATGAACTTTATATTGTGATTTGATTAGAATTTCCAACAATTTCTAAATAAACAAATTCTGGTATTTTCTTATTGTGTCTATATGATTTATGTATAATAAACACATCCATGCCATTATAATGAAAATACGCTTTGTGTATTTCTAAAAATTGCTTTAAAATAAATATAATTTTATTGACAGTAACTATTTTGTTTGCATACTTACTGATATGGTTATGTTCCCCAGAGTGAAATAAAATTTATCTGATGGCAGATGCCCTTTAGATAATGGCACTCCCTTTCACCTGTCTAGCCCTAGCCTCTGAATTAAATGATTTTTCCATAGTTCCTAGCTAATCAACAGGGAGATATTGATATGTCAGTCATTGTTCAGGTCTGATTAGGATAGTTCTCATTGAAGTGAGTTCCTGGATGCAGCAACCCTATCCTGAGTGGAATGTCTTGAGCGGCAGTGTGAACATCCTCACTTTAGGCTCTTGAAATATTACTGCCTTCTCCTCTTCAAGACTCCAGGAGCATTAGGATGTGTACAGATTTGGTTGACCTGAATCCAGCTAGGCATATTAGGGTTGAAGATACTCTGCACTCTGGTTGATTGTTATCTATTTCACTTTTCTTCCATAGCACTAGAAAAAAAAATTTCTGATTGAAAAGAATAAGTGGGAAATGTGTAAGAAGCTCTTCCCTAGAATGGATAGGGAGAGATTTTGGGTTAATGGACTAGTTCTCCAGTGTTTAAATTTATCTTTTATGTCTTTCTGATCCCAGTTATAAGGAAGCAAGGAAACATCACAAGAGATCAATAGTCTTGTCTGTTTTTCTTCATACTGCCTCTGCAACTTAAAGAGTAACATGTAACTGAACTTAGATATCTCATACTGTAAAAGGTGTCATGTGGTGGAATGAGACTTACTAATGTTATTTTTTTTCATGGTGAAATGTTCTGAAAATGAGACTATTAAAATAAAGCCGAGTTCAGGTAACTACTTTACTTTCTGGATCAAACCCATTTCCTTGATCATTTTCATAATTTCTAAACTGCAAAATAACTTAGTTGAACATAGTTGAATAATGAGATACAAAGTCATTGACATATGCTGAGGTTCTTCCTTTGTTTCAACCCAACCAGTAAAGGCAAGTGTACATCACTGTCTTGGATTCATGTATACACCGCATGCTTTTCCTGTTGAAATTTGTTAGTTTCTTTGCTTTGATCTCTCTCTCTCTCTCTCTCTCTCTCTCTCTCTCTCTCTCTCTCTCTCTCTCTCTCTCTCTCTCTCTCTCTCTCTCCCTCTCTCCCCTCCCTCTCTATCGCCCTCTTTCTTTCTCTCCCTTCCCCTACAGAGACCCAAGTCAAACCAGGAATGACATCAATGACATCCGAACTCCTCCTAGATTGTTCTATCTTTTTTACTTCTTTGTTCTGCAATTATCCAGGCTCTGATTTCCAAGGCTGGAATTGCAGACCACCTCCATATCTTCCTGGCATTTTCACCTGGAATTTGGGGATCAGAATACATGTCCTTTTCCTTTTAGGTCAAAGTGTTAATCCCTAAACCTTCTCTTGTTTCCTACAACACTTTCTTAGAAATGTGTATTTCTTGAAATGAAGAGAAGAGAGGGAGTGAATCCACTTTTCTTCCCAATCTGTTTCCCTCCTACCATTCTGTCTTCCCACATGTGGGAACAAGCAAGTTTCATGTTTGGGAACTTCTTTTTTGGAAGATTCAAGTGAATACTTCAGTAGTGAAAACATTTTACAAGTCCAAAAAGATCAAGTTTTTATTTCCTATTTGTAAAATGACACTGATTTTAATGTGTATCATTTTAGAGTAGTAAAAGATGAAAGGAAAGACCTAAGGTAAGTATAAACAGTGAGGAATTTTAAAACGCGAAAGATTTTGGTTTTTAAAAGAGAAACAGTATTCTCATTATACTATTCGGTTCATAAAATTTTAGGTATAGATTTAGGCAAAGATAAAATTTTAGGTATAGATTTTAGATGACAACGAAATAATTAATTTATTAAATTGCTTTATTCCAAAAATATGATTTGTTTTAATGATCTAGATCTATTGACATATTTAAAAATTTACAAAACCAATGCTTTGGAGATAGTTAATATGCTACATACCGAAAAATTAATTAGCAGATGATAAAGTCATATGATCAAATGGAAACTCTAAGGAAACATTAAAGACAAAAAAAGTTTATTCTTTTCTCCTTGAGAATAAAAATCATGCTACATCCAACTGGAAAATAACTAGTGGCATAAAACAACTTTGGCATAACATCTGAAATTAAAACAAGTACTTGATTATTTTCTGTTTAATTCTTGTTGCAGTTACTTTTCATGTTGCTGATAAAATCATGTCAAGACAGTTCAAGGGAGCAAGAGGGTTTTCTCTCTTATGATAGTCTGGTTGTGGTGTCTTGTCCAGCTTGGCAGAAGAGCCCACACTAACACCAAAAGCTGAGGAAACTGGTCACATCTTATACATAATAGGGCTAATTAGTAGCCTTAATAGGATTAATATTATATTGAACTTTACTTTCCTAAAGTTTGGGCTTTAATTCCAGAGTTTAACTTATAAAAAATTGTAGCACTCACTCTGCAGGGTTCTGATAAAATAACGAGAAACAGATTAAATAAAATAAGGTTTTATTTTGGCTTAAGATTCTTGGTTACAGCTCCCCATCCAACTTGGTAGGAGAGTCCACATCAATGTCAGAGGCCAAGGGAACTGGCCACAAATATCCACGTGATGACTGAGAGAGAGAGACTAGTGCTCTTTGGCCAAGTATATGGAAGCATGCCAACATTCTTAACCAGCTCCCTCCATCTTACGCACCTGCCAAGGAACTAATATCACCCACTATGGACAGGGCTTTCATTATCAACTAGACAATCTCCAGCAGGTTCAATCTGGGCTTTGCTAAAATGTGAAAAGAGCTAAAACTCTCAACCATCTAGTTGACACCTGTATCTATTTAAATTATAACACTTTTCCCATAGTCAACTGGGCACAAAAATTTTTAAAGTTTTAAGTTTGTTAAGTTCTAAATTTTAAAAGTTTTAAGCCTGTTAACTGTAAGAGTGTTTCAAATCAAAATAAGCTATGTATTTCAAATAGATAAAACATCAAAATATAAGATGCATCATGCAAAATAAGAAAATAGCAACTTAAATAGAATACTGCATCTTGTACTTCAATGTCTACCTTCTTTTGCTCATTATGTACTCAAAGTGGCTCAGAGATTCTGGAAATTCCAGTCCCTCTTCACAGCTCAACACTGCACAAGAAATGCTTCTCTGAACCAGGTTGAATCTCCACTCACAGCCATTTTAGCACATTGTATGGTTTGGGCATCTCCAACAACTTCACAGGTTCAAACTTGTAGCTATAAACTTCACTTTCCTCTGCAAAAACTCCAAACGTGCTACTTTGTGACAAGCTTCAGACTCCATCATAGTTAGGTACAAGTGTCAACTTGATGGTTAAGGGTTTTAACTCTGGGCACATTTGTAGATAGTTGGCAGTTGAGTTAAGCTCAGAGAGAATCTGTAGGAGATTGTCTATTTGATGGTGAGTGGAACTTGGTCCTGGACAGGAGAATAAAGCACAGAGAGCTGGTTGAGGGGAAATTGGCATCCTTGTGTATATGGGGCCAGGCATCCTGGTCTGGCAAGTAATGATTGTCCCTCTTTTCAACTGTGTGGATATAGTGTGGCCAGTTCCCTTGGCCCTCTGGTGTTGGTGTGAATTCTTATGAAAGGCTGGATAAGGAACTGTCTGTCATGCAGGCAAAATGCCATAGCCTTCTCTGCATGAACTCCTTACTCCTGCATCAAAACCGGCAATAGCTGGATGATAGCAATAAGTTTGCCACAGGTTGCAATATAGTCAGGCTTATTCCAACCATAATTCTATCAAATTTTGCATGCTCATCCTAGAAAAGCAATTTTCTAGGTAATGAAAACCTTTGAAGAACAAGAACCTGCTTCAACTTAGGCTTGCATCCCGTGAAGGAGTTTGAATTTTCAAACCATGAAATCTCCATGTGGGAGATTACCATTCCAGGTAAAAGTTCTAGATTTTCCTTTAATGATGCTTATTTCTCCAGGACTGGCAGATGCCTTGCTGTCTGCCCTTCCATCATCTAAGGCTTCAAGGCTGCCAAAACAGCTATCTTCTACCAAGCAAATCAGTCCATTGTCTTTAAATTCAACTTTGTCAAAGTTCTTGTTACCTTGTTCACAATCTAGGTCCAAATAATCTCCAACTGTCTAAGTATTTCTATTCTCCAAATGGCCCCTGAACAGAATTGTTTTTCTAACACACTATCTCAGTGTCTTCACACATTTTCATATTTTTCCAAAAAAGGTCAATTTCCATATAATCCTCATATCAGATTTATCAACAACATCTCATTTCTCTGATACCCGTTTCTGTTGCACTTATTGTTTATTGTTGCTGATAAATTCACAACCAAATGGCTTATAGGAGAACAATGGAGCTATTCTCCATTAGTCTGGTTAAGATGTCTAACTTGACAAGAGAGCCCATACCAACAACAAGGACCAGGGAACTGTCCACACCATAAGCACATAATAGCTAGAGAAGAGCAATTTTTACTTGCCAGACCAGCATGTGTGGCCAAGTATACAGAAAGATGACAACTTTCTCAACAAGTTCCCTCCATTTTATCTACCTGCCCAGTAATTGATACCCTCTACTATGGGCTGGGCCTTCCCTATCAACTAGACGATCATTATGGTTCATTTTGGGCCCAAGTGATACTAATAATCTACAAATGTACTCAAAGCATACACCCTCAAACATTAACACCTGTATCAAACTATGACACTTTCCAAGGTAAAAAGTTTATATTTACAACTCTTCCATCTCCTCCTCCTCTCTAGGAATAGAAGAAAAATTCATTGCTTTCAGCAAAGTGAATACAGATTCTTCAGGCTAATATATTAGAATTTCAATGAAATATTTGAGTGTGTGATGCTACAACAATTTCTGTAAGCAACCTTATCTTTGTACATGTGTTTACCTATGTGTTCACACCCCCAGTATACATACTGAGATGTATAACCATTCTTGGGTTGATTAATATTCTGATGGTATAACCTAATAGCATCATCCAATGAAAATTAAGCAAGAGCAAAAAGTTGGGAGGTGCTGACACAATAAACATAGTTCCTCGTGACACCTGAGGGTACCATCCTGTTCTCTATGTATGTTGTCTCCAGGTGTCATGAAGATATCATATTTAGCACATTTTTAGATTGTTTGATAAGGATTAATTTAAACCAATTAAGTTGCTGTTATAGCTAATGAGTTTCTCCAGTTTAAAAATGCACACAAACAAAAGCTATGGAATCAAAGTTTAATCATTCATAGCATACCTTGGTGTGTGAACAGAGATTTTAATTAAAATTGACTGTGAGATAAATTATCCCATCATGTAATTTAATAAATAGCTACTGCAACAATAAATTACAACACAAATATTTACTTGACCATCACTGCTGTGCATTGTAGTAATGACTGCATTGATTTCAGCATCATTATTCATAATTGTTTTGTAAAAAATTGTAGGTTTCTTTTATTTCTCACAGAACAATGCTTCTATTCCTGAGCTTCCCAGAAACACTCAGACTGTTTCATCACGCATTTGTTTTCACAGTCAGGAAATGCTCAGTTGTCTTCTTGAGGTGACCAGAAAAGCAAAAGAGACCATTAATGGTAATCATCTGCCTGGAAATATAATAATATAAAGAGTAGCTCCTTGTTCTTCAATTCCGGTTAAATTTTTATTACATTGAATCTGGAAATCTTGCATCATCCTCAGGTCAATTAAATGCCTTAGTCAAGGTGAAAGAGAGGGAGAAAAGAGAGGAACATAAAGGGAGGAAGGTAGAAAAAGTAATTCTTCATTCAAACACTTGGTGAAATATTTATTTATTTAAGCAATTTTTGGAACACTGGGAGTTGAATCCCATGCCTTGAACATATTAGACAAGTACCCTTCCACTGGCTTGCAAATCCAGTCCCTGCATGTCTGCATTTTTCATAATATAATATGTGAAATGATGATAACATTCACATAGCTGCAACGAGAAACTATTTTTCTCAATGAATAAAAATAATGAAATATTTAAATTTTGTGAATGCTAATAGCAATACATTACCCAGGGATTTTTGTCACATTATCAAGAATAGAAGACTTAAGATTGAGAAGGATTTGTGTTTATGATGTTTATCTTTCAAGGAAGGTAACAAGTACTATACATCTTCCTAATCTACCTTATAGAACTTTTTCATATTGAATAATACTGTACATATTTTTTCAGAATTTGTTTAGATTTCTTTTACTTATTGTCAATCCTAACATTTGTTCCCTGTGATTATTTATGTATAACTTGTTTACAAAACATTTTAGAAAACATTTTGTAAGTTGTTTTTAATTTAGGTCATGTTCAAATGTAAAAGAAGGTTCAGAATTCTTGAGACATTTTATAGAATGTGTAGTACAGTATTTGAACAATACTTATTTTAATAAATGATTTTTCTTCTAATAATTATTAGTGATTCTTATATCTAAGTATTTTATTATTTCATATTTTATTTGTAAAATAATTTCTCCACATTTTTCAATCTTAGCATCATATTTTGAATTTTCATCTTCAAATCACCAAGTACAATTTCTTAAAAGATTTTGAAATCAAGATATACACATACTGCAGTGATTTCATTATAGACTTGAACATTCTATGTATGTATTTTGCTAGATGGAATGATAAAACATAGCAGACTTAATGTACCCTTCAGTTTCATTGTTATTAAATTCTAAATCATCCCAAATATTGATAGTTGAGACTTTCAGGTTTGCTTAAAGAAGGTTATCCCTATTCCACAATACTTTCATATAGTTGGATTAGTTTTGGAAAAAAGAAAGTTAATTGTTAACCAGGTATATTAAAGCATTTTGCTTCAATAGAAGCTATGGAGCTGAGATGTTCCTTCAGTCATTCTTATCTGGGGTGAAAAATTGAGACCTTTAGCATTATCTTTACCTCATTATGATTCTTCTGGGAGACTCATTTTGGTCAATGTAAGTTACTTCAGCTGAAGGCAAACCTTGGAGAATTCAGTTAAGAATTACAAATTGTCATTACTCTTAGGAATTTGGAAAAATGTGCATACCAGTTCCACGGGGCAGGCTGGACCTGAATATCCTCTATGGGATTCATCAAGTAACCAGTACTTCAGTAGCACTTCAGTATTCTCAGATTGTTTCCTTTCATTTTCCTTGTTTGTTTGGCTATCTATATCTATTTATCTATTGTCTTTGCTTTGTTTTCTTTCCTTCAGTAAATAATGAACCTTGGATTTTCTCTTTCGATGCTCACATCAATTACATTTTGCATATTTTTTTCAGGTGAGAAGTAAGTTGACAGATATCACATTTAAGTGCTTCACTTTATAAACAAAAGTTTTATACTTCTACTTTTCACTGGGAAGGGATTTTTTTGTGAAGTGATAAATAGTAACTATACACACGTCCTCACAAATAACTTGGACTTTCTCTATTGCTTATAACAATGTTAGAAATAGCTATTGACTAAGCATTTAGTGTAATTCATTCTTACTATCAATTCGAAGATAATCCCTGTATAGGCTAGGAAGAATGTGAGTAAAGTACTTGCTGTGCAAATGAAAGAACTTAAGCTTTGATCCCAGAACAAAAATAAAACTGTTTGCAGTAGCAAATGGTTAATTTCAGCGCTTCTCCTAAGCAAGACAGAGTAGATGCTAAAACAGAATCCTTGTGTTGCAGTTTGCTTGCATGGTTGCTGATAAATCAACATCAAAGAGCTTAAGGGAACAATGGGTTTATTTTCTTACTGATAGTCTGGTTACAGTCTATAGTCCAGCTTGACGGGAGGGCACGCAGCAACACCAGGCCAAGGGAACTGGCCGCACCATCATCACGTAATGGCTGAGAGAGGTATGATCCTTACTTGCCAGAATAGCATGTCTGGCCAAGTGTACACGAGGATGCTGATTTTCTCAACTGACTCAGTATTTTATTCATCTATTCAGGGCCTATTCCTACCCACCATCAGCTAGACAATCTCCTGCAGCTTTGCTCTGGACTTAACCCAATCACTAATTCTTCACAAATGTGCCCAGAGCTCAAACCTCAACACCTGTGCCTAACTATGACACCTTAGAAAACTTCAGTGCTTGTAAGGTATCTATAGAGCCATGCACTTCCATGAAAGACATGAAAAGACATAATAATGCAGATATCCAAAGCTGTCCTCTAATTTCCAAATGCATGTCACATCTTTGTGGCTACACATAAACACACACATACACATACACACACACTATAAGATTTTTAAAAAATATTCCATTTAAAAATGACCAGTTACTAATAAACCTTTGAAATTTAGAAATGGTAAGAACATTAATTCCTCCAAAAAATATTGTATTACACACACACACATCACAAATTCACAAGGCTCTTCTAGTTGTGTATCCATTTTTTTCCTGAATTTGAATGTCTTCCATGTCTTTGCTATCACAATGTGCTGTTTTTATAAAATAGGCCAGATAACTGAGAAGATTGGGTTATTTCCAAAAATAGGTTCTGTGCTCTGAATTTAAAGAGTACTCATACAGTTCTTCAAAATGATCAAGTATTTGAAATTGGTTAGAATCCAAGATGCAAAAAAGTGATGAAAAGTCCATGCCAATTCAATTTCTTACATGCCATTTTAATAGAGAAGGTTTACTAAAGAACTTAGAAATTATATATGAATATAGGTGATTTCATGAAAATGTGTTTTTGCTTTCTTTAGCTTACTTGCACTTTATATCATAGTCATAATTTTGGAACTGTTATTATTTTATTATTATTACTCTAAGTCTCAGTGCTCTTAGAAATACAGCCCAGTTTATTTTTTCATAATTGCAAAAGATTCCAGAAGGAATTTCATTCATAGATATTAACATTGCTTAAGTTTTTGATGGGATTACAGACTTTTTCAAAAATTTGTGTCAGTTCCTAATGTATAATATTTTCATTCTTATAGACATAATGACACGTTTTAAATGTCAAGAAAAGTCATTTAATTCATTTTTCACAGAAGCAATGTAATGTTCCTAAAACAACTGCTATTACTTTCATAGACATTTCTCACAGATGTAAATTAAAAACTGTGTTTCAACTCATATAATTAAATATGAGTTTAGGATCCTTACTCGATATGAGATACAATTAATTTTAAAATAATAAAATGTAAATAGGCATAAAAGATGTGGAAGTCACCTTGTGTAACTAAAAATGTGCATTGTGTGACAAGGGAACTGGCCGTACCATCATCATGTAATGGCTGAGAGAGGTATGATCCTTACTTGCCAGAATAGCATGTCTGGCCAAGTGTACACGAGGATGCTGATTTCTTACATGCCATGAGTAAGGATCATACCTCTCTCAGCCATTACGTGATAATGGTGCGGCCAGTTCCCATGTCACACAATGCACATTTTTAGTTAAACAAGGTGACTTCCACATCTTTTATGCCTATTTACGTTTTATTATTTTAAAATTAATTGTATCTTTAATTGATTCATAAATTGTAAGCAGGCAACTGTGGGGAAATATGATTTAGATTTATAATGTCAAATTCTCAAAAGATGGAGCTTTACATTTTTTAATTTTCAAAATTATGCTATCTCACAGAAACAGGAGTGGATAGGATGGCTTCCTTCCTAACTTGAAACTGTATGAGAATTTCAGGTTCATGTATCTCTAAAAGTTTAAGCTATTATATTCATGTGCACAAATCTTTATGCATGTAAGGTATTTCTAGTGCTTTAAAGCTCTGAGTAGAAAGAACTGTTTGCATATGAAAGATTAGTTGAAAAGGTATTTTGTTTTTGTTTTTGTTTTTAGTGCTGAGAATGGTCTCCTGCTTATATCATTTGGTAATTGTTGTCCTATTTCAGTATGCTGTTCACCAGAAAATGATAGGTGAGTGTTACCTAGGAAATCCAAAAATATGTGTCATTAGATTAATTTCAGTAATCTTGTGATAAATCTCTTTTGCTTGACAGTTGGAACAATTCAATCAGATTCTATACATAATGGTAAATCCTGTTCTTCCATGAGCCATTCTTGTGTTCAGAATCAGTTTCTATTTCTTCTGTACTAGATAAAATGAAGAAGTTGGAAGTCAGTCAAGAGATAAGATGATGTATTCTCACATTTTTAATATGAATGTCAGAAAATTGGCTCTAAATTAATTATCATTCATGTATATTTTTATATGTAGAATATTAGATTCTTCCATAGAGAATATCTATTCATAATGATTAGTACATCAAATTGGTTATTTGAATCTGAAAGAACTGATTTTTTTGAATGTGATCAGGATCTAGAGTAAAACATGCAGTCTTTAAGCCTGTACATTTTAGAATTTTGAAGCTTATATTGGCAAAAAGGTGATCGAAGTCAGAAAGATAAATAGGCTTCTTTTCTCATTAAATTAAGACGTATACATAGTATGTTTATTCATTCAAAAGCTATTTGCTATCTTTCATGTGCTTGGACTATATGAACTGACAATAGCTTACACATTTTTTACTCCTAGCTTACTCTGCAACTCATCACATAGTCCCAATCTCCTGTTTATTCTATATATAAAGTAACACATTTTAATATCTTTAAATGCCTGAAGGGATTTTTTATTATTAAAAAGAGAAATATATCTGAATGAGAGATATTTTGATCAGAGTTCATTGTGGTAAAACTGGAATCTTATTTGAAATAAATATACAATGTTTAGTGCTGACTCTATATTTGCAAATTTATATATAGAAGTTATAGTTTCCATTAAAATAGATGTTTTTACTAATCCTCATGAAATTTTCACTAACATTATTTAGTAAAAGCAAAGTGTTCATTTTTGTGTTTCCTTGTCTTGATTAAAAAGGAAACAGCCTGATGTATCACAAAAACTAATCATAAACTGGATTGTCAAATAGGAATTTGAATTGGCTTATCCTTTCCCTCCGAATCATAACATATTCCTGGAGAAAAATATATAAAATACTGAAGCATATATAACAAAAATAGTTCCAATATTCACCTCCATTGTTTGTTACATGAGACATTTTTGCAATATTATCTTTTTAAGTTACTACTGTGGCCGTTTTAATCATTTAGTCATTTTATTTATGAAAATAATTTTCAGAAGACAAAACAAATCCCTCATTTTTATTAATTTGTTGATTTACTTTTTTGTGGTGAAAACTTAAAAACACTCTGCAGTGTATTGTACATTATTGCTAAGTATAATCAAGCTCTGAGGTACCATTGCAGAATTTCTTGCTCCTATCTGTTTGAACTTAATATTCATTGTATTAGTTTTTTCCCAAGAGTTTCTAAGCACTTCCCAATGATCCTGTAATACAGTTTTAATATATCATTTGTCTATTTAATAAGTAATGAATGAATGAAATATTTGAGAGATGCTTATTTCTTATAGTAGTAGGATTTATCTGCCTTTTATATATAGTCAGTTTATCTACCTTTTATATATAGTCAGTTCATCAGATAATCCATTTCTTATATCTTAGAAATAAAGTTGGAGATGCTAAAAAGAAGATAAATAAATTAATAAACTGATAAGTTATCTACACTGACTAACCAGAATTACAGAAACAAAAGTATAAAACACAAGGTAAAATGTAGAAAGTAACTGCATGCTGTGGGCTTAGTATTGCTGTAATCACGTGAACATTAAAACCTGAGGGAAAATTATGTAAGGAATATTGAATTTTTATACCTGAGGTGGACATTGGCTCAATCTCAATTGACAGAATTTATTCAGACCAAGACACTTGGTCCATAAACTATAGATGAGTAATAAATTGTTGGCATGATATTGATACATGATTCCATTTATTTCCTCCTGTCTCACAACTTACTTTGGAATATGAGTTCTGTCTGACTGATGCTTTCATTTATATTCACAATATAATTGTGTTATTTATATTTAAACTCCAGAAGTACTCCTGTATAAATAGTATCTTAATGTTATTTAATTATCTGATTAAATATTATTTTACTATTTTAATTCTGATGTTGAAATCAATGTTTTAGTTAGCCAACTTTGCAACAAAGGGAAATCTAATCCTGTGGCCTAAAGGAACTAGAAATAATAGAGGACCTACTTTATCTTACTCCGACCACAAGTTTTTTCCACATTGCATGAGCAGTAAAGGAGAGCAGTCCCCAATTCCCCATTTAATCAGACATCCTAGAGAGTAGACACCAAAAAATAAAACCCAGAATAATAGGACTTTGACTTACTCTTCTTGGCAAAGGAATATATAGTCAATTTTGCATTGATCTTCTGGTCTGTGTTAATATACATTTTTCCTTTAACTAAAAGCAAAAAAATCTCTAAAATCCACTTCCATTTTAACTCATTGCATACAAAGTGTGAATCAGAGTTCATTTAACCTATAATACTTTATTCTTGTGGAAAATTGCAGAAATAACAAAATGCACCAGGTTTATTTGTGGGGAAATTTCTTAGCTAATACACATACAAATAGCTCACTAATATTGTAATTACATGTAGTGGATTTGATGCAAGGAATACATACCTATCACTTCAGAAATTAAGCAAAAATATACTGTTACTATATTTCTCTTAATATTTTTCCACTAAACAGTAAAATTAAAATGATAATATCTGTTTCATTGTATCTACAGAATTATATTTATGTATTTTTCATTTTCTTTTTAATATTTATTTTTATAAAAATTTCCAATTCCCTTCCAGTTTTAGTAGACCACCCTTTATAAGTCAATGCAATTATACTATAATCATAAATAGGCTTGTTAATTACATCTATATTACATCATAATATTTGCATCATTAAATTTCTCAAAATATTCTTTCATACAATCCTATGTCCAAGTGAAGTTTGTCAATTTTGGAATAGAAAATATACAAAGCACATTAATTTTCTGAAATTATGATGCATATAACAAAGGATACATAAATAAAAGATGAAAATAAACTGGCAATATTTAAATATAATTTCAGGATGCAGTGACAATGTAAACCAGCAGAAGTAGAATACATATCATAAAATATCATAAAATGATAAGACTGGAGGTAATTTAGCCTAAAGAATTAAGGACTTGATAAGAGGACTTAGTAGAATAAATGAGTAAATGACGAAGGAACTGGTGGAAAAGGGGCACTAGAATACCAGGTTGCTGAAGTCCGAACAGTTATTCTTATGCTTAATTAGTAATCAGTAATGCTAGCAATCAAAGCTTATAAAATATTTTTAAGATGTACATGATAAGAGGATTTGGTCAAAGGAATGAAATATTCTAGAAATCTGTTAATGTTTTCCTTTGGCTACTAAGAGACCTGATCTAGCTCTCTCCTATTCTTCTTTACATACACTTTTTCATTACTTTGATATTTTGTAGGGTTTTTGATAAATTGTTTATGTTATTGATCGATCCAGTTTTATAGGAATTAGAATTATTTTTGAACAAAAAGATGGATAATAAATAAACAAATCATACTAAATTTTTGAAATTTAGAAAATAATGAAAAATTTCAGTATATTTAGTTCCATACTATTTCCTTTTAGTAATCATTTTGTAATTCATTAATATCCCCAGATTGCATAGATCTTGTGATAAAATACAACCAGTATGTTTTACTTTGTTTGAGTGTTATCTAATGCCAACTTAGTTATGAATTGATCAAAAAACATTGATCACTATTTTACTCTGCGATAGATATTGACTATTTCATTATACATCATTTCTTTAGACTTTTTAAATTTCTGCACTGTGGCTCAATAGTAGGATGCTTGCCTGTGCTACTCAAGACCATAGGTTTTTTTCTCAGTTAAAAATATTAATTCAAATTTTTATTTTACAACTTTCATTTAAATGATAAGTGTGCATGTATGTGTTTGTTTGTGTTTGTGTGTGTGTACACGAGAGAGAGATAGAGATAGAGAGAAAGAGAGAAAGAGATAGAGACAGAGAGAAGACTTCAGTAGTTCTTGCTTCTTCTGTCCCTCATCTCTCTCATTCTCTGTTACTAACAGGCAAACTATGTGATCATCACTGATGTTCTGATGTAGTAAAGAGGATATTTTAGTTTAGTGCCTAAAAGAGTATATAAATAGAAAATCAATCAAGTAACTTGAATTATGACATTTTTACTATGATATATTCAAAACAGAATACCAATTCTGTATGGAATATACTATTTTCAGTTAAATAATTTCAAGTTTGAGCATTGTAATCTTTTTCCTTTATTTGGAACCTATCATTTTCAGAAATTTTTGAATATATCTTTTGCACAAAGTAACAACTGCCTATCAATAATACAAAAAGGAAGAAATAAGAGAGGAAATCAATTTGGGGTGGTTTCACTCATTCATCTAAAGATGTCCTTTATATTTTGAAAGTTGATGTGAGCTTCATAGTTCTGAAAGTTTACAACTGCAATCAAGAGTAATTTGCATATAAAGACAGCAGGTAAGAACATTTTGCAGTGAATTTGCCTTTCACACAGGAAGAGAAAGAGAGAAGGAAAAGAAGAGAAAATCATCAAAGTGTTTATGAGGTCGTTACTGAAACAAAGTCGAGCATTACCAAACAGCCCTTGGCTTTTGATGGAAAATCACTCCAAGTTATCCAGGTTCTATAGAATGCATTTAAGGCAATATAGCAGATGGGGTGTTGAGAAACATCTTGAGTTAATTTATTTTTGAAGTACACAATGAGTTTTTATGATATAATTGAATTAGAGAGTCAGAAGGAATATCTTTCTTCAGTTATTTTGTAGTTATCCTGAAAAAGTATGAAACCATATTTGCCATCATTTTGTAATATGTAGGCTACTATTACTTAACCTCAGGATATAATTTGTAAAGTCTTTTTATTAGTTTAGTGTGAGAAAAACATGAAACACAATTTATGAAACTTTATTTGTAGTGTTTGTGAACCCTTAGACTTGCTGGATCCCAGGTGATAATATTCTAAAACTTTAATTTATATTTGCATTAAAAAATAAACTGTCTGGAATTTCCATACCCTACTTTTTATACTAACCATTAGAGAATAATGAAGTTCAAAAATTAAATGCAGGTAGAAATTTTAATAATAATTGAAGTGTCTCCATGAAAATTCATTGAAAATTTCAGTGAATTCTCAATTCCACTTTCATTTTGATAGAGGTGAATTTGATGAAGAATGCTGCTAAAGTTCTTTCATGAATATCGTTTCACTTTTGATAGACTATAATGTACTTTTTCAGTGGTTTTGTCAAAAATGTAATTAAAGAGTTCTAAATAATACTATATATATATATGTTGTATTACACACACACACACGTACACACACACATACACACACACACACACATATCTCCCCAGCAATACTTTTCTCAAAATTCATATCATCATTTTTCTCTCAAGTAATGAAATTTCCTTTGAATCTGTTTTCTTAAAATCCCCTGATGAACTTGAGGACTGTTGGGGTAAAAGAGAAGCTGTGAGAGCTCAGACATTCTTCGGTTCTTCAAGGAGGAGGCCCTGCAGCAGAAAGTTGAATGATCACTGCTCCATATCTATTCGGGCTAAATCCCTTTGGATTGCTAAGTGTGTAATATTGTCCTGATGCAAGATTATTGTGACCCAGAATAAGCAGAGAAACCTCTGGCACAAGACAGGGAGCGTTTGAAGATGGCCAGCAGCTTGTCTGCAGGCTGCTTTCTCCCTTCCTTTCCTGAAGAAGGCCCGTGCTTTCTTCTGGCAGAAGTGATAGGATAATAGAGCAATCCAATCACAACACCAGGAAGACACCCTGGCAGAACAGTTGCTGCTTTGGAAACATTTGCACTCACCATATGGCAAGGGCATCTTAGGCTATGAAACAGAGCTCATTTGGAGTTTGAGTCTTTGAAAAATATGCTGGATTTATCATAGTGAAAATGAATAGGATTTTAGGCAATTTGTAAAGTAGTTGCTGTTAAGACAAAGACAAGTTAGAGTTTAAGTCTCAACTAGTCAGATAATTGCATATCCACTTCATTAATGTTTTGTTTTATTTGAGTATTTCTAAAATAGCATTGCCCACATCCTTTTTTTGTCTTACTCAAAATGAAAAGACATGAGGAAGTTAAATATTATTACTGTGCCAATTGAAGTAAAAGACTCATTTTTCTGTGCATTTTGTTATTTAAGATATGGATTTAAATAACCATATATTCATTTACACACATGTTCTGACATACTGCAGTAGTACATTGGATTAAAGTTTTATTATATTTATAGATTTTTACAAAATTGTCTCGTCATTATATGACAATTATTGCTTGACTCTGTGTCAGTTCTACTCTTGATGGAGGCTAAAGATCAGCTCAGTAGAGAGCATGATCTTCCAGAAGGAGAGAAGTTAGCCAGGATCTAAAGTGCAGACTCTTTAACTCCTATTGAAAATTGGCCTGTTCTCCTTTACTTAATCTGCCAAAAATTCACACTTAATTTGCTAAAAACAAAAATCACAGATAGATCTGATACTATTGAAGCTAGTGATTTTTATTATTTCTTAAGAGAAGGTGATTCCTGAATATAGTTCAAAGGAGAGAAAATGTGTGTGTGTGTGTGTGTGTGTGTGCGCGCGCTATTCTCTTATGCTCATGTGTGTGAGGATTTGTGTGGAGGTCAGGGTCAATATCATTCATGTGTCCTTTCTCAGAAAGGATATATGATGATTTTCTGATTTATTTATTTAGCTATTTAGTTATCTAGTTGTTTGTTTGTTTGGGACAGACTGTCTCATTGGTTTGGAGCTTAGCATGCCTCAGGGATCTTTCTGGTTCCAACTCCCCTAGGGAGCTGCTATAAGCACTTAACATCACGTTCATCTTTTATAAGTAATTTCTAGGCATAGAGTACAGTTCGATGATAAGCACTTTACCACTTGACTATCTTTCCAAGCTTCAATATTTTATATTCTAACTAAATCTTGTGGCAGTTGCCCATGTTTTGTTACTGTGAAACAATGCTCATAAGCAACTTAGGATAAAAAGAGGTATTTTTTTTGACTTCCTGTTTCCAGAGGGGTATAGTCCAATATGGCAGGAATAAAATATCAGAAGACATGACTGAAGGCAGAAACAGGAGACTGGTTCAGGTCACTGTAGACACCAAGAGATGGAGCGATGGAGAACAAGAGGAAATAGGGTTTGTCCACCAAAATTCAAGGTCCACCTATTGTAAAATCACTTCCCCAAGCAAGTATCTACCAGTTAAAGGTGCCACAACCTTCCAAAAGATTAACACAAGCTAAGGATTACACACATGAGCCCATGCAGGAGGGAACAATTCACATTCAAACCATTTCATATTTGAAGAAGTGAAGGTACACCATTTTTTTGATTGAGGTATAAGGAAGGCAATTTAAGTCTAAATTTGAATATCAGCTTTTCTTTTATTTAACTTCTGACCTTGGAACATTTTCACATGTAATATTTCAAAATTAAATGGAAGCCCAAAGTTTTGCATATTATTAAAAAATCCATTGAATTTAATGAGGATAATTTAATTCATTATTTCATGTTATATTATTAAAAACCAAGAAACATTGAGTTTGCTCTAAAGAATGATAACATTACTTTTTTTTCATTGAATGTATTCAAATTTCTCATTGAAAATTTTTCTCACCTGAAATAATAAATTAATGGAAAAAATCTATTAATGTTCTCTTTAATAAGTATAGAATTGGGCTGGAAAGATGGCTCAGGTTTTAAGACTGCCTCACAAGCAGAAGGTCCTGAGTTCAGATTCCAGATCCCATATAAAATGCCAAAGGGGGGGCTGGAGAGGTGGCTCAGGGGTTAAGCCTCTGCCTTGCAGGTGGAAGGTCCTGGGTTCGGATCCTAGACCCCACGTATAGACGCCGGGCGGAAGTGGGGGCGGCCTGTGTTTCTGCCCTGGTAGGGCGGAGCCTGTGAATCCCGGGACAGAGTAAACAAGGAGGAGGTGGAGGCGTCCATGGTGGTTCCCAAATTCGCCCGTGGTTCTACACACATACACATGCACGCGCGCACACACACACACACACACACACACACACACACACTTGAATAAATAATCATAAAATAACATAAAAAAGGAATTTATTTTTAACTTAAATTTTGTGGTTATAGACCATTATCATGTCAGAAGACTCACCAGCAGGGCCCAAAGTAAAAGGCCACACATATCCACAGGACAAGCTGAAAGACAGGCAAACTTCTGATTTGTATTCTGTCAAATTGCAAACAATCTCTGTCCATCCTATGAACCTTAGCAGGAGCTAGTCCCACTGGTACAAGCTGAGTTTTCTGAAGTCAGTTAGATACTATTCTACAGACTATTCAGAGGCATTCCTTAACTAAACACATTTTCTTAGGTGTGCCAAATGACTCTATCCTGACTTCTCAAGCAGACATCTATAACTTACTGGCACATTCCACTACTTGTCCACTTGACATATACACACATAAAACAACCTCTTTTAAAGCATAGCTTTCTTTGTCATGTCTGCATAGAATTTATACTCGTAAAATAAAGTCAATACATTTTCAAAGCTATATAGTAGCCCAAGATCAAAGATCTCATAGTCTGGTCTGCCTTTCAAGTATTCATAATCATTAATAGGTGTTTCCATATTTTGAAGTTCAGGAATCGTCATGGATTATTTTTACCTCCTTTTTGCTTTCCTTTGGGATGCTCCCAGCCTCTGTCCACCAGGACCACAAGTGTAGGCAGCTTTATTTCTGCCTGGTGTCTTTACATGGAACCTGAGATCCAAACTAAGGATGTTCTGCTTGCGAGGCAGAGTCTTAACCCCTGAGGTCTCCAGCCCCCAGAGGCACTTAAATAAAAGTTCTAATATAATACAAGTAAGTTACATGTTTCCAACATTTAATAGCATGTGGTAAACAATATTAATTTTTAAAACAAGCATCAGTGCAGCCAGAAAATGTTAAATAAATGTTAAAATCAAGTGAAAATTGGCATCAAATTCCATCACAGTAAATATGATACTTTTTAACTCAATGTTCATTATCTGTATGAGCTGGTAAGCTCTGACATGGTAGGAAATTCAATCACTTTTACTCTTCTGTCAATAGCATATACAGATTCTCTCTGGGCAGCTTTGTTCTGCATTTTTAACACTCCTTGCCATAAGTTTTATGATTCTTGTATATCCATAACTTTTTTTCTCTAAAACTATGAGTTTCAACATCATTTGCAGCAACTCAAACTGTCATATATTGGCAGGTCTCATTTCTCCCTATGAACCAATCTTGAATCAAATCTGTTGCTATCTAGGAGCTAGAGAGATGGCATAGGGGTTAAGATTCTGCCTGACAAACAGAAGGTCCTGAGTTCACATACCAGATGCTTTGTAAAACACCAATATTTCTTGTCTCGGTGAGGGAGCCTGGGAAATCCCAGAACAGCAAAAACAGGAGGTAGAAGCAATCCAGAATGATTCCCTAAGGCACTTTCTACACACACACACTCACACACACACAAATCAGTATTAAATAAATAAATAAGGTTAAATTATTTTTTTAAAAAAATACCATCTAGCCAATGCCACCAAGTTATACCATGATGAAGAGTTGCAATATGATCTACCAGAGCTACAACTGTACTGATTTTCATGTGCTGAGTTCATGAGAGCATTTTGAAGTCAACTGTGTGGGAATAATGGAAAATAATAGAGAATAATTTCAATTTATAATTCCTTCTGCTTAATGAGTTTTTAGTTTTCACAAAACGAAAGCTCCTCTTCTTGGATTTCAGCCCCAGGACATCTCTGCCACTGTCTCAGTTCAGACCACTAGATTTTTCTCTTCTGTCCTCTGTTCTCTACTTTCTTCCGTTTAAAAGTTTCTAGCCTGCCTAGACATCTCCATTCCATCAAACAAATGAGTTTTCAATTCAACTTCATCAGTTCTTCTTCCTCCTGAAACACCTTCAGCTGAGCGACACCATTTCACATCACCCTCGGTATAACCATTCTCCAAAAGCTTAACTCTGCTCAAAAGCTTTTCCATCCTACAGTTCCAAGGCCCTTCATATTTGTACAAAAATTCCACTCAAAAGGCAAAAAATCCATATAGTTTCCAGTTCCCAGTGAGATGTTCTTCCCTGATGTCAAAATGATCTTCGCTCTTTGACACTCCACTTCTCTGTCACCAACATTTTTCTTATCAATTTATTAGTTGCTGATATTAACATATAACCCAAACGATTTGGAGGAATAAAAGTTTTTTTTTCTAGCTCACAGTCTAGGAAACAGTACACTATGATTAAAAGAGATTTAATATAAAAATCAGGAACCAAGGAAACTAATCACACCATATCCACAGATATAGATTTGGAAGGACACATTTTCTAATATACCATGAGTATATTATCTAGTATACCATGAGTATTATCCACTTCCAGAGATAAGTGAAATCATGTCGTTTATAAGAAAATGATGGAATTGGGGAAATTATTCTATGTAATCTAATTTGGGTACAGAAAAATAAGTATTGAACGTATCCTCTCACAAGAAGGAAATACTCTTAACAACATATTAATAACCAGATAAGAAAAAATGATCATATTGAACATTAAAGTGAAAATTGATGAATATTTTATTTATTTACAATAAATTGTTTGCAATTTTTTGAGGGAATAAGGATTATATCAATCATACCAACCATTGAAACTGTTGGAAAATTGTATTTAGAGATGTATTTAGAAGCTATGTGATTTTTTTAAAAAATGTTAATTCTTACCATTTTAATAATTGTTAGTTTAAAATTCTTATACTTCTTTTATTTGTTACTAAACAAATATCTATGTTAAATATGAATTTTTATTTTCAATATCATACTGATTTTCTTTAGTAAAGGTTATAAAATTTAATTTTCAAAAAACTGAATGCTCCTTTGACAAATGTTAGGGTTTACCTCAGGTAAAGAAATTTCTGACCATCTATTTTAGTGTTTCTTGTTCCAATGTTTGCTAGGCTGGCTTCTATATATAAGCAATATAATTTCTATGTATTATTTTTTACTTTTGACCCTATTTCAGTGTTGAACTACCACTATTTAACTTAGAATAAACAAAAGATTCCCCAAACTGTACCATGGATCACAGGGAAGAAAGCTCCAGGCAGTAAGATCCATACAGGCAATGGATTAAACAGTCATAATAGAGCTTTCATACCAATGGGGAGCCCAAGAGGGCCTTTGGGCTATGACACCGATCCCTGAACCCTCACTAGGGTGGAGGACTCAGAGGGAGGTTTGACATTCACACAAAAGGATGCACTATGGGATGTGAGGGAGGAAGGGGGAAGCACCAACAGAAAGGGCGGGAGAGAGGGGAGTGAGAGTAAGGGGAGAAGGAGGGCAAGTGCAATGGGGGACAACTGTGTAGGGGAGGGGGGAGGGAGAGGATGGGGTAACTACTGAGTTTGTATGATTAGGAGAAAAACAAAATGTGGGAGGAAGAAAAGTGAAGGAACATATATACACATAATGTAATAAGTAATATTTATCTAATAATCAGCAAATCTTATAATTTTCAATAATAACAAAAATTCACAATAATATTACAGCATTGCAAATAAAAATATAACCATAAAAATCTCAATAGATATTTTCTTATGTGTTCTAATGATCTGTTCTCTTTTTTATTTCTCTATAGCTTGTATCACAGGGGTATTATCAAACAGAAGTAAGGGAAATATATTTTCAAAGTTCATATAATATTTTATTCATCCTATTTTTCAATTCCTTTCTTGGTTGTACACTCAGCACTGTCATGAGTACTGAACTGTTTTACCTTTATTGGTATGTGGAAGGCACTCAACCACATGGCTGCATATATCTTTCCCCTTTACAGCTCTAAAAATGGCTATTGTCTTTCTCTTCTTCCTGGTGTTTAACTCACATGCATCATCAGGTATGTAACTACCTAACAAGGCAAAATTATAAAGTTTATATATTTGACAATTTTATAATTTGGATGTTTCCTGAAAACTGTGATCTGATTAGTTGCTCCGCTTCAAACTACCTTCAAAATCTTATTCCAGAGAAGGTTTCCAGTGGACCAGGTTAGGCATATTCTTCACCTCAATGTCTGATCACTTCCTACTCTTCATATCATTCATCTTACTTGTATTACATGATATTTTAATTTTTCATTGAATAAAACAATCTGAATAGAATGAATTAAAGTTAACTCTATCCAATATGGTTGCCATAGATAGGTAAAGTTGTCAACGTGATAGTTAAGGGTTTGAACTTTGGATACATTTATAGAGAATTAATGGTTGAGTTAAGCCCAGAGCAAACTTGCAGGAGATTGCCTAACTGATGGGGAAGCCCCAGCCCATGGTACAAAGAGCTGGTTGAGGAAGTTGGCATCTTTGTATACTTGGCCAGACATTCTGGTCTAGCAAGTAAGGATCATCTTTCTTTCAGCCATAATGTAGAGATGTGGTGGCCAGTTTCCTCAGCTCTGCTGTTGGTGCATGCTTTCCCATTAACAGATAAAAGTTACTGTAACTGTTCTATCGTAAGAAAATAAGCCATTTGATGGTGATTTATCAGCAACCATGCAGGCAAACTGCAAAAGCATTTGGTACCAGAGAAATGGGGTATTGCTGATAAATTTGGCTGTTTGTGCTTTGAAGATTCTGAATGGCTTTTTAAGAGGAATATGACAATGTTTGGAAGACAAATGAAATTGTGTGCTCTAAAAACTAATTCAGCTTTTGGGCCATTAGGAAAATAGTGATGTTAAGAGAATCATGGATTGTTTGGGCCCGCCCAGTTTGTGGGGAAGGGAGCAAGGACTTTAGTAAAGTTGAAGACGATAGACTGGTTTACATGAGAGAGGAGAGCTGTGTTGATGGCTGTGAAGCTCTGGATGTGGAAAGGGCAGGCAGCAGAACAGCTTCCATTGTTGAAGAGATGAACATTAATGAAGGAAAACCTAGTAACTTGCACTGGGAGAGTGGAAGACATGAATACCACCATATGGCAACTCTGTGGTTTGTAAGCCCAGATTCCTTCAAGGCCAAAAGCCCAATTTGAAGCTATTTCTTGCTCTTTGGAAGATTCACCTTCCTAGAAAGGGGCTTTTTCAGAGTCATCATGCTAAAGTTGTGGCTTCAGTGGACAAGCTACATTTTAACCTCACTGCGGAATCTGCCAGCATCCCCCACATAGTACTAGTTTTGGTGGAACCCAGAGAGTTGTTAGAAATTACATAAACCGTGGGATGCATGCTGAGGATGTTTGCGAGTGGTGATTCATTCTGGTTCAGAGAAACTCTTCTACAATGTTGAGTTACAAATGGGAACTGAGAATGCCTAGTATCTTTGAGCCACCTTGACAAGTGATGAGCAACAGAAGATGGACATTGAAGTAAAGGATGCAGATATTTTATTTGCTGGATTGTGATCTTAATTAAATGTTTTCTTATTATGTCAAGATCCTTCTGTTGTAATGTTTTATCTGTTTTAAAGTATTTAACTTATTCTGATTTAATACACTCTTAAGGTTAAAAACCTTTGATCTTTTAAAATGTTGGAATCAGAATTTTAATGAGAGAACATTTTAAATTGTCTGTGAAATGTACTCATATTTTAAGGTAACTTTCAATACCTATGGGAACAAGGATTGAAGGTTACAGTTTAAAAGTGCTATGTCTTTGTGTCAAGTTGACAAGAATTGGAGTGTCATACTTAGGCACAAGTGTCAACTTGATAGTTGAGAGTTTGAGCTCTTGGCACATTTGTAGAGATTAGTTGCTGAGTTAAGCCAAGAACAGACCTGCAGGAGATTGTCTAGCTGATGGTGAGTGGTACTAGGTCCTAGAAAAAATACAGAGAGCTGGTTGAGAAAGTCAACACCCTTGTATACACTTGGCCAGACATGCTGGTCTGGCAAGTAAGGATCATCCCTCTTTCAGCCATTATTTAGAGATGATGTGGCCAGTTCCCTCAGCCCTGTTGTTGGTATATGCTCTCCTGTCAAGCTGGACTATAAACTATAACTGGACTATCGTAAGAAAACAAATCCCTTGTTCAATTAAGTCATTTGATGGTGATTTATAAACAACCATGGAGGGGAATTGCAACAGTGACTAAAGCATTTTCCATAAAATCTCCAAGATTCATTTGCTGTTTCAGCAAAAATTGACCCAAGGCAATTACATATGCCTGAAGTCACTGATCTTCCAGGCTTCTGCCTCAATATATATTCCACAAGATTCTTCATAGAGCTTAGTTAATTCAAATGTCTTCTGACAGAAGATTATTTTCTGTTATTAAGATTGTGAAAAAGAAATAGCAATAGTTTGTTATATGAGATTTCATTAAGTAATAAAATAAGACTACACTGTGGTTTCCTGTTTTGAAATAAAAATAAATCTTCTAAAACTATAATTGAAATTTTCAACTTTCATGAATGTCTCACAAATTCTGATTACTATTCAATATGAAGAAGCTGTGCAAATATGATATTCCTAGAAAAAGTTTCTTGGATTTAATCTATTTTGTGCATAATATTTGTATTGAACTATTTGTGTAACTCTTTATGACAAACTTTCTGGTGAGTATTGACTTCCTTTAACTCTCAGTTTATTTTGTATTATTTATTGAAGTATTGAACAGGGAAGTAATGATTAATTATTGAATTAATTTGACAAGTGGCATTTAAATATGTTATTTAAAAAGCATAAAGATAATATATGAAAATCAAAAAAATCAAATTATGATTCCCAGCAGGCATACATAGGCATTTTATAAAGTAATTTGAGAAAATTAGATTAATCATTATTTCATGCACATATGTCCTGAAAAACCAACAAACTAAAGCAACGTGTCTTACTCCAGTAACTCTTTCATTGATGTGATAAAATAGTCTGGCCCAAGAAACTTAAGTGAGACAGGATCATCATTTGTTTTGTCATTCCAGGGAGGGCATTCCATTGTCATTCCATTGTCGTGGAGAAGACGACATGGTGGCAGGGAGGGAAGACATAGTGGACAGTGGCTTTCACCTAGATGTCATACTTTAGGAAGGAGGAAAGGGATATGTGCAAAGGGATATTTCAAGGCCTGCTCCATGCTCCCAGCTCCCCCAGCAAAAATCCCATTTTGAAAAGTTGTATAATCTTTTCAAATGGCACAGGAAAAACAATTGTTCAAACTTATGAGATTAACAGGCTTATTCTAACTGTTCAATGTCTTCTGATAGTTTAAGGCATTTATTCAAAGATTGACTTTTTTGGGTCTGCAGAGGTGAGCCAATGGGTAAAGACACCTGCACACAAACATGGCCAACTTAGCTTCCAAAAGGTAACCTTCTTATGACTAAATAAATATATTTTAAAATTTTAAGTTTTACCTGTCTGTAGAAATTCACATAATTTTATTTTGCTTGGCATCTTTTTAAAGCACAAGTTTTTCATAGCAAAAGCAGATATCTGAAACACTTATCAGTTTCAGTTAAGGCTCACACATAATCAAAATGCCTAGCATCATTAGGTAAAAATATGAGGTAATTAAATGAAGTAATGTACTTGAATTTGTGGCTTTCATCTAAAGAACTAAACTCTGCATAGTTTGCTACATGATGTGGAGAGAAACCATGATTAGCCTTCCAGCACTGTGAGACTAGATGCACAAGTATCTTCTAGATTAATCATGGCATCAAAGGGAAAGACCCTTTGTTGCAGGTGAGGCAAGAAGGTACTTAGAACACATGAATTGTCATATGAAAGATATTTTGTTAACTCTTTCTTTTAAATCCCCATCTTATTTACAGGATACTATACTACATGATAAGTCATCTAAATAGCTTCAGATTTTAAGAAATGATTCTCTTTTTTCAATCCTGCATGCTGGTTAAGCTAATGTTATTTGAGGTGTACAATGGAAATTCATTAGTTGATAGGTAGAATCCATTGTATATGCAAGAGAGATTTTTCCAATTTCACTACTTTAAAAAGAGATGATGCATATTTTTTGATAACATGTAGCATTAGAAATAGTAACTTTGAGAGATGTGCCTCATTGGTAGAGTCTATGTGTAACATGTATAAAGCTCTAGTTTTAATTCTCAGCATCACAAAATTACCCATTTCAGGATTTTTTACAATAAAATGACCCTAATACTTTAAGAATACATCATAAAATATAATGCACAATGAAACATATAAGCCTTCAAATTATGTTCTGTTTAATGTTTCAAAAAATTTTAATAGTTTTAACTGAAGAGTTTCTTTGTATATCTAAAACAGGTAATTCTGGAAATATAGGTAGTTTCCCGCATTATTGCATGTGACTGATGTTTTCTCAATAAATATTGTAAAAATTAAATAGATTTGAAATGAAAAACTTAGGAATCCTGATCATGATGTTAGAACACTTATCTGTAATTCCAAAGGATGAGAAGAGATGGGAGGGAAACTGCTACAGTAGTTAATTTTGCTTTTGAGCTATCAAAATACTTTGAACTTACAGTTTGCAATGCTTGAAAACATTAGGATTCACTAAGTGCCATAAAATTTATCCATTCAATGTAGTGGGACACATTTTCGATGGCAGCAATAGAATGAATGAAATAGAACTTAGAATTTATAGCTTCTCTGGGCTACTTCGATCTATTATTTCAAAGAAGCTCAATTTTATTCCATATTACTTCACCTAAATAAAATATTTTTTTCAAATAGAGTATTCTCATCTTATTCCTGTGTCACACTTAGAAATTTGTTCTTTGAATATGAGTTTACACTGAACTGTCTTTCCTTAATATTCCTTTTTCATCCACAAATTTCTAAATCTCATAAAAAGAGATAGAAAATCGTCCTGGATATCTAGACTGATACTTGGGATATCGTTGCCATGGCAGATCAATGAAGAATTATTTAATCGAAGTAGGTAGAAGCTTGTAGGAAGTTTTCTGCTTTGCATTTAAGTGGGAAAATTTAGCACTGGTGGGATCACTCCAGGGGAAGGTGGATAGAATACAGAGATGGTCATCACTTTGGCAAACTGGGAAGAAGCTGATGAGCATTGATCCTAGACCCCTGTTCTTGCTGTGGATACAATGTGGCCAGTGCCCTTGGCTCCTGAGAGCAATTACCCATTCATGATAAACTGTTACTTGGAATCCTGTGTCAACGTAGTTCCCTGTTCCTCTAAGTGGATTAAGGAAAGTCATTATGAAGTCTTCTTTGGTACCAAAGAAGAAGACTCATTGCTATGTCAAAAATGACCCTATGGCTTTTGTGCCTTTTGAACTATTTTCTTAGAGAACTGTGAAAGAGTTCTAAACTTTGAAAACAAAGCATAAAAAATGATTCTGTTGTCAGCTTCGAGGACAGTGATCGCAAAGGAAAGGTGAACTGTGAATATCTAGGTCAAGAAGTTTGATAGAACAAGTATTTTAGTGACTTTTAATGTGAGGTGATGGAATAATTTGCTTGATGTGAAAGAACTATGAGAGGAAATTTGCAATTTTGGATGAGGTGCGTTGAGTACAGGCAGAGTATCACAACTGTTGGAGGTCTTAATGTCATTAGGGAAAAAAAAATGCTCTGCACTAAGACAGTGGAAAAGATAAGCAGAAGGAAGAACCTTGACCTCACAAAGTTTAGCATCTGCTAAAGGCACCAAGATCCTTGGAGGCAAGGGATTGGCAGCCACAGTAGTGTTCCTATGCTTTAGGGGAACACGGGAAAGGGTTCAGGGAAAGGGTTCAGAGGAGGGCCCAGAGGAGAGTCAGGCATGCACAAGAAAGGACTCTCTGGGAATTGGGGCGGGAGGCACTGAGGGATGGGGAGGGAGGGGTGAGGGGAGGGGGAGCAGAGGGGACGGGAGAGAAGGAGGGAGGGAACTGAAATAATAATAAAAAATGAACTGAACTGAAATAATAATAAAAAATGTATAAAAGAAAGAAATAAAATTCCATTTTGTGAAGGTCCACCTTCATTCAGAGGAAGAAAACCTAAGAGAAACTGTCTTCTACTCTGGCAAAGCAGGTGCCTAGAATGTTCGTCAAGGTGCATGGAACTCTAAGAGAATTCATGATAAAAGGTAGAAGAAGAAAAAGAAGAAATATACACAGGGCCAGCCCAAAGAAGTTGACACACACAAAGAAGTTGGTCCAGGTGAGCCAAACTATATTCTTAGGTGGCAACGGAACTTGGCATCATCTTTCA
This sequence comes from Typhlomys cinereus, assembly GCA_023101885.1. NCBI lineage: Eukaryota > Metazoa > Chordata > Mammalia > Rodentia > Platacanthomyidae > Typhlomys > Typhlomys cinereus. The sequence continues at coordinate 11,617,501 of JALPQD010000007.1, read as the reverse complement.
GGTGGTACTGTTTTGATACAAAACTGAAGGAATGATAGAAAATGATTGTGCACTGTGTGACAGTATTTGAATCTTGGGGAAGAATTATGAGCCCCAGAACTGTGGTAGAAACCCCAGGACATTAGAGATGCCAATACCAGAGTTGTTGTGCCAAGAAAGGCTGCAGGTGCAGATTAGAGCCTGTCCAAAGAGAATCTGTGTGCTATAGGTAGCATATATGCGGGGTGCAGCTATATAGTATTTTCACCATGAATATTGGACTTAGGAACAGAGGTTATTTTCAACTTGCTGAAGTCTAACTTTATATGGTCTTGAATATTCTTTTGTTATGATTTGAGAGTTATATTTAGTCCTTACTTATTCGTCCACTTTCTAATCTATTTTGATATACTTTTAAAGTACTTACAAATAAAACTGGATTTTTGACCTATCATAACTGAACTATTCCTAATGGGGAAATTTCAAGCTGAACTAGGTGAACTTTTAACGTTGGACAATTTGAATTTTTAAAATTGGACTGACTATATTGCATAAGACATTTGAGACAAGAAATATGAAGTTACAACTTGAAATTGATAGGTTTGTGTGTCAAATTGCCAAGACCAAAAATGTGCCAGCAATTTTGCAACTTTCAAACTGAGAGTCTGGATGTAGGCCTCCAATATAAATATTATTATTACTATTACTAGTGCTACTACTACTACTATTACCACCAGCAGGAAGAACAATAATAACTTATAGCAATCATTTAGTTAAGGTGAGTCTCTGAGTCAGAAAAGTGCAAGATATTGATTTCATTTCATAATTGAGGTGAGAGGACAAGACTTGGGTGGGTGGGCCAATTCACCAGGGAGATGGAACACCCCAGAAAGAAAGTTAGTGTTTTTGCAAAGCTGGCACCAAGGTGATATGAATTGGCTCCACTTTCTGCTCATGTTGTGGATATGGCATTGCCAACTCTTGCTGGCAATTCTCCTCATGCAGTAGATTATAGCCTGGATTTATAAGATGGAAGGAAAATACACTGTTCCAGCAAACTTTTGGGGTCAGAGATACATTACAACATTGAAATTATGAACTAAGGACAGTATCTCAAAGGAGAGACTTTCTGCTCCTAGACTGCTCTCTGGTTTTGACTCATACAACTTTGTAAGATGTCAAGCAGTAGAGAATTTTGCAAATTCTTTTCTATACTTTAATACCTATGGTGATTGTTTACAAGTCATGTTGAAAAAAATATCAAATTGTTTAAAAAATTCATGTCCCTTGTAAGCATTCCTATTTTTTCTATTTGTCTTCAGACTAACATAGAACCCATTCTTGTTTCTGCTACTCTAAGGCCAGGCAGTCTTTTGACTCTAAGTATTTTTTCTTCCTGAACAGCCTTCACGTTTTGAGTTACACTGTGTTAATAGTCTCACTGTACTATTTTTATCTGTGAAAGCATATTCCCAAATTACCTTCTGAGTCCAGGAATCATAAAGTTCCTCACAAACAGAAATGTGCATGTCATGATGGCAATTTTGTGCACAGTGAGTTCCTTTCTCCCACCACAATGTCTTCATGGCTTCTTCAACATTAAACTCTACTGATTTGTAAGATAATGTATTCATTATCCTACAATATTGGGGAAACTATAGTTTATTTTTTTCAATATTTAGCATTTATCTGATTTAGAGAGTAATAACACAAGAGCATGAGACTCATGTTTGTATTTTGGGAGGTTGATGAGTTGGTGACTCACCTTAAAAAAGAGAAAAATATTGTCTAATTTTACTAAAAAATGTTTATTTACGAATAAATAAAGCATCTTTCATAAGGATGCTTTAATACAAGGAACTGACATACTTAACATACTTTTCCCTTGCTCATCTTGTCTTCTCTTTTCTAACGCTCTTCCCATTTATTCCCAGAAATTATTATAAATTTTTATTTTGGGAGAATAATACTTTGAAACAATATATTAATATAGAATAATAATTTGAGAGTAAAAACATTGAGCATGCTGTGTTGTGATGTTTCCTGCTGAGAATGTTTGAATGTTTCCATTCACCAAGAGAGAGCAAAGATGATTTCGTGCAAGTCCTTCATGGGTAATGAATGAACTTCTTGGGAATATTCACAGGAGCATGTGAGAGTTTCTTACAGGACTGTAGATAATTTCTGTCAGCTGTGTCACTGAAACGCCCAATCCAGAATGTGTGACGCCTCACACAAGGTACAAAAGGTGCAAAACTGGTGTCCTGTCTGAATTGCAGATAGAAAAATCATCTGAGAATTTTCCCTCTCCTAGTAATTTCTGACTGCTTATACAAGCTGAGGTAGGTTCTGTTTATGAAGAATTAAGGGTCTTATGAATTTCCTGAGCCTCTTATGCAGGAAATAACTGCATATCCCCCTCACATGACCTTAAATTGACAAATTTCTTATCTCAACCTACTAAGTTCTGGAATTAAAGGCATGCACTGCTAGGTTCTTCTTGCTAAAGGATTTTTTAATTGTTATGCAGTTATGAAGGACCACTTGGAATTTTAGAGCTGTTAGGCCATCATTGAATTAGTTCAAAATATTTTACTATTGAGTTTAGAGAATCTAATGACAAGCTGTCAAGATTTTTCAGTGAGTATAAGCACTTGTAAGCAAACCTGGCAATCTCAGTTAAATCCCTGTAGAGTCTCTCTCTCCTTCTCTCTCTCTCTCTCCTTCTCTCTCTCTCTCTCTCCTTCTCTCTCTTTCTCTCTCTCTCTCTCTTTCTCTCTCTTTATCTCTCTCTCTCTCTCTCTCACACACACACACACACAATTAGATAATAAAGTAAATCCATTAGAAAATAACTGTGTTACTCCTTATTTGGACAATTAAGAAAAACAACTCTTCTTCTTTGTTTCCTCCTTCTTTTTACATATTTTCCTCACATCTTCTGTTTCTACTTCGTCTTAAACTCAAGGGCCTCACAAACATTAAGCCCTCTGTCACTAGGCTCTCTTGGAATCTATTATCATTGCCTTGCTTATACACAGGAACATCTCTGACAAAGGGTAAATATAGTTGTCTAAGTTTTAGTTACAATAGTTAGTGATATGTTATAGTAATTATTATAATATAATAATAGATTGAGGAGGATTATTAAAAATTCATACTTATAAATTAAGATATTATATTACGTGTGTATACACAGTTACATAAGTAAAGTAGTAATATACAATGATATTCTTTATCTTCATTGGATATGATACTATTAATTCATATTTTTGAAATGCTTCTGTTGATAAATATTACAACAGAGCATATTTCTATTTAGTGCTTGAACACTAATGAAAAGGCGGTTTAATTTACCTGTTGTGGCTTTCACTGTGCTCCACAGAATGTCCAGGTGAAAAATCTTAAACCTAAATAACTCAGCATATGAGTTCCATTTGAAATAGAGTCATCACCAGTGAAACATAAAAACAAGATTATTGATGTCAGTCTAACTTCCACTTACACTGGATATCTTTGTTTTTATTATTATTTTATATGCATGAAAAAGAGACAAAGGGCAAGAAAGGAAGAGAGAGGAAGAGATACATATATGGCATGGTACATGATGTAGGATAGAAGACAACATTTCATAAGTAATTTCTTCCCTTCTTCCATGTTCACAGGAATAAGTCAGAGTTATATTACTGTTTAATTTATTAGTGCACAGGTAATATTTCACACATCATACATTCAAGTCAAATCCTAACTAGATTCCTGCCTAACCTCAAAGCTGCTCACCTTTCTACATCACTTGGTCCAGGTACTCATTGTTGACAGTCTCGCTAATGACAGCCTCATCAAGGAGCTAAGTGGGAGTCCATCTGGGCTGGAAGTCTGGAAGAGGGGACACAGGTTCTCACTAGCTGGATGCTTCTACAAGGAGCAGCATCATAGGCCCTGTGAAGTACTATCCTGATAAGGTGGTCATAAACTTTAGTTGATATACTCTCTAGTAGGTGGGGTTGACATAATGTCCAGATTACCACCTGTCATGGTGGAAATGTGTCCCCCACAGTCTCATGTGTTTGGCAAGGTCATGTCACCATGAGAGGTGGAGCCTTGCTGGAGGAAGGCAGTCACAAGGGGTGGGCCTTGAGGTGGATGAGTCCCACCCTACCTCCAGGAGAAGTCTGCTTTTGTAGCAAGCCGTCTTGCAACTCTCAGCCTCCAAGATGTCTGCAGTAACTTAGCCTCCTCCAGCTTTGGCCAGCCAGCCATGCCGCCTCTGCCATGAGAAGCTGCCTCCCCTCTGGAACCGTAAGCTGAATAAACCTCCCTTTCTCCCTTAAGTTGATTGATTTTGAGTGTTCTCTGACAGCAATAGTTAAGAGTAACAGTTATACAACCTTAGATTTATCTCATTTGCATGGGGAAACCTTGGGTCCTATCTATCAAAATATGTTGTCTCACAGATTGTTGAAAGTATAGTTTGGAAAGTCCATGAACATTCTTTTTTTTTTTTTTAACTTATTTATCATACTGGGAAGATTTAAGATATATTCAGCTCACAGATCAAGTTTACTTATTTTGTTTAATAACACACTTGCTTTTATGATCCCAGCTTGCTTTTATGGGCTTTCAGGATCAAATTCCAATTGGCAGGTTTAGACACTGACTTTTGTATCATCTCTTAGGCCCAGTAAAGGTTTTTATTAAAAAGAGAAAATATACTGTCTTCCTAGCTACACATTAATAGTCTGACTTTCCACTGGGACCTATGTCCTCCCTTTTATAGGTGCTTGATCTAGTTTATATTAACAGAAACATGTTCCTTTATGACAAGTGGGCCTTAAATCTGATCAGAAAGTTGTTGGATATCTCCCCTTAATATCCATGCCACTAATGCAACTGATGACACTTGTTGTCATGGTGATTGTTAATACAATTTGTAGACTTCAAGAATGATGAATTTTGATTGTTTCTCTCCTGCAATAACTTCCATAGAACTCCCTGGTACTGTGTAAACTATCCAACAAGAACGACACTTACAAACCATTTCCTATTGGTGTTTGTTCATGTCCTCTGATCTGTGTGGAATTTTCTTTGTGAAAATTTGGCTATTATTATACCAGTAGAGCAGAAGAATACTCAACGTTCAATCTAGAAGCCCTCTTTTAAACCAGAACATGCTTATTACTGAAAGGCACAACCCATTAAAACACAGAAAATAAATGGCAACTGTAACAGTTACTCTTAACTATTGCTTTGAGATAGCACCCAAAATCAAAGAACTTAATGGAGAAAGGCAGATTTATTCACCTTACAGTTCCAGAGCAGAAAGAGATACAGTCTTTCGCAGGCAGGCTAATAGGTCACAACAGACATCCACATAGCTGGAGCATTCCTGGAGCATCTCTTTCTCCTATATTCTGTGGACCTTTTATATGGTTCATTACTGGAAAGTTCCTATGAGATCTATGGAGGTTCCGATGGGATCTAAGGCTGGTATAATCTCTTCAGGTGGTCTCAGTTGATCTTAGTTAATACCAGGTGTGTCAAGTTGACACCCAGGATTAACTATCACAACACCAGACTACTTATCTCTAAATAGGACATATATTCTTGTCCACCCTTAACCTAAGCCTCAGAGAACATCAAGGAAAAGGGGCATAAAGATTATAAGATCCTGAAGTGGGACAGTGATAGGCCAGACATTATCTCTTGGACATAACAGGCTTGTGATATACAAGATTTCATGGCTGACATGTATACTCACACAACAAGTGCATGGGAGCTGTCTTATCAGCACTCACCATGAAAGCAGAACTATCTCAAGAAAGTCAACACAACTCAGAAAGACTGATGAGGACTAATACTGATGGGGAAGAAAAGAGGATGCTTTTCTCAATGGTACACCCACTGTTATATAATGCTGTTGGAGCATGAAGCAAATCAGTCATATGTCATAAAAGACAAACTCTGTGAAAAACAGAAGACTGGTAAAGTGAAATGATTTGAAAAATAGAAGGGTGTCTGGCAGAGGTGATGAAGGCTTACAATGGGAAATTGGAGGGGATGGGATTTGGGACTAAGGGAAGAAAATTTTACAATTCACTGCATTCATGTATGTAACTTTAAAAATAAAAGTGAATGGATAAAATGTACCAAAATTAAATGCATAATTTCAGCATTTATTAAATAATATCAGCAAACTGAAGTGTACTGTACATTGTCAATCTCCAAAGTACAGATGTCAATAATAAGAGTCAATTTAATTCTAGTTTTCCAGAAATGTTTTCCTTACCTCCAATACATGGTAAATATGACTTGTACAATAAAGAAGCACTCTACTTATAAAAGGCTAACTATAGACAGAGAAAGCCAGGCATAAAGAAGATGATAAGCTAACAATCAGGGAGAAGGAAGTCATTAAGATTCCAAGAGTGCTTTAGAACAGAGTCTCCCCTCCAGACACCCTGACTTCAGCTTCTTAGGTTCTTAACAGTGAAATGAAAAAACTCTCTGTATAAACTCACCCAGCTTACAAAATTTTGCTTCAGTGTCCTGAGGACTCTATTGTACTGTTTATGCAGTTTAAAAATTGCTACCTATAAAGGTATATGTTTTCCTGACTACCTGTGACTCTTACTCAGTGCAGTCAGTTGATGCTTCAGGGGAAATTCCCATGTAGGAAATATATGTCACAATTTGGATTTTGTCTTTTTTTGAATTAACTATTTCTAATGGACTTCCTTGTTAATGCCTCAATATAGCCTCATTCAAGTTTCTTAGCTATTTTCATCTTCAATCAAGTGATTGTACATACTAGAAACTCAGTAAGAAGAATAAGAAAGACTTGTAGAGGATGAGCAGCTGGATACTACATATTTGGTGACTACAAATTATTAAAGTAACGTGAGTAGGAAGCATCATTTAGACTCAATTGTTTAAAAAAAAGCTATAGCCTTAAAAATTCTCAATTAATAAGATGTTTTCCAGTCACTTTAAGAAAATATGCTATAATGACACGTTTGCAAAATATGTAAGACCGAATTTTACTAGACCTATGCAGACACTTACACATGTCAGCGAAGTATCTAATATTAGACTATCTCTTTGGGAAGTTTAAACATTCATAGAGTGCAGAGTGTCAATCTCTCAAAACCAAGGGTGTATTTGTCTCTCCTGTAAGCCTTCTGTTGCAATAAATGACTCGTGGCTGATGGACACTCTGTGGGCAGTTTTCTCCATGCTAAGAGTCATTTACTTTCTCAAAGGTGATATGACTATTGCCTCTGATTCTAACTATCATGATGAATAACACCCTTTAGGCTATGAGGAGCTTTCAGGTGTGCCACAATCTACAGTCTCCATTTAGGTGGATGATAGCATTGCTTCACAGGTGCATTTGCAAGCAAATGGAGAGTGTCTATACCATCATTAATATTCTCTAGTCTACCTGGATTAGTGCCTTGAGTCAGGTAGAAAGGCCAATAGGTATATGCGATTAGAAAAATCTCATGGCATTCTGAGTTGGAACAAAATGATTTATAGAATTAGTTCATCTACTTCAGTCCAGAAGTTTCACAGAGACTGGTCGAGGTCAATTCTGCAGATTTGTCTTTTTATACACTCTAGAGTTCAACTGGCAGCATCTTTAATGTATTATGAAAGAAAAAAAAAAAACTTCAGTGGATTAGTTAAAGCCCCTGTCAGTCAAATTAATCAGGAGCTAACTGAATGGTGAATTTATAAGAACATTTTCCAGAAGCAAAATTGGCTTCAAAATGATAGATTTCTCTTTATTTTCTGTAATGAAAATGTTGACGTCTTTAAATCTACTCTTATTTGCCTTCGTCAGGATTACGGTTCCGTGGAGCTCTTTCCCTTGAATAAATATATATCTTCTTTCAGCAGAGGAGAAGGTGAGCAAAAGGGAAATCAGTAAGAAGATAACCTGTTTAGAATTTATTTTTATCTATTCAGCCTTTATACATTAGCTAATTGAACCATTAGCTTATAATATGCTACTTGAGTGAGAGCATTTTATATTAGATTCAGGGATTCTTCTTAAGAACCATTGTATTCTATTTCAATGTGATTACTCAAAAGTGCTCATTATTATTCTCTCAGAATTCTTTCTGTGACAAAAATCTCTTCCTGCTTTCACAACTATGCAGCATTTGTGGAGGGTCCCAGATTTTTCCCTATTTTTATTCTAATGAAATACCTTATTACTATTTTGAGTTTGCTAGTAGAGGGCCTAAGATGTCAGTATCATACACAAGTGATGCTTTTATTCATTGCATGCCTATATTCCATGGAGGTGACCTATAAAAATCTAGCTGGATTCTGTGTTGGCAAGCACATGTGCAAAAAGGTAAAGAATCTTGAGCTAAGAGCCTCATATCTTTGAGAGAGATGCTGGCCTTGGTCCCAGGTGGAGTTGTTATATTTATGATATTGGGCAGTGAATAAACCTTCAATTTCTTTCTGAAGGGAAACTTTTTTCTGCACTCTAGCTCTCAATGCAAAGCTAAACTGAAAGAGAAACTTTGTATGAAGTTCAGAACCATTAGAGATACATGAAATATTGTGTTACAATTTATCTGATAGCAACCACTTCATTATTGCAGAATAATAGAAAGGTTACAGATTTTGGAGAGGATTTACTCTCATTCTCTGATACCAGTTATCTTGCTGGACTTTGTCATGTACTATTGATCTTTACTATATTATGTGCAAATGACATGATGTTATTTGTGCAAATAGATAGTAGTATAATGTTCTAGAAGATATGCAGGTATGTTTTGAAAGGTGGGAAAGATGATAGATGGCTCTACACAAAACTGTGAATGACTAATTTTATTGTATGATAACATATAATGTCAGCCATTTTCTGATGTGAATTTTAAAAATAAGACATTTATTATGTTAATGACTTTAACTATGTACCTGGCCATTTTAAAGTATGCTTCAGAAATTATATAACAGACAAAGTATCTAGAATCAGACATGCTGTTTGGTAGTAATCTATAGCCATTCTCACAATATAAGCAATATCATTGAAAACCAACTTGAGAACTGAAAGAGTTTTGATCAGAATCCATCCAAGTGTTGTCAGCCTTAAGAGTGGGGAAATTTGGAGTGATTAATTGAGAACACAGAAATGTTTTTCATTGGACATATTCAACAGAGAAGGAAACAGTAAACAAAAGTTTGTTTTTAGCTCTCATTGAAGCAATTTTGTCACAGAAGTAACAATGACTGGATGGGCTTATTTGGGCCTTATCAACAACTAAGTCATTGAGAGGTCTTAGAGTCGACCTCTGACCTTATGTTCCCCACCATGATCTGGACTGTACCCATGATTCTACATGTTACCATAACCTAGATATCAAATATCTCCTGTAAGGAAAGAGATTCCTAGTGGTACTTTGGATCTCTAGATACCGAATTCCACTTAGACACTATGTCCAATTATGAGTAAATGGGTGTTATCTGCCCTTGGTGAACAGAAATTAACAATGATGACAGTACATATTGGCTGCAGTGTTATAGGGATCTGTATAGAACCCTTCATATAAAGGTTTTTGGAATGAGTGATTAACACAGGTCTGGGAAAAAAGCCAGAAAATATAACTCATTATGGGGATAGCAATCCTCTGCCACTTGCTCATCAATTTTTTGACTTTTTGTTTTACATGTCAAATAACTTCTCTGTGAACTGTTATGCATTACCCATAAAGGCCTCATGACCTTGTGACCATCCTGAGATATTAATAGGATCACAAGCCTTTAACTATTACTCTGATCCTTTCTGATATTTTATGAACTTGGCTTTGGGGCTTCTTCTAGCTCAGATTTACCTGTGGCCTTTGTTACTCTGTGACCCATTGTTGCCATGGATATTAATGCATCTTCATCTGGAAGTCTGTGATTGCTTCTTTTATAAACAGTCCCTCTCTATGGAAGAGAACCACAGTTAAATTTCTTCATTAATTAGGTGCTGCTCTCATTACATTCCAAGTGATGAGCCTTGTGGGCATCCAGGAACAGTCTCTTCTGTTAAATCTTGTTTTCACACAGCACATTTTCTTAATCCTGTTCCAATATTCTGGGTTTCTTTCTTTTTTTTTTAATCATTTGATACAGAATAGCCAGGTATATCTGCTTCATTCACAACAAGCATCCATTCTTTTAGGCATTCATTTGTCAGCCTAGAAGTAAAGCTCTCCTCCTAGAGTTCATCCAAGCTTGCTTATTACCATGTCCTGGCAGGAAAACTTATTCCAGTTTTACATTTCAGTAGTCCTTTTGATAATGAATGCACAATATCCAGTTTAATAAAGAAGGTATATCCTAGATGCTATCAGCTACTTTTTATGATTCCTCTAGATTATCGTAAGTTTTTTGAAATTTGAAATGACAAATGTCAGCCTATGACTTAATTCCAGTGCCTTGATAGACAGATGAGCAAGAGATGGAAGAATCATCAGGGAAAGCAATTCTCATCATGAAAGATAAACTTGTCACATGGAAGTCTTGAATCCTAACGAGAAAGATGGATCAAATGTGCAAGCTTTCAAATGCCATAGCTACCTGTAGAACAACATGCTCAAGGGCATTTCTCCACACAACTACTACATCCCATGTTTCAGATATAGGGTTGCTCATTCAGATATCTGATCTTTCAAATCCAATCTGCATTAACTGAGCATCATAATATCTTCAAAGTCCTGTGCCTTTAAAGATCAAAATTTAGTTTATATGAAAGATATATATGGCTGTTCTTCTATAATATATAACTGAAGCATCTTTACAAGCTACTTGTATAGTTCTCTAGTTTCTGCAACTAGAAATTATCTGCTTCTGAAGTACTTATACTCTTTTCCTTCCTCAATGAGGCCTTAAAAGAATTTAACAACAAACAGTAATGTCTTCTGTCTTTGTAGGTATCATTCCCTCTCTAAATTTTAAAAGCCTGAAATAATTTACCTTCATTGTGTCTTTCTATGTGGGCATTTCAACGGGTTGTAAATACTGAAATATTTAGCAATAACCCACCACTTTGCACTAGAGATTTTATGTGTCATAAATCAAACTCAGGGTAGTTAATTATATACTGTATTCTAGGTGGAGAGTCAACCAAAAGTAAATTTCATTTTACTTTCTGCAGTTTTGTTTTATTACAATAACCTCATGGGTATGTTTATTTTGTGAAATTGAGAGATCTAATCAAAGGGACAGATGCATTACTGGGGCAAAGTACTGAAGAGAAAAACGAGCTTGGAAAAGTACTGACCAGGATGCAGATCTGACCCTTGAAAGGAAGACAAAGAATAAAAACCATCTGAGATTGCAATGAAGAGTGTGACAGGGTGTTGAGGAATCCTTGAACTTGTGTTCCTATCAGAGAAGTCCTGCCTACTATTGCAAGGTGCTTCTTGTTTTTCGCCTTTACTTTAAACAATCTAGGTAAAGTATAGCTTAGGACTCAGTATGATGGTGGATGGATGTCCTATATGTTTCTTGGTGTCTTACACCTAGGCATCAGAAAAACACCGTAAACAATATAAACTTAAGTGGTTCTTGATAGAATTCACACTAATTAAAAACTTCCGATGCTAAAACATGTGAAATCAAATATTTCTAAAAGTTTTCAAAAACTAATTCAGTTCCAAAACTCATTGAAAATTAAAAACTATATCAAGAAAAGAGTTTATCCCATTAACTGTAATTTGCTATGATTATCTTTTTGGACTCCAGTGACTATAGCCATAGCTATTATGATATATCTAAATTAAAACTAAGCATTTATATATTATATAATATATAATATATATATGCTTCAATTAGTTTATTTTTAATAAATAAGATCAAATTCTTAAAAAAAGACCTCTTATCCAAAAGGAAGTTTTTTTTTGATTCTTTCAACTTCTTTTGCATTTCATATTTTAAAAATAATCTCCTGGGGTTTACTTTGAAACACTTCTAATCTTTTCAATTTATTTGTGAATGAAATGTGACCTCTATCACATTTATGTGTCCCTAATAGAGGTAGTAAGGACAGAGCAGCAGGTTCTGCCTGAAAATAAGCATCCTGGCTTGTCCAAATATATTTATAGCTGGCATATTATCTTTTGCACTCTATGTTCAAAAGATTAGCGGGTCAATGTATTTGAAGGAGAAAAAAGCAGAACTACCCTGGGAAGTAAGGCTATTAAGAACTGCGGACTTTCACACCATGGTGCTGAACAAAACACATACATATTGAGACCTATCAAATGTGCCTTTAACTTCAACATAGGGGGTAAAAGGGCCACAGCACATCACAGGAAGCTCCCAAAGCAGCCAGGGAACAGGGTCAAGCTATCTGGTGTGCAATTGTAGAGCTTTTACCAGTCCCAGACAATTTCCCACTTCAGGTAAAACGAAGAGTTGAAAGCAGTTAGAGAGAAATACTACAAGAAAGACAAAATGGATAAAGCAGACACTTTCACTCTGCTAAATGCTGTGTATTTTACACAATTCTAAATATCACACTTGTTCACACATCCACAATAATCAGCTTATATTTCAGATATTGGTGTCTAGAAGTGTCTCAATGCTGTGGCCCACTTTGTCTGTAAAACCCCTTGTGTTGTGTCAGACGCCTGTGCTTAGCACCTATTCATGCTGGAGGCAGCTGTTGGCTGCTGGTCTAACCTTCCTCCTTCAGTCATTACCCTCTGCCTCCCTACAGCTGTCTCCAGCTTTAGTCCTTTCTCAGGTGGTAACAAAAATCAGTTTCCCACAGCTGGACTCCTCAGTGCATTAACTCATTTTTCCTATAATGCTCTTTATTATGTCATTGTATCACACTCACTAAACTGAGCTTCTCCCTATAATCTTCTCAAGTCTCCCATTTTCATTCTAATTTTGAGTTAAGTTTCTAAATATTTTACTGAGGCTATTTACATCTCCACTGGTCAATGGATTTGGCTTAGAGTTTTCCTTTCTGTTGTGTCTTTATTTGGTTTTGATATCTGAGCTACACTGGCATAATAAAGAGTTTAGAGGTGTTCCTTCATTTCTATTTTGTTGAGTAATTTTAGAAGTTGTGGTGTTCATTGTTCTCTGAATATCTGAATTCAACACTAAATCTATCCAGTACTGGGCTTTCTTTAGTTAAGTCTGTAAATAAAATACTCTATTGCTCAATATTCATCATATAGTAGACCATGCATTCACAGCATCTTTCTCTCAGTTAGAACCAATATATCTACATTGAATCTTTTTTCTACTGTGTGTTTTCTTTCTCTTTGTCTTTGTCCCAGCTGTATTGTTCTTCTACACCACTGTATCCATTCCTCCTAATGATAAAGGAAAAAATTCCATGGCCTTAAATATTTCTTTTTTCTGAGAGATCCATTATTTGTTTATCTTTTCATTTCATATTTTTGCCAGCACCAATACTTTCCCATGACTTAGACCAATATTACATATCCCCAAAAAATAAGTAGTTGAAAATTAAAAGAAACAGCCAAATTTAATAGCAAATGATTTACTTCTTTCATTTTTGTCATAAGAAAATCTAGTACAAGGCCATGAAATGGTATAAAGTAAAACTCAAAGAGAGAATCCAAATAAATTCTTATTTGATTTATCTGTATCTGAGTGAGTATATTTGTACACTAACAAATATAAAATGTATCTATATCATTTTCATTTAATTCATTCAAAAAGGAGTCTTCCATATTCCCACAAAGTTCACAATACAGAATTCAGCAACCCCCCCTTAAATTTTTTCTTCCATAAGAATTGTTGCATGAATACTGAACAAAGATGACTTATACTTAATGTTGTTATAGATAAGGTATTTTACCTTACACTTACTTAAAGATTGAGTTCCAGACTAAAAAACAATGATAACTGCACATATTCAAAGAAAACATATTTTCATGTTTTTCATATTATTAATAATGTAAGAATTAACTTTCAGTCTCTCATCAACAGTGCCCAAGAGAGGACTCAATAGATATCTTCTGTAATGAAGGAAAATAAGATCCTTGTAGAAGGCTACAAACAACCTGTGGCAAATGAATCTTGCAAATATTTTGAATGTTATTTGGAAATATAACTTAATTGTAACTACTTGAAATAATTGTACATTGAAGGTCCAACATGGCTAATGGATGCTATGTTTGAATGGCATTGAACAATGAAGGAATTTTTTTTTATTTTTTAGAATTTTTACGTAGATAGTGAATTTAGGATATTTTCATAATATATTTTCCAATCCCAGCTCTTTCCCACTAAAACACTTAATCTTCTCTATCAATCTCCCTTCTATTTTAATTTTCTTTACATATTTGATACACTTTGTTTCATCTGAGTTGCCTTTGATGGCATGTGGCTGAACACTTGCTGGAGCATGAATCACAAATCAGTGGCTATACAACTGAAGAAAGCAACTTCCCTTCCTTTGCATCCAACATTAACCCTCAGGGAGGTGATGTGCCTGGTAAAATCTTTCCCTTTCCATGGTGAAGTATTGATAGACTAAATATTATGTAAGCCTTGTGGAAAAGCACATAGCTGTAGTGAATTCATACATGCAACAACCATGTCAGTCCAGAAGATAATGTCTGCCTTCGGCCCTCCTCACCTTCATACACTTATATTCTTATCACTCTTTCTTTTTTTTTATTTCCACTCATACAAACTTAACAGGTACACTTGTCCCCTCCATCCCTCCAACCTCCCACCACCTTATGCTCCCCTGTTCTCCCCCCTCCCTCCCCATCCCCCAAGTGCCTCCCCCTCCCATCCCCGGAGCATCCTTTAATGTGCATGACAGACTCTCCTCTGGGTCCTCCTCTCCGATGAGGTGCAAGGACCCAGTGGCATTTCCCAGAGCCCTTTCCTGTGTTCCCCTTAAGCATAGGAACACTACTGTGGCTTTCAATCCCTTGCCTCCAAGGCTCTTAGTGCCTTTAGCAAATGCTAGACTTTGTGGGGTCAATAGTGTGTTGGACATTGCGCAGGTCATGCAAAGTCCAATTATGATTGCTTCGGCCATAACTTGTGTGGAGTATCTTGCATATCATTACTTCTCCCATCCTTGTGGTCTTACAATCTTACTGCCCCCTCTTCCGTAAATTTCCCTGAGCTTCTGGATGGGGAGAGTTTAGGCTGGCCTAGTTCCAGGTTTTATCACCCTTTCTATGGTGACTGTGATGATGTTCTTTAGTCTTGGGGAAGCGGTTGAGGGTGTTTAGACATCCTGTTCAAAGTTGAACAGTTCATAGGTTCTTATTTTCTGCAATTTGGCCATTTGTGATTCAAAATTTAGTTTTGATAGGAAAAACTGGACCAAAATGAATATCATTTGAATAGATCAGAATTTAGGGAAATAATGTTTATAAGCATATATTATTTTGATTAACTTTAAGGCTATTCTTAAAGTTTTCTTAGAATCATAAACATCCATCAAGTGATCACAATGTGTACTAGCAAAGCTGTCAAAGTGATTCATGGTTGCATAAAGCTTTGCCAGCCACCGGCAAATAATGTTAACCAAATGCACCAAGCCAAAAATCACTGCTTATGTTATTACTTATATGTTCTGCAATTTATGTTCTACATACATAGTCAAAATTAATTAGAAATACATATATAGAACTTTTGTGAAGTAATTGAGGTTTGTATACACAAAGCTGGACTGGTACATGTTTTATTTGACATTTTGATACATGACCACTTATATTTTATCTTTCAAGGTTTTATAAAAGAATATTATAAAACTGTGTTTCAGGCAATGTGTCCTGCCAGCATAAAAATGAAGATTTTGGAATTCATACTCATAATTACTAATTATCTTATTCATACCTGTTATGAAAATCGACTTTTTCATAACTGAGAACTCTAAAAAGAATCCAGATAGTTTTAGCATTATAGCTGTTCAAGACTGAGCATTTGTGACTTTTCTATTAGTAGACATCTAGTCTCCAGTGATAATTCTTGGATGTGGAGTATTTGACATTGACTAGGTTAAGTGAATTTTGAGTTTATTGAATAAGCAAAAATTATTCTGACTTCTGCTATGCCAGAATACAAGACAAAGGCATCTAGGAAGAATGCCTGAGAAGATCATATTATATTCATACTTTTAGCTCAGAATCCAGGTCCTCACAAGTCTGAAAAATGATGTTTTTAAGCCAACAAATCAAAAAGTAAAGTAAGATTCAAACAGTCATCTTATGTCACTTTCAGAATGAGTAAGTTTCATCTGAACTTTCATCTGAACATGTTATGGTGACATGTTCGTATTCAACAGGTCTTGTGCTATGAATAAGTTTTCTTTGCAAAAGAAACCTAAAAGGGAGGAATGATAAAAGGGAGGAAAAGAGTTTAGACTATTCATGATTGTTTTAAAGTAGAAAATAATAGTCTCAGACACTCTGTGGATAGAAACAGTTGGTAATACCTGGTAGAGGAGTCTAAGAGCTTGGTAAGTGACCACATCTTGAATTTAGAAATTCAAAGACCATATGACTTATGAATCACATACTGGATTTATTTCCCAATTTGATTCATGCCTTAAAGAGACAGAAAGAAAGAGAGAGAGAGAGAGAGAGAGAGAGAGAGAGAGAGAGAGAGAGAGAGAGAATAAAAGAACTAGGATATAGCTTCTGGGGACGAAGATCCCTGCTGTGGAATAACTGGATAAATTTTCTGAAGAGTGGAAATCCAGGCCAGAGGATTTACCCAGGTAGGTTATTTTATTTTGGTGTTATTAGGGAGAAAAATGAAGACCTATTCCCTAATTAAATGTGGAAAAACATGATACAGGAAGAAGAAAATTGCCACAGTTAATATAGATTCTGGAAGTCTATTTTTTGCTGCCTAACGTAGATTGAAACTGTCTTTTTGGAACTGGCCATAATTACATGACAGTCCACATCTATGGGTGACAATGTGGGAAGTCCTTAACCTGTTCAAGGGGGGTTTAAAGTTCAAGTAATTATGAGTCATGTAATGAATGTAGTTTACTGAAACTGGGCACAAGGGTAAGATTGAATCAGAGATTTTCGCAACCATTTCAAAATTTTTCACTCTAATTTTCATGAAGGAAGAAAAATTCCTGCTTCTGTTCCTTTGTAAATGTTAAAGATTGAGAACTATGTGATCACACACCGGAAAATGATTCAGCATTAAAAAGACAAGAAGAAAAGTACCATTAATGTTTGATTTATGAGTCAGGGAGAATCATAATTTTTCACAAAAAATAACGTTAGGACTGTAGTTCAATTCATTTGATGCTAAGAAACTTCCCTCAGCTACCTTATGCAGAATTAGATAAGAAACAGAGGAAATGGGCTCTTTCTTAGTCTTCTTACAAAATGCTTATCTGATCTACCCCATTAGCTCTTCTTATAGCTGTGTGTTAAATCCTAATGTCTACTTAGCACCAGGGTGTTTGATTGCAATGGCTTGACTGATATCATTTCTAGAGACTAAAGCATTAAAAATATATTATATCAAATTACTTTTCGCGTAAATGTCTACATAAATTGTATACCTGAGTTGCCACTTTCTGAATTTCCATTTAAACACAGCTGTAGCTAACACTGATACTAAAGAAAGCACCTCTCTGCCATTGTAGAGTTAGCTCTGAATTTATGTTCCCACTGGAACGTACCCAGCAGTAAGTTTCAGTGGCTTGTTTGCAGTGGTGGGGAGCTCAGGAATAGTTGTAAGGCTCTATTCGGACTCATAGCTTGAACTTCTGGAATATAAGATGTGCCTCGGGGCTGTATGAATGCTTTTGCTCAGAGTATCCATTTTAGGAGTAAAAGTTCTGTTCTAAAACACTTTTGGGAGGAACTCAAATCTTTTGTATGTTACATATTTTTCTTTTGTAGCTACTTTACTTTGTGCCTGCCAAAAAGCTCAGCTAGAATTTCCTAATGTGCTAAATGAGCTAATCTCTGAGGTTTCTTCCAGCTTTAAAATTGTGCAGCATTGTGGCAGGGAGTACTGCAAATGTGCCCAGGGCTATAGTTTGTTCCCTAAAATAAAAATGGAATAAAACAGATGAAGATGCAGGTGCCACATGAAAAGCAAAATGACTAACTATGTCAACATGAGGTACATTGTGTCCTTAGTGCTCAGCTACAAGGCTGATTCTGTGCAATTGTCTGATGTTAGCTAATGTGGTGCTTAAAAAATTCGCCTATTCTGTGTGAAAGATTTAAACGTAGCCTGAAATTTGAAAATATACCAGTCCAATAGCTTGATAACTGAATTTATACGATAATATTCTGTATTGGTCACTTGATATTAACTCTGTTAAAGATTGTGTGAAAGGGGGCTGGAGAGGTGGCTCAGGGGTTAAGCCTCTGCCTTGCAGGCGGAAGGTCCTGAGTTCGGATCCTAGACCCCACGTATAGACGCCGGGCAGAAGAGGGGGCGGCCTGCGTTTCCGGTCCTGGTAGGGCGGAGCCTGTGAATCCCGGGGCAGAGTAAAAAAGGAGGAAGTGGAGGTGATCCATGGTAGTTCCTGAGTTTGCCCGTGGTTCTACACACACACACACACACACACACACACACATACATACACACACGCACACATAGACACACATGTACAATTGAATAAATAAAAAAATTGTAAAAAAACATTTCTTTAAGATTGTGTGAAAGGTGTAGCCACGTGACAGATATTTAGAGTTATTTATGATATGAGAAAAAATTGAGTTTTCAAAAGTATTTTTTACAATAAATATGCAGATAAACATATACCACATATTCCACACAATACGTACTCCACCACACACACACACACACACACACACACACGCAACTTTGGAAAAAAAAAACATAGGTTTTTGAAAGAGAATTGGGTAAAGAAGATTTCAGATCAATCACTATATGTTAGTTGTCTATTTCTTTAACTTTCCATTCATTCAGAATAAAAGAATATA
Source organism: Typhlomys cinereus (assembly GCA_023101885.1). Lineage (NCBI taxonomy): Eukaryota > Metazoa > Chordata > Mammalia > Rodentia > Platacanthomyidae > Typhlomys > Typhlomys cinereus. Next base: position 11,598,572 of record JALPQD010000007.1, on the reverse strand, counting down.
TTAAAGAAATACATTAAAAGCTGAATGTATATTACAAACATATTGAGATGCTGAGTAAATGTGTAAATTATCAATGTGACTACCTTCACATCTGTTTCTTATGTTTGCCTGGACTGTCTAAAGGAAGTGTAGATGCTAAATGCTTACAGCAATTCTGTAGACCTAAATAAAGCATCCTTGGGACAAAAAGAAGGGTTATTATATGTCCATGTATGCTAAATATGAGAGTTGGCGTGTGTGGTAGATTTATGCTAGCTTCTTCTTCCCTCTAGCATTTCAAATTTCTCTTCCATTCTAACCACTGGCCTTAGTCATTTAAAAGTGTTGGTTGACAAAATAAAATGCCCTTTGTAGAAATCTGATGTCCAGAATGGTACAAAACTAAAGGTTGATTCCCTGCACAAAAAGCACCCAAATTTTGAATAAGGAAAACCTGACAGCAATCTAATCAGCTGATTCAATGTAGAGGCCATGAGTAGGTAGGTTGTGCAGATTCTAAATTAACCATTTCAAGACCCTGCAAATTATAATGTGAAAATGAGTAATCTTGCTGAGAATCACATAGGTCTGGGAGTGTCAGTACCTTCGCAGTAAGCAAAAATTCCAAGGAAAGAACACTCATTATGAAGAATGCATTTTGTCTCTGAAATCTGGCAGAGAAAGTAGCAAATATATACATGATTTCAGGTGATGATAAACTCATTAAGAGTAGCTAGATAAGTAGAAAAGTTCCACAGAAGAGTATTATTTGCTCCTATTGTACATATCGAGACAGTCACCATACATAGAGGGTTCTACACTACAGGGCAATGCTGTACAAAAGACAGAGGTGTGGTGGGAGCAAATGATATCTCCATCTGTGTCTCTCTATCTCATCTCTCCAAAATTTATTTACCTGTGTCTTTAGCATCTATCTGCTACTCATAAGATGCCTTATTCTTTAGCAGTTATATCGGACCCCATCCATGTTCAGAATCATTTTAGCTGTAAAATGGTACTGATTAAACAGGAACATTTAGGTTGGGAAGAAATTAGTAAGTCAAAAGTTTTTTATACATATGTTGTTTGAATGGTCTAAATAGAAATGGATTTTCTGATTGGTGAAAGTCAAGAGAGAAGCAGGTAGAGGGATGTGATTCCAAATTTCCATATTGGACACAAAGTTCTAAAACAGGAAAAGAAGGGCCAAGAGAGATGGCTCAGGGGTTAATCCTCTGCCTAAATATCAGAAGCACCTGAATTCAGATCCTGGACCTGAACTGTCCTTTTGTATTTCTGTCCCTGGAAGGCAGAGTCTTGGAAATCACAGAGCAAAGTAATAAGGAAGTGGAATAATCAAGAATGATTCCTGAAGTCACCTTTGGGACTCCACACGCAAACACACTATCCCATTACCCTCTTCTGTGTGCGCTCACACACACACACACACACACACACACACATACCTAATATATAAGCCAAAAAAAGAAAATTTGTAGCATGCCAAGGAAACAAGTCTTAGCATATGTTTAACTCCTTGCAGAAAGTAATTTTGAAATGCTAAATAGGTTGAAAACCAAAGCAAAGTGATACGATGATAACAAGTTTAAGTATTTAACAAATTCTAACATCAAGAATAAATTCACTACTTAAGTTAATCATGTATATTTATTAGCATATATATATTTAATAAATAAAAATAAAAATTTAAATATAATTTATTGCAGAAAAATAAAAAGATCAAAATATACAACAGAAACAATCTTCTAGAAAAAACACCATAACTAAAACTAATATCAGGAGGAAATTCATCATTGTCATGTGTATCCACAGTTGATATAATATTCACCTCATTAAAATACATCATAATAAATTTATAAAAGTGAAAGATTAATCCCTCAACAAAGTATGTGTTTAAGTATATATTTGTTGAGGATATCAGTAATATATAACAACTGGTAAGGACTCTGTATTTCAGATGGATACTGAACACAAAGTGAGAATATTCATGTAGTATGTTTGATTATATAGGAAGATAACAAAAGTAGCTATACCTGAATGCTGGTTCATATTCATAGAAACTATAACCCAAATGAGATGGAACAGGTACAATTTTAGATGCAAAAATCATATATTTTTCCTTCCTTCTCTTATTTTCTTAAATATGAAAAAGGATTTTGAAGGTCCTATTATTTTTCTAGAATCAGGACAACAGAGCAATGTGAATTTGGTAGCTTAAACATGTCACCATTTCATGATACTTTAGGCCAGAAAGTCAAAATGAAAGTGTTTATTTTTTTTATTATAGAATTGTAAAATTTGGCCAGAATGATAAAATATGTTCTGTGTTTCCCAAATATTCTACTATTTATGTACCACCTGCTGATCATCCTAAAAATGACTAGACTTAGCAAGGAGCTAGGTTTCAGACTATATTTTATAAAATTTTGGGCATTTAGCTTTTATAAAAGGCCTATCACTAGGTGTTAAAAGGGAAAAAAACTGCTTAAAACAAATGTGATCACAGGAAATTAATATTTTCTTTGCAAAGCTGGGCAAGACTTGATGGGAGAAGGGTATGACAGCAGAAAGGAGGAAGATGTGGAAGAGAAAGGGCCAAGCAGATAGAATATTTTCAATGTATATATGAAATCTTCACAGAGCCAAATTTACCAATAAAGAAAATTGAGGAAAAGACTACTTTTAAATCATTTCCCAGATATGCTCTCTTTTCTTCTCTGTGATTATTCTTTCTTTCTCTTTCTCTCTCTTTATGCTTTCTTAACACTGTTTCAGAGTTTATATTCGTTAGGAATCATTGATGAGAACTGATTTTAAATTACAAGATCCAAAAAATATATTTAAGTGATGCATTTTTATTCAAAATATAGGTAGAGCTGTAATTGGGGTCAGTCAGGAAAGAGTGTGTTTTGGAAATGGAAAGTCCAAATTCCATCCCCAGAACCCACGTTAAAATAGTCCCAATAAGGTGGTGGTGCGCTGTCCATCCCTGCACTGAAGAGGCAGAGACAGGAGGATTCTGGAGGCTCAGGGATCAGACAGTCTATCCTAGGTGGTGTGCCTTAGGTAGAAGAAAGACAGAAGCCCACATCAAAAACGTCTTCCAACAACCACATTGTCTTATACATGCATAGATTTATGTATATCTACTTATAAGCAGACATACAGAGTGAGAAAGAGAGAGAGAGAGGAGAGAGGAGAGAGAGAGAGAGGAGAGAGGAGAGGGGAGAGGGAAGAGGGGAAAGGGGAGAGGGGAGGGGTAGAGTGGCAGACAGTAAAAGAATCAGGAGAAGGTTCAAGGATATATTTAACTAAATAGTGAGTTCAAAACTAGACAGTGCTACATGAGACTCTATTTGGAAGGAAGGAAGGAACGAAGGAAGGGAGGGAGGGAGGAAGGGAGGGAGGGAGGGAGGGAGGGAGGGGGGACGGAGGGGGGAAGGGAGGGAGGGAGAGGGAGGGAGGAAGAAAGAGAAAGAAAGAGAGAGAAAGAGAGAAAGAAAGAAAGAAGAAGAGAGGAAAGAAAAAAAGAAAGAGAGAGAAAAGAAAGAAAAAAGAAAGAAGAAAGAAGAAAAGAGAAAGAAAGAAAGAAAGAAAGAAGAAAGAAAGAAAGAAAGAAAGAAAGAAAGAAAAAGAAAGAGAAAGAAAGATGTCAGAAGGTTCCATGAGATCAGTTTTCACCCTACTAAAACACAGACTCATCAGTATCTCAAGAAATACATACTTAGTACTTATGACCACTTAACATATATGGCTTTCTCTGCACCTCAAAAAACCATCAGGGAAATTATATTTGAAACTGAAGAAAACTAGCTGAAACTATTTTGCTTAATTTTGTAACATAAAATACAGAGGCTGTTTTTGCTTAGAAATTTTTGCTATGGTTCAGGATTTTGCAAGTGTATATTTGTCCTGATATATTCAAATTTATGACTTAAAATCTGGAATAAGCAAAATAAAGTCACATAAAAAGGAAAACCTTGACATTTTTCTTGATGACTTTTATTTTAAGAGCTAAATATCATTGTGTTTACATTCTTCAAAATGTATAATTTAAAAGAAAATGTTCATAGCATTGGAATGTTTTACATTAATTGACCCCCTCTTGGCTAAATTTTATATTCATAATCATACACATTATATCAGAAAATTTAATTTGATGGGAAAATATGTGATTTTTATGTACTAGATGAAACAATCAAATCAAACTCAGTATGCAAAGGTGAGCATTTCCTCTACTGCATATCTTTTTTTTCACGTGTACCACTATGGACTTGCTGGACCATGACACATGGATCAGTGAGTATACGTTGAGGGAAGCGTTTTCCCAGCATTAACCCTCATTATCTCTTGAGGAGGCATGGAGTTTCTTGAGATCTTCACATGGTGAATTTTCACTTATCAACAAAGTAGTTTCCAAGAACATAGCAATTTTTTTTGAAATCATGGGGATTTCTTGACAGTTTATACATATTGTGAAACTTTACAAACTTTATAATTGATCCTGCGTACTTTCTATAGAAACAGTGAAAACTTGAAGGCTGGCAAATTCATCAGTGTAGTACAAAAATGTTGTTAGTTTTCACATGCTGCTATTGGCCTGGGCACTAGGGATCCTACCTTAGGGCCTCATGCTTGCATGACAAGCACTGTACCAATGAGCCATTTCCCACCTTGCTATACCTAAGTCTGACTATGGTTTTGTAGTCTCCTCTCAAGTGGTGATATTGGACACAGGCTATATTTAGACAAATTTAAAGACAGTGCTCAGCAATGAAATTATAGAACGAATAGCATTTATTGTGTTAGCTTTGAACAGGTCAACTGATGAAGTCCAACATTAGTGCAACCCAATAGAACAGGGCTGGCCTAGTGACTATTTACTTAACAATATGCAGTTAATCTGATTCAGGAAGTCAGAAGTGAAAAACTGACTTGTTGTAAAAGAAATGTTAGATAGCCCATTTTTGCCAAATGGGCCAAAAACAGAAGCAATTTTGTTGACAGTTGTATATATAAATTGAGTCTTATTTTAAATTTTATAGATTTAGCATCTTAATTTTGAAACATTCTAATTCCTATTATAAGTTTAAATATAATTTGTCATAATTTCCATTCTCTATAGCAAGAAGTTCATAAAGTGATCTCATTTCCATACATTCTAAAATAGATTAATACTATGCTAATTTATTTTACTGAATTTTTGACTGATTTTTATTGGCTGATATAGAGAAGTATTATGATCCATTATGCTTATTATATATATTTCAATATTTACAAATATGAATCTTGATTTAGGTCCAACTGAGATACAAATATAATTACCATTTACAGTTTTCTCAATGCATATCAATGTCTTATAGAAAATGATTTTTTATCACAACTCTAATTGTGGTATCTTTGTCATGAATCAGACCCTGTGATTATTTTAAAGTTACTTTGTTACTTAATTGAACTTATTAGATGAAATTGAAAAATGCCATGTGTATTCACACTTTTAATTACTACATTTTTAACCAACAGCTCAAATAATTGAACAGACTATGTTATTATGATTTGATTAATACAACAAATGAAGAATAAATCAGTGAATTTTTATCCAACATAGGTATGCATTCTTTTCTAAATTAGATTTAAATTATCATTTAGCTCAGAGCTCAAAACATTTATACTGTGAAAAACAAGATAGTTAATATAAAAATTGTAAGACATGTTATCTGTCAAAATTGTCACCTCCGTGGCAGTGTGCACAGAATCATAAATTTTATCAAAGTGATTGGATCATCAAATACAGTCCTTTAATATAAAAATAGAACACATGTGGGATTTGATCTGTGGGATGTGGTGGATGAAGCCTTCGTTTATCTAATAACTTATTGATCAGTTAAAGTAATTGATGCTCATACTGATTTGAAATTATTTGGTCACAATTATTTATGCCATATTTGGTAAGGGTTATAAAACATGGTGATATAAAATATGGGATTGTAATTCAGTATTTTCTTTAACTTTGACTATCATTTTTAAGTCCATGTCCTGGTTCTGTGTGTGTGTGACATCAACAGTGGCAGAAGGACAACACATGCAAGATCAACAATAGGTGGGACCACATACAACAATACAGTCTTACCAATACTTAGACATGTTAATATGTCCTAATGACCCCATTCATTGTAGGGGAAAAACAGGTTGCTAATAGGTCAGGAACAGGATAGTACATTTACAATGATAAAGCTCTGTGTCTGTCCTTTAGATGTGCTACTTAATGTCTAGATGGCTTTCAAAGAACAGAAATAAATATGTAAAAAAACAGCTCTGCCTCAGATCCCTTTTTGAGACAGGACAAGATCTATCCCTACCTCTTGTAGGAAAGTCAAGAGAAGTCAGCCTTCAACTATGCTGACAAAGGGGGCACGCAGCACCTGAGACCACAAGGAATATCCTTGGCATCCATCTTCAAGAAATGGAAGTCTGTAGCTTGAGTGTTCCCTACACGTGTGTGTGTGTGTGTGTGTGTGTGTGCATGAGTGCGTGTGTGCGTGCATGTGTATATGTGCGTGTGTGTGTGCTCATACACACCTGTTAAGGCCTAAGGGTGACTTCAGGAGCCATCCTGGATTGCTTCTAGCTCCTTTTTGCTTTACTCAGAGAAGTGCAGGCAGCTGTTGTTTCCACCTGGCATTATTTAAGTGAGAATGAGGATCAGAACTCAGGTCCTTATGTTTGAGAGGCAGAATCTTTACCCCTGAGCCATCTCTCCATCATGATTTGCTAAAATAAATATTTGAAATTCTGCTTATGATAATATATGTATAATATACTCTGAAGCCGTGCTCTAATTTTTAATAGGGATCATGTCATTCTGATTGCTAATGGGAAGTCAGAGAACCAGACCAGCGATGAAAGTCAGTAATGCAATTTCACCTGTTGACTGACAATTTAACATGTACGTACAACCCATCTTGATGATAGACACCCAGTTCTCATGGTCTCTTCCCAGGTACGCACATCCAATCTCTTCTCATCTTTGTTTTCATGTTCTATTATTCTACTTCTCTCTTTTCTTTCTCATTCCTGTCCTCTCCTCCCATTTTTCTCCTGCTTTTCTTTTACCTCCTCATTCTTTTTCTTGTTTATAATCCACTGAGCCTAATTAGTGCTACCCATAAGTATGTGGGTGTGAGTACATCAGTAAATCATAACTAATTTATCAGTGGCTGCAATTCTGAAGAAAAATGGTCATTCATTCTCCAACAATCACTAATAGCAAACACCTCCTCACACTGTGAAGCTATCTTCATTTCAAACTGGAAAATTGACAGGTTTGATTTTGTACAAGTAAACAGAACTTTTGAGAGGTTCAGAATAAAGTGGTCCTGCACAGAAACCAATGCTTCACAGCATACCTCTCTACCACCTGGAACCTCCATGTTGTACTTAATAGTACTTGTTTTCAACACTGCTACCAAGAATAAGTATTCATATTACTTAAATGCAAAAAGAAACTTCTCTTGCAAAGGATGAGAATGGCACTAATATCTAATCATGTTTTGAAAGTATTTACCTTGTTTTTGACTGTGTAAGTCACCACTGAGAGATTGTTTGGAGTCACCAGACTCTGGACCTGCAAATAGTATGAGGAGTCCTGAGATATTTATGAATTAATGAGGTACAATGGATGGATTGTCATGGTTTGAACATGAACGGATCACAGCAGGCTTCTTTTATTGAATACTGGATTCCTGTATGGCAGTATTGCTGGGGAGGGTAATTGATCTTGTTGAGGCACTGATGGAGGAAGCAAGTCATTGAAAGCAGGCCACATGTTAGATATCCCAGCTTTGTTTCCTCTCTCCTCCTTTTGCTTTCTCCCTGAAGCACATTTGCTGCAATATCGTGAACTAACCTTCTGTTCCCATTACCATGCCTGGCACATGCATTCGCTGTCATAACAAACTGTAAAATAGTAATTACTTTCTTCCTTAAGTTCCTTGGGTCTGGGGCTGGAGAGGTGGCTCAGGGGTTAAACCTCTGCCTTGCAGGTGGAAGGTCCTGAGATCGGATCCTAGACCCCATGTATAAGGTGGAGCCTGTGAATCCAGGGGCAGAGTAAACAAGGAGGAAGTGGAGGAGGTCCATAGTGGTTCCCGAATTTGCTCGTGGTTCAACACAGACACACACACACACACACACACACACACACACACACACACACACGTGCACATGCACAATTGAATAAAAAAAATAAAAAAAGTTCCTTGGGTCTGAGTATTGTTTTTTACATAACCAAGAAGCAAGTGCTAAATATACATGCATGACATATTTATATGAGGTTTAGCAAGTAGTAAGTATGCATTAGAAGTTTAGATGTCCTTAATTTTGGTTAAACTATCCTACCACTTCCTCTACCTCCCATCTACATCTCTGTTTAACCTTCCCACCCCATAATCTGCCCACTTTTACCTCTATATGCAGTCTTCGTTTTCAGTATTGGAAAAGCTTAGGCCTCTCCCTTCCTAAAAGAGGAAGAAAACCTCAAACCCAGAGCCAACCAAGAAAAGATAAAAAAGTGAAGTCCTAATATTCAAGACAAATAAATTATTTTATATGTGTCTAATGATTGACAGAAACTCAGTTATTATAAATTATTCCATAAAGATTTATGGAAATGTTATTATTTTAAAATATTTGAAAGTAGCAGAATAACCTCTCAAAATTACTTATTTTTGACAACTAATTATCACTTTTATCACACATAATATGTTAAGTTATGCATTTCCTAATTTAATAAAATGAAAGTATTGAAGTAGTTTTTAATTTTTCATAGTTCAAAATTTATTTTAGAACATGTTGAAAATATACAGCATATTTCATGCATTATAAATTAAATTATAGAAAATAACAACCACATAATGCACAGTATTTTCTCAATTTCACCTATTCAGTTTTTACCATTGAGAAAAAAAACCAATCAAACCTTAATGGTCAAATTGCAATTTGTTTTTCTATTTGCTTTTTAATGAGGTAGTTTGTTCTTTTCTTCCTCCACTTTCTCTTATACCTTTAATATATATATATGATATATATATATCATATATATATATAAAACTTTTCATGGGCTAAGGTCTCTAATATTACCTATGATTTCTTTATAATCAGAAGATTTTTATGTTCACATTTTCTAGTGAGAGTGAGATATTGAATACAGATCCAGATTTCAAAGATATAAGAATAATTCAAAGCAGTAAATACCCTTTTCAAATATACCCCAACAACATTTGTGATATTCTAAGTTACTCCATGTGGCACTGCTGATTCAGGGAGACTGTAGCCTGGACTCCCAAATCTAGGAAGTCTGGCTACAGACAAGCCTGAGCCAGAAACCATACAGGCAGAGGAATGGAAACCAATGGGCAGAGGGATGAACAACCAAGGGGAAGGAGGGATGAACAGCCAATGGGAAGCGGCCATCTAACCTGGACACCCAGTAAACAGCTAAATGATTGATGGCTGCTCTCCCCCTACCCCTGAGCAGAGAAGTGGCCACACTTGATTGGACCCCGATCCTATATAAGCTCAAACACTTCCTGAGTAAAGCTGAGTCTGCAGCATAACTCTTCTTCTGCCTTCTGCTTCTTGCCTGACTCCTGGGGTCTGAGTGGAGACCCAGTCACTGGCTCGCCCATTCACCTCAGGCCCACGAGGCCCCTGCTGTTTCCCCTCTTCCCCCCAAGCTGGCCTGGTGGGGGGATTTGGCAATATCTGGCATTCCAACGTGGGGCAGTGCTATCTTTGGTGTAGAGGAGACACCCATTCTGGTAAGGTTTGGTGAGGGACCCCTTTAGTTCTGTGTTCTGTGCTTATGGTGCCTGAAAGTGAATAGGTGGTCCCCTCCTTTTCCCCTTTCCCTTAGGAACCAATTGCTTTCCTTAGGAACACAATTGCTCACTTGATTTGCTGATGATCAAAGAGCCACTCTGAAGGTTAAGAACGCAATCGCTCATTTGATTTCCCCATGATCAAAGTGCCCCTCTAAATTAAGGGTTTTCCCAGCAAGTTCATATAAGAAATTGGTCCCCTCAGAACTTGGAGCCCAGGTTCAATTATATTGAATCGGCCTGACAGTGGGGGGGAGGGCATACAGCCCGGGGGAGTTACGAACCCCTGAAGTCCCTCACTAAGCATGAGACACTTAGATCCAAAACACTTTTGCATATGTCCTGCACTAGGTCTCTCCTTGAACATTGTACTAGACTCATTGCTTTTTTTTTCTGTGCTTTTTTGCCTTGTCCACTCGCCTCTTAGTCATCTCTGCTCTATTAGGGAACCTTTCCTCTCCATAATGGGTAATTTACTGCCCCACCCGAAGGTACCCCAGCTGACTGCCTTTAAGGCTCTACTAGACTTATGTAGGATCAAAGTGATCCCAAAAGGACATAGAAGATTTTTGGGAGGAAGCTTTAATCTTAGCTCCTTGGATTTCCCCAGAAAATGTCTGGGACCCACAGATTTGGATGGGAGTGCTTTTCCTGGCCCTTAAGAGGTAAGTCCAGGAAGTCCATATCCTTCAGGCCCCCTTTGTTCCTATCCTTTTAGGCATCGTAGCAAGCCTGAAAGGATCTTCCACTGAGAAAATGATTAATTGCTACAATGCATCACGTAGAGAGAGCCCAACATTGATCCTTTGTTCTCCAGATCCCTTCCTTCCCCCTACCTGGTCCAGGACCCTGCAGAGGGCTCACAGGTCCATGTGGGGGGCATTCCACCCCCTGCTGACATCCCCTTTCCTCTTCTTCCTGTAGCTCTTGACTCCCCCTCTTTCCTGGCTGTATTTTCTACTTCAGACAATACTGGTCTCCCAATACATGTCTTAAAATCTCTCCTAGAGATTAGAGACCTCATGGTTAAGACTGCTGGCCTGGAGGAATTTTGGAATGAGGCTATTTTTTTTTTTAGCACCTTGGATCCCCCAGAGAAAATGTGGGAATGGATCTATGGATGAGGATGTTTTTCCTTGCTAGAAGTTTTTCATAATTAAGCTAAGCTGCTGGATTTAAATAATATGAGGTCTTGTTTTAAATAAGGTTTTCCTAAATGTGAATCTACCTTTGATAAAGCTTTCAAGGGTAATTTTAAAACAGTTGTTCATAAAATATTGTTCATGTGCTTGTATGTTTATGTGTTCTGTGTTTACATGTTGTGTGTCGTGTATCTGTGACAACTTCAATTCTTTCTCAATCGTGTCGTGTGCTAATATTAAAATTTTGGCATGCCATTTTTAAATACATGTATGCATACTTAAAAATAAGAACAAATAATTTTGGTAACATCTAAGGCCTTAACTACTTATGTTTTATATCTATCACTATTGTTTTTCTAATAGATTGTTTCTTTCATACAAGTTTTCTTACAGATTTTTTCATATATTCCCAAAATAATAAAGCTTACTTTCCAGGTCCTCAGATCATCCATTCAGGCCTCGGATATTCTTAGGATCACCAAAGACCCATTATAAGCCTGGCTGTCCTCTATTGAAGCTATGCCTTACTAACTTACAATTGTTAGTTACTGATTTATGTCTCCCCAGCTCTTCTGGATCATTTCTCTACCTGCCCCACCTATAACTTGTCTGTCTGCCCCACCTACAGCCCCTCCGTCTGCTCCTGCCCTGACAAAACCTTCTTTTCTCTGGCACTGCTTGAGTTCCCCTTTGGGACCATGATTCCTTCTCTGTGATGGTCTCATGACTGGTAGTCAGTGATGGCTCCACACGAGGGAGGTGAACAATCTAAGACAGGCACGATTAATCACCTGTATTCCACACAGCGGAAGAGGCTCGGGGTCGTCCCAGCTATCATGGTCCCCACTGAAAAAATTTTATAAATAAAAGAGTGAAAATGTGGCACTACTGATTCAGGGAGGCCCTAGCCCAGGCTCCCGAATCCAGGATGTCTGGCTACAGACAAGCCTGAGCAAGGAACCATACAGGCAGAGGGATGGACAACCAACGGGCGGAGGGATGAACAACCAAGGGGAAGGAGGGATGAACAACCAATGGGAAGTGGCCATCTAGCCTGGACATGCAGTAAACAGCTGAATGATTGGTGGCTATTCTCCCCCTCCCCCTGAGTGGAGAGGTGGCCACACCTGATTTGACCCCGACCCTATATAAACCTAAACACTTCCTGAGTAAAGCTGAGTCTGCTGCCAACTCATCTTCTGCTGCTTCTCGCCTGTTTCCCCTTTACCCCCTGGCTGTCCCCGTGGGAGATTCAGCAACAATTCCAGTGTTGTTAAACAATAGTCTGTAGTTGCATACAGTCTCTAAAATAATCATAAATAAGCATTTCTACAAATTTAAAATTTTTAGTGTATATAATGAGCAAACCAAATATATTCATGCCAAGAATTTGACAAGTTTTGCAATATCAAATTCCCCCAAATCTGTAAGCTTTATGTATTCTTAATAGCTATAGAGAATACATTCATTCTATCGATTTATGGATTAAAAATATGTCCTTGAAAAACATTATTTTATTGTTTCAAATAATTGGTTAAGGAAAAAATATTAGAAGAATAAATTATAAGATAATCTATGAGTACAAATGATTTAATGAGAAAATGTGTTAAATATATGTATATATATTATATATATAATTTCTGTATCTAACACACACATATATATATGTATTTGTTAGGCACAGAACTGTTTAAACAAAATGCAATCTGTTTGTTACATGTCCCTCTACTTGATGACAAAAATTCACAACCAAATGGCTTATAAGAACAAGGCATTTTATCTTGGCTTGTGAAACTTTAGTACAATTCCTTTCTCAGTTTAGCAGGAGAGATCAACCAGGACTTGAGGGAACTGGCAGCACCACATCAAAGAATCCTTGCTTGCCAGAGGAGCTCTTGTGGCCAACTCTGGAGGAGAATGTTAATTTTCTCAACCAACTTCTTCCATCATATCTTCCATCTTTTCTTCACAGAAATTAGTCTTACCCAACATGGGATTGTATATTAGACAATATACAAGTGTTAATTTGCTCTGGTTTTATCTATTACTAATTCTTAACAAATGTACCAGAGTTTCAAGTGTGAAGATGGAACATGTATCTAATTATGATATTCAAGTAGTATTTCTTGTATTGTGCCATTTCAGGGATTGAAATTTCACATAAGAGAAAACATCTGAATTTAGCTAAAATATTTCAGAAACTACAATTTATCATTAATTTATCGTTTTGCAATATTTGCTAATAAAACTAATGTAAATGTGAGTAAATAATTATAGTTTGATTGACAAACTTTTACAAAGAAAAAAGATGTTGTATCTCACATCATGCACAGTTATTCATTCAGAGGAATTAAAATGTTTACCACAAAAGGGGCTGGAGAGGTGGCTCAGGGGTTAAGCCTCCGCCTTGCAGGCGGAAGGTCCTGAGTTTGGATCCCAGATCCCACGTATAGACGCCAGGCGGAATCAGGGGCGGCCTGCGCTTCTGGACCTGGTAGGACGGAGCCTGTGAATCCCGGGGCAGAAGAAGGTGGAGGCGTCCATGGTGGTTCACGAATTCGTCCGTGGTTCTACACATACACAGACACACACACACACACACACACACACACACACACACACACAGACACATACGCGCACGCGCACATACACACTCATATGCACACAGTTGAATAAATAATTAAAAAAAATTAAAAAAAAGTTTACCACAAAAATGTGCAGACAACATTTAAGAAATGTACAACAAAATTTCATAGTTCCAAAATAAAAATAACCAACGTGTACACATAACATCCAGGGAGGAGTGGAGGGGGGAAGGTAAATGGGGTACCTATCAAGATTGTATGAGTGGAAAAAATATTAAAAAAAAAAAACACCTAAACTGTTGATGCAAAAGCAAAACACTTACTTACAAGGAATGACATCTTATGTACTGGTTTCAAACATGGGTGATAAAGACTCAAGTTATCTGAAAAGCCATAGTGGAATGTAGTAGCAGCTTTCTGAAGTGTACAATTTAAACAACTAAAATATAACCAAGGCACTTTTCAAATGCATTGGAGTTATCTCCATTATAGGTCATATAAGGCAGGTGTTTCATGACATATTTAGCCCTTTGCTTGGTGGAAACTGGAATCTGCCTATACATTGAAAAGGATGACTTAATGGCATAACGGTGTTAGCTCACATAGAGAGAAACAATGAATGGCTACTTAGGGAGTTAAAGATGTCCCAAGATAATTTAGTTCTGGATTTGCAGTATTTCTATCTCCTCACATCACTATAGTTCTTGTTAGCTAATAAAACCTTTGCAGGTGCAGCTTCTTTGTAATACTCTCATTTATAAAGTCAGCTTCAGAAAAGCAACCAACATGAGGAAATATTTTTGATAACCTTACCAGATATTAGTAGCTTGTACTGCAAAAAATTTTTTGAAACAATTAAGAAAAAGACAAAAACTCAAAAAAAACCCCAGAATTTATTGAATAAGGAATTGGATATCATGTAAGCATAAATAAAATTTCATTTCAAATGGATAGGTTATTGCAAAATATAAACTTGGATTTAAATAATCAATAGTCAGTTTATGGAGAAAGATAAATGCACATAAACCAATGTTAACACTTGGGCATTGGTTTTCTACTTTAACATTTCCTAGTAACAAATGAAAATTTTACTAAATAGCACCACCATCTCTTCTTATGGAAATTATGCTATAACTATACATGAATAGAAGGGCTCATTATAACTTTATTTGTATTAATTGGTGTTGTAGTGTCTCTTTTGCTGTCACCCAATAGTCTTAGAAGAGGAAGGTAGATTTCTTTTGATTTAATCATTCCAATGAAGAATTATCAATTTCATGGAATCATGTAAAAAATCAGAAAAGTCTCCAGTAAAATCCAACCAATGAGGCAAATTTTAGATCTAGACTAAAGGAGTTAAAAGAAAAGGTGATGCTCACACTTGGCAAAATTTTATACCAAGGCTGAGACAATAGGCTGCTGGACATACTTGAGAAAAAGATAGTGAGGATGCCATGGCTAGAGTGTGGCTTGAGGTAAAAATAGAAGATGTGTTTAACAAGGCAATGAGGAGAGAGGGAAATGTCAAGGAGGACATTATCAAACTTTGACTTTTAGTGTGGAATGGAGAGCTTTGACAATGCTTAAGTGGAAATGTGATTTGGCATGCGTTGTGGAGATCATTCTGCAAGTCTACTTAAAATATACCAAGGTAGGGGAGAAAAACTAATCAAATTCACATCATTATAATAATCCTCCTTGGAGAAACCACTACTATATAAGACAGCAAAACAGTATAAATGTTCAAATGTGCACCATAAAAGCGTGCAAACAACATTTAAGAAATGCACAAGAAAATTTCAGAGTTCCAAAGCAAAAATAGTCAACTTGCACACATAACATCTAAACTGTTGATGCAAAAGCAAAACTCTTACTTCAACAAGGAATGACATCTTATATACTAGAGTCGAACATGGGTGATATGTATTCAACATGGAATCCAGTTGAGGTGCAAAGTCAGATATCTTTAGAAGCAAACTACATCAACAGAATGCAAGCATTGTGTGAATGGATACAGGAAACACAAAATCCCAATCCTGCCATTGTCAAATCATAAAGATGTCAGAGAGATGATTAAAGAGTACTAGAAGAGATGGGGTAAAGAAACAAGACTTTAGGTCACTCCCATCCCATGGTTCAGGGAACCTTGCAGAAAAGGGGTCAATTAGAATGCAAGAGCCTCAGGTGAGGATGAAATATCCCCAGGCAGAAACTTCTGCTCACACTAGCACTGCAATACTCAAGAACCCAATACTGTGATACTGATCTCCATAGACTTCCACAACAGTTGATCTGTCAAAATTTCAGCGAAATGATGAGAGAATCTTTCAAAATATATGGTACATCATGAGAAAATGTGTGGGACTGTTACAAGTCATATTAATAAATCCACCATTAGCCCAGAGGATTCCAGAGGATTCCCAGGCATGTGCTAGAACAGGACCATTGGACCAATGGTCTCACAGGCAGGGGGGACACTAGAGTGACATGAGACTAGATAGAAAGAAAAAAGAGAGGAGAGGTATCAGTGGGCAGTATGTATACATTTTTCATGTAAATGAAAGCTGCAAAAACATAAAAAATAAATTAAAAAATGAGAGAGCATTGGCCAAATGAGACAAAGTGATATAAGTAGTCCATGCATACCTCGTTGAAGTGGAAGTATTTAAAACACTCATTCAGGTCTGAAGAAATGGCTCAGGAGTTAGGACTGCCTCACAAACAGAAGGTCCTGAGTTTGAATCCAAGATCCTACTTAAAAACTCCAGGCAGAAATGGCTGTGCTGTAAACTTTCAGTTGGTGGTTGGAGCCTGGGAATTCCTAGAGTGAATCAAAAAGAAGGTAGAAGCAACCCAGTATGAGGATGATTTCTGGAGTCATCCCTGGTCCTTCACAGGGTCAGACAGTGCCCTCTGACACATACACACACACACACACAAACACACACACACACACACAAAATGAAAATATACTATAAACAAGGTTAAATAAGGCCATATAAATAAAAATTTCAGTGAAACAAATTTTTATTTAAAATATAAAAAAGTTAGGCTCTGAGTAAGGAAAAACAGACAATCATTATGATTGTAGCAGTTAACATCAAATTCAAAGAGTTGAGACTGATATTTATATTACACTGTTTGAGCAACTATAATAAAAGCTAAGATTTTTTTTAGAGCTATGAAGTGTGAGTCATCAATGACCTTGATAGATGGATTTTTCCTGTTGGAAAGGAATGAAAAATTAATTGGCATGGCTTCAGAGAGTGCGAAGATATTATGGGAAACAAAGAATAAATCTAAGCCTTTCATTAAGCAAAGCAATAAAGATAAAAATTTTGAAAAATATATAAAAGCATTAAGAGAATGGCTTTCCTTGGCTTTCTTTGGTTTGGTTGAAATGGGAGACCATGAAATAAAGCAAAAATTCAAACACAGAAAGAATATAAAGTAGGAGAGTCACAGGAAAAAAAATATTTCAGATGAATATTTGCACATTCACCTATCTTAGCTCTTTTAATAGAACTGCTCCGTGAATTATTTAGTAACCATTTTAACTTATGTTCCAAGGTCCAATTTTTTTTCTTTCACAGAAGAATCACATTTAAAATAGTAAAAAGAATGGTATATTGATAGATGCATGTGCAAAATGTCAGATTAATTAGAGTTATACATTAAAGAAAGTTTGTAAAAAGATACCATCCGCATGTTCTAGGACTTTTTGTGAAAATACTAAGAGAGGTTCAAAACTGTTAATAGTCTGTGTTTAATATAGCAGAGCAGCAATGATCTTGGAAAATCCTGTATCTTGGGCCATTTTTCTTGTCTTTTTGAAGATGATTGATGGCTTTGGAGAGAGTCAAACAGAAAAGGAAAGTGTGATCATGGTATCTCAGTATGACAAGCTTCACATAGAAAGCTTGATTTGGCTAGACCTGAGATTGCAATTCAAAACCACTCCAAAATGAGAAAGCAGAGCTTTGAGATAAAGATATATGATTACCGATAACCAGGAAGGTAAATCTAAGATGGAAAGAAGCAAATCCATGAAGGAGTTAAGGAACAAAGAACAGCAACATTTCCATAAATAAGGGTTCAAACTAATATTGGGAGTAATAAAATTAAGCTCCAAGTGAGAAAAAGAGAGAAAATATAGTCTTCACAGTTTCTATTTATTTGAAAGTTGACTTTTTTCCATTTTTCATGATTTTAAAAGTTTTTATCCATTTGAGTCTCATTCATAAATATAGTGAATTTATATTTTTTTCATTTAATTCTCCAATCTCACACCCTTCCTCTTTCTATTACAATCCTTCTTCCCTTCCAGTCTCCTTTCTATTTGCATGTTTGTTTACCTATGTGGCCTGCTGTATTTCATCTGGTTTGCCTTGATATGTGCCTGAGTATTTGCTGGACCACAAACAATATACTGTTTTTTTATACATTTTTATTATTATTTCCGCTCATACAAACTTAATAGGTACACCAGTTCCCTCCCTCTTTCCTCCTCCCCCCGAACCCCCTGCTCCCCCTCCCCTCACCCTTCCTTCCCCATCCCCCAGAGATTCCTTTATTGTGCATGCCTGACTCTCCTCTGGGCCCTCCTCTCTGATGACGTATAAGGACCCAATGGCATTTCCCTGAACTCTTTCCCGTGTTCCCCTTAAGCATAGAACACTACTGTGGCTGTCAATCTCTTGTCTCCAAGGATCTTGGTGCCTTTAGCAGATGCTAGACTGTTAATCATACCCTTGATGATAGTATAACCCTTTTCCCCCATCAACATTAACCAATATTTGTCTCTCAGTCTTTTATAGGTTCTAGTCCTTGATTGCAGTACTATGAAAGTCATAATCCTCCCTCTTGACTTTGCTTTTTTTTCAAGTGTTTTGTTACAGTAACAAGAAAAAGTAATCCAAGGACTAGACATCACAATTTCCTACCAGGGGTGAAACCCCAGGAAAGTTAGCACTGCAGATGGGCCCTAGATTGACATGAAGGGATTGCTCCCTAAACTACATGTCTTGATAGCAAATAGAAATTTGGAGAATGCAAATAAAATGGTTTTCTTCTGTGCCTTTAACATAATGAAACAAACATCTGTTGCACATTCTGAGACAAAATGGCAGTTTGGTGTTTTCTCAGAAAAGATTCTACCTATTGTGCACAGTTAGCTATAGCAGCTTCTCAGAATTATTGAGGCGGTATTCTGTACAACTGTTCAGTAATGATAACTGAGGCAGAAACTGCCAGCTTAGTTTAGGCAAAAGTGTACATATTTTTTATTTTATTTTTAGTTATATTTCCAGTGAATTCACGTGTTTTCATCACCTACCATGTATCTCCATCCCACCCCACCTGTTCTCAAATCCAAGAAGTTTCTTTCCCTTTTCCACTTGCAAGTGTAGACTACTGAATCCTATATAGGACACCTGTTGCCATGCAAATATATATTCTAATGGTAGCAATACCTGAACACAGAATACACTAGCAAAATAGTCACAATGCAGAGGGAAAATGACTCATAAAAATTAAGACCTGTCTTTAACACATGGAAATTTGAATGAAATTTTGAGTATGGACATGAATAATGAAGACAATCACTCCATAAGAATTTTTAAATATATGTGAATATATTAAAATAGAGGGGCTGGAGAGGTGGCTCAGGGATTAAGCCTCTGCCTTGCAGGCAGAAGGTCCTGAGTTCGGATCCCAGATCCCACGTATAGATGCCAGGCAGAAGCAGGGGCGGCCTGTGCTTCTGGTCCTGGTAGGGCGGAGCCTGTGAATCCCGGGGCAGAAGGAAGTGGAGGCGTCCATGGTGGTTCGCGATTCGTCCGTGGTTCTACACACACACACACACACATGCGCGCGCACATACATAACGCACACACACACAATTGAATAAATAATAATAAAAAAATTTTAAAAAAATTAAAATAGAGTATTTTCTGCATTGAAATATTTCAATCTTAGGCAGTTACTAAAAGAGTAAATTATTTTTTCATTTCATTTAAGTATGATTTACTTAACAGATGTAAATAAATGCATAAATTTTTGGTGATGGTTCAATGAAATACAGACAGAATCAGTTTCCTCTCCATGGAATTTCCTACCTGGAGCCGCATGATGTCTTAAATGTCTACAGGCTCAGAGCTTCATGGTCTGACTATGCAAAATACAAATGCAAGTGCATATTTTACTAGTTCAATAGCTTCCTTATGCGTTATCTCTCTTGCATAATCTAAGACCTCTGTTCTTCCGTTAGTATAACAGGTTTTCCTTGTAATGGGATGAAATGATTATTTTATGCTTTACTAATATAGAACACTTCAATAATTATGATGAAAAGAAATATGGTCTGATGTTATCTCTCTATCTCCATTATGATCTCTATCTCTATCTCTGCCTCTATTATGTCTCACTCTCTCCCTCCTCTATCTTTGTCCTGCTAATATGTGGAAGATCAATTTACACATTCTCTGATAGTATTTTATGAGTACAGTAGCTAAAACTACTAAAACATTGTGTATGAGACCCTGAACTATTTTTCTGCATTTCTGGGAGAAGAGAATTTCTCCTTTGAGAGCAACATTCATCACTTTGACCTCAGATAATTAAAGCAATGGGTTAACTAAGAAATGGAGGTCTAGTTCAGAAGCATTTGGCCTCACCAGGAACCTCTATGAGGAGTGTTAGTGCTAAGATTAGCCTGAATCTTACAGTGGTGCTTGGAGTGGAGCTGCTATGGCATCATGCAGCTAGAACTCAGCGGAATCACACATCTCCTTTGAGGAACTATTAAATAGTCTGCAGATAATGCTGAGCAAACAAACAAAATGTTGAAGTAGTAAGACTTCCAATGTGTAGGATAAAGGGGCCACAGCACACTATTGTACAAGTTGCCATTAACTCGGGAGAAAAGATCAGAGGCCACTGACCAAGAACTGCAGAAGGTTAGGTTCCAAAAGTGGTAAAAATGAAGCTTTGGAAGTAGTTCAGGAAAGCATACAGTTGATTATTAATTTGAAAGATCATAGTTTCCCATCAAAAATTGTATGGGGAAATAATAAACAGCAATTTGTAAATAATGAATGGAAAAAAGTGAACTATAATTCTATACTAACTAAACACCTTATTCAAACAAAAGAGTAAAGAAAATATATTTTAGATTAATATGAAGTGATGTTCTGTATAAATAGATGCATGAATCAGTGAAGCACAATTAAAATTTAAAAAATAAAATCTTATTTATGATAAATTGATTTATAAAAAAGAGTCAAATGCATTTAAACAAAGTAAGGCGTAAGGGAGTCATGCAGTAAGAAATATGTTTTCTTTATAGGCTTCATTATATACACAGAAAATTAAGTCAAAAATTATAAAGGATAGCTCTAAATGTTAAATTAAAAAGTTCCCAGAGCATTTAAGAAGTTGGAATGAGCATGGATTATAAAAGAATCACATGAAACAGGAAATTGTATCAAAATGAAGACTCCTGTATTTCAAACTTTTAAATAACATTAAACTGAAGAAGAAAAGGAAAAGCAAGGGGTATTTTGCAAAGTATTTTGTTGTTAAAGACATAAAACACTATAGTCGTTCAATGACTAAAAGAATAAACCCACAAGAAGATAAAAAGACACTTAAAATGTTTCTGTACACAATATATACTGATGACAATTACATGGGAAAATATTTGAAGCGGTCAGTGATGAAAACTTGAAACCATAATTTGCTAAAAGTATTTCTCTAGAAGTTGGTAATATTTTAAACAGTTCCATGTACTTTTAAATAAGTAATTAGAATGACAAATTTTAAAAAAATATTTTGAGTGTGTGTGTGTGTGTGTGTGTGTGTGTGTGTGTAAGAGGGCACTCTGTGTCCCTGTGGAAAATCAAGGGTGACTTCGGAAATCATCTTGGATTGTTTCTACCTTCTTGTTTTTCTCTGGGAATTCCTGGGCTATGCCTAAGTGTGGGTTGCCGCTGTTTCTTCTTGAACTTTTACTTGGTACTGGGATCTGAACTCAGGAACTTCTGCTTGTGAGGCAGCATCTTAACTCTATTTTGCAAATGACTTTTGGAATAGAAAGAATACTAATGCTCTGCAAAAAGCTTGGGATGGTGAAACTGCCATTCCATTAGAGGAATGCACATATGGTAGATGAAGAAATGTATCTATAGCAGACATGCATAAGAATATTAATAGCATGATTGTAACAACACAAATTGAAAATCATTCCATCACCTATCAGTAATTTAATGGTTAAATATAAAACAAAATAATACTCAGCATTCAATGAAAAAGACGAGGGTTCATGAAGCAGTAACAAAAGGATATAGGAGTTTTAGAACAAAGTATTAAACCTGGAATTTCAAGTACTCAATAACATGAGTTGGTTCAACTGTGCTGGCTTTGGATTCATAATGTGTCACAATGTGTCAAAGCAGTTCTGAACCACTGAGCAAGGTAGTGTTTCAAAATTTAATGGAAAAGGGAAGGGTGACATGGGATTTAGTTCATTATTAGAAAATGTGTCTAGGGGCTGGAGAGGTGGCTCAGGGGTTAAGCCTCTGCCTTGCAGGCGGAAGGTTCTGAGTTCGGATCCTAGACCCCACGTATAGACGCCAGGCGGAAGCGGGGGCGGCTTCTGTTTCCGGTCCTGGTAGGGCGGAGCCTGTGACTCCCGGGGCAGAGTAAACAAGGAGGAGGTGGAGGCGTCCATGGTGGTTCCCGAGTTCGTCCCTTATTCTACACATACACACACACACACACACATATATACACGCGCACACATGCATACACGCACGTTTGAATAAATGATAAAAATGTGTCTAGTTTATGTAAAGGCTTTAATTCCATTGTCGGTTTGCCAATAGTGAAAATCTCTCTCTCTCTGTCTGTCTGTCTGTCTGTCTCTCTCTCTCTCTTCTGTCGATCTCTCTCTTTCTATTTAAAACACACACAAAGAGGGAGAGAGAGAGAGAGAGAGAGAACTGAAACTCTCAGGCCAAATGAGAAAATGACAATGACAACGGTATTGAAGAATCTTCAATTCTTCAATGAGTGACTGATTAGGACTTTATGGTTGTACAAATTTGGACTGTCGCAAATATGAAGACAAATTGTATTGAACTGTGTCTTTATTCCTATTTAATTGCCCTGCATTGACTGCTTCTAGGACTGACCTAACTTTGAGCTTTCTCACAAAGCTTCTTGGAACACATTAACTTTACAGATCAGTGTCTTCCTCCAGTGCACAAAGCTAAGAATGTCACTAAGTAACATCTGGAAACTCTAGCAATGATTTCCCTATGCAGCTGTTACCAGCAGTGGTATATTTCTGTAACTATGAAAGCTTTAGGAAACTATAATCACATGATGCAACACGGTAATTGGAGCTACCTGAATTGGTGTTCAGAGGTTATAATCACTCGTCGGTGATTGGATGTGGAATAAACTATTGTACATTCCCTTTGAAATAAGAACTCTGTGTGTTGAACAGAGGAAACAGAAGAGGAGGTACAGTGGAGGAGAACAGTCAGAGGTAGATGGAAAGAGAGAAATTGAGATAGACTACAGTTGAAAAGATGCATTTTGTTGTGGGAAGAATGAACATGCTACTATAAAATTTATAAAATATTTGAAAGAGTGTGCTTAATATTCATGTCATTTTTTATACTTCATCCTTTGGCATAGTTCCATCTTCAAGTTTAAATACTTGAATTCGATAGTCCTTACATTTTTCTTCATTACTGCTTTTACATATGTGACTTATATAAAAAGTTAGAGATCTAGTTATCAAGTATTTCTAAGTTACCAAATCACGGATAAATAAATATTTTCACATTAAACTTAACAAAATAAGACTTTGGGAAGTAAATGGGATATATAAATAGTTGCATCAATGAATAAATTCAATAATTATCCCTTGGAAAGACTTTAATTAAACAGATAACCCAGTAGCTAATCTGATTAAACATAGAAGGGATCATGTAACCATATGAGGAAGCTAATTATAAGACAATATTTTGCACAAGTCTGCTTAAATAAAATTGAAAATTGACTTCAGAGTCTCAGAAAATATAAATTGCCAGGAAAATATAAATAGTAAACAAACCAATTATCATGGAAGGATTTGAGAAAGCTGTCAAACAGTTCCTTTCCAAAATAAAACAAGTCTGAAAATTTCACAAGTGATTCTATCAAACCTTCAAAATATAAATATTTTTGGTGTTATTTAAATGTTTCCAAACAGAGCAGAGAAGAAAACTCCCTCTCTGTTTCCCATCATATTTCCTTTCTGAGAAGCTAACATAAGTTTTCTTTATATACTCCTGGATCTCTTCAAATGTTTGCCCAGTGCTGTAATGGGTGGGTAGATTGCGGGTAACTGACATGGAAATCCTCCAGATGCTTTTCTTTATTTCTGCTCAAGGACTTACTGGAATCTACAATAATTGAAGGATGAATGGACAGGTAAATGTGCCATCAGGGAACACTAGGTGGTGACAGACAGGAAGCTTGAGACTCAAAAGTTATTAAGACAGGACAAGGTGGTACAACCCCGTAAGGATTCCACTGCAACGATAAGGTTGATTCCACTTTATTTTACTGTCTTACTCTTCTGGAGAATATTCAGACCCTGTTAGCAAAATACACATTTTGAAATTCTCTTTTTCCTTTGTTAAATGAAAGAGACCATCTTTTTTTTTATATATCATATTTAATTTCAATCTTTCTTTACCAACTTTCAACATTAGATGAATTATTTTTGATGGGTTGAATTTCTCTTCTATAAGATATTTATAGATTTCTCTATGTAGTTTTCAATGGTTTCTGTAACAAATAGAATACATTTTACTTTTACATTTCAAACTCCACTGCTGAAAACAGCCAAATGAGATCTTTGCCAAAAGAAATGGATAAGGAATTTGAACATTATTGGTGAAAAAGTTAACAATTTTTTTGAAATTTGTGTTTTTGTAAGACACATGTCTTATATATTGAGGCACATTATCTACTGCTATGTAACTGTCTTCATCTTCCCTCTCCCGCCTTTGACAAACTGTTTTCAAATTGAGAAAATTGTGAAATTTTATCAAACTGTTTATACATTTTGTGAGCCATTCACAGCAGGGAGAAGAGAACAGTCACTTACTATTTAGGAATATTCTGTCACTGTGCATCAACAATGCGCCATAATAAGTGCTATGATTAAAATGATAAAATATTAAAAATAAGTATCTTACTATCTGGAAGGAAAGATAATTCTATCATCCTTAAATTATTGATTATTTCAATTGAATAATGTTGTGCAAAACATATAGAATTCATGCATGAAATTAATGGTATAAATTATTCATGAAATAAACATTTAAAAAAGCAAAAATATATAAAACGACTCAATGTGCAGGTGGTTTCAACTTTTTGGCGAAAATTTCTGCCAATAAAAATCAACATATGCTTTTCTAAATCTTCCCAGACTTTGGTTGTTTATGACGGAGCACATTACAAGCTGTCAAGCTTCTTGTCTTAACCTAATATATCTATATAAATGTATTTAGTATATCATTATTTTATAACTTTCAGTGTTCAATTAAAAATTCCAAAGTGGAAAAATAGCTCAATTATCATTTTGTGTCCTTATTCTGCAGTAAAAAAACTGTTCTTTCTAATTTGAAAATTATAGCAAATATATCTGAAATTCCATTTATAAGAATGGAATGAGCTCTTTCAGAAATTAGTCTTGGAGAAATCATAAATGTTGTAAATTTGTAGTTTAAATCCCATCTGAAATTGTAGAAAAAATGGAATTAGAAATTGAGGATAAGGGGGAGAAGACATGGAGAGCTTTTTATTTCTGTGAACTACGCTACAGTTAGAAGCAGGGTGTTCATATTGCATAGTATGTAATGAGATAACAAAAATATGTATTATGCTTCAAAATAGGAAGAAGGATTTTGAAAATTTACAGTATAAAAACATGAAGAGAAGGATATATATTAGTTGCTACTTTCATTGATACAACAACAAATATCTGGCAACAACTCTAGAAAGCACCCTGGCTTGAAGTTTCAGAGGATACAATCACCACAGCCTAAGTGCAGCAGCAGGGCAGGAGATGGCTACAGGTGGTACAGGTCTCAGATACACTTCCCAGTCATGTATCTGCCTCAGTACCACATGCAAGATGCTGCCAATATCTGATGCAGTTTGAGATGGACTCCCTTGGATCACAGCTGTGGTGGGTTCTGTATGTCTTGCTGGTTTATTCTGAACATTTACTTCACCAGATAGTTGCTTTCAATCAGACTCCTGTGGCATTCTAAATTCAGGTTTTCTTTCAATTAAATTTGAAATTTAATCAACAGGATCTTGCTTTGAGGAAAAGGATAGGATAGGATAGGATAGGATAGGATAGGATAGGATAGGATAGGATAGGATAGGATAGGAAATAGGATAGGATAGGATCTTGCTTTTAGGAAATATTTTATATTGGAGAGAGAGAGAGAGAGAGAGTTCTCTTTAAAATTACAGGTGTTTTCTCTTATACACTCTTTTATCATCAATGTTAATCTTTCATAATATTTTCATTAAACTTAACATTGTATATATTTTTCCTCTCTTCCTCTTGGTCTCAAAAAGAGCACCGACCAATGCAGAACAACAGTCTGAAATTTATGTCACATTGAAATTTGCTCCACCAAAAAATTACTTCTTTTAAGTACCTTTTTAATGTAACTTCAAAAAAACTTAAAGATATAAGCAGAATCCAGTCAGATTCTTTCTCTGAACGTAGTAATAATGTCCTTTTGCTCAGTTTCCAATAGTCTTCCTTTCTCTCTGAAATCTCATGAGCAGGGTCTCATGTCCATGTTCCTCTCCACAATTTTTTTTCTTTTTAACATTCACCAAACTGGCATGCTGAGTCCCACTCGCTTTTGTAGCCCATAATTAGTTCCTCCTCTATGTACTTTCAGCTTCAAAGCATAAAAAGCATAGTTATGTTTAGTACAGACATAAATCCACCACTAATATCAATTTTGTCTAATAGTTTCTGTTTTATTGGTTTAACAAAATACTAACAGAGTCATTAAAAGGAAGGATTTATTTGGGACAACATTTCCAGGGAATTTAGTCAATCATGTTATAATTAATAGGGGGGCAATAGATATCTTGTCACATTGCATCTACCATCAGGAAACAGGAAGATATAAATGTTTTCCTCAACTTACTTTCTCCCTTTCATAGAGTTGGAAAGCACAGCATACTGAATGGTTTTACTCACATGTTGTATTGATATACCCACATCAATTAACCTAATATAGGTCATCCTTCACAATCACGAAAGGGAGCATTTTTTCCTTAGATCTTATAGATCTTATCAATTTTATAGTCAATACAGAACATCACAGCGTTCTAAGTGTCTCTGGAAGGAAAAGATTGGATGCAGGGAAACAGTATCTTACACAATGATTGGGAACTCTAGACGCTTACAAAAATTTCAGGTAGGTTATTATTCAAGAATAATGTCATGGCACCTTTGAAGATTCTGAATGCCTGTCATTCTTAGAAAATTGGAAAATACTGCTGCAGGAGCAGGAATCTTTACCTTAATTTAAGGAGGAGTCTTGTCATTGATTCTGCTGGTCATGCTTCATGATCTTATAGTATTATGTCTCATCAGAAGATCTACGCAACAACATTGTGGTGTAATGTGTAATGATTTTTGGTAATTTAAGTATATGTTTCTCCTTAAGGTATATAAATAAACAGAAACAAATCAATAAACTCTCAGAATTTATCATGATTTTAAAAGCAAAGTAATAATAATACTCTTTTGAAAGAAAAACTAAAAGAGGAATTCACTTAATAGATAAGATTTGAAAATCAGTTTCTGAGTTTTTCAGTTTTATAAAACAGTTTTACTCCTCTCTTCTAAGAATAATCATCTGGAAATTCAAACTTATTTTAACATAGTTTGTTATTCTATCAGTCCAGAATAGGGACTTTAAAGTATGCTAAAATATATCAAAAGCAATAGGAATATGTTTACTTTGAAAGTGTCACAGTTCTGTGAAAGGGATGTGTAAATATCAGATCATATTAAAATGTGTCATGTATTTTATTGGAGAGATATGTAGATGACTCTGGGATGGCATGAATGTAACTGTCTGTAATGCAATGCAAAATGAACAACATTTGGAATTTGTTAATGCATTGATGCTGATTTGAGCAAATTAAAGTTAATTTTATTACCTTCTACTAAATAACAAGCTAAATGATTTCCAACTACAGTAGTCAAACCATAAGATCAATTTGATATTCAGTAACAGGAACACGAGATTTTATATTAAGGAGATCTAAAAGTCCTTTGATTAAATTCTCATAAGTTTAATATCTTTTATTCTTTCATTGTCCCCAATGAATAGTATATATTATAATCTTCTTATCCACATACATGTAAGTCCTACATTAAGTACATGGACTCACTTATAATCATAATTAACTAAGATTTGTAAAGTGACCATAATAGTCCATAGTTCCAGACACTTTATTAAGTGTAAGAATTTAAATAATTTGGTGCTATTGTTAGAATATAATGCATGGATAAAAGAGTGTGTGTGTGTGTGTGTGTGTGTGTATACATTTGTGTATGTATGAGAATATTTCTGTTATTAGCACTCTGCCAAGTTAACGCTCACATTTACTGTCAATCATCTACTGAGCTTTTAGCTATCAACATAGGAATTGTCCTACAAATTTTGCAATCTATGACATTAATTTTTCTAGCAAAATATAAAAAAAATCTTTGGATTAAAGTCATGAGTTTTAAATTTTATACTCATTCACTCTTCCTCAGATTCTCCCAACATCATAAAGTTTAACAACATCCCATGGTACATATGTTATAATTTTAACATTTTCATGTCGTCAGACATCATTATTTATTCTTTACTCCCTCTCAGATACTTACTCAAGGGACAATCTCTTAGGACCACATTTCCTTGGAAATGATGCTGAGATTTGTATGATTATGAGTAAAACTTTATTGGGAACAGCATTCAGTGCTACTGTTCAAAACAAGGCCAGACAAGAAACCATAACCACACAGCAGTGAAGTCTTCTGTGAAATCACAGGGAGATGCTATTCTTTGAAAGCTTCAGGCAAGAGGATGGGCCCTTAGTTTCTAAGTCCTCATGCTGTGCACTTTGCCCCCATAACCACAGTCTCCACTGTAGGACATAAACATTTGCTATGATACACTGGAAGAAGATTCTTGGAAACTGTTTCTTGTACAGGTTCACTTGCTGAAGCTCCTTTCTGTCTTATGTTGAAATGCACCATTGTCATGAGAAGAAGTTTATGTCTTATCTTCTCATTGAATCATGAATGCATCCTCAGGGTGGTCCTAAGCCTATCCTGCAATAAGGAGATTGAACAATTCATAATGCAATTAGTGTCTTGAAAAATTTGCAGTGAAGATGCAGCTTTGAACAATCAGTAGTCTGTCTTCAGCTGTGTTGAGTATGAGCCTGTCAGACTCTCAGAGGGATCCAGATGGAAAACCACAGCCACAATCATGTGGATGCAAGAATCTCTCAGGTTTACATACTTCTGGTAGCAAGTGTGCTCCATATGGGAGGAAGTATACCAGATTCCAAAGTGTTCTTATTTTAGAAGGAACTGACAATACACTCCTTTCAGTGGAATGTTACTAGAATTTCAAATGTTGCAGTTATTGTCAAGGGCATATAAGAAACTCAACAACATATCTTCACTCAATGTTTGCATTCTTTTGTAAGCAATGCTGCTTACCTGGGAAATTTGCTTGGCGAAGATCAGAAGTCCTTTTTGGGCACCTTCGTACCTGGCCATTTTGTTTCCACAAATATTTATTTATATTTAAAACTTTGCTTTATGTATTCAATTGCATTGACCTAACCTAATCTGAGATCCATTATGTAACAGAGGTGTTACCATTACTATGGATAAAGAACATTATTAATATTCATGAGGCCATCTTTTTGTTGCTGATGGTGTATCATGAAGCCACAAGGGAGCAGATGTTGAAGTGTTAGCCTTTTGATATCTAGTGTTTTCTGTTTAGAAATCTCAAAATAGAAGTGAAGAAAGCAAAAACAACCCATGTACATCCATGAGAAGTTTACTCCTATCTCAGTTTCATTTTGTAGGTCTTAAGCCTATATATTTTACCACATGAAGTTATTAAGCAAAAAACTGGGTGTGATGGTGCTGTTGACCATATCTTGAAGGATGGAATAATCTTCACCAAGGCATGCCTCTCTATCTCTTTCATCATCTGAATCTTTAAAAGGTTATAAGTCTTTATCAGGGTAAAAATTTCATTATACCAATATGGAGATCTGCATGAATTTCCCATTCCTGGATGTTTGAAGCTCCTCCAGACATTTGCTCATTTCAAGAGAGTGGACCATGACAGGGACTACTTGTTCTTTGCACTGTTGGAATCAGTGAATTAAAGAAAACTAAGTATTTTTTTAAAATTATACTAAATGTGGTTCTGTTGACAAGAAGTAAATATCTATTTGAAGAGTATAACAATTTTAATTAAAGTTTGGTTCAACATACACAAATCAATGAATGTAATTCGCCATATAAACTAATCCAAAGTCCAAGACCACACGATACTCTCTATTGACACAGAAAAGGCTTTTGACAAAATCCAACATCCTTTTGTGATCAAAACCCTAAAGACAGTTGGAATGGAAGGAACCTTTATCAATATACGACAAGCCAACAGCAAGGGTTATACTCAATGAGGAAAAACTTGAAGCATTCCCACTTTCATCAGGAACTAGACAAGGCTGTCCACTCTCACCATTTCTATTCAATAATGTACTTGAAGTCTTAGCTGAAGCCATAAAACAAGAGAGGGAGATAAAAGAGATTCAAATCAGCAAGGAAGAAGTCAAGGTATCTCTATTTGCAGATGATATGATAATATGTCTGAGTGATCCTAAAAACTCCACCAGGAAACTCGTGGAACAAATACAGAAGTTCAGCAGGGTAGCAGGCTACAAAATAAATGTACAAAGCATCAGTGGCCATCCTACACTCCCAGGATGATAAAAGTGTAAATGACCTAAGAGAAACAATTCCATTTACTATTGTCCCTAAAAAAAATGATATACCTTGGTATAACCCTAACCAAGCAAGAGAGACTTTTACAATGAAAACTTTAAAACCCTAAGGAAAGAAATTACAGATGACACCAGAATGTGGAAAGACCTCCCATGCTCCTGGATTGGCAGAATCAACATCAGAAAAATGACCATTTTACCAAAAGGAATATACAGATTTAGTGCTATACCAATGAAAATCTACAAGCAATTCTTTAAAGATATTGACCAAACAATCTCAAAATTCATATGAAAGTACAAAAGACCTAGGATAGAAAAAACAATCCTTACTAATAAAAATACTGCTCAAGGTATCAACATACCAAACCTTAATCTGTACCACAAATCCATAGTAATAAAAATGGCCTGGCACTGGCTCCAAAATAGACACACAGATTAATGGAAAGGGTTGAAGACCCAGATATAACCCCACATAATTATAGCCTTTTGGTCTTTGACAAAGGGGCCAAAAAAATAGAAAGGAAAAAGAACAGCATCCTCAACAAATGATGCTGGCAAAACTGGATCTCCACATGCAGAAGATTAAAACTGGACCCATACTTATCAACATGTACAAAAATTAATTCCAAATGGATCAAGGACCTCAATCATTGGTCAGAAATTATAAAAACCCTAGTTGAAATGGTAGGGAATTCCCTCAAGCTGGATTAGGCTGGATTAGTTCCTAATCGAAAACTTAATAGCACAGTCACTAGAACCAACACTCAACAAATGGGGTCTTATGAAATTAAAGAGCTTCTGTTCAAATAAAGAGATTGTAAACTGAGGAAAAAGCCAACGCACAGAATGGTAGAAAATATTCACTTACCACATATCTGACAGAGCTTTACTATCCAAAGTGCATAAAGAACTTAGAAAACTAAACACCAAGGAAATAAATTAAAAAATGGGGCAGGGAATGCAAAAGAAACTTTTCTAGGGACATAATTAAATGGCTAAAAATTAGCCATCAGGGAAACGCAAATCAAAACCTCCCTGAGATATCATCTCACCCGATCATGATAGCAAAAATCCACAATACAAACAACACCAAACACTGGATGTGCATTGCTGGTGGGAATGCAGGCTTATACAACCACTTTGGCGAGCAGTCTGGCAATATTTTAAAAAGTTAAAGACCGAAATGCCATATGACCCTGCTGTTATACTTTTGTGAATAATCCCCCACAAAGCAAAAATTCACCTCAATGACAGAAGAGCAATCATGTTCATAGCACTATTAACTATAGCAAAGTCATGGAATCAACATGCCCAACAGTTGACAAATGGATAAGGAAAATGTGGTACATTTATATAATGGAATACTTCTCAGCCATCAGAAAAGAATTAATGACATTTGCTGGGAAATGGATGGAATTAGAAAAATTATATTGAATGATGTATCATAGATAAAATTAAGCACTGTATGTACTCCCTAATAGGTGGATCCTAGTACCAAACCCACTTAGATTTATTCAAAAATAAATCTCTATAATACCTACAGTAATTGCTAAAATTATAAACAGGAGGGAAAGGAAGGAGGTCCTCCCCAGAAACAAGGAGATAGGGGATCGTGCTACAGTAGAGAAAATAGTTCAACATCAAATATTGCAAGTAAGTAGTGAGACATCTGGTTAAGCTCATTAACTTTCCTTCCTGGTCACTTGTGACTGAGGGGGTTTGATCTCACCAGTTAGGGAGGGCATAGAGTCTGGCAGATAGATGGTAACCATCCTGCATATGGGAGACTGACCCCCCCTCACTTTTGTCTCCTACTTGTATTCCATTTATCTTTGAATCTATTCTTATAGTATTAAACAGCCTTTTATCTTTGGTTAGGAGGTGACCTCAGTTACCAATCAGGATGGAGCCAAGGGCGGTGCAGGAGCACCAACACTGAAAACAACAACAAACCATAATTCAGAACATCAGAGACCCTATTTAATCACCTGGAACCAGACCAGCCAAATCTCTCCCCATCCTAAAACTCGGGGAAATATGCAGAAAAAGGGGCAGTAAGACTTTATGAGCCTAAAGATGGGGAGGAGCAACGATACACAAGATACTCCACACAAGTTAGGGCTGCAGTAGTCATAACTGGACTTTGCATGACCTCCTCAATGAACCCCCAAAGTCTAGCATGGATCACAGGCACTAGAGACAAGGGATTAACAGTCATAATGTGTTTCTATTCTAAAGGGGAGCCCAAGAAAGGGCTCTGGGCAATGCCACTGGGTCCTTTTAGCTCACTAGACTGGAGGTCACAGAGGGAAGTTGGACATTCACACTAAAGGATGATCCAGGGAATGGGATGTGAGAGGCGGGGAAGAAGGAGACACTAGGAGTAAGGGAGGGAGGGGAGTGGAAGAAAGGGGAAAGGAGGGGAAAGGTACAAGGGGGAACTGGGAAGGGGTAGAGAGAGGGAGGGGACCGGGATACCTATTAGGCTTGTATGATTGGGAAGAAAAAAATATAAAAAATATAAAGGACAATTTCCCTTTGTACCAAATAGAATCAAACCTATGTTTCAAAGATTTTATCTTGTCTTCTTCAGAATTTGTGACATTGCAGAAAAATGAAGTAAGTGACGAGTGGAATATCTAATTAAACTGATCATTGTGATTTTCCGCATGTAGTCATTAAAAAAAAAGTTTGTCACATTTCAGATGTGTGTGGCCTTTAATCACTTAAGATAATTTATGTATACCTTAGACAATGGTATTTCAGTGGAGGTCTCTAATTCATATGTATTTCTTCCAATCGTGATAATATGAAGGTAACAATTTGAAGGGTTATAATTGTTTGTGACAATTTCTGCTCCCCAAAATAAACTATAGAATGAATCTCTGATCATATAACCATATGAATTTTACTCCTATTTGATTTTATTCAATATATTCAAAAGATATTGATATTTTTTCATAGTTGGCCATTTTTATAGTTTCCTCTACTTACTTTTTCTGAAATTGGTATTCTTGACAAAAAACAAGCCCTACTCAACTACGACTTTGAATTTCTTTAAAAATATTGATTTCAGTTTTATAATTGCAGAAACTTTGGAAACATGACATGTGAAAGCAACAAAACTCATTGATAAGCATGTAAGTTTTTAAATTTAATGGAAATCAATCAGTACGTTGCTTAATGAAGACAAGCATTTTTCTTCCTCCACAGCATGTCTTTTCAAGGGGTATTTGATTCTGTCTGAAGACATTTTGAATGACTGCCACAGAGGAATTTTGTTATGAGGAGAAGAGTACCAGAAGTGCCAGTAAACATCTTTCAGTGTGCAACACATACACACCTTACAGGGTACAGGACACACCTTACAATGTGGCTCCCACTGAAAAGATGTGACTCTTTCAAATGTTGATATATGATTTAAAAAGAAAATTTAATAATGCTGGTTTTGGTAGAATTAGTAAGTAAAATATAATGATTGTACTGATATAGAAAAGGTAAATTTTACAGAATTTTTGAGAGGTTTGTTTTCTCAGTTTATTGAGTCCATCCAGTTTATAAGACTTTCAACAACAAAGTCTCACTTAAGTGTGTAAAATATACAAAATTTCTGAAAATTTGACACATTTTTAACGCTCCAATTTCTTATCAATTTAATGAATATATCAGAATGAATATTACGTTTTATCATTTGCCTTTAATTTTCATTTCTACCTATTAAAATTAAACCTTAACTTTCTAATGTATTACTTATATTCTTGAAGTTTATTAGAATACATTATTAATTCTAATTTATGTGATAAATGATACATTCAAACTAATTTATATTTACTGAGGTAAACCAAGAATTTAAATTAAAAGCAAAATAAGTAATAAGTCATTATATTAGAAGAGAAAAACAAAATGGAATATGGATATTTATTATCTTGCACTTATGAATAACATATAAAGATTTAGGTTGTATAATGACACATGAAAATAGACATTATATTTAATTTGAAAATAATTAATAATATTTATCACTGCATATTGAAGTTGCTTTCTGTTTAAACTTCAATATTCTATATATTCTTATTTTTCATGATTTGAAATTAATTTCAGTGTAAATTTTTCCCTTAATTGATTCCAAGCTGATTATTTCCAGGTTAAAATATTGTATACTTATATTGTGAAATATGGTCATATGAATATATATGAATATAATATTATGAAATACAATTATATCAATTCAACTGGCATTTTTTCATATTGTAAGTCTTTTAAAGGTTATTATGATGAAATTTTCCCAGAGGGCAATTTTCTCTTTCAGCTATTAATAATTGTCTAAGGTTTACCTATTTTTATAACCAAAATCTATATATAAGACAAACATATCCTTATTATTTGTAAAATTGAAAAATTTAAATAATTAGGTCATCTACATAGCATAAAGTTGACTAAAACCCTTAGCATACATTCTAACAATGTGGACATTTCACAGATTTGAATTAATATCTATATATTCATTTGAGCAGTTTCAATTATGAAAGTTATGAATAAAAAGCCTTATTTCTCAATCATATAAAACCATCCATACTGTTTAAATTATTTTAAAAGGTGCTTTTTGGAAATTATTGTGAACTTTTTAATTCAATGTTGATCAGCAATCTTTGCTCTCTAATAGACTAAATTGAAAAATAACATTTACGTGAATGAGTGATCATCTTTTATTCAAGAAAAAAGCAAAAGTAAATGGACAACTTGGAGAAGTAAGCACTTGTGTGAATATGAACATTAAGAATTGGTCACTATTTATTAAATGTAGAACAATTTTACCATGAGAGGGAATCAATGCTTACTATTTATAAAACTTATTCCATTTCTGTAGGATTAGTATTAAATATAATACATTTCATTGATAATAGCAATATAGAAATGTAGGAACCTTGTATTGAGGAGAAAGGAATCTGAACCTGTTTTGCTATTTGGAAACACTAGTCTTCAAAGAACTTTTTCAAATAAATTTTTTTCTCATTCCTTAGTTCCCATTCCAATCACCCCTCATTTTCCCCTGACAACCCTCAATCTCCCATGTCACACTCCTCATGTTTTCAAGTCTTTTCACTTATGTGGCCCACCATATTTCATCTAGTTTGCCTTTGATTCCATATATCTTACATGATTCATGCTACAGAGAGTGTCATAGATCACTGAGGATAGTATTTTTTCTTACCTATTAGTACTCAAGAGTCTTTCAGAGAGGTATGGAGCTTCTTGAAATCTTTCCCTTTTCATGATGAGATGCTGATGGAAGAGTTCCCATAAAGTTCTTGTCACGTTCAAGAGATAGTGTCTGGCTCACCATTTTCATATTTCAAACTCTTATAATCTTACCCCCCCCCCATATTCTACAATGTTCCCTAGACCTTGAGGTGGAAATGGATGTTTCTGCAATTTGGCCAGCTACTTTTTTCCTGTGATAAACACCTTCTGTTGAAGAAAGAGACTTCAAGATTGAGTCTTGAGTGCTTCTCCATTCTATGGGTATAATAAAAGTTGTTTAAGGATCTTCATAACTAAACTTTTAGAGCCTGATATTTCCCTGGGATCTAAAGTAAGA
Source organism: Typhlomys cinereus (assembly GCA_023101885.1). Lineage (NCBI taxonomy): Eukaryota > Metazoa > Chordata > Mammalia > Rodentia > Platacanthomyidae > Typhlomys > Typhlomys cinereus. Next base: position 11,562,235 of record JALPQD010000007.1, on the reverse strand, counting down.
AAAATCAAATTGCTTGAATTTCTTCTTTCCAAGAAAGCCTGGATTGAAAGATATTTCCTATGTCCTTACTAAGATTTTCTTTTTGATAAATAGAAATCATTGTTAAAAGGGAGAGGTGGTGTAAGGGACAGTCATAAATCAAGTGCATTCATTTTATTACCCCATCCAGGAGCAAAATCTGTCAACTGAGCTGGTCAGAGTGTGAGTTCTAAGAAAAAGTCCTGTTCCCTTGCTAGATTGTAGCCATTCTCTACTATTTATTCTTTATGTTTTTCCCTCCAAAAATTTTAAAGTTCTAGTGAAGAGCTTAATCCAAGGTGTTGTGATCATTCATCCCAATTTATAACAATGGCATAGTTAAAATGAAATGATATAATTATTGAGCTATTAAAATAATAATTAAATAACAAATAAAATTATTAAAATAATAAAATTATGAATACATATTTTATAAAGTATTAAAACATGGACATATATTTATAGTGCTTCTGATACAATTTTACTAAATCGTGCAATCATACATTTAATGATGATAAATATACAATTACATTGATTTATATGCATGAAGGACCAACTCCTGGAAAGCTTATATAGCAATTATTATCAGCTGGTGGGAAGACGTGGAACACATGCTAAAAGGGCAGGCCCTGGTCCACAGATATTCCTGTAATATAGATGGCATAACAAGGGGTTTTGAAGGTGAACCCAATTTAGGATACATTAGTTAGTAGATTAGATGACGGAATCAGGATGTGGAAGAGTATTGATGAGTGTTATGGATCAAAACAAATCAAACGAAATATAATGGAACAAATGTTAAGGATTAGGTTTATTCACAGAGAAGCAACTGTAGAAATATGGATTGAGAAAAATAAGTCTTTACATTAGTGCATATTAGAAGATATATGGATTCTAGGTGACTGAAGCTTTCATAAAATTCTGTTACATGCTGTGAAAAAGTGCCAGTTTTCTCTTAGACATTGTTTAGATAACTGAAGAATATAGAGTGAAAAATGGGAAGACTCTGTTGTAACCTAAAATGCAGAGTACATTTATGGGAGCAAAATACAATTTTCATACAAATATCTGAAAGAGAATACAGTTTCAGAGACAGCTTTATTATAATAGTAAGCAATATAAGAAAACACATGAATAGCTAAATATATAAATAAAATTAATGTGAGATTTTACTACTATTTTGAAAAGTGTTGCTTCACAAAATTTCCTAGGGGACAAATAGGTGCAGAGAATCTGTATAGACTTCTTACATAATGCTGTCTATTTCTCCTTGTGGAGTGGTGAACAGTCTCTTAACCACAGAACAAAGAAACAATTTTACTCATATCTTGTATGATGAACATGTGAGTATTTTTGGATTGTTTATGGGAAAAGAGTTGAGGAGTCTGCTACAGCACAGGAAGTAAAGGCACCAACATCTCCAAGAATCAAGCCTAGAAGGGATGATGTTTCCTGAAAGATGCCTCACTGTCTTCCCCTGAATGATTTATAGGCAGATCTAATCTGAAAAGCTGTACAATATGTAAATCTGTACAATACATGAGCATACACATTTCTAGATATCCAGCTTATCAGTGGCCTCTGCATTAGTGTGCTCTTTGACAAAACACTAAGTGGAAGACAGAATGTAGGATGCATGAAGACAGGAAGTGGCTGGGGAAGATGAGGAATGTGAAACAGCAATGGAACAGATAATGTAGGTTTCTAGAGAAGGTCAGAGACTTTTTTCTCTCAGTTTAACTCAAGAGTTATGTTGCCAAAAATTCTTGGTCACTAAACTCTGGATCCTTTGCTTTCCACATCCTTAAGAATGAATTTCAGTGACAACAACAAAATGAACTTAAAAAGGAGCATTTTAAAATAGAGTGAACGTTTAAAGACACACAATTCTTTTTTTTTTTTTTTTTTTTTTCAGAAAGTAAGGAAATGGAGCTCTCATACAGTGGGAGAGGCTATGAGGAGTACCATGAAGGTCTTTTCCCAGGCTTTAGAAAGATATTGGTTTATTCAAGATGTAAATTAGACTGAGATGTAGGGAGACCCCACTTCAGAGCTCCCCGTGAAGCACCCATTCTCCTTATTCATCATTTTGGCAATTCAGGTTTTCAAGCTTTATCTCCAAAGACCAGTGAAGTTTATGATCATGTATAGCTTTTAGGAAATTTTTCTCATTTGATTACTGTGAAAAGCAAAACAAAACAAGACAAAAAAAGAGGAAAATCCCACAAGCGTATGTGATTCATTTCAGGCTTCTGTCCAGCACAGATCGTGTATAGATTGTAGGAAGTTTTACTCATTGATTACTGTGAAAAGCAAAACAAAACAAAACAAAACAAAACAAAACAAAGAAGAGGAAAATGCCACAAGCATATGTGATTCATTTCGGGTTTTTCTGTAGCACAGAATTGTAAGTATAACCAAGGACTCTCGCTCACCATCTTATCAAAGGTGATAAGGAGAGCTGCTTATTTTCAAGTCCATTGTCTCAACAGGACAGTCAGTTGTCTTCTATTTTCAAAAGAGCCATCAAATCCCGTGGCCTGGTTACCTGTGAAGGTGAACATGCAAGGAGAAAGGAAAGAACTCAGTTTCAACGTTGATGTGTAGGCTATAGAAAATCTCGCCTAAGTTAATGAACAACTTTTGTCTCTAACCCATCTGCAGAATGTTGATTATTTTATTCTTCCTCTATTCTCCATTCTCATTTCCAACTACCTTTCACTATCTCCAGCACATACAGTTTGAAGGACTATCGCAACAGTCACTATTGAAAAGATATATTTAAGGCACTATGACCTTTGCTTTTCTTTGTCACTGGCTAGGTGAAACCTGTCACTACGATTTTGAAATTAACAGTGGTGTATTCCAAAAGTCTTTCTGTTGGAGAAGTTCTGATAATGCAACTATAACTTCTTCCGATGATTCAAGTTGATGTTTGGATCACTTATTTGGGGAAAGGAACTCCTGCTTATCTATGATAAGCATAAGTTTCAATCATCAGGAAGCATTTTCCAAAACTATTTTTGGAGGAAATAATCAAGAATAACAAGAGTAAATGAAAAATTAGTTGAAGGGAAGTTTGGTGTGAATATAAAGTCTTTGAAGTGAATTTCACAATTCTTTCCACCTCTAGGGGGTCTCTCTAAGCTCTAGAGGTGGGTTGAGGTTGTAGATAATAAGGCAACTAACTGCAGTTTGGTCATTATTTGGGGATCTCTCAAAAAACATGGTTCTATCTTCAGTACTAAGTACAAATGAGGGAGTCCCTAGACTTAGAATGCCCTGCTGTGATCCATCCTTACTGAGTGTCCTTCACTGAACAAGGATCTTGGTGTGATGGTGTCCATCATTCACACCATCCTCTTCTACCTTTCCACTCCTTGACCAAAATGACTCTTTTCTTTTAATGCCTGCCACTTCCTTCCCAAAGAAGCAGGAAATTGGAAACACATTACAACTTTTGTCCCTATATTTCATTGTAGACTGCTGAAAATTTATGCACTATTCACTCTCAATTCTACGTACTCTCCCTGATATAAACCTCTGCAGCCCAAATCATAACCTTATGTGTAAAAGCATCAAGAAAATGTGTTTTCATAATAGAAGGCTGATATAGTCTAATGGCAATGAAACTGGAATAGAGCATGCTATTGACCCCTATATATATGAACCATATAGCTTCTTTGTAGGATTTTTCTATTAGAATGGCACAAAAGTAGCCCTGTTTCTCCTAAGTAACCATGGCAAGTATAATTATGGCAGTGAGTCTTCTTATCTACTGGTTTTCTATTACAAACTGTCCCAATAGACATTGAAGTTTTGAAATGAAGAACTATACATTAACCAATGATGGCAAGATTTCAAATTTCAATTAATTTTCCTGTTGTGTATAATGCATAGAAAATTCTAAAACAGTGTGAATGGATACTCATCCTCAAAATGCCGTATACACACTGACATTTCAGATGTGTCTTTACATGTCATTCCAAACTTTCTATTAATTAACTGTTTATAAATGGTTCACTGTGAAGCAACTTCAACCCTTCCATATCTTATCAATGGGTTCCCTAATGCTCCTTTGTTTGAAATCATGTGTGCATACATATCTTCTTTGAATGGTCAAATTCTCGGTCTTGGTTTGAAATGTGTCCCTCACAGTGTCGTGGCACCTTGAGAGACAGAGCCTTGGTGGAGAAAGGCAGTCACAAGGGGTGACTTAGGTCTTGAGGTGGATTAGTCCCACCCTACCTCTAGGAGAAGTCTACATTTGCAGCAAGCACTCTTGCAGCTCTCAGCCTCCAAGATTTCTGCAGTGACATAGCCTCCTCCAGCTTTGGCCAGCTAGCCGTGCTGCCACCATGAGAGACTATATCTCCCCTCTGGAACTGTAAGCTGAATAACTCTCCCTTTCTCCCTTAAGTTGCTTGACTTTGGGTGTTCTCTCACAGCAATAGTTAAGAGTGACCATTACATTCCCTGAATCTCTGATACTCATATTTCCCTCCTGTAATGTCTTGAATAAATATCCAGGCCAAATAAGGTGAAGAAACAAGTTCATCAACATCAGCTCTCTTTGATTAGGTTGCAAGGCACCCACTCTACAGTGAACCAATATTTTCATCCAACAACTAGCGAAACAAAGTTTCTAAAATTTTCTTAATTTCCACTGATATGAATGGACCTCACATATCCCTGTTTTGTTTCTATGTCTTCCACACTGAAACATTCCCTCTTCGAGGAAAATGAAAGAATCAGAAGTTCCAGGAAGTTCATGAAACTCAGGACATTCAGGAAACTGATATGATGCTGGGAGCTCAGAAAATTACAAAGCACAGAAGAACCTCGGAAAGTTTATTTGAGCTATAAACAAGCATAGGGAATTAGGAGACTTTTCAGTGAACCTGTCCGAAAGTTGCACAGGAAGCCCCAGGGAAACTTCTTTGGTGAATTACCTCTACCGGTCTGGTATTTTCAGTTCTGAAACTGCCTTGAGTGTCCCATATTCCTGCAAGTAAACCTCACCTATACTCTGTAAGCATGCCCCTCCCCCAAAACTAAAGCATTATGATCAGCAAACTAAGCTTGTAGGCATGTACATGGATTGTAACTGCTGATGTTTTGGGCATACTGTCTCGGGAGCAAGCAAATACTTGTTCACATCTCCCCAAGAAAAGTCACAAAGCAGCATCAACCTGCCCTGAGGTGCATTGTGGGTTAAGAGAGTTTAAATGAAGTGGAGGGACTTTTGTGATGTGTTTTTCATCTTTCCTTGTGCTATTTATTGGTGCTGCTTGTGCTCAGCCCAATATTATTTTTCTTTTTGAGAATTTTTTTGGCAAAGTTTCCTGACTTAGAATAACAGAACTTAGATCCTGAGGTGAAGTTCCAGACACAAACGTAAAGACAGTTTTTTCTTCTTTTGTAAGCATTCGCCTCTAGCACTCTGACTCGTGAACACCAGTTTCTGTATGCTTTTAAAGACATGGCTAGAAATAACTTGGCTTGCTTAGGGACTTGTTTTGGTCCTTCTTCATGAAGTTTGATTTAATGGCAGTGTGTGAACTTTTCTTCCAAAGTATTGGATATCACAGAAGTGCCTCACATAATGTCTCTTCTTTAGCAGGGATATTCTCCTCATTTTTATTTCTACCATCTGTTGTGACCATCAAGTAGTTTCACCTTCCTTCAGCCTATGATTTTCTTCTATTCAGGCTTCTAGTAGTGAGCTTCACATTGAGTCTGCACCCACATCCAAACACTTAGCTACAGTATTAATGTCTATGTCTTGAAAGTTTGCTTGCAAATGAACTTGGCAAATTGTAGCAAGTGAGATTATTACCCACAAAGCTACTCTCACTTTAGGTATCAGCTATAATTCTGGCAGAATTCCCATGGACGAAGCTTCACTTTAGTCTAGCTGGCTACAAATTTACTGGTCACTGTGGATTCCTGCACAATAATGACTCATACAATTTGCTGGGAGTTATTCTACTCACAGTCACATTGATTACAGAAGAATAATGACATTCCAACCAGGAAATGGAGAGATGGGAAAGGTGGGACTCTAAAGAATTTAAAGGCTGAAGCTCTCGTCATACTCTCAGGAACACAGGGCAGTGCATTTCTCTCAGAGCTTTGGAGTCTGGAGTTTTTCTAGGAATGTTGTCACTCAATGTTCTCAGAGTTGAAATTTATACATTGTCTCTTCTACTCCCATGACAGAGATGAGATTTATGTAGTTAAACTTCTTTTCCTTGGGAGTTGTGAGCTAGTATGAAATGGTTCAAAGCCGCCATTACATGTCACATGATTAGAGAGTTCTATATCAAAGAGCAAAAATGCTTTCCTTTCAGGTGGGCTAAATGAAGGGCACAAATACTGAATTTCTGTTAGAGCTAAATTAGTTGTTTGTCAAATTCTGGAACATCAGTGAATTCCTCTTCCAAAAGTCCCCCATCTTGATTTCTTTGACAAAGTCTTGTCACATCCTGGCTACATGGAGAAACTATGTTCTTGCTGGTAGAATCTTAAAATTCACTTTGGGTATTTTTGAGTACATTCTTTTTCTCTCTTTTACAAGCTGTCTTCCCTAAATGGAGTTACCCTGTAAGTTATCATACTCACTGACTGTGATCACAACATTAAGAATGGGTATAGACATTGGGGAAGAACATGTATTCTTTTATAAGGGATCCTTTCATTAAGTGTAATAGTTCTTAATGAAGATAGATGCTCAGTGTGTAGTCTTTAAGTGTTCAAAAGTATCTGTCAAGCAAAATATATCCACACAAAATATGTCAGCATCGCAGATTTTCCCATAGAATGTACTAAGTTTGGCAGAGAAAGATTGCTCAGTTGAGCACTAAATTGCCTGGAAATTCCCTCTGTGTGGGAGAAGGATTTATTTTTAAGCTACTGAAAAACCATAAGGCCTTCCCTTTTTGTTTCTGAGTCCTGCATCCTTTCTTTATCTTCAGAAACATGGCACTGACACATTATGGCCAGCCTATTGTATTTCTTTGCTTTTTTAAATTATTTTTGCAATATCTGCATTATCATACTTGGCATGGAATTCACTTTTTCCAGTGAGATTGTTTGCTCAAGTCCACACTAATATAAGTGTTAGCCAGTAAGTCCCCACTTTGTGCCAGGTGGCTGAGAGAGCCATGAGATTAGCTCTCACTGCTGGCTTTGCCCAAGCTAAACTCCTCATTTTCTAATCCTGCCACCTGCTGCTTCCTCCTCCTTCCAGTAACACAGATGAGTGCTCTGGGAAAGACTCTTTTCTAGAACGTGTCAGGAGTGAAAGTATTTGTTGGTGTGAAAACCAAGAAATTAAACAGAAATTTTATCAAAAAGCAAACAATAAGTCTATTGTGTAAGGATGGGAAACACTTAATAAATCAAAAGTGCCTTGCAAAACTTGAAATAGTCCTGGAGAAGTTTTAGAAATAAGGATAGATAGACAGAGGGAAAGACAGAGAGATGATGGATAGATAGATAGATGAAATATGATAGAGATAGATGATAGATGCCAGATAGATAATAGATAGATAAGATATAGACAGATGATAGATGATATTATAGACAAATGATAGATTATAGATAGATAGATAGATAGATAGATAGATAGATAGATAGACAAGATGAATAGATTGATAGACAGGCAGACTTAAGTTTCTATCTCCTTCATTGCAAAGGAATTTCCATGGCTTTGAATTCAGAAGGATTTGATTCAGAAGACACCATATATTGCATTTCTTCCTTACGTAGCAATCTGAGTCAGGCCTTCTGTTTGGGTAGAGTTAGCCACATCTTGAGATATAGAGCTTGGGTATACAGTAGACTTTGTCTGGGTTTCCCTTTTTGTTTTTGTATTGTGTGCTTCCATACCCCATGCTCTTTTAAAAAAATTAGCATTTTATACTTTCATCCATACCATAAGGTTAACTAAATTATAGCTCATATTCTTAAAATAAAAATACAGTGAAACAGCATATGATCCTTGTATTAAGTGGCAAGAATACTCAGCACATATTGTTGAAATTAAAAAAGTTACAAAGAAGTCATAGTGTTGAGAAAGCCTTTGTTTTTCAATATGAGTTTTAAGAGTCATATTTTTAAAGAAAACAGTGTCATGAACAGATCCATGTATTGGAAGCTTGAACCTCATTGTAAAGACACTGAAAGTAAGAATTTTAAGGGTTAATTATTGAAGGGCTGATGGGGTATTTCACAGGATAAGTGCCAACTTGCAGTCTTGAAGAACTGAGTCTGATCCTGTGAAGCCCACATGATATATGCGTGTGCCCCTCTCTCTCAAATAAATAAGTAAAATATTAAAAAAGGGATAATGATTGAGTTTTTAAGAGAAATCAGTGATTCTTGTAGAGGAGTTTGCTGTTTCAGTAGTGGTTTCCATTCTTGATCTTTTAGCAGTAAAATTGTGCTTCTTTTTTGTCATAATTTTTAAAATTTATTTATTTATTTACTTACTTATTTTTGCTTTATGTGATTTAGTCACTTTCAAAGTATCCCAAGATAGGACATCTAACATTTTATAATGTATTTTGAGGTCTTGAGCATGAACTAATTGGGGATAACATAACCCTGAACCTTAAGGAATATGATTTAAACAAAATTATTTTTCTAATAAAGCATAAAATATCTGGTATAATGTTATGGTAACACAAGCATACTATGACATTATTAACCATGTTTTAAATCCTAGCTTTGAAATACTAGAATAATCATTGATCTAACTTATTTTTCATGAAGAATTAAAACTTATTCAAAAAGGCCCAAACTACAAATGATTATGGACACTTCATGAAATTTTAGGCTTTTGAGAGCAGTAATAAATTAGATATTGTAATCATATTATAATAAGTTCTTCTTAGGAAATTGGTACATAAGACATTATTGTTGCCACAGTAATAATTATGAAAATGTCCATCATTTCAACATTTTTTATTTTGCTCTCTTGAAGTCAACTCTGTATATAATTTACATGTAAACAGTAGATTCAATCTAGGAATTTCTGAAACATGATCTTTTTTGAGGAAACAAAAGTTCTAAGTATTTTTATTCAAAAAATAACAAACATTTGGAGAAACATGGTCAATCTTCAAATTACAATTTCATTTACACATATTTGATTCTCTTGCTTTACTTCTCCCTAAGGTCAAAGACATACGCAAGATAAAATATAGTCAATTAACTGGAAGCTGTGCAAGCATGTATTTAAATGATGCTAGTAATTATTATTTTTGAATGGTTCATTATCATTTTTAGCTTTGGAAAATTAGTGCTTTCAATTTTCCAAAATTAAATTTTTCTACATTAAAGACATATCCAAAGGAAGATTAAGTAAATGACAGTTATATGAGCATATATATACCATAGGACATTAGTTTCTTCTATCCTCACCTTGCATAGTTCATGAGCTAAATTTAAGAAATAACTTCACATAAAAAGAAAAAGTCCTATACAGGAAGAAAAAAAACTTTTCTATCAGCTTTCAGAGAATAAATAATATATATAAAGTTTCAGGGATACATAAGAGAAAACAGAGTGTTTAACATCATTTAAAAATGCTAGAGACTGCTAGACACCAGAAAAGGACTCTGGGAAAAAAATAAAAGGCTGAAAAGCCTTACAATTTCAATCTTTACTTATTCTACTTTCCTAAAGTCTAGAAAAATGAATTTCTGCCCTATGTATACCTTACAGTACCAAGCTTCCACAGGAAATATCTTGAAAAGCCTTGGACATTACTCATCCTCAAGCAGCAGAAGGTAGAGTGGAGCTCAATGTCCTATTCCTAGAATGATCCATCTGGAAGAAAAGGCTACAAGGACATACATAGAGAGCTTGTATGTGAAAATACATTTGCAAATTTGTTTTTATATAAATATATGCATGATAATAACTTAAATGCAAATGCTCAAATGTCTGTGACCATTGTGGATCATATTTCTGCTTATTGTATTTCAACTTTATATTATTGCATTGTATTCAATAATATTAAAACCCCATATATTGGTGGAAACATAGATTTGGATACACTGTAAAATATTTTAGGCTCTCCCAAATTATAGCTCTAGTTAACTTTATTCATTTTGAAGCACTTTCGAATTAGTATATCTGAAGAGTTGTTTTATCCTTAACACAAGTGACTTTTTAGAAACCTAATAAAACAAAGTATATATAGATAAGAGATAATCAGTCGAAAAATAGCTAAAGTGTCTTCTTATTTATGATTCACCATTCAACAAGGTAGAGTTGTAGAATTTACTTAACAAATATCTTTTTTACCCAATTCATGAAAAAGTATTTTAGAAGCATTCAACTGATTCATAGGTCGATTAGAAACTGGACATTTGATGGACTTTGAATAGAGAGTGGTCTTTAATTGTTTATGCTAAGACAAATATCTGATTGGAACATCTTAGGGGAATACAGGATTTTTTAAAAAATTCATTTCACACTTCTAGGTTATACATCACAATGGCGTAGATGTCATAGCAACATGAGGGGCCTTGGGAATTCATCAGGGGCACATCCACAGCAAGAGCAGTAGACATGGACCAATGATGCACAAAGCTTGTTTTCTACCTTGTCTGCTTGCTATCTTGGTTGCTAGTGTTTCATTATCTCTTTTCTTCTCATCCATCTGCCCAGAGACCGTTCCTCCCTGCTAAAAACAGGTCTTTCTGCATTAGCTATGCAATCCAAGCAAACACCTACAGTTTTGTCTAGGACATGCCTTAACTAGTTAATTCCTCTCATGCTTGCTCACAGGTCTTCTCCTTGGTGTCAAGTTTTGAGAGGATCTGTGGAATTACAAACTTAGATGAATTTCTCCAATTTATGACAAGAATGAATTAATTGCTACTTCCTTTAAAATACTTCCAATCCTTATCCCCATCCCAGCCCCATTCCTTTGTCTTCACCTCCCCTGCCAGGATTTTTTGTAATTCTATTTTTTTCTCTATTTATTGATAGATATGGACACTTCTTCATTTGATGCAAATTTTATTCTAACTGTGCATTTCATACCTTTGTTTAAAATTGTATCATAAAATATATAAGAATAAAAATATCTTTAATGGTTTCTGAAAAAATATAAGATATTAATATATTCTGCTCCATTTTGAAAGCACTTAACTATTGTGGCAAAGATGAAAGTGTCAACTTTAAAAATTGAGGGTTCTCTCTGTGTGTGTGTGTGTGTACGTGTGTGTGTGTGTGAGTGTGTGTGTACCAGAGGACACCATGTTTACTTGTGGAAGCTCAAGGCTGATTTTAGGAATCACCCTGAATTGTTCTCTTTCTTCTTTGCTTGGCTCTGATGTTTTCCTGGCTCTGCCTTCTAGTTCAGAAGTGCAGAAGGCAGCCATTTCCTTCCTGGCATTTTTTACTTGGAATCCAGAATCCAAATTTGGGACCTTCTGCTTGCCAGTCAGAGGTTTAACCCCTGAGCCATCTCTCACACTACAATTGAGTTTTTAGACATACATATGAAGAGCAAGCATGGAACAAGCCTGTGGAAGATTACCTAGTAGATTTGAGAAGACTCAGTCTATAGCAGGTTATATCATTCCTTGGGTAAGTTAATAAGTTAAGACAGTTGGTTCAGTATTTTAGAAAATTGAGAAGCAAAGACTTTCCAACTATTCAAATCGAAATGAACTGCCCTGCGAGTATAATGAACTGTAACTAAGAAATATAAGCTTGCATGAACCCCTACTTCTCATAATAGTTATGTGCTTATATAAACAAAAAAGTAAGTGGAATTCATAGATTATGCAGAAGAGTGAAAACAACATGAAAAGATAAATAAAAATGCTTCAAATCTATGAAGTCATTTATACTGCAACCTTCATAATAGAAAGAATTTGAAAGGAAATTTTCTTATTTGACTGAGGAAAGGAATAAAATGTTTTCAACATTTTGATCTTCTTGAATATGTAGTGCAAGTCTCTGTTAGAGAAACCTAAAAGATTTGCTCAAAAGTTATTCAGTAAAACATTCACAAACATAACCAGTACATTCAATTATCTGTACTTCCAATTGATGCAGTCTCAAGTGATAAAATTTGCAATATCTTTTCATTAAAATCTTTTGGATTCTTTTCCATTTCTTTAATCTTATAACTACTTAATGATTATAGAAATTTCATATAAAGTAGATTTTATTATGACTAACTTCAAATTTATATTTCTCTAATTATTTTAGTGTAATTGATTCTTCTCATAAAGAATCATACATATAGCATTTTATTGTTTGACTATATTATGTGTGAATACAATTAATATAAGTTATTTTCATCCTTTTATTCAGGCTATATCCCCTCTTTCTACCACTAAAGCCCATCCCAACATGTCTCCCTCTTACTTTTATGTATTTTTATATATGTGATTCCCTCTAGTTACCTAGTGCATGAACAATATATAAGTGGTATATCACTGAGACAAGAATTTCTCTGAAACCACAGAAAACATTAACTTGCAGTAGTTTCTGGAGAAGATGTGGTGCTTCATGAGGTCTTCTTCTTTCCGCTGTTGAAATGTTGATAGGCCAGTCTTATGCTATTATTATGCAAGTAAACATAGTTTCAGTTTTCACTGTATTTATTGTACCTTTTATCTCAGGTAAAATAGCTAGCCATGTCTAGAAGATGCTATATTTCAGCAAACTTACACACTCTCTACCTCCTACATTCTTAACACTCCTCCTCTGAGATGTTCTCTGAACTTTGGTGTTGGGAGAGCAATTTAGATGTCCTGTTTACTGCGGAACAATCTGTAGTTGTTTATTCTCTGCACTATGGTCGATTATGGATCTCTGTATTTTGAACAGTGAATGTATGATAATTAAATGATCTTCTTTCTCCAGCAAATTGACAAATAGATTTTCTTCATTTTTTGCCACAGGAAAAGTATCAAAGTTTTCAAATGTTGTGGAGTATGAAACCAGAGAAACTTATCTAATTTTCAGCTTAAGACTTTTCAGCTTGGCAATTTTCTTTTTCATCTCAAATATTCCAGTATGGAGAAACTAATTGTGTGGAGGTAATTCTCATCAACCCAGTCAGTGTAAAATGTCCCATTGCTTACCATTGGCATATAGCCTATTAAAGTTAATGGAAGGAAGAATTTCACCAGTGAGCTAGAATTGATTGTCATGGCTCCAATAGAACCAAATGGGAAGAAAGGGAAGCGAAGGTTACATTCTCTAATGTTTCATTTTATGTGGCTTTTATTTGTGGTTGGGTGGGAGTTTCGGAGGCGTTATTATTTGCCTAGAAGTGTCTTGCAGAATGCTTCTGTATTTATAAGCTATTTACTTTTGAGTATTCTTGACTATTCGTTATAGCCATGGAATATGCTGTGGGTACTTGTTCCATTTCCTTTTAGAGTCTCAAATCCACTTTATTGTTGCTTCTGACTTTCACCTTTCCATAAATGTGTGTCTGTTCAGTCATTAAAAATGACATGGGAATAGGTGTACCCTTGCCAAGTTGTTCAGGCTAACAGTGACTAAGCAGAATACGTTTTGCACTCTCTGAAAGTAAGTCATATTTTCTTGGGCGTGTGAGACTAGACCTGCCTATAGTTCCTTTTTCAAGCCCTCATACAAGAGAAAAATCAAATGTGAAAATTACACCTGTAAGGACATATTATTCAGAGATCTTCAGGGAGCTAAAATAAAGAAAGGCTAGCTACAAAGCTAGATGGATAAATGTTTCAAGAATTGGTTCCTGAGCTTTTGAATATGAAAAAATACAAGCATCTGCAGTTGGCATACTGAAGATAACCAGTCAACTTTAATATATACTTTCAGTATGAGTTCCAGTTCAGTGCCAAGAGAATAAAAATTTCCCAACTTGGGAAATCAAGCAAAGAGAAGAGAGTTATTCCTTTGCCTTCTTATGTTACTCTTGCCTATGAAATGGTGAAAGGAGCCCACCTACAATCTACTCCCCTGAGTCTTTAAGTATAAATGGTCATCTCCTTGGTGAAGAGACATCTTTACAGAAACAGCCAACATATCTTGTCATAAATTATATAATCGACACTATTGCTTCTTCATGGGGACATGTGAAACTCATGTATTGAATTTGGAAACAAATCAGTGTGTTCAGACCTGTCATCCATATGAATCTGTATTATAGAGAATCGGTCTGATTTCTCTTTGTTAAAAAGAATCAACCACCTTAGTCAGCACTGTAATGCCCTTAGGTTTCTTTGGACTCAAAGGTGTGAGGATCCCAAAGTGTTTCAGTGGCAGTCTCTGATTCAATTCCACTGCAGTTACCACCTACTTAAAGTACCCCTACTCCAGGGAGCATAAAGTCGGGGGGAGCAGGATCAAAAATTTTCCTAGAAATAATTATGAGTAGTGCAACTCATATTTTCATCCTCTCATGAATCGTAGGTAAGAAAGTATCAGAAAGATTCAGACTATTTATATATTTGTATGGCAAAAGTCTTTCCTAGTAGCTTTTTCTTGTTCTTTCCTGTCATAATAGCTCTCACTTTATTCTTTGGGTTACAGAAGTCTGCTGGATATGTTTATTCCAATTATATATTTGTGATCGGCAGGAGTAACAGAAGAGACTCAAGGAGCCAAAACCCTTACACAGACATTTACCTAAGCAGATGGTGAATTGACCACCTTACTATTGCAAGGTTCTGTTTGGAACAGTAATGATTCCCTTGATAATATTGCAATGTGGAACCCAAGAACATCTTGGCCCACATAAAATTATTTGTCAATTCAAAACCACTTCCTAGTAGTTTCTGAGAGTTTTAGTCATTTACCATTATTTTTAAAAAATCATAGTTGCCCTAAAAAAGTGCCCATCTTTTGAAAAAAAAAACAGCTGAAGCAATAACTAATAGTGTAAGTATTTTATCATGGTGCATTCTAGACAGCTCTGATTCTCCTCTGTTCAATGGGGTCAGGATCCTTGGATTGACTCAAGCCTAGGAATTCCTTTAGGGACCTTGATTTTTTTTCATTCAGGTTATTCTTCAGTTCACTTCACCTAAGAATTTTATTCCTTTATAGATTAATGATTTTGCAGGCTTCTCGCCTATTTCTGAGAATGAATTAGCAATGCAGTAGTTCTCAATAATGCAGCCCGTGTTACAGATCTGTTTCATCCATGGTCACTGGTAGAAGGATGTTATGGTCTACTGGGTTTACCATCACCACCGTGCGTGGCATCCTGAATCTAATTGTTTCTTTGCATTTATGCTTCCAAGTTTCTAAGTTATATCATATATATATATACATATACATATATGCATATCAGCCTACAGAAAAATATCTCCTTGGGCAACTTTTTGTTGAAGTTATAGGACTGATGAGTGAAATTTCTAAAAGTAGCTAATCTGATCTCATAGCATAAAAATCAAAATAGAGACCAAAAGAGAATCCCAGCTACTCAAGGATCTTGATGACTGACTGTATGCTTTTAATCCTTGAGACCTACATAAATGTAGAGGGCCAAGTCAACAAAGATTTCTTCTGACCTCCACATGCATACTGTGACACTTCCACCCCCACATACATCCCTACACATATACATAACACACACACGCACACAAAAAAAAAAAAACCAAAAACTTCAAACAATTAAAAAATTAAAAATGTGTTTTGGATTGTCTACTCTGATTCGGGCCTCTGTGGCATACCAAGTAACCCCTCCTTTGGCCACTCCCCTTCACCCATCCAGTCCTAGCTCCCCAAATTCCCACTGCATGTAATTATCTCTCCTAAGATCCTCACTAGTCTATGGGGTCATGTTAGTATGTCAGTCATTATAAGGGTCTGGTTAGGACAAGTGGACAGTGGGGTTGAAGGGAGGTTGGGAGTCAGGGAAAAGTACACAATTTGCTTATAAAACTAAGGAAATATATAAGAATATAAAAAAAGTTGTGTTTTGAGAATGGGGTCAGATTTTGAAGTAAAATTTTAGTTTAGAAGTGCCACACATATGTTATTTTTTAAATCAGAAATAAAAGCTATTATTCTTCATTGACTGAATATTTTCACATCACTTGAAGCTTTGTGTAGCTTTATATTATGAAATTCATCTGGGTAACCTAAGGCTAGCTATTATAAATCATAAGGAAAGTCAGGCTTATTGAATATCAGATTTCCATTAAATCACATTCATACACAAAGAGACAGTTCAAATTGTAATTGAAGTCGTCAGCTTTCATTCATCTTAGAGAGGATTATTCCAGTGCACGGTGCTCATTCTTTTGTGCTCTGAGAGTTTATCAGAGTCCCCAAGCTGCAACAGTGTGAAAAGAGACAAGCTGCATTTCCTGTTAATTCTAACAAAAAATGGCAGTGATTTTTGATCATAAAACTTCTCCTTATTCAAAACCATATAAGTCACCAGCACATTTTATGTTTCTCCTGAAAGCCATGTAAAAAGTGAGGAAATGATGTACCAAGAAGAATTAAAACAGAAATGTTACTTATCCAGGAGCAATATGAAGACAAATTATTTTGCAGCTAAATTTTAAAAAAAGTTCTGCCTATCTTTTGCTTTATTATGCATATGGTCACATCAGAACTATTTATTGTATGTTGTCATGGTGTGTCTTAATTGTCTTTCTTTTTGTAATTCAAAGTGAGACCGGTTATCTTCAGTTTCTGCCCCTGTGTCTTAACATACAATGACAGGCTGAAACCTTGAATTGTGAATAAGAATAAAATTTTTCTCCATTATATTTCTTGTGGTTGAATATTTATCACAGTAACAAAAAAACTGAAATAAGCACTGATAAAATTATGATTTTTTTGGATTGTGTTATGTTGATTTAGGATCTTAGACATAAAATTTCAGTTAAGCAAATAATTTATTGAATATTATTATTCATAATCTAAGTATCATTGATGCAAGAGAACAAAAAATAAATACATCTGTCTAAAGTGGCTTAAATTTTAAGATGCTTGAGAATTTGTATATATTATGTATGAATGTATTCAGAATAATGTCTGAAACTATTGTAAAGGATTAAATAATATGACAATCATAATATCCAAATATTTATTGTGAAAAGTAAGATCAAATAGAACATTTAGCCATAGAGGGATGGAGAAATGGTTCAGAGATTAAGACTCTGTCTCTCAAGCAGAAGGCCCTGAGTTCAGAAGGTCAGATGTAAAAATGCCAGGGAGAATCAGTGGGTGGTAGTGGCTGCTACTTCTGGCTCTGGTGTGGAGACCTTGAGAAATCCAAGAGCAAAGCAAGAAAGAGGGAGAAGCAATCCAGCATGATTCCTGAAGTCACCCTTGGTCCTCCACAGAGACTCTGCTACACACACACACACACACACACACACACACACACACACACACACACATGCACACACACACACATACACACACACATACACACAGACACGCGCGCACACAAGAGTTTTACCTAAAGTTGGATTGGAGAGATTGCACATTGTGTAAAGGAACTGGTCACTAGACCAAGGGCTTGCTTTCACATTTCAGATAAATGTAGAAAGCAGGATGCAAGGGCAACATTGTCTAAAATCCTTGTGCCCTTTTATGAAGCAGGAAACGGAGACTCAAGAGACTCCAGAAGTTCTTAGGAAAGCCAGCTGGCTTATACAGCAACAATGAACCTACCAGGTCTCCAAAAAGGTTGAAAGATGAGAAACAATAGTTCAAGGTTATCTATGGCCTCTATATACAAGCTACAGCAAGCACATGTTTGTATTCATGCACAAAAATATACTCACACAACATACTCATACATAGCATTCATGTACCACTCCTCCAACATAAAAGAGGAAATATTTTATTTAAAGGAAAGTAAGCATGTTTCTGTTGGAAAACATAGATAATGGAATGTATTTGGGAAGATTATTCAGATGTCTCTCCTCCTCCTAAAAGGGAACCTTTTCTTATAAAGTTACATTCTGTCAAGACACTGAAAAAAAGGAAAATTTGTTAGAGTTAAAACTACTGTTTACACTAATGTGTCTCCTTGAAGTTGTGAGTGCATTGGGAATTGGAAGCTGGCAAGTACTTGCGAATATCAGTATTTACTCAGGAATCTGCCACATTTTGGAATAGCTCTTGAAGTTCTCTCTGGTGGACATCAAACTCTGTTATGTTTACCTCTCTCCTTTCTCCTTTCTCTACCACTCCCAGTTTTGTTTTATTAACACCATTTCCTCCATAGAACTGGAACTCTTGAGTAAAGCGGAAAAAAAAAAAAAGTTGTTTGTGGTCTAGACTTGATCCATGGCATCTCTTCCAAGTTCCCATGAAGGAGTCTCAGTGAGTCCTAGTCAGCTTGTTATTTTAAGTGAACCAGAGGTTACCACTTACAGCTCCTGTGATGTCAGTCAGATACTAGTCACTGTCAGTTCATCTCCTGCAGGAAAATGGTGTATATTTTTTTCTCACAATGGTCTTTTTAGTCAGCTTCACCCTTAACATTGTAGCACAACATCCTTTTTTTCTACACCTTCGTAGCCCCTTTAAACTCAATAAGAAGCCATGTTTAGTCTGGGAGACGGAGTTTTAAAACCTGTGATGATTACATATGCTAAAATCTAGCATCGGTTCTGTAATGGCACACACAGTAAATTGAACTCTTCTGTACTGGAACAAAAACATATTGTGTGCAATGGTCTTGACTTTGTTATCATCTTTAGGACTTCATATAGAATAACAATGTGCTTGTCAGATCTATGTCTATTGTGTTGTGCAGTAGCTCAAACCACAGAAATACCAATATTTTAGAGTGTGCTCATCATTTCCTTTCCTGGTCATATGTGAGAGGTAAACCCAAAATTGCATGTTCTAAATTATATAGTGTTTCATATAGTTACCTTATAATAGCAAATCTGGGAATTTTCTTCATGCATTGCTTTGTGTACTGCCAATTATTCCATGTAGTTTGAATACTGACTTTTTCTTAAGTGAGGACTTTGTGATATTTCCCAGGGACATGAATGAATAAAAGTATAATATTTCAAAATCTTTCTTCAATACATTACTTGCTTCCTTTCACTAATTGACATTAAAGATGTTAAAATATTATCACACAATTAGTTAAATCTCTTAACTATTCAATTGTTGTGGTCTTTTTCCTTTCTCTAGAATTAATGTTTTTTAGTGATTTATGCAATATACTATTTTGATTATTTATAGTTTAAATATAACAAGCTAATTTTCCCCTGAATTGTGAGAAAAATTAGTTTTGCTATGTTTACTTCTAAAAATTGTATAAAGTCAGGCCTAAATATGCAGATTTTTTAATATCCTGTAAAGTCATTTATGTACTCCTTATCAATGTTATGTGAAGGCTTTATTTAAACATTAACTTTCTCCATTTAATTTATTTCATTAAGCACATAATTATTAAATTGTGCATTTGGTATTAGGCATTTTGATTGTGGAAGGAGATGGGAGTGCTCATAGATATATGTAAACCAGCAAAATCTATGCATACTTTCACAGTTTTATCTTTTCCAAATGTTTCATTGAAATTCAGGAGAATAAATTAGAATATAACTGTACTTTCAATGCAACAAATCATGTGTATTCTTATATGCATTCATTTGTAGAAACCTAATGTGATATGCTAATATTTTAATGTTATGTGTTTTTATGTATGTGTAATATAGTATCTAAAGCCAGTCTGATCTGCTAACTCTTTCTGTGTGTGTACTTTCCTCACATTATCAGTTCCATTCATACTTTTTCTTTTTCTACCTCATTTCTCTAACACATTGTGTTTCTCTAACACAAATCCATCATTTATTATCTCATTCATTATATAATTGATTATATTTAATAATTGTTTCTTTTTGTTTTTCTTGATATAAAAGACATATTTAAGTGGATGCATTCATTTTCTACAAAATAAACATGTGATTTTTGGCGGCCATTTTCTACCAATTCTATAGGCATTCCATTTTCATACTCATTATTCCAAGCAAACAATGATTATCCCTAATTTGGGACATTCACATCCTCTTTTCTTGAAATATAATTCAACAGGTGGGAAAGTAGGAGTAGAATATTCTTATGTTTCAGAGAACAAGAGGGTTCTCATGATTTACAAGAGTCAATACACAATGCACTGACAATTTCACTTCGTTAAATAACACTCCTTCAGAGTGGAAGGCACTGTGCTACACTGACTTGCAGAGCTGACTTGCTATACTAGCTGGGTCATAACTGAATGTCAATCACTGTATGGTGAGGGGGAAGCAGTTTTAATCACATGTTCCCTGTACAGCCATTATCTGCTTCCATAGACTGAGAAAATTTAACACTTTTCCTGTACTCTACATTTATCCTACTGAGATCTTGGAAATGGTTTCTTGCCCTGTTAATGCAGTGTAACAATTTGTCAAAATTTGCATTCATTTTACAACCACTATATATAATACAGAGAGTTAACAATATTGAACCATGAAAGTTGATATGATCACTTAGTAGGCCTTATAGAGTAATTTTCTGTATTATTATTTTTTCTTTTTTGCACCCTCTTACTAGAAGTAATGTTTTCATATTGCCTCTGTGGCTGAAGGGGAAAGTAGCACCATAGCAGTGGGAAAATCAAGAGCTAAATCTCACTGATCTATCCTTCCAAATATCATTCCATCACAGTGGTTGTTTGTCTGTGCCAGGGAAACAGTTGTCAGGGCACGTTAAAACAAACAAGGAAACCGAATTAAATAGTCAAGCAAACATAATCTGTCCTCATTTGGTTCATGTTCTAGCAGAATTTGGCCAGCCATAGAACTTATTGTACTTGTTCATTGAATAATAAACACATATTATTAATTAAATTATTGATCTACAAAGAAGGAAAAGTTCTTACCATATAAAATTTCTAACTATACAGTGCAAAACACCGCTACTTGTTATCAGAAACTAGATAACAGCTATAAAAATCAAAAGTATAGGAAGGTAAAGAAAGAAGGATTGCTGAAGTTGGCTAAAGAAAATGACCTAGAAATGCATTCCCAGAAGAGGTGGCATTAAGTTGCTCTCCATCGAACATAAAAGTTTTATTTCTGGAATGAGAGTTTGAAAAGCCAAATGCACATGTGAAGAACGGCAAAATGTGATGAGACAGAGTGAACCATTAGATTCTCAAATATCACTGTAGCCTGTCAGCAATAAACATTTCTCTGCCTGCCCGTACATCTGCCCTGCCATCTTTTTATATATAACCCCACTTGTACTGACTTCTCCAAAGTTGTAAAAAGTTGTCCTTCATATGTAATAGAATGTCTCTAATATAAGCACACTCATTATTCTACTAGATTAAGTTACTGTCCTCAGAAATTTTGAGGGGTTAATATTAAAAAAGATTATAGGATATTCTAATATAAGCAACTTGGTGAATAATCTCAAATATGTACCTTGTTATTTTCCATGTGTGTGTGTTTTTGAAATCCAAGAGAAACTTGCATTTTTCAGATGTTAGTAGCACATTAATGTGATCTAATAAAAGTGCTCTTCCTCAGTTTGAGAAAAAGTGTCGAAAGACTTTCAAAGAGGAAGAAAAATAAAGCAGAATGGTAGTTAGAAATGCTTAGCTATTTGAAGACTGTCAACTAATCCAGTGTCATTGGATTATGGGAACGGTGTGGGAAGCAGTTAGACATCTGGAAAGAAAAATCGAGAGCAGATTGTAAAGGGGAAGATTTGGCATCTCTTTTGCTTATTTCACAGCTAAAACCTAAGTGAATTAAAATTTTATGTATTTAGACTCCTGATCAGAACAAGTGTATCAAAAATGCATTTCAAAAGGGATTTTAAAAGTTCAGGTTGCTTTTATCCAGATTTCAAAGTACTATCATTTAGGTAGATAGACTAAAGAAATGTAGGTGGCTTTTCTAATTGATAGTAAAGGATATTGGCAAATGTGAGTGTATAAATTTCTGGAGTCCCTTCAATGAATGAGACTGCTTTCAATAAAATGCAGGTCCAGTGGATGAAAGTAATATTATCAACCCTACTGAGCCAATGCTACTTTTTGTGGAAAACAGTGTGTAACATTAAATATTTTACTCACCTAAAATGATGGCTGTACATGAAATATTCAACTTTGGCATGTGACCATAGAAAGCAAACACAACAAATATCCTAAGAAAATATAAGGTATAAGTCTGCTGAAGGTATCAGCACAAATATTTTGTAGGAGACAGAATTAATGAGAGAGGACTTAGACAATGCTTCATGCAATTATAGTCAGAAATTCACAACTGTAATTGCTGTCAATAATAACAAAGATCACTTACTACAAGACAAATCAGGCTTAATCAGTTTCTGCCACCATTGCTGCTGTTGTTGTGGGATTGTAACTCAAGGGTGAGCTCCATTCTCAGCTTGGAGACAGATTTAAAAGAATCCATTATGAAAGAAATACAGGAACGTGTTGAGAAAACTAGTTCATTAAATAAATACTACAGCTTAGGTAAACAACACTGAAAATCAGTTAAATGAAAATAATGTAATTTAAACTGATCATATTTGTATGAATATGGGTGGAGAAAAATATTTCTGCTATAACCATATTCACATCAGAACTAAATTTTAGATGATTTATTTTTACATTTTACAATAGATTTTAAGTAGAAAGAATTGGATTCACAATATACTTTTCAACTCTGAATGTGGTGTTAGTCAAGAAGCACACATGCACATGCATAAAAAGTGGGAACAAAACAACACATTTCCCCCCCTTTTTTTTCTTTCTTCAATTTATAGCCTCTACTGTTTTGGAATTCACTATGTAGTTCATGTCTGCATTGAATTTGTGCTGATTTTATAGTCTAAATCTACCGGTTGTTATCATTGTAGATATAAGTCTCAAAGTCTATGTGATGTAGGTGCTAAGGTTGTGTGAAGGTTTTTTTCTTCTTAGTTTCTTTACTTTCAGAGATTCAAATCTTTTCAGTTGTTTGAACTGGAAAAAAGTAATAAGAAAAAGTTTAGATTAATAATTTAATAAAAAAAATATGTACCGGAAGTACTTAAATGTAGAATTACTATTAAAGTATAAAACTGATTTATTTGATAGATTAGAACATATTTAAATTTTAACTGTTTACTACCAAATTGAGTTTAAAATTTAATGAATAAAAATGATTTGTAATTCCAAATCTTGTAGAAATAAAAGCAGAAATAAGAGTGTAAGAAACACTCTGCGTTAGAAGCAGTCTCTAGTGTTTATCAGGAAAGCGCAATTAGAGGTAATGGGAAGAAATTTAGGGGAGTGTAATTAAGGTCAACTTGGAGGATGCCATTTTCTTGATGAGACCACTGAATGGGAATCTGGATTCTCATAGTCAGAGGAGTAGCTTCCTCCCACGAGGAGTGGCTAATCATTACACTAAAGGGCTTGTTATAGAAAGATTTTCTCTGCGGTCAGGGAACGAGTCAATGGTCCAAATCTCGCATTCATTTCCTTCCCAGCCTTGAACTCAGACCCCTGAGGTCTGCTTTACTTTTTGTCAAACAAGTCAGAAGAAATTTCAAACCTCTGAATCCTGTCAGTTCAAAATTATTTGAATAGCTATTTCCTTATGCTTTTTGAAAGTGTAAAAAATAAATCTAGAAAATTATGAGTTGAGAATCTAAGTAAATTCTGAAATTTACTTATTTAGATTACATATTTTGTTAAAGATTAAATATTATAAGTTCAGGAATAATATTGATAATTATAATAAACAAAAAAATTCCAGAAAGAATATCTCGTTATGTGTGCTGTTAATGTCTACCACTTATGTTAACTTGAAAGCAAGAAATCTTTAATTTTGAACAAAGAATCTCCAGGAAGAAATGAAAACATGGTATGATACACAAAAAAACATAGGAAGAAATGAATGGTTCTTGTTTGTGTAGATGATGATTACTTTCCCCCATATTAATATTTCAGAATATTTGTTGAGTTAATATAAGTCATAATTAGTAATAAATTGTTTTGCTCTTTCCAAGCAATGCATACATAAGTGAATATATGAACTTCATTTTATAGACTGAAAAATATTATTTGAGTAATTCTGAGATTTAAAGAAGTCACATAAATTTCTTTCATCTAGACAAATAACTTAATTTTTTGATAATCACTGAAGTCAAAATACGAGTAATGAGAAATCATTGTTAGTTGTTGTTATAAAATTTTATTTTAACAAACTATGATTTTTAGCTTTTCAGAAAAATATCTTAAAATTCTGAAAATTCCTAAAGGATCATTACAAATCCCTGCATTTCTTTCTTCAACCACATAAAAATCATAGTGCATGTTTCCATCTGTGGAATGAATACCTTACAGTTATATTTAACCAAGCAGTGCTAATGATGGCACTGCTTTTGCACTTCTGTTATTCAGACTAAGATAACAAATTAGTTTTTATTATTGATCAATAATATTTATTATACCATCTGTTTATTATAAAATTTCATCCTCACAATGTAGGTTTAGTAACTTTCATACATATGCTAACATGTAGCCATAAATTATAATAAAGTAAAATTCTAGGTATTCACTAAGAATGTGCTCAGGTCATATTGTCATTTTAAAATGTTGCAAAGTATTACTATGTTAGCTCTAAAATTGTATATAAGAGAATTACATTGGTATGTATGTACATATTGTGAATAGATACAATTTCACAGAAAGATATTCCAGATACCATTACTCAAGATTATCTCTACATGTTGTCATGGAAGAATCAGAAAGAAGGAAGTTTTTATTCTTCATGCCATGGCTGCTGTGCTACTTTTAGTGTATTCATCGTTACTTTTTTGTTTCATTTAAATTCTCTGATCCTTGAGCCCAGAGGTTGGATGTCTACTTGAGAGATGATTTCATGACATCATTTCATCTGTGTATGTGTGTGTGTGTATGTGTGTTCACATGTGCATACATATGTGTGTACAAGAGGGCACTTGTATGAATGTGCTTGTGGAGCCTCAAGTTTGATATCAGAAATCATTTTGAATTGCTCTATTTCCTTATTGCTTTGTTCTGGAGTTTCCCAGGCTTTGCCTTCCAGGGTTGGAAATACAGGACTCTGCCATAGCTGGCCAGCATTTGTATGTGGGATCTGGGAATTTAAACACAGGTCTTTTTGCATGTGAGACAGACTTTAACTTCTGAACCATTTACTAAACTTTCATCTTAATTAATAGTTGAATAATATTAAGTGGTGTATATGCACCATATCTTCATTTCCACTCACCAACCAGCATCTAGGCTGGTTCCATTTTCTTGTAATTGAAGCTATGGGGTGGATATGTAGAGTTGGGAAATATGTCCAGGAATATTAGAGTTGGGGATCAAAAAGTTTTGTTTCATCAAAATAATTAGAATGCATAGAATACAGTGAAGATCTATTTAAAATTCCAGCGTCAAATTATGACTTGATAAGGACGCAATGAATAAATACTCATTAGATTTAAAGATAACAAGTGTTTAATACCATAGGAAGGATTCTTAGCTAAGTTCATAATTGTAAATTAATACACCAATATTATTAGCTCTTTTGAAAAGTAATCTAAAATAAGTATATAAACTCTGATATCTCTGCATCTTAAAATCAAATTTAATTTAATGATTATTTTGAAACACTGAGATCTCCAGAAATCTTAAGAAGAGGGAAGATGGGCATGCTGTGTATAGTAGGCATTAAGATGGACTGTCTAAACAGAGTTCAAGATAGTCTTAAGATCTGCAATGCAATCTTCTTTCCCTCACCCCCTCTCTACCATCTTTAAATAGTAAACTAAATTCACTGTAAAAAAGAAAGTAGATATGGAGTCAGAGTTCAAAACATACTACTATTATTTTAAGCCAGCTTTCTGTATATTTTATAAATTGATATTTACTTCAAACAACAAATGACACTTCTCTCCACAGTTCTTCAACAATTTCAAACCAATATTATTTCTTCAGGTGTCACAGAAACAATGAAGCTTTTGCAAAGGAGAAAATCTGAGCAACGTCCTCAGTACATACACTTGTCCTAAGGAGATCTGTGATCTTCTCTGTAATTAGGTCTTGATACTGGATACTATTGATAGCTTACATTGTTTCATGGGACACTCATCCTAAAATTTAGAGTGGTATCAGTTCCCAATGGAAAACTAGGGAAGAATAGGTAGAGTAAACATGAAATAACACAGTAATGTCAAAAATTGAATTTCCAAGACCAAAGAATTTTGAAAGATACTTGGAATCGTCAACTTGAAGAAATGAGTAAATTTTACAAAGAGTTGTGTCATCTAAATAATTTGGTATTTTAATTTATAAACATAGTTTTAGAAGAGCAAATTTGACACTGAGTTCATATGCATTCTCCAAAGACATAATGGCAGATACTGAAAGGAAGACTCTGTGTTGTTAAAATATATAGTCTCAGCAATTATTTCTGAATAGTACAGCTTCAAATGTTCTCTGCTGGAAAATTCTCTGGAGAATTTCCTCTATCTATAAATTTCCATCCATAAGTCATGGTTTTTCACATGGTATTTCTAATCAGGTCAGCTTCTATCATATCTTGTCTGTTAAAGATAAGGACAATCAATGAAGAAGGAAAAGGCCTTTTCAGAATTCCTGGGAACCAAGAATTGCAAATGAAGGAAGAGCTAACCACAACTGTTATGCGTACATTGTGCTCCTAGTGGACCATTCAGATATTTGAACTCTTGTCAAACAATTTGGCATATATGTACGAGGTATAAGAGTAAAGACCAGCTTCATATTTCCCAACTGAAAAAGACTTGTCATTCACGTTTTAATGTTTCTTCCTTCTATATGGTTATAGCTATTGAGATATGAGTTATTCTTTGAAATTTTGCCTAAATAGACATAGAATGCATATTAAAATGGAAAACATAAGTTTTCCTTTTAGGTTTAGAAAAACCAAGGGAAAAATGAAGTCTCATACATTAACATAAAGAAGAAAATATCTGTTTGGACCCATCTCTGGGAGTTGTTGATTGATTTGGCAATAAAAATCTTACAACATCAGAAAGAGGCCAGATTTCTAGGAGGGAAGAGAGAACAGGAGATAAGGGGATATTTAGAGGTATCATCAAGTTTTCAACAAAATGCGGGATTAAACAAGGATAAGGTAAAGAATGATGGCAGATAGAAACTTTAAATGGGATGCATTTATCTATTTCTCCTTTTTCAATTAAGGAGCCATGTGTTTCTCCTCAGTGACTTCAGATAACATAGACACCTCAGTGAAATTGAGCCCAAATGAGTCAGGTGGTGCTGCCATCACCTTTGTTGTTGGCTTGCTTGTTTGGTTGGTTTCTAGGATTCTTTTCCATTGTAAATCATGCTTCTTTTTCTTCAATTGAATTTGTTATTATATAAAAACTACGTACTGCACAGTCTTCCAAAGTTCATCTTCTATGCCATACACATAGAGACTACCAATGTAAAGGAAATGCATTTACAAGTGTTGTAAGAATAAAGTGCTCATTTAAAATGACCATGCCAAGGCACCAGTCATTTAGTATACTTGGCAATGAAAGATGGGTTTTTTTGTCATAGTGACAGTAGAAAGGCACCCTATTCCGTGGTCAAAAATTCTACCTGACCTAAATAATTTAAGATTAATAGGGGATTATATTGACTCACATTTTTTAGATTGCAGTTCATTCTAGAAATGGAGTCAACAGCAAGGTTCAAGAGAAGCTGGTCATGCCCATCCATGTCAAAAACAGAAGAGACAACAATGTTTCATTCCAATGTGCCTGAAGGTCAAAGTGCGAGCCAGCTCCTGCCATCTAATCTACCTCTTCAGGGAATAACCCCACCCACCATGGACTGGATCTTCTCACATCATCATGCAAGAAAGAAATCTCTCACAGGGTTGTCTTAATTAGATAATTCCTCCTTTCTCAAGCATAAAGTTGACAGGTAAAACTCCCTGCCACAAAATCTTTTAGACAAGGAAAACCTCTAAATTAATGCCTTTGTTCAAGGCAACATAATTATCAATGATTGGTCATAAAAGGATTCTCATGAAATTCACTTGACAAATTAGCAGAGCAAGTTTTTGTTGTTATTTTTTTTTGGGGGGGGGAAGAGGTATGGGATAACATTTGGTCATGGTCCATTGGTCATGAGCAAAATTTTGCATAATATTTTCTTTGTTGGGTACAACATCCTGTGATCACTGTGACAAACGACAGTTCACCCCCCCTTGTGTTTCATCATCGTCACCTTGGGAGATATGTTAACCTCACATTTAGGCTGGTAAATTTCCACTGCTTATGTCACAGCAAAAGGTGCAAGGGCCAGATGGACAAAGCAAACACGTATTGGCTCCAGCTACATTTTGTTGACACTGCATTTTACTTCCAAAAAAGACACGAATGAGCAACATGTCAACTTGCAAAGCTGAGGATGACTCAAAGGTTGATACAGTGAAGGTCATACAGTGAAAGTTGATACACAATGTGAAGACAGAAATATAAGCCATGTATCACAGTAAATTCATACATTAGTTATCTATAGGCGCAAAGAAAAATTCAGAACTTTTAAGAAAATCTAGGTTTATGTTTTTTCAACTAAGCCTAAGGAATTGTCTTAACTCACCTGTCAGAAGTGCAGCTTGCAGAGAAGCTCTTGGAGAGCTGGTGTTTTTGTTACGCTTTGTAGCCTCAAAAGTCACTGGATCTTTAACTTAACTGAAGCTAGTCGTTTTCCGGGGCATGTTTGAATGGCAACTCTCCCTTGTTTTTAGTTGTCATTTGCCCTTTTCAAAGCCCAGTAGGGTCAGTTTGGCATTAGCAATAAGAGTTCTCAAGTTGGTAAATATTCTGTCCTTGTCCAGACTGGTTGAAAGCATAATATCAGACAATGGGTTATGAGTCAGAATTAAGATTCTCGTTGGTGACCTTTACTTGATTCATTGTCAAATGATTCATAAGCCAACCAGAAATCCATTTTGGTGTAGGGTAAGTATGCTGTACTTTCTTTTACACTAAAACTAGGCATTTGTATCTTATAAGAAAAAAATGGCTAAAAAATATCTCCTGTTCAGAGCAAAATCTTTCACTTTTGCTACAGCTTGTTAGAGAATAACACCTTCTCAGTGAATTTTGTCCACCACTGTTTCACATCATTTTCCCCACCTGAAAAGTTTTATTCTGATCATAGATCTGTTGAAATGGAATGTATATCTAAGTAAAAAGCTTTTGAACTACTACTCAGTAATTGAGAGCACTTACATAACTTTTTTTCTAGAAGTATTTACCACACTGACTTTTTTCTGACAATGTATTTTGTTTCATATGTTTTAATGCTAGTGACATAATGATGCAATAATGATATAATATGCCTCTTTCGATTTGCTTGGCATTTGGATTCTTTTTAGTGGAGTGCAATTAAAAAATGAAGTTTTGAGCTGAACTCATAAAATGGCACAACAGGATATGATAGGTAACACTTATTTCCTGAAACTCTAAGAATTATTAGCAAGCACAAGAAACAACCACTAAGATGTAGAGGCACTATTAAGATTTAATATATTTTTCTGAAATATATTTTTCTGAAATATCTATATAAATTAATCAGTTTAATAACTGAATTTAACTAATGTGTTCATGGTTCATCTCTTCCTATAAATTTATGTTTGAATTTAATTACATGTAATATTATTTAATTGTAGCAAACACATAAACAATTTAGGGATACAAAGGATATTCATTTATGTTCATGATTTCAGGTTACAGTTGATGGGAGTCTTGGAACTGGCCACACCACATTCACAGGAAGACCAGACGGGGAAATGACAAATGATGTTTTCTAGCTTACTATCTTACCAACTCGGTGTTCCTTCTTCTGATCTAAGGGTTTTGGTAGTGGTCCAGCTTACTATGAGCTAGGTATTCGCACATTCATTATTCCATAAGAAGAGCTCCTTCCATCTTGCTAAAGGTCTGCATTAACTAATTGCTCATCGCTATGCACAAAAACTTACTCCTAAAGTGTCAAATTGAGTGCTTTACTAGAAAACTAGTGTTTCCCCTCAGATACAAATTTCTGAGATTATAGAGGCTCCCTCTTGAACACATTATTTTGTATAATGTGTTACTACTTTATTTTGTGACTCCATAAAAAATAGATTGTATAAATTTCCTAGGCCTGCACATTGTCTACTATAAATTATAGAATAGAAAGCCATTTGACGTCATGTCATGGATACTGAAAGAAAAGAGGAAGTTTAATTCTAATCTTTTTGAATAAATATCTTTGCCTGTCAATTTTTTCTGAAATTATATTTTCAGAGAAAATGAAAGCAGTTGCATTATTCTGTATACTGTACAGAATCATGTGAATGGAATCAACAGAATCATAGAAGACCCTGTGTTTTGGTTTTGGCTTTTCTCACTTGAAATATTTTGAAATTCACCTATATTTTTCTCATTATTGATGATTAGTAATTGTCTGTGAGGTATACACTTTTCGTATTCATTCACTGTTTAAAACAGTAATTGTCTTGGTTTTATTTGAGTTAGGGTTTCCTTGGTAGTGTCCCTCAGATTAAATGCTTAAATAGCAAAGTCTGTTTCTCCACAGACATGGAAGCCAAAGCCCCAGGACACAATGTGGATGGGTTGGTTTCCAGTGAGTGTTAGCTCCAGACTTGGCTTATAGACACATTTTTTGATGTGTTTCCAAATGACATGTATCTGTGCCCAGATATGTACTTAGTATGTTTCCTTGTTTTTGAAAATGATTATTTGACAACTTTAAACATGAATAGAACAAATTTGTGTCATTTCACCCCTTGTAATCTGACCCCATCTTGCCTCCCAATGTGAACTTTCTTCTTCACAACCCAAGTTCCTTCATGGCTTTAGACATGCCACTGAATTTCTTCCCGGTTGCCTGTGTTGCATATGCCTTAGCACCTGCTGAGCAAGGATGACGTATCAGTGAACATGCAAATGCAAAGATCCCATCTCTTCTTCCATCTTTCCCTTTAGTCCCATCAGTCCAGTTGAGAAATAAAGCCCAATACTTACAAGACTAAATTTCAGTGTCTCAGTAAAGATTGTATTGCAAATGACATGGTCATATGAAATGTTTATTTGAAATATTGGAAGAGATAAAAATTTCATTCATATGACATTCATTATTTGAATTTTTTGGATTTTATCCTATTCCTTGATGCTTTTCATACGTAAATACAATGAATCTATGTGCTTTACCCTTTACTGCTCAATCCATATGCACTCCTGCTCCTCTTCACACATTCCTCTTTCCATCCAGTATCTTTCCTACTTCAACATCTTTCATGATGTGCCATCCACTGGGTTTTATCTTGGATGTGTGCACTGGTAACTGGGCACTTGCTGGGACATGGATGACTCGTTGGTGGTAAATCACTTAATAAATTATACATAATTGAAGTCTCATGTAAATAACTTACAAATAACATACATAATGCAAAATTAATATTAGTTTTTTTAGTAAAATAAACTCTTTCTCATAGGATTATATATATATATATATATATATATTTCAAAACATTCTTCTTTTTCTTTTCTCCTGTGTGTATCAAAAGGAACTGGGTGCTTGCGTAGGCCAAAGGTGACTTCAAGAATCATCCTGGATTGCTTCTATCTCCGTGTTATGTCACTCTGGCTCTTCCTTCCACAATCAGAAGTGCAGGCCTCTGCAATTAACAGCTAGTGTTTGTAAAAGGGCTTGGGTCTCCAAACTCAAGTCCTTTTGCTTCTGAAGCAAATTCATCACACTGAGCTATGTCTCCAGCCTAGCAATTTTTTAAGCATTTATTTGAAAAATATGGATAAAATCCACTTTTTATTGGGGGGTTTCATTTCATTGTCAAATACATGCTTAGCATACTTTTAAATTAAACACACTGTCTGAGATAATCATTAGTGAATTTCTTACAATTCTCAAAATAATGATTTTGAATGTTGTTCTTAGCTAAGTCACTAAAATAAGGAAAGGAAAACTTCAAAAACATGGTTTTCTGATTGCAAATGATCTGAGAATCATTCAGCAAGAGCTGTTACTGCCCTTGGTAAAAGGTGATGGTATTCCAGCATTCTTTTTGCTAATTGTAATGGACATGTGATATGTTAATCTCTCAATTAGTGTTTATATTTTTAGCTAATATGAGACCCATTTATGGAGTGCCTTTTTCAATTCTGTGATTTTTTTAAAACAAGTGCCAAAATAGTAGAAATGGTATTTTTTTAAGGAAAGTATTTTCAGAGTAAAAATATTCTCATATTTGCTCCATTTTGGATCTCATTATGAAACTCATGACTTCTCTCTATAAGAGGACTAGTGACCTCTAATACATCAAAATTAATCAGATGTACATGCTTGATTAGTTCCAGGACTGTAGCCTCGGGCCATCCAACTGCACACTGCACTGCTGTGAAAACTCAGGTATCATTCAGTTTGTCCTTTAATTCTTTCCATGCTATGTCCTCAACTTTTGCCTTCTGGAAAGTCCAAAATAGCAACATTACTGCCTGAGACTCTAAAATAGATATGTGATCGTCATACTTGGGTGTAGTATTATTCTATTACAAATCATGATTGCAACATGCAGTTGCTCTGGCAACTTTAAAAGTTGTGTTAAAATATACTGAAATTAAAACATAGAACTATAAAAATGGAAACTTGAAAATACTTTTTTGTTTCTTTTAGAAATGCTGACTTGATGTGACAAGTTATGACATACATGTCTCTTAGTTTTACATATGTGGGATATTACAATTTTGGTAAGACTGTAATTACAGCTCACGTGAATCTAACCTAACGTCTCTATTTTCTGGAAACTGGGTTCGCTGTTCAATTTTCCCAGGTTTGTTTTTCTGTTTACTTCTGTGATCCTGTCTTTCCTTGAAAACTACTGTTGCTTGGTTACCCTTGAATGTCCCTACTCTTAATGGCATGTTGGAAAAAAATATTTCCCACCTACTGAGTGAATCTCTATGGACTATTGTGCCGTTCATTGTTCAAGTTGACTGAAATTCTCAAAAAAAAAAACAACCTTAAAGCAATTTGTTATGTCTGCATACATAGTTAGCAAGTTTTCATATTAAATCATTATATATAACATTCATTATATATAATTATTTTTATATATACATCTGTGTCTATCTACATGTAGTATTTATTGCTGTTATTACTATATTAGTATTTACTACTTTGATCAATAATATATAGCATGCCCTTTTAGTTTCTTTTCTCTTTCTTTCCTTCCTTCCTTTCTTGAGTGCTTTCTTACTTCCTTCATTCTTCTTTCTTTCGCATTGTGAAAATAGTTTTATTTTGTAATACAGATTGATCTTAAGTCTCTATCTTCTTGCCTCACCTGGCTGAATGATGGGATTTTAAGCAACACCACCATATTTGTGTGTGTATGTGTTTGTGTGGGTACATATGTCTGTATATGTACAAGTGCTTGTATGCATGTGTCAACGTGGAGAATCATCCTCTATCACTCTTCTACTTTGTTCTTTTGAGGCTGGGAATCTGTCTAATTTGATCCTTATGTGGACTATAGGGCTACTGATGTCTGTCAGCTTGCTGTGGGATTCCCAGGTCCACATTTTCAGGCTGCAATTACATGTGGACATTCACACAATTGTGAGATTTTTGTGGAGTCTGAGGATCTGCTCTGAAGTGTTGCTTGTGCTGAAAGCTGGCAGATTTGTGTTTTAAGGAATTTGGCCAGGAAATAAAATTCATGTAGCTGCTTAAGGGTTTTTTTTTAAGTATGAGATATCTACATGTGGCAAATCTGAACATTATGAGTACTTAGAAATTTAATTCACATTAAGTAGATCTGTATGTTTTATATATACAGGCTCATCAGTTGTGAAGTTGTAAATCTGTTACTCTTTACTGTTTCTACACAAAAGTGCCCACATCCATATTTTCATTAACTACGTCTTAAAATAAAATTAAATATTTACAAACTAATATAAACATTGGTAATATTACTGAAAAGTTTTGTCTGAAAAGATTGTAGAATATTTTTGAAAATATGTATTTTAATAGATACTATCTATCATTGTCAACAATAATTAACTAATTCAAAAAATAATTGTATTTTTAGAAATGTTAATCTTACCCTAGTGCTCCTCTAAATTAAAAAGAGTAATCTCTACTCCCTGAATTCCTGTCTTTCTGTTGCTAAAGTAATTTCCCAGAAAGAGTCTCCCACTGAACTGCAAAGGCCAATCACACTGATTGTAATTTCAATGGGTGTGGACAGGACTGCAATATTACAAACTCAGATCTTAATTATAGTTTTATTTTGAATGATGTTGACACTCTCTCACAACTTCTCCCTGCCCTTCCTCTGTGTCTGTCTTAGCATCCTGACTATCAGGATAAATCTTGAGAACTTCATTAACTTAGCAGATCACTAGTTCACATAAGTAAAAGTCTATGTGTCATTGAATACTATTTGTAGTCTTTAACAGACGTGTCTATACTCGGCTGTTAACTTGCCTATCTGAAGCTTCCTCCAATGTATTTAAAAAGTGACTTGGTTTAAGACTTTCTTTGATTCTGTGATTATAAATCCCCAAAAGACCATTACCACAGCAGAACATGGAGTTTGAGACAACTTGAGTCAATGTTCCCAGACCATGATCACTTATATTTGGCTTCAGAAAAAAAACTACCTCTTAACCTTTTGAGGTGAGCACTGTGATTTTTCCATTTATGCTGCACAGTGAACATGGCCATTTTATAGGGAAGTTCGGTGAAACTCAGACTCCCTTGTGCTAGGATGATGCTACTGATAAAGAGACCAAAGTCTCCCTAGTTGCTTCTTCAGGACTCTGCCCTTCCCCCACCCCAGACTCACTTTCTGTCAATGGCAATTCTCATCATCCCACTGGCAGCTAGCTGTATGTAAGACCAACCTCCTTCCCCACTGCCCAGAATCTAGATAACTTTTAAACACAATCAGTCTTTACAAGTACCTGCATGACTCCTGATGTCAGTCATCTAGGCTAGGCCAAATTATATCACATGATGTGATACATTCTCTAACAATGATAAGCTATATAAGTCCAAAGCCCTATTGTTCTCTGTATACCAAGAGAATTTCTCTGGATGACTCAGACACACCCCTGTATTACAATCTTCATGGTCACCATCTTTCCCCTTCCCTGACCTAATCTAGCCATGCCCCATCTCAGAGAGTTTTCCACACTTGACACTGACACTTGAGACTTGGAGCCCAGGCCTCACTCTAACCGCTTATGCCAATAAAGAAAATGACTTTGCCTGTAGCATGTCTCCAGGCCTGTCTTTTAGAAGTAGACTTCTCTCCCTTTGCCTCTAAAGTCCCAATAGCAGATGGCACTGAAACGACCATCCAATTCCTTTGTTCTCAGTGTGAACTTATTTGTTTTGTTTACGTTACTCATTGCTGCCAAATATCTCAAATGTCATTGCAGCAATTTCATGGCTGCTGATAAAATCATAATAAAACTATTTAAGGGGAAAGGGACTTATACTCTCTTAGGATTATCTTCCAGTTAAAGTTCCTTGTCCAGCTTGGTGGGAGAATCCACAGGAACAACAAGGGTCTAGGGAACTGGCCACAAAATACCCACCTAATGGCTGAGAGTGGGATAATCTTTATTTATCAGACCAGCATGTCTTGCCAATATATGTGTGTGTGTGTGTGTGTGTGTGTGTGTGTGTGTGTGTGTGTATGTGTGTGTGTATATATATATATATTTGGAAGAATGCCAAATTTCTCAACTGGTTCTCTCCATTTTATTGAGCTGATCAGGGACAAATCCCACCACCATGGGCTGGGCCTTCCTCAGCGACTACACAATTGTTTGCAGGTTCTCTCTGGCTTAAGTCAACTATTAATTCTCTTCAAATGTGTCTAAAGCAAGAATATAAAACTGTCAAGTTGACATCTATACCTAACTGTGACAGTCATATTAACTTCAAATGCTTACCACAGCATCTGTGCAAATGAATGATTTTTATAGTTAAATTTCAATTCTGAAAATCAATGAATTTAGTCTACTGACTTGCATTTTTTCCATTGTTATTTTACTTTGCTTTAGTAGAAAAAAATGTTTGTGAAATGTTGATAACAATACAAAGCAATGAAACAATGTAAAGCAGGTTTTTTTTTGTGGTGGAAAAAATGCTGTTGTGAACAATGGGTGCATTTAGGGTTACCATCAGAGAGTATGTTTTTCTTTATCCTTTTAGCCAATTACTTTTATTCTTTAGACCATAATAAAAAGCTAGGTTATTATTGTTGCAATAAATCTATTTATCATGTACCACATGAATTTATGTAGAACTGTAAAGTATTCCCCACAATTTAGGGAGCTAGCCCTTTAGCACAAAGAGAAGCCTTCTTAATCTGGATGATAAGCATTGATTTAAAGCTAACAATGTCTGATGCACAGTAAAGGATGCTCCAGGAATGGGGGGACAAGGGGGCACTGGGAGAAAGGGAGGGAGGGGGAGACAGGAAGGGGAAAAGGGGTTAGGGAACAAGGGGATCCAGAGAGGAGTAGAGAGAGGGAGGGGAATAGGGTACTTACCAAGTTTGTGTGAGTGGAAAAAAACACACTATAAATAATAAAGCTAACAATGTCTGCATTATCACATTCTAAAAACAAAAAAAAATTGGGTATTAGACAGAGGGATGGATTGATGAAGGGAGGGAAAGGGGAAAAGAAAGGAGGGGATAGGGAGGCAGGCAGAAATTTTACTCAATATGATTGTAAAACTAGCAAAATATTTTTTAAAAATACTAATTAAAAAATTAAAAAGTCCAAACCCTGCTAATTAGAGGAAACATTATAAATATCAACTTTAGTATCAGCTACCTAGAAAGGAGATTTGGAGACGAGCTTAATGGTGTGAACCAGAATTGTAGCTAAGAGTGAGACTGAGGAAGAAGATCAATATTTCAAGACCTTATGTGCAATGAAGTCAGTTCAGACTGATGGAATCTGTGGTTGACATGAGTGACACCATTTTTAGATGATTTGGTCAACAAATGTCCACTAGGTTCCCTCTCCCAGAAACCCTGTGACCTGAGAAAGATAGCTCCATTATGCATCTGCATTATAACAATTACATGATTATTACCTCTGAAGAGGCTTCCTGCTGCTCAAGTATCCTCCCAACAGCTCACCAGTCACCACCTTTGCCTTAAAGAATCTCACCTGCGTGATTCACAGCCCCCTCTGTGTGGGAACCTCAGTCTAGGTGACCTCAATGATCTGGCAAGGTTAGACAAAGATGTTTTTCTGGAGGAAGTCTGGAGGGCTGCTCAGGATGTTTTGAGCAGTGGGGAAGCCAGGAGGGGGCGGCTCAGGATGTGTTGAATAGCTCAGGATGGAGGAAGTCAGGAGAGAGTAGCTCAGGATGTTTTAAAGAAATTTCACTACATACAGCCTGCCTCCTGGCTTGACCTTAAGATGATTGGTTGCCCATTTCCCTACCCTGGAATTCCCCTGCTCATATAAGATGGCTATGGACTTGCAATAAATGAGTTCCTGCTTGACTAGACTCCTTTCGGGTCTGATTGTCCTCGGGAAGAAGGGCTGGGAGCAGGTCGACAGCCCATCTACCTTTCCCCATCACCCTTGTGGAGGACCCACCGGACCGGCCTGCAGAGCGGAGCTGCAATCTGTGGGGACCCCCACATCTCTGCATTAAATAGAAGCCATAGTTTCCATTAGATAGAAGCCATAGCTACTGGATATAGACAATTGCTGAGATGCTTGAGATCAATTTATGGCCTTCCCAGGTTATTCCACACTACATCATGCAGAGGGTTTGCAGACTTTGTCCTGAAACACTACCTTCAGCAAAACATACTGAGAATGGAGTGTTACTACACACCTGGGAAAAGTATCATTTGCCCAACAATAATCACACAACAGAATAACTTATTGCTGAGAGCAGAAAGGATGTGGTAAATCTGAACTGTACAGAAACATGTTTATACAAATCTTACCTAGGAACCAGGCCCAAAAACTCACAAGATACAATAGACCAAAGCAAAAGAGCAACTTTGTTACCTGGAACCCATAAACAACCTGCAGTGGCAAATGGCACACACCAACCCACTATTTGACTGCCTGGTGTGAGTACCAAGTGCGTTAGGTTGAGCTTCCAGCAATCTCTGGGGATTTAGATCTCCTTGATTGTTGGTGTTGGTCCAACTGCTCAACTGTTGTCTTCCTGTCCTATTCACCCATCTGGATGTGTCATCCAATTCATCTATTCCTTCCTTTGAATAGAGTCTTCACTTATTAGATGTCTCTACAACTGGACTCAACTCTGTAGCTTTGGTCTTGAATATGAGACACTGGAAGCTGCAACAACTTTCTCTGCTTCTTCCCTGAAACTGCAATTGGTTCCTCTTGTTATCAATATAAATTCTATGTGCATTTCTTTCCCTCTACTTCAGAAAACTATAGAACTCTGCTGTGACACACATGGATGTGCACATACTCACACATGCTTGATTTAGCCATAATTAGAATGAAATCATTGGTTTAAAAAATGGATATATGCTAAGACTCAGACAAATAACATAATTTCTATTATTTGATTATCCTGAATTGTATATAGGTATGTTAAACAATAGGACATGAGATAAGAAGGGAGATGATAGGAGACTGGGAAGAGAAAGAAAAATAATGGTGGGGGAAAAGAAAGAGCAGACATTGGGCTGGAGAGGTGGCTCAGGGGTTAAGCCTCTGCCTTGCAGGCGGAAGGTCCTGAGTTCGGATCCTAGACCCCATGTATAGATGCCGGGCAGAAGTGGAGGCGCCTGTGCTTCTGGTCCTGGTAGGGCGGAGCCTGTGAATCCCGGGGCAGAAGGAGGTGGAGGCGTCCATGGTGGTTCCCGAATTCGTCCGTGGTTCTACACATACACAGACACATGCGCGCGCACACATATATACACACACACGCACAATTGAATAAATAAAAAAATAAAAAACAAAAGAAAGAGCAGACATTAAAGTGAGGGATGGTACTGGGTGCATATGATCAACGTACAGGGTATTTATGAAAGAAATTTTCTTGGCAAAGAAAATTTGTGCCCAGCAGGCCATACAATGGATATGCTACCACAAAATAGTTACTTAGTTATTATCTTTTTTGGTCCAAATAGTTATTATCTTTTTTGGTCCAAAAGTGTTCATTGAAAAATTTTTAAAGTAAAATAGAATTTAATTTTGATGCAGACCATGTTTTAAATTTAGAAATGCTTTCTATTATTAAAAATTGCTATTTTAGAATGTTTTATAAATGTTTTTCTTGATAGTATAATATGTTAAAAATTGTGAAATACAGGTTTTATTTTCTTTAGTCCTATAGTTTTCAGATGATCACAATATTTTGTCATAATTAGAATATTTTAATTATGGGAATTAAAGTAACAGTTTAAGCATCCTGGAAATTATCTAGGTACTATTTTGGTATCTTCATTAAGCAATACTATTAAATATAATAAGTCTAATTTTTATAAGCTATTATTACATAATTTCAGAACTGTATGTAATTTTTCTCTAGTATTATAAGACTCTCACCAGGAATACAAGTATTTCACTACATTAAAGCTATCATCATCTTCCCAGTTGATACTGTCTTAAGATAAAAACTCCTGAAATGATTTCAAATTGTATATGACTAGAGAAGCTATTTTTTTTCAAATTAAATTTTAACTAGAGTGATTTAACTAGAGCTTCATGATTGGGAGACAGTCTGAGAAATGAATCATTAAAAAATTTCAGTGTACTATGAATATCATACAATGTATGAGAGAGAATAAAATGACTACAGTGTCACTAGGCAATATAATCATATGAGTCCACCATCATCTAATCCATTTGTTGTTTACTCACAATGTATATTCATGAGATACACATGAATATTAATATGAGATGTCAATTTAATTAAAGTGTAATTATTTTACTTATTTAAAACATTATATCACACATTGTATCATTTAAGGACTATATGGGGCCTTATAAATCATTATGTCAAATAATAATGATGTACTTATCGAAAAATTAAAAAAAAAATCTGGGCCAGAGAGAAGACTCAGGGTTAAGACTGGCTCACAAACAGAAGGCACTGAATATAGATCCAGATACAACATAAAAATGCCAGGTGAAATGGCAACGACCTATACTTCTAACCCTAGATACCAGAGCCTGAGAAACCTTGTGCAAAGACAAAAGGAGATAGAAAAATCCAGGATGATTCCCAAAATCACTCTTGGGTCTCCAATAGCACATACAGTGGTCTCTGATACACATAGACACACACACATGCACGTGGACATGCGTTCGTGTACACACACACACACACACACACAGAGAAAAATAATAAAATAAAATGAAAATTCTGTTGTCACTTTCATAAAGCTCCATTAATATGACTTTAACAACAAAATACCATTAATTTGATAAATTACAAGAGAGGAACAGAACAGCCTGTCTGGTCAAGAACACAGAAGCATGACAATTTTTTCAACCAGTTTCCACCCTCTCATTCACCTGACCAGAGAATAGTTCCACCTACCTTGGGCTGGGACTTCCCTATGAATTAGACAGTCTTCTGCAGCATTGCTGTTTATAGAAACCACAGGAAGCAGACAGAGTTAATCAGTGGTACAAGTACAAGAAGAAATTCTTAATCTCTAAGTGAGGAAATGAGATTCGATTGTTAGAAAAATGACTTTAAGTGTTTTGAAAAAGTATAAGGAGAGAATTCATTGAATCATTAAGTATATATGCACACAAAAAATTCTCAAGTTTGTTACCTTCTGATTGGTGTTTCAATATGTAGAACTGTTCAGTTTCTTAATCCCTAAGAGGATGAATATATTTTATTACATAGACAAGAAGAGATGAGTCCAGTGTGGCTGCTCATACTTATAATCCTAGCACTTTAATGGCTGATGTAGGAGAATTGTTTATAAGTTCAAAGCCATACTGGGTTACAATGTGAGCTCAAGGCCATCCTTGGTTACAAAGTGAGTTCAATACCAGCCTGGTGTATAGGGGGAAACAGTGTCTAAGGAAAGAGAGAGAGAGAAAGAAAGAGAGAGAGAAAGAGAGAGAGAGAGACAGAGAGATGGAAAGAAAGAATAAGAAAGGATGAAGGAAGGAAGGAAGGAAAGAAGGAAGCAAGGAAGGAGGGAGGGAGGGAGGAAAGACGGAGGAAGGAAGGAAGGAGGGAGGGAGGAAGCAAGGAAGGAAGGAAGGAAGGAAGCAAGAAAGGAAGGAAGCAAGGAAGGAAGCAAGGAAGGAAGGAAGAAGGAGAAATAAATCAAAGGGTACTCAAAAGATTGCAGAGACTATTTAAAATGCTCATTTTAAGACAGGTTGGTTATATGGGTGAGCCCAGTATAATGTCCTAATCTTTAAAAGGGAGCAAGGAAGAAGATTGAGAAAGATGGCAGCAGTAAAGCAATTCAATCCATCCTGCCAAGCTTTGAGGCGGGAGAAGAGAGGAGACCATGTGGATTGAGGCAGTTCTGCAAGCTTTAATGCCAGGAAACAGATATGACTTAGAGAATCTGCAAAGGCAAACCGCCATACTAGCAAGTGAGTTTAATATAGTGATACACATTTTGGATTTCAGACCTGTCAACAATTACCCAATTATGCTGTTAGGCTAATAAATTGACAATAATCTAAAAAATCAATTATAAAATAATGGAGATATCAAAGAAAACTTCTGCTACAAATAGATCTAGCTTTCTAATTGAAGTAATTGACAGGAAAATGAATTACTTAGAAAATGTTGAAGAGTCCTGGAGAAAAAATATCTTTGAGAAGTTTCTGTTTGATATAAGGAGAGCTTAAAATTTAAACTTCTATTGGAAAGAAGTTCAGATATTAAGAAAAAGTAATAAAAGTGGAATGCAGGTTCAGTCTTTCTCAATGTTACATAAAACCTGAAGTCTAAGAACAGCCCTTTTACCTTCCCTATTTTAGGTTCCTTCCAAAATTTCCTTAGGGATACATTTCTTTCATTAATAATTAAAATTGTATGTAAATTTTTTTAAATTATAGACTATAAAACAATTTGTAGGGCTGGAGAGGTGGCTCAGGGGTTAAGCCTCTGCCTTGCAGGCGGAAGGTCCTGAGTTCGGATCCTAGACCCCACGTATAGACGCCGGGCGGAAGCAGGGACGGCCTGCGTTTCTGGTCCTGGTGGGCGGAGCCTGTGAATCCCAGGGCAGAGTAAACAGGAGATGGAGGCGTCCATGGTGATTCCCGAATTCGTCCGTGGTTCTACACACATACGTACACACATACACACACGCACACACACATACACGCACAATTGAATACATAATAAATAATTTTAAAAAATTAAAAAAAAATCGTAACCAAATAGAAAATGTAGGAAGAAAAGAAAGAAAGAAAAAGAAACAAAGAAACAAAAAAATAATGAATTTTATCAATTTTTCAGTGGAACAAAACATGAGACCAATAGCAATGTTAAAATCAGAGTATACTAAAATACTTGGAATAGGAATAATATGCTTTTGAATGAACATTGTGTCATTGAAGAAATCAGAGATAAAATTTAAAAAAAATTGCAGTCAAATGGAAATGAAAGTACAGCCAACCAAAGCTTCCAGACTGCACCAAGGTAGTCCAAGAGGAGAGTTTACAGCTATGAAGTTGATCCAAGGAGTATAACCCAAGGCTGTGGATCTGGTTCTCTAGACATGGAACTTGCATCACACCCTAAGCGCAGTCCTTTGAATCAATGTGTTGCTTTACATGCCAATATTGAAATTACCTTAATTGAAGGCCTCAATAGCCTCTGTAACAGTTATTCTTAATTATTGCTGTGAGAAAGCATTCAAAGTCAATCAACTTAAGGGAGAAAGACATTTCTTCAGCTTACAGTTCCAGAGAAAAAAAACAGTATTTCATTGTGGACGCAACATGCCTGGCGGCTGAAGTGAGGGTAAGTCACTGCAATGCAAGCATCTTGGAGTCTCCCTTCTTCTCAGTCTTGTGTTCTGTGGTTCCTTTTATCTGGTCTGCTAGTAGGAGGTTCCAATCAGATCTAGGGTTGGTCTTTGTATTGTAAATGTATTGATCCAGATAATTTCTTCTGGTGATCTCACAGCTGATCTTGGTTAATGACAGATGTGGTCAAGTTGACACCCAGGATTGACTCTCACAGCCTCCTCGGTGGTTTGTGTTTCTCTCTTGGTGACAGTATGCCCATGTATATAAACACTATGGATTGCCTCCATAATCATTCTACTTTTAGAATCAGATATTAATACATTCTATATTTTATATCTAGGAACTTGCAGAAACTTACCTTTAGAAATTACTGTTAGTAACCAATTAAGACACATTTAAGATATATATATACATATATATATAAATAAATAAATCTGGTTTGACTAAACCTATATTTACATTTTACAATAAGAAGAATATCTTAAACTCATTATACTATTTTGATTTTTTGAAATACTTTCTAGTTAACAATCAAGATATACCTAGTGAGTGACCTGAAATACACTTCCATAGGCCTACGTCATTATTTTTTTTTAAACATTTTTTATTATTATTTCCGCTTCATACAAACTTAGTAGGTACACCGGTTCCCTCCCTCCCTCCTCCTCCCCCAAACCCCCGTACTCTCCCTCCCCTCACCCCTCCTTCCCCATCCCCCAGTGCCTCCCCCCCCAATCCCCGGAGAATCCTTTAATGTGCCTCCTCTGGGCTCTCCTCTCCGATGACGTACAAGGACCCAGTGGCATTCCCCTGAATCCTTTCCTGTGTTCCCCTTAAGCATAGGAACACTACTGTGGCTGTCAATCCCTTGCCTAGAAGGATCTTGGTGCCTTTAGCAAATGCTAGAGTTTGTGGGGTCAATAGTGTGTTGGACATTGTGCAGGGCATGCAAAGTCCAATTGTGATTGCTTCGGCCCTAACTTGTGTGGAGTATCTTGCATATCATTGCTCCTCCCATCCTTGTGCTCTTACATTCTTACCGCCCCCTCTTCCGAAAATTTCCCTGAGCTTCAGGATGGGGAGAGATTAGGCTAGCCTAGTTCTAGGTGGTTGTTATAGAGTCTCTGAGTTCTGGATTATGGTTTGTTGATTTTCTTTTGCAGTTTTGCTGCTCCTGCAATGCCCTTCACTCCATCCTGATGGGTATTGTATGTCACCCCCTGGCCAGAGACAAAAATCTTGAAAACACTATTTTATCTGATGAATAGGTGCCTTTCCACCAACTCGTTGCATTTATCTTGTGGGTCTTGAAACTTACCGGCTTTACAGTTCCCTTCACTGAGAACTGAAGTTTCAGAACATCTAGGAAATGACATTGGAATGCAGTGGCATGCTCATACTTACACTTCAAATGTATGAAGATTTGGAAAACTGAAATGTGCTTAGAATTAATGTGTGAAATGAGAAGATTTTAGAATCAAGAGTAGAAGCAGCTGCTTATATGTAAAGCACACAGGGAAGATTCTTAGGGGACTCTTAGTAATGAGGTGATAATTTGCAACTAATAGTTGTTTACAGTTCAACTTTACTGTCTCCACTGAGAAAATTTTAAAATGTACAAGGTTATCTTTCCATTGTATGATAAGATGAATAGAAGTACATGTGTGGTGATAAACTAATCCTTCTTTGAAATATAATAACAGCATTTATGATATGTGCATTCCTCCTAATTGTGTCTAACAATATTTTATCATCTTTCAAATGGATCTCATAAACCATATTACTCACTTATTGGGAGAACTAATTGCTAGGTAAAATTGCTTAAATGATTGAATAAAACTGGCACAGTTTCATACATAAAAAATGCTCACTGCTACTTTTACATAGAAGAGAACCTTCAAAATGTGTTGGTA
Source organism: Typhlomys cinereus (assembly GCA_023101885.1). Classification (NCBI taxonomy): domain Eukaryota; kingdom Metazoa; phylum Chordata; class Mammalia; order Rodentia; family Platacanthomyidae; genus Typhlomys; species Typhlomys cinereus. Next base: position 11,517,245 of record JALPQD010000007.1, on the reverse strand, counting down.
TTTATTGACCATAGATAGACAGATAGATATATAGTAGATAGATAGATAACATATGATTAAGGTACACAAAATATATACACATTTGTTTGCAACATCTAAGTCCGTTTATTTATCAGCACAATAAATAAAATTATCGAAGTTTCATTTTTTTAAAAAAGTAGAGAGTGAATATATCTGGAGGCTAGAACACATGTACTTTCTGTGAAGAGAGGTATTTCCATTATCAGTAATATTACCGATTTCTTTTCTGGGGTAGACTGCTATTAAACCACAGACTGTGTTAAACCTATTCGGTCATTTGTGATCTGACCAGGGCTCTGAGAATGAACAAGAGCTTCCTGTCACCTGAGAAAGAGAAGCCTGATCATTATTGGGGAAAAGCAGTTTCAGAAGGGCATTGGTTCACACGAAGCTTTTGACACTTTATTGGCTTTACTTAAAGCTCGACTTGGCAGAACCAGCTTGGAAAGAAGACAAGCACTAATAGAGCAACTGGGAATGTCTGATTTCAGGGTTTCAATTCCAAATTAAATCATTCCATGATTGTTAGCAAGCGAAGAAACAGAAAAATGACCTGTGGCATTACAGGATCTGGATGTGAATGAATTCTTTAATATTTTCAGGGTTCTAAATTCCGGTAGATACATTTAATTACTTCATGTGTCCTTTTCAGAAATCAGCTTGCTTCAGAATGTGATGCACTGCCCTTCATTACAGCGCCACCTTATGGCAGCATCCTGAACTCCACCAGATCCCTTTCCCACGAAAGGCACTCTGCCTCCTAATAGCAAAATAGATAAATCTATTGGTAAAACAGTTTTTTCTATTAATACTCTTCTACATGCATAAAAACTTTTTCTTTTGAGCCATGTTCGATACGTATGATTATTGCCTTATTTGAATGAATAATGTCATTTATGTTGATAATAACCATTATTTTTTTAAAAAAATGAGCAATGACCGGAGAGATTTTAATGGATAAAGCATCTTCCCACAAACATGCTGACTTAAGATTGATCATTTATATATAAGATTGATCATTTATATATATATATATATGTGCTTTTCAGGCACATACCCACATAAGGATTATAAAGGCACACACCTCACTATAGGGATTATAAACCTTTTTTAAAGTCTTTTGAGTATTTACCAGTATAAGTGAGTAGTTTTTCTTTTTTTCCCTTGGTAATAAGCATATCATACCTGTCTCCCACCATAAACCTTCTACCACTTTGTTCACCTCACTGAGTGGTGTCACTGTGCCATAAATGCTTTCTGTTTTCTCTAATTCCTGCTTCTCTTCCCTCTTGCACTTCCTTTCCACTGTACCTCCCCTTCACACTCCTTTGTAATATAGAAGCCGGTTCTTCAAACTCAGATGTATATAAACAGATACAGCAGGGGAAGCATTTTAACAGACAACCCAGTGCATAGCAGCTATTTTTTCCATTTTTTTCTTTTTTTCCCCCTTGGTAAATAAGTGGGTCTCTGCATAATAAATGAAAATGTGTAATATCAAAATGAGGCCAAACAACTGTATTGTAACTGTAAACAGATATGTACCCTGACGATATAATGTTGAATAAAACAGTATTTAAGGGATAGGATGAGAACTGGGGCCTCAGTTCAGTAGGGACAGAACATCCCAAGACTCTGTCCGGTTGGCAGCCGAACTCCCCTTGTAGCTCCTGTCAAAGTATGCCCTGCTACCCTGAGGACATGACCATTGATCATCCGGCACCCCTCAGCTCTGGTAATGCATGGAAACGGCCCTTCATCTAGCCTCAGTCCTGGGTGGAGACCTGTACCCTGGAATATGTCAATCAGTAGGCCCCCGTGTGGTGTGGTTATTGCTGGGTGGCATAGACTTCCGGAAAGTTCAAGTCAGCGGCACAGGCCCCCCAGGTGTGCTCATGACAGTGCTGCATACAGGAGTGTAGTGAATTTGTAATATTTTCACCCCTTAGTCCAAAACCCATTCCCCTTCCTTTTCCTCTTGCACCCTTTTATCTTCTCTGCCACATTACCCCTTATTTTCCAATATTTTTACTAGTTCAATCCACTGTCTTTCTTCTAGTTTGTCTTTGATAACATATGTCTGATATGTTTCATGCTTTAGCAAGCATCCTAGATCAGCGGATATACAAATGAAGAAAGCATCCCCTTTAGCATTAGTCCTCATCGGTCTCTCAGAGATGTGGTGCTTTTTGAGACCTTTCTGCCTTTGGGATGAAATGTTCATGACCCTTCCTATGCACACACACACACACACACACACACACACACACACACACACACACACACATCTGCCATGAAATTTTGATCTTGTGTATCACAACCCTGTCATGTCCAGATAATGTCTGGCCCACCACTGGCCCACTTCAGGGCTCTTACCATCTTGCTGCTTCCTCTTTCCCTATGTTTGCCAAGACTTTTGGTTGGTGTGTGTGTGTGTGTGTGTGTGTGTGTGTGTGTGTGTGTGTGAGACAGAGAGAGAGAGAAAGAGAGAGATCTATGACCTTCTTAGGGACCAGCAATCTACAGTCACTTATTTTCTGCATTTTGATGGGTAGCTCTGCTTTTAAGATCTTTATCAAACCATGGTAGGAAGCATATTTTTTTCTATCTTTGATGTCTTGTTCCTATTACTTTTTTGCAGTTGATAGAGTACTTTCTGTTAGGCAGGTTAGAATGGCAAATTTAGTTAGGATAGATTTTTTTTCTAAGCCTAGAAAAACTTAGAACAGAGTAGTCAGGCTGGGAACTGCCTTGAAGGTCACCCCCACTGCTATGAATATCCTTTAGGAATTGGCTGTAATCCTCCACAGAGATAAGGTCTCCAAATTTCCCCAACCCTTTGTTCATGAAAGTGAATGGCAATGAGCTCCTCAAATGTAGAGAGCTAAGTTCCTCAAAAGAAACAGCCCAGCAAAGAGTTTTATGGAGTTTAGCCCCAATATAAACAGAGCGATCAGATATAGAAGAGACCAAGAGCCCAAATGGGGATTGAAGAAACTAAAATTAACCAATAAAGAAAAATCTCTTTCCCAGCCTTGCCCAAACCTATAAATGCCCCCGATTCTGTGAGCCATTAGAAGGCTCACTTGCCCCTCAGGGAGTCTGCATCTGTGAGTTCTTCTATTTTTCTCCCTGAATAAATGCTGCCTTAACCATATACATGTGTTCTGGTTTTAACCTTCAGCTCTGGAACACAAGAAAACCTGGATAGAAATCCCATTAATAATGTGATACATAACTTTAACAGGGCAAAAGTATGCACTGTAATTCCTATTAAAATATTCTTTAGGAAGAAGCTTAACTAACCTATTATTATTGAAAACATAATAAACACAATTTAAGACAATGTGATGCTTAGATTCAATTGTCTGCTTGATATTTGCAGGCTGTTTCGGACACAACTGTGAAGAACTGATGGTTGGAACAGGCCCTTGAACAAGTCTGCATGGGATTAAATGATGTGAATACCCCATTCATAATGGGTGGTGCTTTTCAGTGATAGACCAAATAAAAGGAGTGGGGCTTGGTCTTCCCTTACCCTGAATAGATTTGCTGTGGAGCCCATTGTCCAAGGATCACTGCCATCTTAGTGGCTTGCTGCTACTGCTGTCTCTGTCCTTGGCTGATGTTAGAGCTCAGCCCTTTAGACCTTGCCACAGCTCTTGATGGATGCTGTAAAGTCTGGTGGCTGTTCACTGCTAGTGTTGGAACCCAGTTGTTCTTTGCCTGTCCGAGACCATAGTCTTCAGCCAGCTGCTGTCTATTCCTCACATTGTAGCACACTCTCTTCAAAACCCTGCAAGACTGAGGGTGGAGACTTTCTCAGGATCATTTGGTTTCGTGAGATATTTGTATCAAGAATGAAACAACTACAGGAGATTGCTTTGAAAGACACTGCTTTTATTGTGAGTTGATTTAATAAAGTGAGTTGATATACATATTATTCTATTGATTCTGTTCCTTCCTAGAATCCTGACTGATACAGACCATAAGAAGAAACTACATACTTAGGTTATTTTGCCAGTAGAAAAAAAAAAAAAACTTTCAGAGTAAGGTGATGGTTCTCATTCTGGTAATTGTGTGATCCCTTCTTTGATAATGTTTTGAAAATTTATAAAGAACCACTCATTGGAATGTCTGCCATCTCTTCACAGCCTGCATTTGTGCTGTTGTTTAGATAGTTCATCACAGCTAGTTGCTTGTCATCTGCTGCGAGAATACTGACAGCATCAAAGAATTGTTTCAATTTCTGAGTTTCTTTTAAATACTTGAAAGTCCATAGATGCCTCTTTATATCGTAGTATATTTCTCTGCCAAGAAAAAGAAGCAAGAAAGAACTAGGATGAAAACAAGCAAACAAAAACAAACAATAAAGAAAGGCTAGGTATTCTCTCCACAGACAGCTCATCCTTGATGTTAGCCATTCTGGACTTAAATCATTCATCCTACATCCAAAAGTTCCTCAGTGACCCACTAAGCCTTCTCTTCTGTTATGAAAATCATCATCTCAACAGAAAACAGCATCTGAAAGCTCTCCAGACAGATTAGAATCCAGATTTCATACCAAAACATATAACTTTACAAATGATAAATCTTTATGCATACAAATAAATTTAGGATTGAATTTGTGTTGTCACTAAGTGTGAGAAATATTACATGTTCACAGTTTTAAGTGTTCATGGGTAAAGATGTTTAAGGAAAACTCTAAAGCTTAAGTTAAACTTAAATAGATAGCTTGATTGAAAAGGTCAAGGTATTAAGTTTTGTTCTTTGCTTGTTTTTGCTTAATTGAAAGTTCTAGATTTATTAATATGTAGTATTGTCCAAACATAAGAGTTTATACCTAGTTACCAAACCTAAAAAGCATATTCAACAAATACATGAGTTTCCAATGCTATCAGAGGTAATGCCACACACTTGGACTGAGAATATTAAACAAAATTTGGAAAAATCTCTGAAGAATTATTGTAAAATAATGTAACTTAATAATAAACATAATATTAATTTTCAATGTTCCTGTACTCAGAAATAAAAATGTCTCCATCTTAAAGATAGCCTGAATAAATCCTGGACAAATAGTATGATCCAGTCAACACTCAATTCAAAATATCTTGGATTCCTTGAATATGATGTGCTAGATCACAAAACATCTTTTATCTGTTGTGTATATTGACAACAGGAAAAGAGCAAAAAGGAAATGAAATTTTAATATGCTCAGTATAAAAATTTGCTTTAAAAGGTGATATATGCAATTTTATACAGTCTTCAAATATGCTAAATAATTTTCATTCAAATATGGCATCTGAGCAGAAAATCTAGTTAAATTATTTCCATTACTTAAATTACCATTTAATAAGCAGACAGATAAAAGAGCATATGAATAAAATGATAGACGGAAGATACATAGATAAGGAAAATAGGTATTATAACAGATTTTCGGCAGGTGGGTTTAGCACCAACGAATGTCCACTTCACTCTTTGTATCTTGAGTCTTCTATGACAAACATGTCATAAGACCCAGTAGATATAATAATAAACACTTATTCCTCACAGTTCTGTAGACTGGAGATTCTTCAGATTTCCCCTGTGAATGGCTGCATCACCGCTCAGGAACACTGTTCCCAGGATGACGGATGGCTTCACTATTAAATTCCTGAGGTCTCCACTTCGTGATGCCATCTCCATGAAGGTTAAGGTTTCAACATAGGAATTTGGGGGTAAACACACATGCATTCTGTATGAAGCAGTATGTTTCTATATTTGATAGATTCTGGATAGAGGATGCCAATCACTACATTGGAAAGATATGAATGTCCTATCAACTAATATTAAAGACATTTAAAAGTTCTTATCTAAAATTCTACCTCACTGTTTACATTGTCCTTTGTTGAGGGTTAATACTGGGGCAAGGGAAGGTGCTTACCTCAATAGTTTATGTTCCATTAAGTGCTCAGGCACATGCTGTCAAAGCAACCCAGAGGAAACTCAGTGGGACACACACACACACACATATATACAAACAGAGAAAGTCACGGGAAGAATGGTATGGAAAAGGGATTGGGGATTTGACATAGTGGGACACACACACACATATACAAACAGAGAAAGTCACGGGAAGAATGGTATGGAAAAGGGATTGGGGATTTGACATAGTGGGACACACACACACATATACAAACAGAGAAAGTCACGGGAAGAATGGTATGGAAAAAGGATTGGGGATTTGACTGAAGTGTACATTAACTGTCTTTGTATAGGAAACTAGAACAATAATTAATTTGTCATTAGTTGCCATTATCTTCACCAAGAAGCTTTCCCTCTTGGTTTGGTTTAAGTGGCTTCTCACGGACTCCCTTCTTTTCTCTGTAACTGTGGTGTCAAACATGTTTTTTTTTTTTTTTTCAACCCTGCCTGTGTCTCATGGCAGATTATAGAAATGTTAACTGATGGTCCAGCTCCCTAATGTGAATTTATTGGAGACAGCACCTCAGAAAACATGTGTCATATGAGAAATAATCAATAAATATCTGTGGATGATTGAATTTGAGTTGAAGTCTTCCAACACATGATATCATAACGATTTGTACACTGGATTGTATCTCTCTATTGAGAACTTTTGGTTCCTATGACAGAATGACTTAGTGCTTGTTTCAGAAATTCTTGTGCTGAAAGATAAGACTGCTTGCCAATAAATAATTGTTCTTTTCTACAGAAAATTTCTATAATAAAGATGCTTTCTGGAAAAGCTGCTTATTTTTAATGAATGTTCTTGCCCAGAAAGTCTTGTTTAGGTCCTTGCCTAATCATAAAGTATTGTGCAACCGTTTTTTTTCAAATTCTAACTATAATCCCTATTGAAACATATACATTTAAACTTTGGAAGCCAACCTTTAAAATACAGTAATTCATATTCAAAACTTCTTGTGAGAATTTTTTAAAATTTGGTATTTCTTCATCTAGCAGCAATTAAACATGCCTAACTCAATTTTCCACTATCATTGAAGTGTTTTTTATCTATTTGTGGGTGATAACAACATTGCCCAAAACAACAGCAACTTCCCATAAGCTGGACACCAGTCTCATAGTTTATTGTGGTTCCTAAAACACATTGTGAAGAAATTAAGCATATTTAGTATTGAATATTTTAAATGGCATTGGACTTTTTTGTTCCATTTTATTTCAAGTTCGAGACAATAAAATGAATCATATATTGTGTCTCATGTATTCACTTTAAAAATATCTCCTCAGGTCTCATGGTGAAATAAATAGTTAAAAATCCTCATTGAATAGTTCATCCTTTTTTAGAAACTTGTATAAGTTTCTAAAAAAGTTTCTATATCATAATTGGCTATAAGCAAATTTTTGTTTTTCCTTTCATCGTAGGAAATATTGTTTGCTAACATTGATTGAAGTAATGAATAAACCTCCAAGAAAGTCAGAGCAGCTTCCCTCAAAGTTTTCACCTCTTCATCAGTATTGCCAATCCTGATGTTCCCATCCACATGTTTTGCTACCCATTTACCTCTTTATGTAATGAAAATGAGGTTGATATCTAAAGATAAATGTTAACTTCCAATACTTAGATCTGCAGCTTGGTTAATATATCCTAAACTTCATTAGAAATATTATATAACTCATGATAGAAAAAATTCAGACATTAAATTATGTTGTTTATAATCTACCAAATACATAATGAAATATAAAATTTAAACTTGATTTCAATTCTTCCAAATTGTGTATTTTGAACTTTTGGCAGCTGACATAAAATAATATCTCACTATTAAATACTGAAATGCAAGAAGAAAGAGTAAATTGTTGTCTTACAGAGAAACATCTTAATTCTATTATGTTCTAATTTCTGTATTATTTTTGCTTATGTCACTATTTATTTTCACATGGATTCAGAGAAACATTAATAATAAGCTATCATGCCAAAGACAGGGTCACGAATGTATGGGATCATACTCTAAGATATCTAGAAATAATAAAATATTCGAGGAATCTAGCAACAAAAGTGACAACCACATCGTGAGAATAATGTGCGCTGATTCAGGGCTTCTCATCAGATAATGTGCACAACAAAGACAGTATCCAAGAACCCTGTAGTCATTAGTGTAGAAATTACCTACTACCATATTAATCCCTACTTCATCCTCTAGAGTCACCTTGGAAAATTTGGTTATACTGCTAAGTTACCTATACTGAGTTATAGGAGCACATTCTACAGGTTTAACTAACAAATAATTTTTAAAAATTCAAAAGTTTAGTCTCCATCAAACATTTCTTACACATCAAAGGCATAAGAAAACTGACAATTCATATGGAAAATAGATATTTAAATTTTGAAAATTAATAAATTTATAAGATGAAATATAAACAATCATTTCCATGTAGTAATTTTTATAACATTCAAGATAGTAATACATTGTTGATGATTTCTATTTAAATATGTATTTGCTCCCAGAAATAAAGGAATAGGTGAAGAACCTTAACTGCCTATTAATTTTCTAACATGGACATGACCTTCATTATTTATTCAGAGTCTACATTGGTTTAGATATATATTCATAAAGATGTAAAGCATTTTACTCTGTAGGCTTGCTTTCTTAACATTGCAAGAATCATAAATATTTCAGTCCAGTGTGTATAAGTCAATATACTTTCAACTTTAAATTATGTTTGTGTATTTCTTAAATATACTGTTTTCACATGCTTTACAATTTTAGACTAAAGCACATAGTTGCAAAATTGGTTTCTCTTTAGATATTTTATCATTTTTTCTTAGAAACCCAATGACAATGCATAGCTAGAAAGGTGGGGAAAAAGGGTGGAAAATGGAAGTAAATTTTGAGATTAGAAAATCATGAAGCTCAAGAAGCATATCTTGGCAAATAATAAATGGTGTATTGTTTTTGTGTTGAGACTTTTTGCAATAAAACTTTTGAAAATAAAGACTTCACAATAAAACTTTTGCAACAAAGTTTCAGAGGATTTATTATACTCTCCAAAGTTTTTCTTTTGCACAATTATTATAATTAATGAAACTACATTGACTCAGCTTTGGTTTTTACAGCCCATATGTTACAAAGATTTATTTAGCTTTTAACTTATGTTATTTTCTTATTTTAGGATTCCTTTGCAGTTTATAGCAATATATTCATTCATTGTGTCTCCTTCCTTCCAAGGCACAATTTTGTAATTTCAAATCAAGAATATAAGGTAATACAATGCACACTAGAATTTTAAAATACGAAGACTAAACCAGCATGTTACACAGGCTGGAAAGGATTATTGAAACACTAATACATCTCAACACATAAATAACGCATGACCCATATCATCAAGATTACATTGGAAATCTTATATATTGAACAATATTGTGACTGCAACTGAAGAGATGTACAATATACCACCAAAACCCTAAGGTAATACACTTCTACATTTGGATAAAATAAGTTCTACATGCACAATAACAGTGTGTGATTTTATCAGTGAAAACTATGTTCTATGTTTTGCATTGGGCTATGAGAACAAAAAGATTTTCTCTCCTTTGAAAAAGAAATATTTCCAAATGAATTTTTAAAACTATGGAATATGCACGTTTTCCTTAAAATTTCCCATCAATGGAAACACCCAAAAAGTTATTTTTCTCAAACTATGCCCACAGTGTAAAATTTTATTGGGTCATTAGATATTTTATGTCATTTCCTAGTTGAGAATATTATTGAGAGCATCATATAAATGATAATTTCAATGTATCAAGCACTTACTTTATGTCCATCTATTTTATAACATCTAAAAATGTTCACTTGGTTTTTTTTTCCTTAGAAAAGCCCTCTGAGATAAGGCTGCTATTTTCTTATTTTTAAAAATGAGAAACCTGATAAACAGGGCAGATGTTAAATTCAAAACTATACTGTATTTTGTCTCAAGGGAACTAGATGTAGATTGCTACAGTCTACTGTTTCACATAGAGGAATCATCCTGGTATTGTGGTGATTTGTGTACAAATCAACATATATCATCTTATGGAGAGGTATTGTTTTTAGTAGCAGTATCCTTATAAACACATATTTCATTGTATGCCACAAACATCCTGATTCTGCAGTATATTTATATAAAGCCTGATAATAGTGAATTTTTAATATAATATAGTAACAGTATATTGCTAGACTGAAAGGAAATTTTCTATGTGTTTGCAATAATTTATAATGGAAACCTGCAAGGCATTTTATTATCATGGTTTCCTGTGAAATGAACTGAACTTTGTCTTTTCTTAGGTTTGTGATGTAATAATCACAATGTGAGTAGAAGCTACATCAGGACTATGGATGGGTTTCATAATAACATTATAACAATGAAGGATTCCTGATGTTTTTACAAAGGATTATCTAGTGATTATTAAATTCCTTGAATGATATATTCCCATATAATGGCTCTTCCAATGATCTTAGCATGACTATGTCTTCTACATGTAATGGAAATATATAACTAAAAGAAAAGGTAGATGATGCAGTAATAATTTGCACTGGTTTCCAATATATCTGTGCTCAATGAGACAGAATACCCAGAGTCATATTAAATTACATGAAGCATTTTCAAATATATTTCTCAATTGCTTTTCCAACTTATTATTTTGAGATAGGATTTCTCACTGAATTTGAATCTAGCCAATAGGCTCTAGGGATCCCTCTGTCTACATTTCCCCAACGCTAGTATTCCAGATGTACATATTGATTTTTTGCATGTTTGAGTGGTGAATGTGTCACCAATGGACCCATTTCCCAAATCCCTTCTTATCTATTTATATTTAATAAATATCTGTTTTCTGGTTCGCCACAATTAAAGTGTTCCACTGGCAAATACACCCAGCAGCCATTTTAGTAGACAGTTCAGTTTCAGATCCTTTCTACAAAAATGGACAAAATAATAAAGGTTCTGGGTTTAGTTTCAACATCAACTTAGAACTTATGAAAAAATATATAATTTAAACATGAGTGAAATACACTGAATTTGGTAAAAGATACACAGGTGATCGTTAAGAACATTAACATTTGGGGCTGGAGAGGTGGCTCAGGGGTTAAGCCTCTGCCTTGCACCAGGAAGGTCCTAAGTTCGTGATCCCAGATCCCAGACGGAAGCAGGAGTGACTTGTGCTTCTGGTCTTGGTAGGGCGGAGCCTGTGAATCCTGGGGCAGAGTAAACAAGGAGGAGGTGGAGGCATCCATCGTGGTTCCCGAATTCGTCCGTGATTCTACACACACACACACACACACACACACACACACACGCACGCACGCGCACGCACATACCTAGGCACACAGGCACAATTGAATAAATAAAAAAAAAAACATTTGAAATATATTTCAAACAAAAGATCATGTAGGGAATTCTGAGGGAAATTCTTACCAGGAAAGTTTGGGAAATAACTATTATAGCTAAAAAGGGTCTTTGACTCAACATTTAATCTTCCTAAGGAAATAAATGAATACACATGTAAAGTAGCTTCAGGAATGTGTACAGTTATCTTGACAATTTACAAAGAGATCTACTCATCCATGTCTATTTGCATGTACATTTGCTTTGTGTTATCTCTATATTTTCCAGACATATTAGAATAATTTATTAAATAAATAAATGCTTTCTGTTTGATCAGGAACACTTGTTAAACAGATTGTGCAAGAAATAAATAAATTTACTATGCTGATTTAACTATTACCCACATATTAGAATCAGCAAATAATTCATAACATCAATGACACAATCCTGAGAACAGATGGAACTTGAGTAATGCATTATAGATGTAGCTCCCCCAGGCACCTACAAAAGATGGGAGTTTATTCCATAGTGTTAGAGACTTTCATTCCCTCAGCAACTATGCTATGTCAAACCTCATCTTTGAAATGGTGACCAAATTCCCAGACATACAGAATATGCCTTGCATGCATATCAGCAGTCACACTGGTAAGATCAAATGTCTCTCAATAAACAGAAAAAAGTATGAGTACTACAGTGTCTTTGCCAATACATAAAATGTGTCCTGAGCTTTGGAACTACTGAATCAGACAACTCAGAGCTCTTTTCCCTCACGACATAAACTGAAACAGATTAAGAATTCCTGATCCGGGGCTGGAGAGGTGGCTCAGCGGTTAAGCCTCTGCCTTGCAGGCGGAAGGTCCTGAGTTCGGATCCTAGACCCCACGTATAGATAGACGCCGGGCGGAAGCGGGGGTGGCCTGCGTTTCTGGTCCTGGTAGGGTGGAGCCTGTAAATACCGGGGCAGAGTAACAAGGAGGAGGTGGAGGCGTCCATGTCCATGGTGGTTCCCGAATTCGTCCGTGGCTCTACACACACAGACACAAACATACATACATACACACGCACACACTCACAATTGAATAAATAAAAATAAATAAATAAATAAAAAGGTAAAAAAAAAAAAAAAAAGAATTCCCGATCCCCTTTTTCTCATGGCTATAAAAGATCAACGTTATTGGCTAAATTAAGAATCCAGTAAAAACTAAAGTCTTCAAGTGAAAAATAATTTCACGTAGTTTCTAAGATATCATATTATAATTGATAAGGAATCAAGTTTTTACCAAAACAATGGTAAAATGGCAGCAGAGCTGGAGAGATAGCTCAGGTGTTAATACTCTTCCTCACAAGCAGAAAGTCCTGAGTTCTAATCTCAGGTTCCACATGAAGTGGTGGCCCTTGGACTTCCACAGGGACACACAGTGTCCTCTGATACACACACACTAAACAAAGTTATTTTTAAAAAAGAGCAGCAGCATCTCAATATTTGTTTTACTTTTCAATGTCTTCCTATAATCTACCTCAATAATCTCAGCTGTGTCATCATCATCATCATCTTCGTATCTCACGTTTGAAGGGTATTTTAATACAGCATTTGCATAAATATGCTTATACATTGATAGTGCATTGAGGAATTATATAAATTTTAAGTTCTATTTCAAAATTACTGTCCGGTGATGCCAGAAGAGTGATTCCAAAGCCTAGACATGACGAAAACAATATTGCTGCAGGCCAGAGCCACGGCCTCCAAACCAGGGCTCTCCCGGACTAGGTAGGACAAGGCTTCAGCTGAATGGAGAACAGAAACACACAAATCTCTAGGTTGAGTGAATCTGGAAGCACTTATTGAAATTTTATGACACCTTTTATACAGAAAATTTTAGGGTAAAGAATTTGCACCTGCAAACAGACATGTATTCTCCAGTCAACAGAAATCACTTTCAGGGTAGACATTTTTTTCAAGAACCTAACCCATTGCTTGAGGGTAAAGGCACTTACAGAATCATACTCCCAGTATTTCCAATTCTAGCTAATCTATAATGCTCCACCAAATAGCCACAGGGTCTGAGCCTACATAGTTGTCATTGTTTTAACAGAGACTACATTTTTAAAATACGCAGAGGAAGATTGAGCTCCTTTTGGCTTCAATAAGGAACATCTTTTTCATTACAATTAACTATACGTGTGCCCATCATCCCATAAGTCCCACCATGAGCTTTTGAAGTTGTCCTGTCCAGGTTGGTCCTCTCAGTCAGGTGGGTTGACATCAGCACCAGGCATGGCAACAGGTTCTAGCTTGGGAAGTTACACGTGGCTCAAATAGGCAATATAGGCCTGCCTGTATTCCTCCTACATATCCATCCTTCTTGACAGTTCTTTGCTCTGACCTTGTTGACCCCGCCTTAGAGGGAGTCCAGCATAATGGATTGTGCTTGCCTTAGGTCATCCTTCCTCACAGGCTCTTACCCATCAATGGCTACAGGCCCTCGGAAGACCTCTCTTCTGGAAGTCATGTCAGGATATTTGGATAGTAGATTAGACCAAGGCCTCATGGATCTCTGTAATCCAAGCTTGAACCATGTCTCTAGGGGGGCCATGGCTTGGATGTTCAAGGGCCATAAGCACATGTAGCGTGGTCTTGTTGATGGAGCATTGCTGAGAGATGTGCTGAAGAAAACACTTAAGCAATATAATTATTAAAAGAACAGTTCTGCCTATCATAGTGTAAATTACAATCCAAGAGAAATCAAATATTCTTTTTAAAGTTTGAGTGAACGGTTGGCATAGTCTCATATGTCTAGAATTTCTGAGTTTATAGGTGGGGATTTTACCCACTTATGTTTTAAGACACTTGAAGTTGTTCTCTAATTTCTTTAAAATCTGTGTATACATTCTGGCTAACAAGTCTACTTACTGTGTGTGACCAGACATAAAATCTCTATTTAGAATTTGACTTAAAGTTAAAAAGCAGGCTTTTTCTCTAGATCAGAGAGCAGGAAGCTAGTCCCAAAAAACCTAAGAACAGGTAGAAAGCACTCCCAATTCCCAGAAGAATTCCTCCTGCCAGGGGCAAAACTTAAATTACATAGGGAGGAATCCCAAACACCTGCCCATGTGGGCATTACTGTGACATTCCCCAGGGAACAGGCTTTAGGCCCTAACTGGGCAGAAACATATTTTCCTTATTTTTCTTATTTCAAATAATGTCATATCCTTTTTGCAGAAATCGTTTCTTTGAATCCATCTTTTCCAAACTGGGACCTTGTCTACCAGATTGGTTGCATAAGGACACAGCAAATATTATACTAATCATTAGAAGGGCTTTGGAGCATTTCATTCAATAAATGCAAACATGGGAATCTAAGTTTGAGTCCTCAGGACCAGTGTGATTATATAAGTCTGCAATCCCAGTGCTGGGGAAGCAGAGACAAAGGAAACCATTTGTTCACTGGACAGCTAATCCTGATAAATCAGTGAGCTTCTGATTTGGTAACGTCTTTTCCTCCAAAAAGAGATGGAGCATGACGGAGGAAAATACCCGTTAGCCATCTCTGGCCTCCACAAACATGTGACATTTGAATGTGCAAGTGTACACATACATGGACTTCATATGAAAACACACACATACAATACACACACACTCCACAATTACCCCAACACACAAACACACACACACACACACACACACACCTACACAAACACACATACACACACAAATTCACCACAAGACAAGAGAACACAAACACAGAAATGTAATTATTATCTGTATAATTAAAACACACTTACTAAAATGTAAGAACATAATAGATGAAGTTTCTCATTATACCATTCTGCAAGTAATTCATGTTAAAAAAAAAATCTGGATCTAACAGTCCATCAAGGTATATACTACAGTTAGCACTGCAAAATTCTTGTTGATATCCATATATTCAAAGCCATAAATAAATACAACTAAACAGGAAATTAGGATAGGTCTTAGATTATTTTCCTATTGTTATTAGAAACTACTTTGACCAAAGCAACTTAAGAAAGAGAAAGGTGGCTCTGGTTTGCAGTTCAAGGACAGTGTGGCATGGCAGGACAGTAGATATGGCTGGAACTGGAAATAGCAGAAGCACAAAATAGTTACTGCTTTGTATTCGGCTCACTTTACAACCCAGGATCTCGCCAGGAGATGGTCTTGGACATGGTGGATGGACTTTCCCATGTCTATCAGCTTGTTCAAAATCATCCTTACAGGGATGTCCATAGGTTCGTCTCCTCCAGATTGTCTTCCACAGGGATGGCCATGGTCCTGCCTGGTAGGACTGATTCTAGATCTTGTCAAGTCAACAAGTAACACTAATAATCAGACTTTCTAATCTCAAACTTCCAGCCATATTCTCATACGCTCATGACTATTTTATAATGTGAAATACTTTCCGTCCAACATTAAATGTCAATAACAGTTGAACACTTTAAAATTCCCTTACTTGAGAGCACAAGGATGGGAGGAGTCATGATATGCAAGATATTCCACACAAGTTAGGGCCGAAGCAATTATAATAGGACTCTGCATGATCTGCGCAATGACCAACATATCATTGACCCCTCAAATTCTAGCATGGACTAATGGCACTAGGATCCTTAGAAGCAAGGGATTAAGAGTCACAATAGTGTTCCTATACTTAAGGGGAACACAAGAAAGAGTTCTAGGAGTTTCCACTGAGTCCTTACACCTCATCAGAGAGGAGGACACAAAGGAAAGTTTGACATTCACATTAAAGGATACTTCAGAGATGGGGGGAGGGGGCACTGGGAGAAAAGGAGGAAGGGGGGAAAGGAAGGGGTAAAGGGGGAGGGAACAGGGAGGTTCAGGGAGGAGTGGAGGGAAGGAGGGGACAGGGTTTCCTATTACGTTTGTATTAATAAAAATTTTTAATAAAGTATAAAAAAATTCCCTTACTTGTAAAACAATATACAAGTTATATCATCTCAAAATATGATAGCACAATTGAAACACTGTCAAAAAAGGAATTCAGGACATACATAGGAATGATCAGAAAAAGACATTGCAAATCCAGAAGGATAAATAAAAAATCCAATAGCTGCATCTATCTGCTGAGTCTTGTAATGAGATTGGTTGGGATTCATAGGATTTAGCCCTAACCAAACAGCTCTGCATTTGCAACACATTTTGATTCTCTCCTGGGCAAAGTCCAAGCTGTACCTGTAGCTTTTCTAAGCAGGATTCTCATAGTCTTGGCATCACCGCTACCACTGTACCTTAAATCTCATATGATAGCCTTTCAGAACCTTTCCTGGGAACCTTGGCTCTGCCTCACACTGCCTGAAATCAGCAGCTCTCGGAAAGGTTTAGGGGGTTGGAATCAAAAATCCTCTCAATCTGGCATAGTTCATTGATACATATACAGTATTTTTTATGCCACACTGCCAAGTTCTGTAGCTCACAAAACAAGCAGCCTAATCTTCTTCGACATTGGCTTGTTAGTTTTTCTATGTTATTTTCATAGGCAGCTGCATTTGAGGACTCGGAAATACCTTTAGCTTTGGTTTTCTTCATTTAATTGAGGATGAATCCTCACAAAATGCGACTTGCAAGAGATGGGGTTTTACTTTCAGTGAAAGAGGTTTTTTCTTTTTGGGGTGTGTGTGTGTGTGTGTGTGTGTGTGTGTGTGTGTTAAAGGGCATTGAATGTCCCTGTGGAGGACTAAAGATGACTTCAGGAATCATCCTGGATTGCTTCTACCTGCTTCAAGCTTCACTCTGGGATTTCCCAGGCTCTGCCCTTAAGGGCAGGAAATGTAGGCCACCATTTGCTCCTGGCATTTTTATGTAGTACCTAGGATAAAACTCAAGACTTTCTGCTTCTTTTTTTTAATTATTATTATTTATTCAGCTGTGTGCATGTGCGTGTGTATGTGCGCGCATGTCTGTATGTGTGTGTGTCTGTGTATGTGTAGAACCACGGACGAATTCGCGAACCACCATGGACTCCTCCATCTCCTTCTGCCCGGGGATTCACAGGCTCCGCCCTACCAGGACCAGAAGCACAGGCCGCCCCTCTTCCGCCTGGCATCTATACGTGGGATCTGGGATCCGAATTCAGGACCTTCCGCCTGCAAGGCGGAGGCTTAACCCCTAAGCCACCTCTCCAGCCCGACTTTCTGCTTTTTAAGACAGAGTCTTAACCCCTAAGCCATCTCTCCAGCCAAAGGAGGTTTCTTTTTAGTGGTGCTGACCCCTCCCTCACTGCGGTTTCCTACTTTTATTACATCTACCTTTGAATATACTCTTATAACAAGACTCTAGTTTAACAGCTTTTTATCTCTGGCCAGGAGGGTGACATCTAATACCCATCAGGATGAAGTGAAGGGCATTGCAGGAACAGCAAAACTGGAAAAACAAATCAACAAGCCATAATCCAGAATATCAGAGACTCTATATCAATCACCTGGAACTAGACCAGCCTAATCTCTCCCAATCCTGAAGCTCAGGGAAATTTGGGAAAGAGGGGGCGGTAAGATTGTAAGAGCACAAGGATGGGAGGAGCAATGATATGCAAGATACTCCACACAAGTTGGGACTAAAGCAATCATAATTGGACTTTGCATGCCCTGCACCATGTCCAACGCACTATTGACCCCTCAAATTCTAGCATTTGCTAAAGGCACTAAGATCCTTGGAGGCAAGGGATTGACAGCCACAGCAGTGTTCCTATGCTTAAGGGGAACACAGGAAAAGGTTCTGGGAAATGCCACTGGGTCCTTGTACGTCATCGGAGAGGAGGACCTAGAGGAGAGTCTGGCATGCACATTAAAGGATGTTGCGGGGATGGGAGGGGAGGCCCTGGGGAATGGGGAGGGAGGGATAAGGGGAGGGGGGCACAGGGCAGTGGGATGTTGGAGGGAGGGAGGGGACCGGTTTACCTGTTAAAGTTGTATGAGTAGAAATAAAAAAAAAGAGGGATGAGGGAAAGAAGGAGAGTGCAATGGGAGACAACAGGAGGGGAAGGGAGAGGGAGAAGAGCTTGTATGATTAGGCAAAAATAAACTGTATAATAACAAAAATTTTTTTTATCTCGTAGCTTCTCACAGACTTTTCTCTATATAATTCTGTTATAATAATACCATATTTTAATAGTAACAGATACCTTGATTAGAAATAAATCTTACCTGCAAAATTTGTGTTATCAGCTTGACAGAATGTAGAATTACTTAGGAGCTAAGTCTGTCTATAAGAGTTGACTTTTGTTAGGTTAGCCTTTTTGAATGTTAATGAAGGACTACAAATTTATTATGGGTGAGACCATTGTTTGGTTGAGTCCTCAAAATATGTTCTCCAAGAATCAAGGGTACAAAATCTTCAAATACTCTATAAAGAGCTTCATAGAACTTCTGTTGGGAAATCAGAATGCCATAAACCTGAGAAAAATGGAGATACAGGTGTAGCTCATGAAGCTTCACGAGAGAATAATGACTCTATCAGGATGTTTGCTATTGGCTACCCATGCAATTTGGTATAAATACATGTCTACGTTTTCACTATAGCAGACACAAATCCTGAATTGTAGCTTTTGTTAACATCTATATAGGCATTAACTTGACGCAGCTGTGAAGGTTGGACGCAGCTGTGAAGAATTAGTAAATGAGTTAAATTCTGTGTAAGCCTGCAGGCAAATGCCAGTTTATGAAGGGAGATCCATCCCATGGTGGACGACATCATTCCCTGGGTAGGTGGATAAAATGAAGGGAGCTGGTTAAAAGATGTCCTGCTTCAGGGTACTTGAAGAGATGTGTTATCTGGTAAGAGACATTTCCCTTGCTCAGTTCTTTGGATGCATTATTGTCAGTTTCTACAGCTTCTGGACCATCTCGCCAAGCCAGATTAAGAACTGCAATTGGAAAAATGTAAACAAAGAGTAACCTGTCTGCTTCCCTTTCATCCATTTTGCAGCTGTCTGTGATAGTATTGCAGTATGATAATTAAGAATTGCAATGTATGGGGACTGAAAAGAAGGCTCTGAAATAAAGCCTTTGCCTCACAAAGCAAGAGGATCTGAGTACAGATCACAAGACCCCACATAAAAATGATAGGAATATATGGCAGTGGCCTATAATTTGGGTCCTAAAGGGCAGAGAGTGGGAAACCCCAGAGGAAAGTGAGAAGGAGGTAGAAGCAATCCAGGATGACTCCTGAAGTCACCCTTGGTCCTCCACAGTGCCCTCTGATAAACACACAGACACACAGACACACACACACACACACACACACAAATGTATACACACACACTCAAAACAATATTCACTGCGACATCTTTATTGTGTTCAAGTTCTTCATATGAGAAGGACCTTAGAAATGAAAAAAATATTTTGAAATCTGAATTTAGAATTCAAATTCTTGTAGCAGTAAAAGATAGCAGCTATTTTCTATGATTTTCTCATTATAAACACAGCAGAGTTAAGATCTATATAAGCTCTAAACTAGCTTCCTATAAACTAAAGGAGGTAAGAAAAAGAGGCAACAGTGTCTAATTTATACAACAAAAGCTTAAGGTTCAGGAAATGTAGTCAGAAACAAAACTTTATTAGAAATACTGTAAGAAATAACTAATGTTGCATTTGTTCAGATGATTTTTAATAGGAAGCTTCAAAATTGTTCAGAGAACCATGACCTCATCTAACAAAAACAATCAGGTTTCAAAACCAGATATCGACTAAGGAACACTGTCAAATACAGACTGTAAAATATGTGCAGAAACGCAATGACCTTCAAGACCATACAAAATAAACATTAACTAGCCAAAAAAGAGATATAGCAATAGAGAAGGAAACAAACTAAATCAAAGAGAAATACTTGAGGTAAATTACAACCTGATATTTTAAATTTTATCAGCAGTAACAGAAATCAGACTAACTTAGAGAAAGGGAAGACTGGTTCATGAAAAAATGAACATCAACAGGAAAAAATGTAGAAGGCTTAGAGAACTTTGCGAGGATATTCAAAGAATATTCATACCATATATGGCTAAGTACTTGAGAAGACCAAAGGTGTAAGAAGATCATTCACAGAAATAAGAACTGAAATTTTATGAAATCTAGTAAAGGAAATGAATATCCAGGTACAGAAGGTGAAAAGTCACCAGTGAACTTTAATGGAACAAAGTTTATCTCAAGATATTATCAGTTTCATAAAGGTGAAAGATAAAAAAAGACTCACAAAGCTCCAAGATAAAAGAATGAAATGACATATAAGAGTGTCCCAATTCACTTGACAGCCAACTTCTCAGAAGAAACAAATCAGACCAGGGCAGTGGTATGAGATTTTCACTATAAGAAAGGAAAAAACTTGTTAACTGAATATACTGAACCCAGAAAATGTATCTTTTAGGAATGAAGAAGAGATTAAATATGGATAAACAAATCCATATAAAAGCAGTGGTGATATGTATTCTGCATCTCAAATAGACTCATCCTATAAGAAATACAAAAGGAAACTTCAAATAAAGACAGGAAAATGAATATAAAAGAAACATGTGGAGGTATAAACATAAATGGTGAGGTCAGTAAGGTAGATAAAGCTAGAATATAAATGCTATTAAACTGGTATGCTCAGTGACCATATCATTAGTATAAAAACATACAATAATTAAATAAAAAGTAGAAAACATGAAAATATAAGTCATCTGCAAACATTTAAGTTAGGATGTAAAAAGTTCATATAAAGGCAAGGAAAGAAGTTCAAGTACATAATTATCATAGTTGTCTTCATTTTCATCTTGATAAACAGGTTAAGTTTCCAAATTAATCAACTGTTTTGTGATTTTACTTAAGGTCTGCAATTTTTTATGGAAACATATATGTGGTACTATCGACAAAGCCAAGAGCCTTTGAAAAGAGAGATCAAAGGTTCTGGGTACTAACAATCTACTAAGGTTTAACTGAAAGTTTTTGATAGCAATCTGCCATCAAAATGTTTATCATAATACCAATAAATGAGATAAGCTCTCAACATCTGATCCGGAAGTTTCCCTCTGTAATGTACTTAATGCAGACTATCATAACTAACAAAAGTGCAGAGAATAAGTGAATGGAGACTGCTCAGTGCATCAAAATCAACCACCAGGCCAAGGCTCAGGGAACCTGGGAGAGACATGATAAGAATGTCAGAGGGTGGAGAGAGGATGTGCTTGCTAATGTCCATTAGTCATAACAGGGCTGTAACAAAGAGCTTACTGCAATGATATCCACCTCTGTAAGACCAGCAGGATATGTGGCATATGAACATTTCACTGTAGGAAGTGGAAAATCTCAACAAGCATTACATCTCCTTGAAAACTACTGAAACTACCAGAAGGGAAGCAACTTTATTCATTTATTTGCCTACTGATAAGTCATCCTTGGCCAAGAAAACACTCAGGCAATTAAAAAAATACAATTGACATAAATTTATTTTACTCCTGTCTTAAAAGTATCAAATAATAAAATGACATGGAAAGTACTTTTCACAAACATTTTAACTCTAATTTAGAAAAGAATGCTATTGTGGTTGGAGAAATGGCACAGAGGTTTGAGACTGCCTTTTAAGCAGAAGGTCCTGAGTTCAGATGCCAGGTCCCATGTAAAAATGCTATACCGAAAAAGCAGCACCCTACACTTCTGGCCCTGGTGGGCGAACTGGAAAATACCAGAGAAAAGCAAGAAAAAGAGGCAAAAGCAAATCATAATGGATCTTGAATTAAATTTTGGTCCCTCACAGTGAAATACACACACACACACACACACACACACACACATACACACATACACACAGAATAAATAAAATAATTAAAAAGGAAACAAGTGCTATCCTATATACAATTTCAAGCACAATAACAAAAGAGAAATTAATAATCAGAAAAATTTTAGAAACAATATAAAGCATGGAAATTCATTTGGTTTCAAAAATAATTCATGAACAAAAAAGTTAATAATTTTAAAAAAGTATTTAGAATGAATAGGATATGAAACCCTCATAAAATAGCCCAAACAGTAATAACATGAAAGTTTTTCATTAGTTCCATCAAAAATATAGAAAATGCCCAAAAATGTATCATTACATCTAAAGGAAAAAGGAGACAAGATGAAAATGACAAAAATTTAACAGAAGAAAAAAATAAAATGGAACAAGAAACAACTGAGATGGAACTTATTAATAATTGGCATAAATATCTTTAAAACCAAGAAATGTGACATCCAATACCCATCAGGATGGAGCTAAGGGCGGTGCAGGAGCAACAAAACTAAAAAAAAATCAACAAACCATAATTCAGAACATTAGAGACTCTATATCAACCACCTGGAACCAGGCCAGCCTACTTTCTCCCCATCCTAAATCTCAGGGAAATTTGCAGAAGAGGGGGTGGTAAGATTGTAAGAGCCTAAAGATGGGGAGGAAAACAAGTTAAGGCTGAAGCAATAGTAATAGGACTTTGCATGACCTGCACAATGACCAACATATCATTGACACCTCAAAGTCCAGCATGGATCATAGGCACTAAGATCCTTAGAGGCAAGGAATTAACAGCCACAGTAGTGTTCCTATACTAAAGAGGAACCCAAAAACGAGTTCCAGGTAATGCTACTGTGCCCTTATACCTCATCAGAGAGGAAGACCCAGAGGGAAGTTTGACATGCACACTAAAGGATGCTCCAGTGATGCTAGGGGGAGGGGAGACAATGGGAGAAAGGGAGAGGGGAAAAGAAAGGAAAAAGGGGAGAGGAAGCAAGGGGATGCAGGGAGGGGTGGAGAGAGGGAGGGTAATGGGGTAACTATCAAGTCTGTATGAGTGGAAAAAATAAATAAATAGATTTAAAAAAAGAAAAAGAAAAGAAATTCTTAGCTAGCATCAGATACAGAAAGAAGAGTTTAATTAGTGAGATCATACATAAAAAGAGAGACATACCATGTGACACTCCAGAAGTAAAATGGATGATTAAGGATTACCATGAAAGATTTTATGCCAACATTTTTCATAACCAGAAGAAATTGCTAAATATATAAGCTTTTCTAATATTAGATTATGAAGAAAATGAAAATCTGGACAGAGCAGTAACATATAAGAAGATTGAATCTCTCACAAGATATTTCCATAATGGAAAAGTTAGAACTAGCTAACTTTCCTAAATGAGTTCTATCAAAGAAAAGAGAAAATAATGACAATTTTCCTTCATTTACTCTAAAGCCAGAAGACAGATTTTTTAAAACAAAAATTATGAAGTTGACATCATCCTGATAACAAAACCTAAAAATAAAAACAAGAATTTATTGACCATTATATTTGATGAATGTATTTGCAAAACCCTTCACAAAATACAACCAACCAAACATTGAAAAGGATGCTCACCTTTGTCCAATGAGACTCATTAATCGCATCCCACATGTCCATCAAAATGGGATGGGAAAGCCTGAATGTGATGCACCACATGTAAAGAATGCAGATGGAAACCCACATGTGCTTCTTAACAGATGCAGAAACCATATATAAGATGCATCATTTCCCTGGCATCCAAATCGTGAACATGTACAGAGAGCATTCTTGCATAGTAAGTCTACAGCTAATGGAACATTGAACAAGGAAAAGCAGCACTATTGAAACAAAACAAGGATGCCCACTATCATGTATTTTATTTGATATATTTAAGACAGTCCCAGACAGATTTACAAGAAGAAATAAGAATAAAAAAGTACCTAAATAGAAAAGAAGTGATATTTCTTATGACATATAAGGTACATATATATAGTTATTCTGTAATACTTTCTCATGATAAATAAGATTTGGAATATATATAATTAGCTTTATATATATATATTTAGATAGAGAGAGACTGAGAATACATTTTATAGAGATTCCAGTAAAAACTGTGAGATCTGATTAATGAATTCAAGAAAGTTGTACAACACCAAAATCAGTAGCATTCTTACATACCTAGGAGAAAAATTGTTCAATTTCAAATCAAGAACATTATCCCTTATATAATGACACTTAAAAATTTAAATGCCTGGAAATAAATTCAGTGAGAAGTATGTCTGTACTTACTATGTTAAAACACTGGACCTTACACTGGCAAATGTCCATATTACCAAAGCAGTTGGTAGCTTGTTTCTACCAAACAAATAAAGAGAATGGTAGCAGAACCAAAACAGAAATCCTAAAATATACGTTGGGTCACAAAATATCCATATGAACACGAGGCAGTCAGTATTTCACCAAATAATTTAAAAAGATGAAAGCAGTGTCCTCAAACACAAAAAAAAAGACATCAAAGTGGAAGGTGGACTGGGAAAAAGAAGGATTTCCATGGTGAAAAGGAGTAAGATGGAGACAGGAAAAAGTTTAAATTTCAGGGTGGGGGAGTGAAAAAGCTGAAATTCACTGTATTATTCATTTATAATATCGGCAAAAGAAAAAAAATAAGAAATTTGCTACAAAGCTGTAACAGCCCAGCAGTATTATTTTATCATAAAACTGACCATAGACGAAGTATACCAACTAGAGTGTATCACAGTAAAACTAAGGATTTGCCTCAGAAAAAGTGGATTCTTAGTCAATGTGTTCAAAGTATCCAATGAATACAGGAAAATCCTTTCTGTAAATGGTGATGGGAAACCATGCATAGAAAAAAGAGAAGTAGACTCATGACACTTCAAAGTTAAACAGTCAATTAGGATTAATAAAATCATCACACTAGAAATAAAAAAATGACAGGAATGCTTTGCACATTAGAATAGAAAAAGAATTGTATTTAATTTGGAAACTACACAAAGAACCACAGATCTCCAAAGCTAAAAGAGACAAATCAGATTCTGAAATGCAGAGAATCTCAACAGGCCACATTTCAAAGAAAAATAAAGCAGGACATTTAGCTCCAGGCCCATCTCAAGCCTGTGGGAATGGTGAGATGGTCCAGTGCACAGGATGCCTTTTCATAAGCCTGGTGATCTGAGTTCAATCCTCAGAGGCCCATTAGTTAGAAAGGGACAACTGGCTTCCCAAAGCTTTTCTCTGACTTCCACTTTTCACCATGGCATGCATTCTCTCTCTCTCTCTCTCTCTCTCTCTCTCTCTCTCTCTCTCTCTCTCTCTCTCATATAAGCAAAATGTTTAAAAAAAGCATAAATTTAAAGAATGGAAGAAAACTTTTGCTACACATCAGAAAAGAGATTGATATTCATGATATAAAAGGAATTCAAAGGAGAAAAAGCTAGTAAGAAAAAAGTTGAAAAGCCAAAACAACAACAGAAATTAAACTGATTTAAATTGAGAAATTTAAAATGAGATATTAATATAAATATTCGTTTCAAAAAAGAAAACATACATATCGTCAATGTATAACCTAAAAATATATCAGTATCATTAAAACTCAGTGAAGTTCAGGTCAACACAGATGGGCTAGAGATTATCATGTTTAGCCGAATGATCCAGACAAGCCAGGCACAGAACAGTTTTTCCTACCTTTGGAGTCAAAAACAAAGGATCTATTAGAAGTAGAGAAAAAAGTGATCATTGTCATAGACTAGACAGATTATACAGTAGGATGAAATGTGAAAAAAATTTAATCTACAGCTGCTATGATATCATTAAATGTATCAAAAAATTCTGTTCAGCTATTGTCTAATACAATGACTGTAAATTAAAAAAAAAAATAACAGTGCAGATCACCAAAGCTGAAAGAAAGTAGTTTGACAGACTTTGCTATAGAGAACTTCAAAAATATGAGAAGATATAGCAGATAAGTTTTAATTGTTTTATAAATTGCACAATAATGGTGAACAGTGAAACATCACATATTACTCCATTAATATATGTAATTTTTTATTTTTGTGTATTGGTGGAAAGAAAATCATATTGCTGAAGGGATATTTAAATTCTTAATTATTTTCTTAACTAAGTATAAACTAAAATTAAGTGTTTGCTTTCATTAGATGATCTGAGAGCAATGTCAATCTTCTACACATTTCTTTGTATTTTTCCTTTTCATTCCATGTTTTGGAAGTACTAGTATATGTGATTCTTCTATGTAACCTTTTTTCCCTTAATAAAGAGCTATATTTTTCTTAGATTTTTTTTCTTGTTAGAACAGACACCTTAAACCTAAGAGTAAGTACCAGTTTTAGTTTGCTGAGAATTGTCCTCCAAGAATCTCAAAGCGAGACACGATGGGAAAAATAATAATGATTAATAGTACTTATAGAAATACACCATCTACCATTCCCAGCTGTCTATCTATGGTTTCCATATTAACATAATTTTCAATGGAAACTAGTTACAAGAAAAGGAAAAATAAAGCCTTAGCATTACTTAGGGGATATGTAATTTCAAATTTTTTAAATAAACAAAAATTTTGGATATTTTATCTGATGTAGTATGCCTTTCTTATAAAAGCAGACCACTAATCTCGCCTCAGTCAAGGAAAGGATTGCTGCTAAGAGACACAAAGGCTGATCCTTTCCTTCTTTACACAGGATCCATTGTGAAATTCTGAGGTAAATGTGCCAACAGAAGTCTCTCCACTTTCTAAAACAAATTTTAGTCAGCAAATAGATGTCCATGTGCAATCAAACAGTATGTCAGAAAATGAACCCAATAATTATCCCAGAGTAGTTTATAAGAATCCCCCAAATTGATGAGATTCCATGTAAAATAATGAGATAATCCTGCTCTGGTCACCAGAATTACAAGTGCAATGTTTCCTGAGTAAGGAAGTATTTAGATATAAAGAGAAATGGTATGTTAACATGCTATATGAGAATTAAAAATACATATGAACAGATAATATGAAGATAAAATTATGATTTTAATCTATCTTTTCCTGGTTGTATTCTTATGAAGCTATTTCTTTTTTCTCTATTTCAACTTTATTTATTAATATATTTAGAGAGAGAGAGAGAAAGAGAGAGACAGCACATGTGTCAGAAGGCACATGAGTCCCTGTGGAGGACCAAAGGTGACTTCAGGAATTCTCCTGGTTTGCTTCTAGAGGGCCTCAGAAGTCAAATTCAGGACCTTCTGGTTGTGAGGAAGTCTTAATCGCTGAGCCATCTCTCCAGCCCTTATAGAGCTATTTCTCTGAACAATTACATACACAATTTTTTTCTTCATGCAGGAGCTATGCTTTCAAAAGCAATACTGGCCACTACAGAACAACTCAAAGGTGCTATATACCCAGTTCAAGTACTCAGGCTAATGCAAGCAAGTACTTTACTGTCTGAAGCATTTCCCCAAGCATTTAAGTTGTTTTGCAGAAACTTTTGTCATAACATTGAGAAAAGAAACTAAAACAACTCTTGGAATCCTTGACCAAGACATTGAAATCTTTCAGAGATCCCTATTCTCTGGTGCTTGTCAAATCTTGTTGCATAGACTTTTTTGTATTGACCTATCCCCCCATGGTAGTATTCTGCATTATTTCTGGCAGAAATGGAACAGACTGCTAACAGACTCAATAGTGTTTGCTTTTGCTCACATACAAATTAATCCTCCTTCTTTCATTATCTCCTCAGCTACATCTATGCACAATGTGTTCTATAAAAGGGACTCCAAAGAAAAAACTACCTCTATATAATAAAAACCTACTGTCAGATGAGATTGACTATTGGCCTACATTCAAGCTTTAGAAGACCCTTCACTGTGTTTTTCATTTGTTGAAATATATAAAGGGCTCAATCTTATACACTTTGATTTTCACTACATTAATAATTTACTAAATATTCTTAGGATTACTTCAGAGATAAGTCGTTTTTAGGAAAAGCAAACAAAAATAAACTGTTTCAAGAATTAAGGATCAAAATAATTGTATAAGAAACAAAAGCTCTTGCTTTTAACAAGAGCTTTGTGATGGAAACATGGATTGTGTTCAAATTGTCCCTACACTCAATAGTTTTTACTTTTCCAGCCATATTCCACTCTCTTCATTGTGTTAACCTGGTATATTGACAAAAATGAAGAGCACTTGCTATTTCTTCACCAGGATGTTTGTGAGTTTCCTTTCCTTTAATATTACTTGTGCTCCATTACTCATTTCTTGACATAATCTAATTATTAAATAAAATTTTTGTGCAATTTGATTAAAGCAGATAAAAAAGCCAGCATACAAATGTTTAATTCTGTGTGCCAAATAACACATTTCAACACAGATCCTTCATAAATAAAGCATTGGTAATGTAGTAAAAAATGACTGAAAGTTTATCTGGCAGAGAGAATAAAACAGCTATTGAAGAATTTATAATTACCTACATTCTAGTCAGAAAAAAACTTACAATTGAATTTTAAAAAATCATCTAGAAATAACTTGTCAAAGCTACAGCTTCTATCAAAGCATTTGAAAGAGTTTAATCTCTGAATGGAAATGGTCTAAAGAGATTTGCTTTCAAAGTCCTCATCACTTAATAGATTTTCTATGCAGGTAAACCTTCCCTGTACTATATAGCTGCACTTCTATTTGATAATATCTTCACCTAAACATTCCTTGTGACTGTGTACAATAGTATCGACATTTCATTTCACAGTTCTTTGATGCTATTTTGGTTCCTTGATATTGTGGTATAAAAGCCTACTGACTATTATCAAAAAGTCAGAGTGAAATTCTTATCACAGTAAATGCTGAGTGCCTTTAAAATAGTTCATGGTAAAAAAAAAACTGCAGACATTTGATTTACTTGTTATGACTTTCAAAATGTTATTGCTAGACTATTTAATTAAATAAAGAGGATAAATGAAACATTGTGTGCAAACCTTAGCCTGTTGAGAACAATGTATTGCAAGTGTAACCCTCAAACATTTATATTCTATATAAAGTAGGAAACAAATTTCCCTATAAATTATAGTCAAATCAGTTAAGACAGTAATAACATTCAGTGGCATATGTGACCGATTTCATTAGTCTTAAAAATTTTGTGGTTGATAGGAAGTAGAGTTGTCCAAAGCCTAAAGATGGCTTCTACATTAAGTGCATGGGATATCAATCCAAAGAAATTGCTTATATATTTCATAGAACATTTTGAAAACTTTAATATTTCTAAGATAACATTTATAGGAAAATAAATATTAACTTTTATTCATGTACTGCAACAGCTACTCTTAACTATTATTGTGAGAGAACACCCAAAGTCAACCAATTTAAGGGAGAGAGATTTATCCAGCTTATGGTTCCAGAGGGGAGATACAGTCTCTCATGCAGGAAGCAGCATGGCTGGCTGGCAAGAGCTGGAGGAAGCTACGTACTGTAGATATCTGGAAGGCTGAGAGCTGCAAGTCAGTTTGCTGCAAAGACAGACTTCTCCTAGAGGTAGGGTGGGATTAATCCACCTCAAGGCCCACCCCTTGTAACTAACTTCCTCCAGCAAGGCACCACCTCTCAAGGTTCCATGACCTTGCCAAACACATGAGACTGTGGGGGACACATCTCAAACCATGGTATGTACTTTAAATTATTATTTTCTATTCAATAAGGAAAGGACTGTGTCTTATTCAGGAATCGTTTTCCCTGGTTTACATGTGAACTTTAAAATTGTTTAAAAGTCTCTTTTTGTTCACTGTTATGTGACTTTTACAGTTTGACATGCAATACAGTGTTTTCTAATCAAATGAACGAATGAATGATAAGTTACCACAAACATTGAATCATATCATGGTCCATATTATTGCCACAATGTTATGAAAATGTGAAATATAAGTTTGTAACTATTTATGGATCTGGATAGGCAAACACCATGGAAGAACATACTCTCTCTCTTTTACCTTCAGTGATGAATGACTAAGAAGAGGAACAGAAAGCTGAGATGTCTCTTAGTCCATGAAATATTCTAGTTAGGAATGAAAAAATTGAACACTAGTGAAAAGTTTCTTTGCTCCACATGTTTCCTAGGATAAAATTTTCACAAATGACACTTTCTTTCCATAAGCAAAACACTTGGCTTAAAAGAAACATTAATCCAAAATCCTTCCAAGAATCTCACCTACTTTATGCTTACCAATCCTAAATAATCATGTATTAAGTAATTGCTAAATGATATCTCTACTTTCCCTTGCTAGAGATATGTTTGCCATTATGATTAGTTTTCTTTTAATTTCCTCAATTTCTCAGAGACTGAAAGAAATGCTATAAACCCTTATCTGTTATGATAAGGGTTTAAAAGTATTACATACTATATTAACCAGTTTTCTGGCATGATATGGGAGAGTTCAACTGCCACAGCATTTTACATGGGGAGAAGATAAGCACAGCTCAGAGAACTGAAAATTTCTGAAATTTTCATGGAGTAATGTTATCAATGAACTTAGAATAATGGTCCCAGTTCTTTTTTGCATCATGAAACCCTAAACTTGGTAAGAAAACATTGCAAAAAGATTTGCAACAAAATATGATTATACAAATAAGAAACTTTGCTTTGAATTATTCTACCAGAACACTATTTTATTTTTACTATCTTATATTTTAGGTATGTGATTAATAAATTTTTATACATATAAAAATACTCTTTGATAGTTTGAGACTGATGGTGGCATAATTTTTAAAAGTGCTGACTAATCCATCATGGGAAAAGATTATGCCACTCAAATTTGCATGTTTCTTTATTGCAATGTTTGTGTCATGACCTTTATTTACACACAGATCTTAAATTAACCATGGTCACTATTTCATAAAATATTTTTTGAGCTTTTAACTTAATGTTGCCAATGAATTCCTAACTAATGAGCTTAGGGGAAATAAGAAATTTTTTATTCATTGTTATGATTCTTCTTTAAAATTTGCAGCCCAACCTTAAAGGAGAATTTATATCAATACCAGGAGCCAAGGGAACCTTCCACGTCATATTCACAGGGATTGTTGAGAGAAGGAAAAACTTCCTTACTTGATAGAATGCTTCCATGTCACCATGGTGAAAATATGCCAGGCCATTGGACCTTCCATCTTGTCCTCAGCCTAGGAAAATGTTCCCACCTACTATGGGCAGAGTCTCTCTACATGAGTCTCCTGATAGTTTTCTTATGGTTTACATTTATGTCCAGAAATAAGCTTTAAATTGTGAATTTGATACCTACATATCCTACTAGAATAGGGAGTATTTCCAGGGAAAACATTGAAGATTGGGGTCAAAATAAATTCAGATATGGTATCAAGGAGACCGAATCATGATTCTGACTGTTTCCGTTCACCCCCAACACTGACATCTTTAGATTTTTGTCTGTTTTCCTGCTTTCTTCTTTATATTTGGATAAGTCAATAAAATATAAAATCGCATATAGTATTGACATTTAATAGAATTCTGTCATATCAAAATATTTCAAGGTATTGCAAGATAACTAAGAGTTGTTCTCTTTGAAAATGAAAACAATGAGCAGTAGAAAAAATGATTGATAACATACATGATTTGCATATCACATAGCAAGTCTACCACAGATTTTTTATTTTATGTTGTTTTCATTATTTCAATATCAAATCTTTTTCACATACCAAGACACTTAATCTCTTTACAATAAATTGGTAAACAGTATCATATTTCACTTGAAAATTGAAAGGTAAGTACATCATAACAGTATTAATTATACAATATTTTCTTATACTACAATTTAAAATTAGTGAACATACAGCAAGAGCTAAAATGATTTAATAAATTCCTATCTTACTATTTTATGTGTTATAATTATCTTAGTGTTTAGCTTGAATTTAAGATAGAAACAAACAGATATGTAGAATAAACTCATTTATTTGAATGTTTTAATGGATTTTTTTAAAAAAAAATTTAAGTTCCTTTTCTCCATTGATAAAATTAATGAAGCTTGATCCTGACTTGGTCCTGAAGCCTCACTAGTATAGAGTACTAAAAGGTAACTTCAGAGCTCACATAAGCTGAATTTCTGGAAGGTAGGAGGGAGAACACAGAAAATACCAAGAGGGGAAGAAGGAAGGAAAGAAGAGAGGGAGAGATGAAGGTGTGGAAGAAAGATCAGGAAGGGAGGATAGAATGGGTGAGGAGAGGAAGGAGGGGAAGGGAGAAAGTGGGGAGGCAAGGGTACCTATCCATCAAGCTTGTTTAACTAGGTAAAAATAAAATTAATGAAAAGCAAAAAAAAAATTAGGGAAGCTTAAATAAAGAACTTTTTTGTCTTTCAATGTCAAGTAGTAAAATAGAATAAGAATACAATACACTTAAGATGTATGATATCTAATAAATGATTTTTGTTGTTGTTTTGGTAATGCTACACCTAGCAAAGCAGAGTTCTGGCTAGACCTGAAAATGGGATGACAAGGTATTACAGACATGGGAGCATACACTCTCAGATTTTAGAAAAGTGCAGAAACCAGGGGTCACCTTATCTGGCAGAGAAGACAGACTTGGAGGCCCTGGGCCTAAATCCAAGACTTTTATTTTCAGCACTTTAGCAAGCAACATGTCCAGTGACCTCACATACTACAAACTGCTGTAAAAATACTCTCTCAAGACTTCATGGTCACGGTAAAAACAGAATTTGTTTGTCATGGAAATGGCAAAGTTTTGTGAAGCATATCAAACATAGCTATTTAGTAGTTAAATCATTGCATCTTTAGCTATCTATAGCAGAGAGCACTGTGTTCCTTATCTCTTTCAGCATCCATGCCTACACAGTTTTGCTGTACATTGCCAAACTTGCTTTTGGCAGGAATTTGGAACAGCAGTGGTCTCCAACAGCAACAGTTCTAAATAAATGTTTAAAACTCTGAAATCCACCAAATATACATATTAAATGAAACATTGAAAGTGTCATTGTCAACATTACAATGACGATTTTTTTACATTAAATAATTTGAGAGGCCATATCAAAGAGAAAAGGAGTTAGGGAACTAAGGAAGAAAACAGGAAGGGTGAGACAGGCTTTTATATATGCAAATACAAACGGAGACAGTAAAATAAGAATGAGAAAGGTAGCACATGTAAAAGAAAGTAGTCCCTGTAATATTTGGGGGCCTTTAAGATCTGTCTGGCCATCATTTCATCAGGAAATGCCACATTCCTGTTACTTCTGGTGTAATTTTTTCCCTAAGTTCAAAGTGGATCAGCTCAATGCTTTTATTTTATTATTTTTTTTTTCTGTTTTCCTCACTCTTTGCTCCTCTGAATAGGGACTGCTCATTCTTACTCCTTTCTTTAAAAGACATATTACTAGCATAGGATGTTCCTTTGGGGTTGCTTCCTACCATCTTTGGGTCCTCCTGTCTCCCATCCCCTCATTCCCTTACTATGTACTTTTTTCAGGTATTTCCTCATTCACCCTGGGATCATAAGTCTCCCTTTTAAAAAGTTTCACTTTAACCATCCTTTCCCACCTTCCTACTCAGGTCTTTTTCAAATTTTCATAGGCTTTTGCCATGGCTCTTGGCTGCTCTCCAAAAACTGTCAGTAAGACCCTATTACTGAAAATGCAGTACAAATAGATTAGCACATATGGGCAAAAATATATCAACTGGAAATGTTCTGAGAACTTTCTCCATGCGGGATAGCTTACACACTACCAAGAGATACCATAGAAGCTGCCAGGAGAAAGAAATAATCACAAGTCCTATCAACAGCATGAGATGTGTAAGTTGCATATAAATCACCATAGCAACAGGTGAGTGCCATTGTAATAGTGGCATGGTTACCAAGGAGACAACCAGCAGCTTTCTGATTGGACACATTTATCAGAATGATACCCATCACTGTTACTGTAAACTAGAACAAGAACCTAAAAAGGGAAAGGAAATAGATTAATAGGGAAGACAGCCAATAAACCTATAGGTAGGAAGACGACTGCTCTGTAGGCAGCTATGATTATACCCATAGAATGGGAACTCACAGTGGAAACCTTTGGGAGTAAAGCTAGATGATTGAAGGGAAATGCACCCATCAGTGGAATCACCTGAAGAGAGGCCTGAACCACCACAGGAGTAGTCAAGCCAGAGTGAACTCTGAAGTCTAAAAGGATACAGGCATAAGAGTGAGATAGAATGATGAAGGGGAGGGAAGGAAGCTGGGACAAATGCTCAGTATGCTTGTAAAAGAAGAAAAAAATGATAAAAAAGAAAGCAGCACAGGCACATTCACTTTCCTGGCAGGCAGAAAGCCTAGGTCTGATGTCTAGCACTCTCTCTCACACTGGAAGCAACTTAAGTAATTAGCTAATTCATTTAGTAGCATTCGCTTTATAATCAAACACAATTTTCCTCTGTTTACTTATTTTTCATTGTGTGACAGTTTCTTATATGAATATAATTTTTTTTTATTTTCTTACAACATTGACACAACTGGCTGCCTACTGCCAATTGCCAATCCTCATTTCACAAATTTCCCTTTTACTTTTTTGTTTCTTTGTGCATGCATGGATGGCTCTCTCTCTCTCTCTCTCTCTCTCTCTCTGTCACACACATACACACACACACACACACACACAGAGTATTTAATAAAAATTTTCTGCTTTACCATATTCCTGAATCTTGCTGGAATGGGTATTTATTATTAACCATTAATATTTACTCAGAGACAGGTGGGGCCACAGGAGTTCTTCCCCCGTCCATGATGTGACATTGATAGGCCCACTCTCGTGTGGCTCTTGTGCTGGTACACACAACATCAGCGATATCACGAGTGTAGTAGTATTCTGCCTCAACCTGTAGCTCCTAACGTTCTTGGACACCTTCTTTTGCAATGTCCCTAAGTCTTTTTTTTTTAATCTTTTTTTAAATTTTTTATTATTATTTTATTCAATTGTGTGTGCGTGTGTGTGTGTATGTGTGTGTGTGTAGAACCACGGACGAATTCAGGAACCACCATGGACGCCTCCACCTCCTCCTTGTTTACTCTGCCCCGTGATTCACAGACTCCGCCCTACCAGGACCAGAGACGCAGGCGGCCCCCCGCTTCCGCCCAGCATCTATAGGTGGGGTCTAGGATCCGAACTCAGGACCTTCCGCCTGCAAGGCAGAGGCTTAACCCCTGAGCCACCTCTTCAGCCCCAGTCCCTACGCCTTGAGGGTGGGAATGTTTGAATGTCCTTCTTAGAGTCCAGCATTCTATAGTCATTTATTCATCACATATTGCTCAGTTATGATTTTTCTATATTAAACATCATCAACAGAAGAAAAAGACTTAATAGATGATGCTGGCAGTTGTCCTAGTGTATGGATTTAATTATGTGTGTGGAAGAAGTTGCTATATATATTTAACAAAATAATTTTATTGGGCTCTACTCTAATTCCTATGACCTCTCTATCTTCAGGTGCTTAGCCAGGACTTACCATTAGATCGTTTAGGTTACCCTCATAATATTCTTCACACAAATGTATCTACAGGCTCATCTTGCCAGGCTAGTTCTTATTATTGATTTTCAGATTCACAGATGAGTCTATTAATGGATTTTTCTCCTCCCAGAAGTCTATACATTGTCTCTCAGTTCTCTGAAAACCTGCCAGTAGTCAGGGAGCTTTCAGGTCTTCTCCTAGTTCTGTTTCTTTACATTTTTTGACCAAAGCATGTGAAATCTTCAACAGGTTTTTAATCATTAGTTTCCAGTATGCAACCAAGAACAACATCAATAACATATACTATTGGAGTTATCTTTGGGAACTCTGTGGTAACCGTGTGTGTGAAAGTATCTATGCCTTGTAATAGGAACTTTGTATGATTACCAGCATCTTCTTAGAGAAATATTACAGGAAATTTTTTGGTTATTCTTATTCTTTCCCTTTCTGAGTAGCTGTGTGGAGGGAACTCTCTGAAGATATTATTTGTCCCAAGCATAAATATGCTTTAAAGTCTATCTTCCCCCAAAAAAATACTTCGAAGATGCTAACATTTTATGTATGCATTTCTTTATAACAAAAGGAGATTAAATATAAAATTTGCATATTATTTGAGGTTTGAGTACAAATTTATCTGGATAATGATCATTTTTCTCAATTCTCACTGCTTTCTGCAACAATCTACTATATGAATTCTCTCCTTTATGAATTTCACTTCAAAATCTAAAACATAGAGGAAATATATTAAGACAATGATTTTTTCCATAGTGCAATTGATCAATATGTAACTGAAATAATCACATTGACATTTACGATGTTAACAATAACTATAAAGTTTATGATTAAAACTTCTAGCACAAATCTGACTCCTTGAATGAGAAATGTTTTTTCATTCTGAATTGTATTGAGTATGTTTCTCTTCAAAATAAAATTTGTGATGAAATTAAGTTAAACTATGAGTGTTCTTGTATTTCCTATGTGAAAAATAGGTGCAAAAATGAAGGTAAAGGAAAGATAAAAAATAAAATTTATATAACTATGGAAACGTCACATATTAAAACAGTAGACACAGTTCACATTCCCTGATAGAGCAGTACTATAAAAGATTCTCACAGAAAACATTATTAATAAAATATAATTTTTATGATTCACTTTTTTTATTATTTATTCAATTGTGCATGTATACGTATGTATGTACGCGCGTGCGTGTGTGTCTGTGTGTGTGTAGAATCACAGGCGAATTCCGGAACCACCATGGACGCCTCCAGCTCCTCCTTGTTTACTCTGCCCCAGGATTCACAGGCTCCGCCCTACCAGGACCAGAAACGCAGGCCACCCAGCTTCTGCCGGCGTCTATACGTGGGATCTGGGATCCGAACTCAAGAACTTCCTCCTTAAGCAGAGGCTTAACCCAGCCCAAGATTCACTTTTTAATCAAGTTATAAGTGGATATTTGTGCCAGTTATGCACAGGTGTCAACTTGACAGTTGAAGGTTAAGAGTTTGAAAACATTTGGGAAGAATTGGTAAGACAAGACACTGAGCAAGCAATACTGGGAATATTTTACTGAGGATAGAAGATCCTTTTCACATTTGTTGAAACCAATGTTTGGGCGGGTATAAACAATGGAGTTAACATATTTACTAGTTCGGCATATTCAGACATTCCTTGACATAACTTACAGACTAGCAAATGAAAACTTTTACCCTATCATGTCAATCCCAAAGGACATGACATGGCAAATGCTCTCATCTCCTGTTGCTAGCGTGAGCTTTCCTGCTATGATAATGAACTATAACTGAGGATCATAAGCAAGAATAGATTCCTAAGTTGGTTGGTTATTTATTTATCAGCAATGTGAAGGAAATGCAAATGATTCTTTAATTTTTTAAATTACAAGTCTTATGAATATGAAATTAAAAATTTGGTACAGATAAGCTAAGTATAACTTAAAATGATAAATTTAAGATGGATAGAAATGCTACCTTTTCTCTTAGCTGAAATGCAACAAGAACACTAGTTTCAAAATCATTTTAAAGAGGGGCTGGAGAGGTGGCTCAGGAGTTAAGTCTCTGCCTTGCAGGCTGAAGGTCCTGAGTTCAGATCCCAGATCCCACGTATAGACGCCAGGTGGAAGCGGGGGCGGCTGGGGAATCCTGGGGCAGAGTAAACAAGGAGGAGGTGGAGGCGTCCATGGTGGTTCCCGAATTCCGTGGTACTACACACACACACACACACACAGACACGCATAATTAGATAGATGATACATAGATAGAGATTTTCTTCTTTTTTTAAATTTATTATTTATTATTTATTTAATTGTGCGTGAATGCATGTGCGTGCATGTGTATATATGTGTGTGTATGTGTGTGTGCGTGTGTGTGTGTGTGTGTGTGTAGAACCACGGGCGAATTCGGGAACCACCACCCGGCGTCTATATGAGGGGTCTAGGATCCGAACTCAAGACCTTCCTCCTGCAAGGCAGAAGCTTAACCCTTGAGCCACCTCTCCAGCCCAAGATTTTCCTAAAAAAAAAAAAATCATTTAAAGAGAATGTGAATGGAAGTGTAGTTACAGGGATTTAGGAAGAAAAAAAAATGCTTTGTTGAGTAGTAACAGAAAATCTAAGAAGAGAAACACCATGGAGGAAATGTTAAAAAATACATAGTCATGTGTATTTTCCATTGTGGACTCCTGTGGCCTGCGTCATCAAAACAAACTATTGCCATATTGCTCCTGCATGTTGTAGGCAGCTGCAGTTATTTCTCTGAAATTGTTTCAACTGAAGATTGAATACAACTTTCCCCAAGAAAATTTTGAAAAAATTCTTAAGAAGCAAGTAGGTAATGAAATATCTGGTTAAGCTCACAGACTTTCCTTCCTGGCCACTTGCAACTGTTGGGGTGTGATCTCACCAGAAAAGTAGGGCATACAATCTGGCAGATAGGAGGTAACCACTTTGCAAATGGGAGACTGACTCCCCTCCCCGCACTCATCACTCTTATTTCATCTGCCTTTGAATCTACTCTTACAATAAGACTCTATTTTAACAGTCTTTTATCTCTGGCCAGTGGGTGACATCCAATACCCATCAGGATGGAGCTAAGGGTGGTGCAGGAGCAGCAAAACTGAAAAAAATAATCAATAGACCACAATTCAGAACATCAGAGACTCTTTATGAACCAACTGGAAACCTGCCAGCCTAATCTCTACCCATCCTAAAGCTCAGGGAAATTTGCAGAAGAAGGGGTGATAAGATTGTAAGAGCCTAAAGATGGGGAGGAGTTATGACATGCAAGATACTCCACACAAATTAGGGCCGAAGTAATCATAATAGGACTTTGCATGATCTGCGCAATGACCAACATATTGAAACCCCAAAGTCTAGCATGGATCACAGGCCTAG
This sequence comes from Typhlomys cinereus, assembly GCA_023101885.1. NCBI lineage: Eukaryota > Metazoa > Chordata > Mammalia > Rodentia > Platacanthomyidae > Typhlomys > Typhlomys cinereus. Next base: position 11,478,205 of record JALPQD010000007.1, on the reverse strand, counting down.
GATCTTTAAAGGCAAGGAATTAACAGCCACAATAGTGTTCCCATACTAAAGGGGAACACAAAAAAGTACTCTAGGCAAAGCTACCGAGTCCTTATACATCATCAGAGAGTAGGACCCAGAGGGAAGTTTGACATCCACAATAAAAGATGCTCTAGGGATGAAGTGGGGGAAAATGGGAGTAAGGGAGGGGGAAAGGAAGGAAAAAAGGGGGGAGGGAAAAAGGGATCCAGGGAGGGGTGGAGGGACGGGAATGGGGTACCTATCAAATCTGTATGAGTGGAAAAATAAATAAATATTAAAAAAGAATAATAAATATAAAAATATTTCTAAATAGTACCAGTTTTCATATTTTATTGCATACTATGTCATTTAATCTTAAATCACCTTGATAATTATTTGTCTATACAATACAAAATGCAGACTTTGAAAAATTATTTTTAACCTTACATGTGATATTCACTTGAACTCAAACTCTATTGTATAAATATTGAGTGCTGAACAAAATGCATTTTGATAGTTCATTTATCTTTCTATGGAAGTTACTATTAGATCTCAATGAAAATCTTTGTCATTATCTGAGTTAATTTAAACCAATACGTAGCTGTTGACATCTATTAAGAAATGATATACTAATAGAAACAGGATTTATTCCTGGGACATTGATAATATTTTTCATTCCAACCGAAGTCTTAAAATTCATTGTGCAGAAATAAATCTTAATGTGTTTTAAGCCAATGCAATTAGTATGTTTATTCTGCCAGTTCCAATCTGTCATCATAAGTCTGTGTGTTGAAAGTTCTGTGCGGACATAGTAATGATTCCCGAACAATATTCTGTTGAAATCACTGTGTCTATTACAACATGTTTACAAAATCCATTTACAATGTACACTAATGTTTTTCCACTTAACAATTATTCTGTCCTTACCCTTTTTTATTCTTATTTGATATCAGTTGGCTTGTAACATGTGCTTTCCAAATACATAATGATGAGCTTCTTTGTTTCATTGTACTTTACTTTGTTAAGAAAATAACTTCCATTTATCAAAACTAAGCACCTAGACTATGTATGTAATGAATGAGATTATTATAACTACTTTGGAAATTATGTAGTGCACACTACAGTGTTGTAAAACAAAAGATTAGGACTCAGACTTTTGTCTTTTTTTCATGTGTGTGTGTGTCTGTGTGTGTGTGTATCTATGTCTATGTCTATGTATATTATAGTACAGGTATATTTGGTCCCTGAAGGCCAAAGGATGACTTTGGGGATTATCCTGAATTGTTCTACCTAAGTTTTGCTTTGCTCCAGGTTTTTCCAAGCCCTACCTTCTACAGTCAGAATTGAAGGCCACTGCCTTTTCCACCCAAAGTTTTTATGTGGAATTTGGGATTTGAACTGAGGTCCTTTTCCTTGCAAGGCAGAGGTTTAACTCCTTGGACCATCTCTGCAGCCCCAGACTCTATCTTAAGTGGACAATACTTATAGAACCAAGTAATCATTTAGTGATCTTGTATATTGTGAACAAACAAGAAAAATTACTCAGTTGAGGCAAAACATAACTTGGAACTGCTTGTAGATTCATCTACTCGTCACCCTTGGCAAACTAAAAGGCCGATTTCTTGAGCCTTCCGGAGGGTCAGAAAAGACAGCTGCACTACCTGCCATTTTGACACGGTGGTAATTTTGAGTCAAGGACAAATGTCAAATCCTAGACACAAGAAGCACCTATGGCAACACGTACATTTTTAAAGAAGCAAATTAGAACTTTTTTTTTTTGTAACCAAAAATTTCTTAGACTTTTATCAGTCTGGAAACATCACAAAAATAAGCAGCATGATAAATTTGACTATTGTGTCTAAATCTACCATATATTCTCCCATGCCGCAATTTTCTACTAGTAGACTTGATATACTGTTCTTCTGCCTTGCCTCTTCATTAAAATGTATTTTACTGAATCAGTTGTATAAATTAGAACTTTAAGGCATATCTTTGGCTTTCCAAATTATTTTTATTTGTATTTCACATTTTAAAAAGTTATGTTAGCAGTGAGTATGTGAGTTTTCATCACTCTCTACCCTCATGCCCTAATTCATCCCACCCTACCCATTCTCCTGCCAGTTTCCCTCCCTCTCATATGTCCCAATGCATGTGTGCAGTCCACTTGATCCCATCTAAGACACATAACATTAGTTACTTTCTTGGCATCTGCCAAGGTGTGAATGACCCAGTCAAATACAGTCTCTCAGGGTAGTGCCCTATCTCATGGGATTTTTCCCTTATCCATAATAAAGTGTTGATATGCCAGCTATTGTGGAGGTGTAGTGGAAGTAGACATCACTTTATTTAGTTCTTGCATATGGTAGCCTTGATATAAACAGAGCCTACTATCTCCCAATAACTTTATCTGGCCCCCATTTCTTACATTCCTATCACTTCCTCTTCTGCAAGGTTCCATGTGTCTTGGTTGGGGATGATTTATTTGTCCTAATTCAAGTCATCACTTAGCAGGTACCTTTATTTTGTACTTTGACCACTTGTGATTCTCTGCATTAAACATTTTCAATTGCAAAAGAAAACTTCTTCCTTGAGCTTTGACTGTTTCCTTGATTTATAGGTATAATGTTAAGTGAACATATGGTATCTAACTTCTTTTTTTAAAGCTTTTTAAAATTTTTTAAAATTTATTCAGTTGTGTGTGTTGCGTGTGTGTGTGTATGTATGTGTGTGTGTGTATGTATGTGTGTATGTGTGTAGAACCACGGGCCAATTCGGGGACCACCATGGACCGCCTCCACCTCTTCCTTATTTACTCTCTCCCGGGATTCACAGGATCCGCCTACCAGGACCAGAAAAGCAGGCCACCCCTGCTTCCTCCTGGCGTCTATAGGTGGGGTCTAGGATCCAAACTCAGGACCTTCCACCTGCTTAACCGCTGAGCCACCTCTCCAGCCTCCATGGTATCTAACTTCTAACTATCAAGTATTTATAGTTAACACTAGGAAGTCTGTTCCCTCTTAAGCTCTAGGATCTCCCTCTACAAGTGTATTTGGCTTGGCTTTCAGTGACAGGCATTTGTTACCTGCTGTGAAAGGGGCCCCCATGACAATCAGAAAACAATTGTTAATACCATATCCTATAAGCCACTATTACAGCAATGCACTCCTTATAACAGAGTTGTTATTGTAGCTTACAGCATTCATAGATGGGCAAAGACAATAGATATTTTTCCCTGTAGAATGTATCATGTCTTCTGTTTCTGTTTGGTTAAGAAGCATGGAAGAATCTTCACACTTCATCTCAGCTTGTTTTTCTTTTCTTTTTTTCCCAAATTGTCCTGTGTGGTGTCTTTAGCAGTAGGGTATAACTATTAAGATCTGGATATCCCCAATAATAATGGCAAATGTTTATTTTGTTTTGGAGATCTTTGAGGTTTCTCTATTCAACAGCTCATTAGAATGTATCACTGTCCCATACTGGGAAATCTTATTAGTCCAAAACTTCAGACACTCAGGTTAATTTCTATTTTCTCTACTCTTCTCCTTGCTGTGCTGCTTTGTGTAAAGTACATTCATTGATGTTTTTAATTAGATTTTATTTTATGTGGATATATAAATACAAAGACTTCTGCCTGTTTATCTTAAATACATGAGGATAATTTTTACTGTTTCCTGTCTCCTATATCTTTACCTCCCTCTTCCTTAAAACATTATTATTGCCTTTCTAACTTATTAACACCTGTATTCTATAATTTCTCCCTTTCTAAGGTCCTTCACATGTCTTTATTGCCTAACCTATGTTTCTTTCTAGTTTATGGATATTATAGGATTTTTATTTAAGATATCATTCTGAAGGTTTGATGTTAGAATCCACATGTATGAGAGAATATGTGGCATTTGTCTTTCTGTATCTCGGATATTTCAATAATATTCTAAGAATTTCTTATGAATATATGACCAGGATTAATAAAATAATTAGTCTTTCTTGTTAATTGCTCTTTTTAAATAATTCTAGCAAAGAACAGAGACATGGAAAAGGATAATAAGTCTTTCATACTTCACTATATAACAAGGAGCTCAGGTTGTACCTGGCTGATATCCAGAAGGAAAAGAGTATCTTTGGCTAAGCAACAAAAATAAACTGATTTTTCTAACATGCTTATGAATGTGGAAACTCATCTTTTCCAAGTTTAGTTTAGCAACAAGTTCAGTGATTGATGACTAATTAGATTCATGAATAGGAATTAAAGTTATGAATAGGGTTAAAATTCCCACATTTTGTGAGAAATAGAGAAATGAAAACATTAAACATGTGTTTGCATTTTTAACTTGCTAAAATCAATAGATAACAAGCACAAATTTTCATATGCCAGTATCATTGGAGAGGCTGAGAGTAGTAGCAACTAACTGTTCAATGAAGACTGAGGTCCAGGAAGAGTATACACTGGACAATAAAATGAGAATCAGGAATGGCCATGTAGGTAAATGCATGATCAGTTCTGTAGAAGAGGAGCAAGGTCTATAAGGAACTTTCTAGCTGAATCCTGAAAAGGGCATACATCACTTCAGGAGACGTGAGTTTTTAATCAATCTTGTCATATAAGAATATAGATGATGCAGAAAAGAAAGAGGCTTGGTGTGATTTAGATAGATCACTCTTAAGAAGAGGAAGAATTTAGAACAGACAAAATAAGTCATGTATTAGGAATGGCTAATATTTACTGGGCACTTATCTGACAGAAACTCTTCCACCCCATTTAGCATCCTTATGCCTCATTTATGTGGCAGAACACCTGAACATCATTAACTATGAGCAAACCTCCTCCTTCAAATATATTTGTGATCATTTTTAATATGTATTAACTTAGCCAAAGAGAACTTAGATCAACTTATGAAAGCTACAGAGCTAATCAGTTACAGACTCTACCATATCCAAGAAACTGTGATGTTCATCTTTAATGGGAGCAAAACAGCTGTGGTGAGGGAACTGACAGTAAGAAAGATGTTCAGTCAGACAGCATTCTTAGCCATCTCAATTCCTGGCTTTCTCTTATCAACACTCTCTTTTCTGATATTCTAAATGTCTTCTCTCTGTTACTTAGTTATGATTTCTTTTATAATTTTCAGCATTTCCCCATAAATATAGATTTTTTCCTGATTTCCATTTTTTTTAACTTCTCTATTCTTCCTTTCATGATTTAAAGGTTTTCCCAAAGTATTTTCCCCATTTATGCTCATTCACTTCCCTTGGATTAGAAGAAAAACTAGAAAATGAATTTTAGGGAAATATAGCTGAGCTATCCAGTTGAAGTGTTTCTTTTGTGTGCATACCTCCCACACTCCCTTCTGTCTCTGTGATTCCTGGTCTCCAACAGATAAGTAAAATGGGTGAAATATATCAAGACATTAGATAAACAAGATATTGCTCAGTTTTGATTTGTTCCAAGACATTAAGCTTCAATTTCCTTTACTTTAAATTGGAGAGCTCACATTGAAAAAAGAGAAAACTTGGGAGGTATGGCATACTGTTGCTTGGACTTTTTTGTTTATTCTGCTGCATATAAATCTTCCCCATAAGGTATTTTGGAAACTTGATCCTGGTGTGGTCAAGTTAGTCTTTATTTTAAGTTAATACAGATTGTATAAAATTCAAGTGTTTCAGATGGTTGTTTTCACAGCAGTTTTTGACCTTATTTAGATGCTGGAACTTGAATAAGCATTTGAGTGGCCATGTGAACAACACCACTTATGTAGTAACACCGTGTAGTACATCCAGATAGTTGACTTATTCCCAGATGTAGGAAGGGTGCATTTATGAATTTATTAGAGTGAATTAATATTTATGAATACATGGGAGAACTAAAGTCATCTTAGTGAAACAAGTTCAAGGACCTATTTGACACACCAGAGATGAACAGGTGTAATTTGCCATCCTGACTCCATAAAGGGGTTCACACTCAGCACCACAATGTCAAGCATCCCAGTTATCTTCTGACTTCTGGTTTGTGTGTCAAGGACTGACATGTAGAGAAATCTCAGAGTCTTCAGCTTAACTTGATTTTAACTGTTGATATATCCTACTCAGTCATGCAAATCCTTTCTTTGGGTTCACATACTAAGCCTTTGGTGTCTGTACTTGCAATGCATCCATCCATTCCTTTAACTAAACCCAGTCCTTACTTTTGTTCTCTGTATCTGTCTCAGTGCCACAGCTTGTGTCACAAACTGATCTGCCCATGCAACTGACAACATTCTTGTATCTTATCTTATGACACAGACATCTATATTATATTTTTTATCCCAATTTGGAAATCTTTTGAAACTCTGCCTTTTTACCTCCCTTATCAATTTTGAAATTCACATAAATATATGTAGAATACATATATGTATATATATATATATTTAATGTGTGATGTGAGATCTAAGAGCTAAAATTAGTAATTAAATTTAAGATAAAGAAATATGTCCCTGAGTGGGACAAATTTCGTAGGAAAATTGAGTTATTTAGCAAATTGCTGTTATTGACACCTCAATATTATTATTTAATCCATTCTAATATTTTGGATGAACACAATCATGATTCTTTAAATTTATAACATGGTGTTATCACAACAGATTCCAAGGGCAGGTCTGTTGCTTACAAGTCTAGGACCACGAGAAAATCCCTTATGCCTCAGCTCATTTCCTCAATCATCTTGAGAGGTTACATTCAGCATCCTGACTCCACTGACTAAATATAGCATAATTATATCTTGTGAACTCATACCCAGTCCTCCTTATGTAGAAATAATTATTATGGAAAGCAGTTGAATGATCCTATTTAGCTACAGATATAAGACTTTCACCCACAGTTTCACTGCCATCACTCTTAGCTATTTGCACCATCACTTTGAACTTAGGATTTAAGCTTTGTTATATAAATGTAAACTTTCAAGGTCTCATGTTTTCACTTTACTGAAGAGATTTTCTCTTTAATTTTTTTGTTTGTACTTGAGAAAATTAAAATAATGATTGTAATATGCTTGATGTAGTGTTTGGACTGAAATAAGAAATAAAATGATGACATTACAAGTTAATATACAAAAAACATTCTCAATTGATAGAGGTATTCCTTCTGTTAGTACAGCATACAATGATGATATATTTCTTCTGTGATGTGAACTTCTTTCAAAAGACTACTGAAGACTAATGGTTAAAAGCACTATATATATATATATATATATATATATATATATATATATATATATATATCTCCATGCAAAGCACAAGAGAATAGTGCACATTCGTGAATAATGTAATTCTGACTGTGTTTGAGAAACAGGATCAACACTATGTCATAGGATAGGTTTAATTAAGTCCTCACCCTTCATGCCTTAGCACTGTGTCAATATTTCTTACAAACTTTTAAAACATTTCACAATGAAAGGCAGAAACTGGAAACATGTGTCTTTTGCAATGTGACCCATGTTGAATTATAAAATCAGTGCTATTCTCTGGCCTGGTCCAGGTGGTTGATGTAGAGTTGCTGATTTTCTGAATTATGGTTTGTTGATTTTTTTTTTCAGTTTTGCTATTCCTGCACCACCCTTGGCTCCATCCTGATGGGTATTGGATGCCACTCGGGGCCAGAAATAGAAGGCTGATAAAATAGTCTTTTTATAAGAGTAGATTCAAAGGTAGATTGATTAAGTGTAGGAGACTGCGGTGAGGGAGGGTCAGTCTCCTATTTGCAGGATGATTACCTTTTATCTGCCAGACTTTATGCCCTCCCTGTCTGGAGAGATCATACCCCATCTGATGCAAGTGACCAGGAAGGAAAGTCTGTGAGCTTAACTTACTTGCAGTCTTTCATGGTGGCCTATTTTCTCTGCTGTAGCATGATCCCTTCTCTCCTTGTTTCTGGCGGGGTCCTCCTTCCCTTCCCTCCCTACTTATAATCTTTGCAATTACTGTAGGTATTACAGAGATTTATCTTTGAGTGAGTCACTAAGTGGATTTGTTACTAGGATCCACCTATTAGGGAGTACATATGTTGCTTAATTGTCTATGTCTGGAATACTTCACTCAATATAATCTTTTCTAATTCCATCCATTTCCTGGCAAATTTCATTAATTCATCATTTTTGATGGCTGAGTAGTATTCCATTGTATAAATGTAACACATTTTCCTTATACACTCGTCAACTGTTGGGCATTTGGGTTGATTCCATGACTTTGCTATTGCAAACAGTACTGCTATGCACATAGTCGTGATTGTGCTATCAAGGGGAATTTTTGCTGTATGGGGGATTATTCCCAAAAGTGGAATAATAGCAAGGTCATATGGCATTTCAATCTTTTTTTTAATATTTTTATTATTATTATTATTTATTCAACTGTGTGCATATGTGTGTGTATGTGCGCACGCGTCTGTGTGTGTGTGTGTGTCTGTGTGTGTGTGTGTGTGTGTGTGTGTGTGTGTGTGTAGAACCACGGACGAATTCGCGAACCACCATGGATGCCTCCACCTCCTTATGCCCCGGGATTCACAAGGTCCGCCCTACCAGGACCAGAAGCGCAGGCCGCCCCCGCTTCCGCCTGGCGTCTATACGTGGGATCTGGGATCCGAACTCAGGACCTTCCGCCTTGCAGGCGGAGGCTTAACCCCTGAGCCACCTCTCCAGCCCCGGAATTTCAATCTTTAACATTTGAAGAATCACCAGACAAATTGCCAGAGTAGTTGTATAAGTCTGCAGTCCCACCAGCAATGTAGGAGAGTTCCCTTCTCGCCACATCCTCTCCAGCATTTGTATTGTTTGTATTGTGGATTTTTGCCCTCCTGACCGGGGTGAGATGATATAAAAAGTTGCAGAGCATCTTTAGATATTTGTTAGATATTTCAATTTTGTCCCTGGTAAAGTTTCTTTTAAGTTCCAAGGACCATTTTTTAATTGGGCCATTTGTTTCCTTGGTGTTTTCCAAGTTCTTTGTGCACTCTGGATAATAGAACTCTATCAGATATGTGGTTAGTGAAGATTTTCTCCCATTCTGTGGGTCGACTTTGTACTCGAGTTACAATCTCTTTATCTGAACAGACCCTCTTTAATTTCATAAGATCCCATCTATTGACTGTTTGTTGTAGTTACTGTGCTATTGGATTTCTGTTTAGGAACTGTTGGCTTAGTCCAATCAGCTCCAGGGAGTTCCCTACCTCTTTCAATTAAGGTTGTTATAGTCTCTGGCCTTATATTGAGGTCCTTGATCCATTTGGAATTAAGTCTTGTACATGGTGACAAGTATGGGTCCAGTTTTAATCTTCTGCCTGTGGACACCTAGTTTTTCCAGCACCATTTGTTGAAGATGCTGTTCTTTTTCCGTTGGATTTTTTGAGCCCCTTTGTCAAAGATCAAATGGCTGTAGTTGTGTGGGTTTATATCTGGGTCTTCAACCCTCATCCATTGATCTGTGTGTCTATTTTGGAGCCAGTACCAGGCTGTTTTTATAAGTATGGATTTATAGTATAGACTAATGTTTGGTATGGTTTTTGTTACTCAAAATTGTTTTTGTTATCCTAGGTCTTTTGTGCCTCCATATGAATTTTGAGATTGTTTGGCCAATCTCTTTAAAGAATTATTTTGGGATTTTGATTGGGATAGCATTGAATCTGTATATTGCTTTTGGTAGGATGGTCATTTTTATGATATCTCTCCCCATCCTAAAGCTCTGGGAAATTTGTGGAAGAGGGGGTGGTAAGAATGTAAGTGCTTAAAGATGGGGAGGAGCAATGATATGCAACATACTCCATACAAGTTAGGGCAGAAGTAATCAAAATAGGACTTTGCATGACCTGAACAATGACCAGCATATCATTGAACCCCCAAAGTCTTGTATGGATCACAGGCACTAGGATCCTTAGAGGCAAGAGATTAACAGCCACAATAGTGTTCCTATATTAAAAGGGAACAGAAAAAAAGAGCTCTAGGCAATGCTACTGAGTTCTTACACCTCATCAGATAGGAGGACCCAGAGGGAAGTTTGACATGCACACTAAAGGATTCTCCAGGAATGGGGGAGGCACTGGGAGAAGGGGAGGGAGGGGGGATAATAGGAGGAAGGGAGTTGGGTGGGTTCAGGTATTGGAGGAAGGAGGAAGGGGAATGGGCTACTTATTAACTTTGCATGAATGGAAAAAATAAAAAAAAATCAGTGCTATTCTCAGTAATATCTTCTTCCACAGGAAAGTTCCACAGGGTTCTTGGAAACAAGAAAGGGATAATCACATGGTGTGGCATTCAGTTCCCACAGTTCACTTTCATGATTAGCACTATGCCAGGAAGGTACTCAGCAGGATAGTCCCCTTAAACTTTGTGCAGGATTGTGATGTATTAATTCACATCCCACTACAAATAACTGACGTGGTGGATTATATGCAGTCATGTATCACATTAAGCTTTCCCCATACGGAACTGATGAAGGTGCAAATCTTCACTACAAGGTTTCAAGTCCAGCTTCATTCTACACTCATTTCACTTGTGAAATTACAACAAAGATACATTTTTGATGAAAAGATTCACTCAAGTATAAAAGTGATTGCCATGCAAATGTAAGGATCTAAGTTTTGATTCTGAGAACTCATAAAAAACATAGGACAAATCCTCTGTAATGCCAGCACTACAGGATAACCCTCAGACACCTGTAGGGTGATGGTATAAACAGCATGAGAACATGAACAGGCTGTGTTTCAAGCAAAATAGGAAGCAAAGACATATACCTAAAATTATCTTCACACATGTCCCTGTGCACATACATGCCCACATTCATGCACAATATGCAAATATACAAACATATACAGAAAGAGGGAGAATAAATGAGAGAGAGAACAAGAGCGAGAGAGAGAAGTCCTTTCAGTACCTGGATAATTTATTGAAAGTATTCAAGTATAAATATCTGTTTAGGGGCTGGAGAGGTGGCTCAGGGGATAAACCTCTGCCTTGCAGGCGGAAGGTCCTGAGTTCGGATCCTAGATCCCACGTATAGACGCCAGGCAGAAGCAGGGGCGGCCTGCGTTTCTGGTCCTGGTAGGGCGGAGCCTGTGAATCCCGGGGCAGAGTAAACAAGGAGGAGGTGGAGATGGTCCGTGGTGGTTCCTGAATTCGCCGTGGTTCTACACACACATATGTACATAGATACACATACATACACACAAGGGCACACACGCATACACGCACAATTGAATAAATAATAAAAAAATTAAAAAATAAATATCTGTTTAACATATATTCCATCATATCATGTGTTATATATACAATTTGCAAACATTAATCAGATGTCTTAGTCTCATATTCCATTGTTGTTATAAAGTCCTAATACCAAAATTTATGGGAATATGGGGTATTCATGCTCATGCTTTTAGACATACATTATGTCATGAGAAGTCTCCTACAGGTTTGCTCAAAAGCTTGCTGTAACTAAACAATTCTTGATAGGTGTGTCTCAAAGTATATTTATCATCTGTCAGGTTGACATCTCTACTGTCAAAACAGAAGAATTAATTACATACTTCTTTTTTCTTATTATTGAACATAGTGTATTTTCCTTGAGAATTTCACACTCAGGGATGATCATATTGACCCCTATCAGCCTTCCTTGTCTGCATTCCACACCAGCTATCTTTTTCTTGCCAACTGGTGTCTCTTAAATACGATTTTTACCTACTGAATTTAAGTAGGACTGTCTGTATAATACTGTGAAGATAATTTATTGGAGCATAAAAATTTACCTTTGGGTATACCACTTAAGAAAATAACTATATCTCTCTCATCAAACATTAAGTCACAAGACATTTCCAGGAAGGAGTGGGCCTGCCCTACTCAGTCCATTGTGCAATGTGGAAAGTCCCGTCATTTCCATGTTTTGGACAGGTATTCACAGCTGTTGTGCATTCATGATTATAACAGCCGTAAATGAATTTCACAACACTGCTCTTCATCATTCACCTCTTACATTCTTCCTACCCACTCCTTCCACAATGTTCCTTGGGTAATAGAGGAAACTGCATGTACATCCTTTTAGGGATAAGCTCTTAATTATATATAATTCTTCATAATATGAGCAGTTATGTCTCTGCAATAACTGTGGGTCACTAAATTAAGACTTTCCTCTATCCAAAACTGAGAAAAATCTTTTCTGTGGATAAGACGTGAATATATAGAAGCCAGAATGCATATTTAGGAAAATATAGAAACATCTCCCTCATCCATTACACTCTATAATATCCACTGGCAAAGATTTTAACTAACATATAGCAAGCATGTATTCCTTTCTGCAGAGTAAGCCTCAAATTCAATAAGAAAGTGGTTTGCTGTCTCCTAATTATGACACTACCAAGTCATAGAAGGCATTACATGTTTAGTATGTTCATATTATAACATCATAAATGATGTTTTTCTACTACAACTCTAATAGCAATTTAATGCAGATATTTGCCAACAGAGGGAGATGCCAATATGTTTATCATATTTTCAACAATGTCTTCTTACCATCCAGTTGTTGTGGAAATCAAGAACAATTGCTGTAGCCTTTGTTATTTATGAGCCCTTAATGACTTATTGGCCATTAAATTAAAGGGAGCCATGTAAACATTGAATGTTTGTTTAAGAAGCTATAACTTCAGGGACTACATTATTCTCCCATGCAGGATACCACATTTTAATGAAATAATTTCCAGTTGCACAAACACACTTTGCATTGCATCTAAGTAGCCTCCTAATTTAAGAAAATTAATTTCCCATTCATTTAAAATTTCCTTTGGGGAAGAATCAACATAATGTTTTCCATTCTCATGTTTATTAATTATAACTTTTCCCCTGTAAAAATACTTTATAATTTCAGAATATTAATTGTATAATGCTATATTACAATAATGGCAATTTCTGAGGATAAAAATTAAACCAAATTATGCAATTGTATACACAATAGCATATTCATAATTGCTGCTAAAATATTTTTCCATTTTATCTTTTGGTGGCCAAATATTGTTTTCAATGTCATCAAACATGGAAAAGATAACAACTGTAGAAAAAAATCATAATTTGAACAGTATATGTTCAATACCTTGATATAGCCTGTGCTTTAATTTGTTAATTTCAGAAATATTTTTATTCACATTCAAATACATTGCAATTCTGGAAACATTAAATGATTTACTCATTTCTCTTTACTAATATTTCTGTTAACTACTGTTTTAGACTGAATGACATAATCATCTTTCTGTGTGGTAGAAGAAACTGAATTACAGTATGCTTAAATAAATAATTTCTTTTGGAATTGTTATTGATATCAGAAAAATTGTGATAAGGGTAGAAAGAATTAAAAAGCTTATTAATCAGAGAAGTAGTCTTTTAGGATTTAAGTATGCAGTGGTGAAAATCACCAGGTGATACTTGAAAGTGGAGTTGAAGGCAGAGCAATTATTGGGATGAGAGATTTAATTCTGTGAAAATGGACATTGGATACTGACAGGATTGCTTTGGATTTGTTGACACTTTTTAGTACAAAAATTTTACAGTACTGATATTGTCAGTCTGAGCCATTACCTTAGGGGTCAGACAACTTTCAATTCTATTCTTACCTTTCTTTTTTTCAGTGTTTAAAGTTTTCTTGGTTTAGATCTTTCACTTCTTTGGTTCAATTGATTCCAAGTTTTTCTTAAATGATAATGTGATGAAAAATGTTTTCCAAATTCATTTTTTCAACCTTATTGCTATCAATATTCAGGAAAACTATTGAATTTTGTGTTTATTTATGTCTTACTACTTGCTGAAAGAATATATCAGTTTTAAGAGTTTTGCTGTTTAGTCTCAAGGGTCTTTTATGGATTAGATTATGTCATTCACAATTATGACTAATTTTATGTTTGCATTTTCTATTAATATCCCTTTTATGATATTTTTCTTATCTTATCTTAGTCTTATAATTGTCTAGTGATATAAAAATAAGCATAAAATTGTCACATGTGTCTCATTCCAAGTTTTACTCTTCTCAGTCTTCTCTATGTATAATGTTTAACTCTAGGTTTGTTATATACAAAACTTTTCATGTTGAGGTATGATTTTAGACACCTTAATATCTTGGTGCTTTAATCATGAAGGGATGGTGATATAAGTCATATATATTTTCTACATGCAATGAGAGGACCTTTTGACATATTTCCTTAAGTTTATCTATATAATGTATTCCATTTATTGATGTGCATCAGGAAGTATACAACTGAGATTATTTCATTGTGTAAAATTTTAATCAATTGTATGCCAAGCATAGAACTTTGAAAATACTCACAGCTGACAGGAAAATACTGCTAGAATCTCTGGTAGCTTTCACAAGGAAAAGGTAGTTGGGATATAATTAGATAGTAGTTGTTAAATGTAACCAAGGAAAGAAAATAAATAGGTTAATAAAATAATAAATGTTATTATAGGAATACTGTGAATCTTGAAGAAGAAAAGTAAAAAGAATTGAGTAACAGTAAGGTTAAAGGGGCCAAATCATTCAGGTCCAGTTTCAGGTAGCATGTTAAAAGAACGAGAGGGAAAAATTGTAATTAGACCATCCGAAAATTATCCTAGCACTTGTGAAACTGAGGCAGAGAGATTCTGAACACAATAAGAGATAAGAGAGGCAGAGAGAGAGAGAGAGAGAGAGAGAGAGAGAGAGAGAGAGAGAGAGAGAGAGAGAGATAATGAACATGGCAATCCTGTTCTCCAAAGTTTCAATGAGACATTAAATATGGTAGTAAAAATTTGAAGGAAAGAGAATGTATAGCACGCAAGGTCTCCTCTGTGATTTCTCGTCAAGGATACATGATCAGTGTCCACAAGTTCCTTATCTGGGATGTACATACATCCCTGAAGATGATTTCTGATTTCTTTGTTGGCCTGTGTGTAGGCCATTGCCCACAAAACTTCTATGCAAAAGTAGCTTTGTAAACAGTTTCAGAACAATTTGTTTTACCTCCGTGCCAGGGAAATTCATTTGGATCTTGTGGTATTTACATAGACTTTATTGTACTTGAACAACTTTATTGTACTTTGAACAGCTGATAGCAGTACATTTTCTGTCACTAATAAAGTTTTTCCTGTCAATACGTATGTCCATCTCTCATCAGACATCTTTTTCATGAAGATCTTGAATACCTAAATTTCATTCACTATTTATTAGCCTTCAGTATTTTCTAATTTCCACTATTATGGTTGAATGTCCATGTTTTCAAAATGCCAGTATACATTCCTAACTGACTATGTAGTGATATTAGGAAATGGTGCTGCATGATATTGTAATGTCAAGAGAGTAAGACCTTCTTTAATAAACAAGATTAGTGTCCTTATAAAATTGTATGTAGATCTTAAGGAGTTTTCAGTCAAATTAACAGTGTGGTCCTACTATGTAATTGTGTAAAGTGGTCAAAACAGAAATATTACAGATGACAACAGTTGCAAATGAAATATGGGTTAATGGAAAAAATATGGGTTAATGAAAACATCTGCTACTGGGATGTAAAACAGAAGTGTTAAAGGGCACATTCACATCAAAGTACAACTTTTACAAAAAGGAAAGTGCTCTTTCCATATAAATTGGTTTGCACCTTTTGGTAATATACAAAGGCTCTGACAACTCATGTCACAAAAAGTCCTGTATAAGTATTAATAACAACTTTATTCACATCTGGAAATTTGGATGCAAGCAGATGATCATCAATAGATTAGAAGATAAATAGCTGTGGCACATCCAAGAAATGGAATGTTATTCAGTGCTAAAGAGAAATAAGCTCTCATGATAGGAAAAGGCAATGAAGACACAGAATGCACAATACTAAGTAAAAGAAACCATTTAAAAAGGATATATACTGCATGGGTTTATGAGTCTCTGGAATAAAGCAAAACTGTTTATACAGTAAAAGTAACAAAAAATGCCAGATTTTTAAAAGCCACAATAAATAGAAGACAGAGGGCTTTCTTGGCTGTACAACACTTTTGAATGTGAATGAAGTGATGGATATATTTCAACATATCAATAAAATTTTGTGGAAAGTACATCAAGAGTAGGTCTAAATATAAGCCAGGTTGATTAGATAATGATGATAACACATGTACCACTGTGGGAAAGCATTATGCTGTCAGGGAACATTATAAATATGTGGTATGAAAGAACATAAAAAGACATTTTGAATTTGCTATTTGATCTTCCCATGAACATAAAATTTCATCATAGCAATTAGTGGACAGTATTTTTTCACTTAATATTTTTGGATCGTCTTTCCAAATTCTTATAAGAAAATGGAATTACTACCATTAAGAAATTTCCTAAGAAATATTATTGACATATAAGACTAATCACGTATTATTTTTATCTCCAGGGAATAAACTCCTGAGATAATCATTAGAAAATACGCACATTGTTTAGAAACATATATGTTATCATAAGCCATATAGTTATGGTGAATGTGTGTGTGTGTGTGCATGTGAATTTACATAAATATGTAATGGCACACTTGGTTCTCATTACTGTATATTTTGCTAAACATTATCACTTAAATATATTTACGTCAGAAAAGAATTTTCTTTATTATGGAAAATACATTTTATTTTATTAATATTGCTGTGAATGTGTATGATGTGTGTGGGTGGCATGCGCACATGTTACATTCTTCATGTGGATTCAGAGACAACTTTGTGGAATTAAGTTTGTCCTTCCATTGTGTTTTGGAGACTAATTTTAGGTTGGCAGACTTGCATGGCAAGTGCCTTTTCCCACTGAGTATCACATAAGTTCCGAAATATATTTCTCTTCAAATTCGTAATAGGAAAGAAAATTAACATAGTGGTTGGATTTAAAACTATATATTTTTGATTTTTTGCCTAATTAAGGAAAATTATGAATAATTATGACTAAATTGATAAAAGATTTCATAAATTATCTTCACTTAATTGTTATATGATATATATATTTACATACATTATATATATTTAGTCTAATGGACATTATATATATTTAATAGTAATTTATGTTCATTAAGAAGGAAAAGGAAACTCACAGATTATTAGAAAATTATTCCTATACTTTGTAATTTCTGACATACAGGAGAACATTATAGTGCAGCAATATACACATACAGAAACTCATACATACAAATACATGAACTTTCTCACACATAATATAAATGAACCTGAAGTTGTCTGTTCTGACTCCTAAATTGAAATCCTGTCAATATTTTTCAAGATTGTTCATTTTGTTAGAGCTTTCTCTTCTTGTCAACTTGAGGAATCTGTATACTTTTCAAGGTTAATTTAATTATGCCAATAATAAGTGTAGTGACATGTGGGCCTGAAATATAAGAAAAGCATTTTCAATCAACAAAGACAGAAAATTAATTCACACCTTAGAATTTTATTAGCAAACATCTGTTTACATATTGAGACATTTTTAACAGTGCGATCTTAACTTATAACATTGCTATTAACTCAAGTCATCTTCCATTTTCTTCATTGTCAATTAATTTTTTTCAATAGTGGGATTGCTGCAATTAAACTTTGTTTTTTACTGTTCTGTTTTACTGCCGGATACCATATGTGAAAGAGCATATTCTATTCGTAAAACCTGTTTGCTTACTATTCAGGCCAAATGCAATTCTCCCTAATTGCTTTAAACGCTTCCACAATAAGAAGCCTTTAAAATGTTAGTCTCAATATGTGCTTAATGTGAAAAGTTAAAATGAAATTTCAATGTAAGGTATATCCAAGCTTTAATTCAGGAATAATTATCCCTTGATATTTGAAAGTACCAAATATAATTAGCCTTAAACAATCCTCAGGTTTGAAGAAAGGCATCATACAATAGTTAGTATTAGTAACAGTAAATCAAACCTAATGAAGCAACATTAGCACTTTTATGTTAGATGTTCTAATTAGAAAGTGTGTTAATGAAATTGGGGCATTTACTTAATTGCTGCGAACAATTATTTTCAAATTAAGCATGAGAATTAAATAGCATGATTAAGCTCAGAATAGAAGATTAAGGTAGCGGTATGTTAGCTATTTTGTATGCTGTATTATATGTGGAAGTTTAAATGCTGAGCATCTACTGATTAACAAGTAAAAATGACATGCAGTACTTCTTGGTCCTGGTGATTTATGGAAATATGTCCCCTCTTCCCTTAAATACTTGCCTTACACAGTAGCTTGTAACTACTGGAACTTAAACCAAAAAATCCACCCTACTTAACTTAAATAGATTTTTTCCTTCCCACAAATGTCAAGCTTCCTGAAATACACTTGCACATGAATAAGTTCTGTGGGTTCCTTCTACATTTTAGCATTCTAGTTCTCTTCTGTCTTCCATGCCATTACAAGCAAATATAATTACCATAAAATACTTTCTATTTTCACAATTATTTGACCCTGGTTTACTACTTTTGAAAATGTAAGTATTTACAGTTTCTTTTCCAGGTAAAGCTGAGGCTCAACATTTACAAAATAATCAAAACTTTTCACAGACAAGCTAGTTTTCTCATAGACCAAGATAGGAAAGAAGAATGTGCTCACTTACTAGAAAGTCCCAAGTCTTTGCAAAATATGATTCTCTTCATATCCATTAGTACTGGGCATCCTCACTGAAATAGATTATGCTTTAATAATCATACTCTTTCTAATTTTTGTTTCTGTAAATTCAGAAAACATCCCTAGTTTGAAATGCCCTAAGCTATTTTCCTGTTTCCATTTTCTCCATATTAGCTACTTTTATTCCCTTTCCAATTTTCTTCCTCGATCTACTTTTTGAAAGTTTGGCATTGCCCTTCTCTCAGATAATTTTCCTATAACCTTAGGGTTTCATAAGATGAAATCAAATAAACAGTAGATTTTCTTTCCTTCTTAATGACCATTCACGATTTGTTCATATAATCTGAATAAATGATTTTCACTGATAAATTTCTGTGCTTTGTGAGATTAAAGTGTGATTTGTACTAGTCTCAAACTTAAGTTTGTTCTGCCTCAGTGTCCTAAGTCTTTTATAATAGTGATATATAATAATGATATTACAGTAATAATATAACAATGATGCTCTGTAATATTCTTGTTAATTTTTATTTTCAGTATTGATTTATATTAAATACTGTTAAAAAACTCATCAATTTTGCATAATTCAGTTTATTATATTTCAATCTCTTCATTTTCACCATTTATTTGCTATGTCCTTATAAAATCCCCCTTCAGAACACATTGACATGCCTACATAGAAGAGTGTAGGTAAAACTTCCCTTAAGTGTATTTTTCATTATATATTGTCTTTCATTTTATTGCATTATACTAAGTATAATTTCTTTTTTTTATTATCTCCGCTCATACAAATTTAATAGGTACATAGGTTCCCTCCCTCCCTCCTCCTCCCCCCACCCCTGTGCTCACCCTCCCCTAACCCCTCCCTCCCCACCTCCCAGTGCCTCCCTTCCCCCAATCCCGGGAGAATCCTGTGCATACCAGACTGTCCTCTGGGTCCTCTTTTCCGATGATATACAAGGATCCAGTAGCATTTCCCTGAACCCTTTCCTGTGTTCCCCTTAAGCATAGGAACACTATTTTGGCTGTCAATCCCTTGCCTCTAAGGATCTTGGTGCTTTAGCAAATGCTAGACTTTGTGAGGTCAATAGTGTGTTGGACGTTGCGCAGGGCATGTAAAGTATAATTATGATTGCTTCAGCCCTAATTTGTGTGGAGTATCTTGCATATCATTGCTCCTCCCATCCTTGTGCTCTTACACTCTTACTGCCCCCTCTTCCGCAAATTTCCCTGAGCTTCAGGATGGGTGAGATTAGCCTGGTTTAGTTCTAGGTGGTTGATATAGAGTCTCTGAAGTTCTGGATTATAGTTACTAAGTATCATTTCTCAGTATTTTCCACTTATTCTTTTCACATACCAAACTTTTGATCTAATTCTTAGTCTACTATGTCTTAGTCTACTACTTAGGGTGCTATGACAAAATAGTTCAGACCACGTAATTTATAATCAGTGTATATATATTTCTTACACTTCTGGTGGCTGGGCAAGCAGATGCCAAGTAATTTTGTATGTGATATATCTGTTTTTCAAACTTAGTGTTTCCTTTCTATTGCTAACTGGCAAAAAGGGAGGAGTCCTTAAATTTCCATTTTAAGAACAAAAGTCCCCTTTAGTGAATGTCATATTACTATTTAAATTTTTAAAAGCAATACCTCTATAAGTAGATCAGACTGTCGTAATCTACATAATCCTTCCGTACCAGCCTTTCAAGGGATAGCATTGTAGGTGTGCAGCTCCATGTCCAGTGGAAAAAAACTCACTTATAAATACAGGTATACTTGGCGTTAGGCTCCATCCTTGGAATTTGGGGGAATATGTCAAAGACCTTTAGTATGAAGTTTGACATCCAGTATATTGTGTGTGTGAGTGTGTGCTTGTGTGTGTGTGTGAAAGATGATTTTGATTGATTTCAGTAATCTATAAAAGAAAATTTCCTTACTTATGTAGTCTTTGAATTTACACCCTCTGTTTCATTTTCTTTATTTCTCCTTCATTTTTTCCTCCTTTTTTCTTCATCTTTTTCTGTAGTTTTCACTCTACATTGTAAGTCATTGTGCTACATAATGGCTTTAAACTATATTCAAATCTATATAACCTGTTTTAAAAATAGATACACACATGCTTTTCTGCCTTGGTGGACTCCCTGGGTCATTTGCATGTCCCAATAGTACACAGTCTGCATTTCTGCTTCTGAGGAAGGCCCCATAAGCCATGCACCAGGCCCCACTAGCCACTCTGGCTTTTTGCCCTGGACTCTGGACCCCTGTGGACTCCCTGCTCCTCATGTAAGGGCCACTAGATTCTGCCCCAGGGCCCAGGTCATCTGTTCAACCCACTAGCTAGTCTGCCTTTCTGCTTCTGGGGAAGACCCCTATTGTCTACAAATACAAAAAGAAGGATATAAGAGATAAAACAAAAATGCCCAGGGCACAGCACAAATCCATATGAATCAAGAACCAAGACAACAAATGTCCTACAAAAAGAATCAACCTCATAACGATGGAATCCAACCAGAAAAAGCTTGAAATAATAGCCAAGAAAACCATACCCAAGACAATGGTTTTCAAAACCTGATCTTAACTATGATCAACACAATGAAAGAGGAAATCTAGGAGGAGTTAAATAACTACGTCAACCACTTTGAACAGGAACACAACAAGCACTTGGAGGAAATGAGAAAAGCAGTTGAAGAAATAAAAATAGGCATAGAGCAGTTAAAACAGCAGATTTTAAACTCCAACTAAAAGACAAGCTTTCTTGAACCCATAACTTCACAGAGAGTCTATATTAGTCAGGGTTCTCTGAAGAAACAGAATCTATAGAATATAGTATACATAAACAAGTTTATTAAAAAATAACTCATAGTAAAAATAGTGTCCTTCAAGGTAGCTGACCGCAGCAGCCTCCTTCTTGGCTCTGATGTTCCACAAACCCAAAAAATCCCGAGAAGGTCTCAAGCCTTTGCTCCTCTGAAAGGTTGAAGACACTGGGTTCCAACATTGGGGAATAACAGCTGGGCTCCAATGTCAGCGATGAACAGCGAATAGCAGCAAGGCCTAGAGACCAGGCTCCAAAGGCAGCAGGAACAGCAACAACATTATGGAAAGAGTGAAGCTCCAAGTTAGCCAATAAGGGAGGCAGCAGCAGCAGCAGCAGCAAAGAAGCCCACGATGCTCTAAAGGTGAACAACATGCATGCAGAGTGGACTGCACAGCAAGTGGACACCAGATAAGGGAAGAGCAAGTCCTTCCTCCTTGTACCTCCTATTATCCAGTCCACCACTGAAAAGTACCCACTATGGGCTGGGTTCTCCACAGCACTCAGTCAAGTATCTGCAGGCTTGGTCAGGGGCCATTTTAACCATTAACCTTCCAAAGCTGCCCCCAAACAATCTGCAGCTATCAAGTTGACATTGATATGCAACCATAACATTCCACCCCTTGTCATTTTGACACAAACACATAATGATTACACTATGACCTTCCAACCTTTATTCCCATAGACATTATATTCATAAAAGACATTCAATTTAATATCAAAAAGTTCTCAAATTCTGACATAAAAATTTGAAATCTCTCAAATATATATTTAAAAATATATAAAATTTAAAAAATATAAAATATATATTTCAAAATATAAAATATATATAACAAAAATACATAAAATGTAAAATATAAATATAATATCAATATCAGTACAAGCTAAATAATTTATGGACAGAATAAATAATAAAATAGTATATCACAATAAATAATTAAAAAAATTTTAGGGGCTAGAGAGGTGGCTCAGGGGTTAAGCCTCTGCCTTGCAGGCGGAAGGTCCTGAGTTGGGATCCCAGATCCCACGTATAGACGCCAGGCGGAAGCAGGGGTGACCTGCGTTTCTGGTCCTGATAGGGCGGAGCCTGTGAATCCCGAGGCAGAGTAAACAAGGAGGAGGTGGAGGCGTCCATGGTGGTTCCCGAATTCGTCCGTGGTTCTACACACACACACACACACGCACACACACACACATATACACACGTGCACACACGCATACACACAATTCAATAAATAATAAAAAAGTATTAAAAAAATTTTGGGCTGGAGAGGTGGCTCAGGGGTTAAGCCTCCGCCTTGCAGGCAGAAGGTCCTGAGTTCGGATCCCAGATCCCACGTATAGACGCCAGGTGGAAGCAGGGGCGGCCTGCGCTTCTGGTCCTGGTAGGGCGGAGCCTGTGAATCCCAGGGCAGAAGGAGGTGGAGGCGTCCATGGTGGTTTGCGAATTCATCTGTGGTTCTACACACACACACAGACACACACGCGCACATACACACGCATATGCACACAGTTGAATAAATAACAATAAAAAAAATTTAAAAAAATTAAAGCATTATCTAAAAAATATACACATCACATTGTATAGTTCACTGCTGCTCATATAAGAACAAATCAAAAAATGCTAGACAGTTCCATTTATACTTTATGAGTGAACAGAAGGTCTCTGGGTAGTTATAAACCATGTCTCTATAACTGGTCACGTGGTCTTAACTGGTATTTAGAACCACCTTCCTCTACTACCTGTTCTGTATTTCCTGTACCCTCAGCAGGTACCTCAGGAGGTTATGGTTCTTTTCCTGGGGATGTCACCCATACCTTCATTCCTGAAGGATCTGCATCTTCCAAAATCCTGGCTGCATGGGGTGTTATAATTTTCATTAACCTTAATCACAGGACATGGTGACACCAAGAGTTGCCCAATTGGATACTCTTCCTTGCCTCCATTGTGCAGAAGCAATCCAATTTCTCCTTGATAATCTGGATCAAACATACCTCCATACCTTCCTTTCTTACTCTGTTGATTCAAAGTCATCAGGAGCCCAAAATAGCCAGGAGGAAGCTTTAATTTCCACTTCAATGGAATGCTTATCATATTTCCTGGCAAAAGCGTCCCCTGCTCTGAAACCAAAACTTCTAAGCCAGCAGAGTACAGAGTTGTGGGGACAGGAAGCAAAAATTTTCCTAAGTAGGTGTGTCAGTAAGAGGCACCATTCTAGCCTCCACCTTTTGGTTCCTGGACCCTTGAATTCTGGCTATAGGAGATACAATACCATATATTGGGCACTGATTCAAAGCATACACCACATCCTGAAATACTCTACCCCAACCTTCCATACTATTACTACCTAACTGGGGCCATAATTGTGTCTTTAAAAGACCGTTCCACCATTCTGTAAAACCAGCTTCTTCAGGATGGTGGGGAACATGGTAAGACCAATGAATTCCATGAGCATAAGCCCATTGCTTCACTTCCTTAGCTGTAAAATGTGTTCCCTGGTCAGAAGCAATGCTGTGTGAAATACCTTGATGGTGCACAAGACATTCTGTGACCCCACAAATGGTAGTTTTAGCAGAAGCAGAACATGTGAGAAAGGCAAATCCATAACCTGAATAAATATCTATCCCAATAAGGACAAAGCACTGCCTTTTCCATCTTGGAAGTGGTCCGATGTAGTCAACCTGCCACCTTGTTGCTGGTTAGTCACCCTGGGGAATGGCTCCATATCGGGGACTCAGTGTTGGTCTTTGCTGCTGGCAGATTTGACACTCAGCCGCAGCTTGAGCCAGGTCAGCCTTGGCAAGTGGAAGTCCATGTTGTTGAGCCCATGCATAACCTCTATCTCTGCTACCATGCCCACTTTGTTCATGGGCCCATTGGGCAATTATTGGAATGGCTGGAGAAACAGGTTGGCTGTCCACAGAATGAGTCATTTATCCACCTGATTATTAAATGACTCTTCTGCTGAAGTCACTTTTTGATGAGCATTTACATGGGACACAAATATCTTTGTGTCCTTTGCCCATTTGAGAGAGTTATCCACATGCTTCTTCCCCAATGTCTTTCTCACCAGTTTTCCAATTATGTTCTCTCCAAGCCCCTGACCATCCAGTCAAAGCATTGGCTACAGCCCATGAATCAGTATATAGTCACACATCTGTTCATTTTTTCCTTCTAAGCAAAGTTCACAAAGTGCACTGCCCAAAGTTCTGCCCACTGGGAAGACTTTCCTTCACCAGTGTCCTTTAGAGTTGTTGCAGAAAGAGGTTGTAGTGCTGAAGCTGTCCACTTTTGGGTGGCACCTGAATAGTGAGCAGAACCATCTGTGAACCAGGCCCTAGTCTTTTCTTCTTCTGTTAGCTGATCATAGGGCACACCCCAGAAGGCCATAGGTGCATATTTAAAGACAGGCATCACAACAGGCTGAGGAACCATAGGCATTTGGGCAACTTCTTCATGCAGTTTATTTGTGCCTTCAGGACCCGCTCGGGCCCTATCTCATATATACCATTTCCATTTGATAATGGATTGGTGCTGTGCCCGTCCAACTTTATGACTTGCTGGGTCAGACAACACCCAACTCATGATGGGCAACTCAAGTTGCATAGTAACTTGATGACCCATTGTCAGACATTCAATTTCCACGAGGGCCCAATAACAGGCCAAAAGCTGCTTCTCAAAGGGAATGTAGTTGTCTATCGATGATGGCAGGGCCTTGCTTCAAAATCCCAAGGGTCTTTGATGTGATTCACCCATGGGAGCCTGCCAGAGACTCCAGACAGCGTCTCTATCTGTGACCGACACTTTCAATACTATTGGGTTTGCTGGATCATATAGCCCAAGTGGCAAGGCAGTCTGTATATCAGCTTGAACTGTTCAAGGGCCTTCCCTTGTTCTGGGCCCCACTCCAAACTGGCATCTTTCCAAGTTACTTGGTATATGGGCCTGAGTAACACACCCAAGTGAGGAACATGCTGCCTCCAAAATCCAAACAGGCCCAGTAAACGTAGTGCTTCTTTCTTGGTGGTAGGAGGAGCCATGTGCAGCATGGCTTTTACCTTCAAGGGAATATCTCTGCATGCTCGACACCATTGAACGCCTAGAAATTTTACTGATTTTGATGGTCCTTGGGTCTTGGTTGGATTTATTTCCCATTCTCTCATGCACATATGGCTTACCAAAGAATGGTTGCCACCTCCTGCTCGCTTGGCCCAATCAGCATAATATCATTGATACAATGACTATTGTGATGCCTTGTGGGAGAGACAGGTGATCAAGATCTCTATGAGCCAAGTTATGGCACAGAGCTGGAAAATTAATATATCCTTGAGGCAAAACAGTAAAGGTGTACTGTTCGCCTTATCAGCTGGAAGCAAATTGCTTCTGGTGTTCCTTATGAATAGGTACTGAAAAAAAGCATTTGCAAGGTCAATTGCTACATACCAAGTACAGGAGATGTGTTAATTTGCCCAAGCAAAGAAACTGTATCTGGCACAGCAGCTGCAACTGGAGTCACAACTTGATTAAGTTTACGATAATCAACTGTCATTCTCCATGATCCATCTGTCTTCTGTACAAACCAAATAGGAGAATTAAAGGAAGAGATGTTAGGAACCACCACCCCTGCATCCTTCAAGTCCTTGATGGTAGCACTAATTTCTGCGATCCCTCCAGGAATGTGGTACTGTTTCTGATTCACTATTTTCCCTAGCAGAGGCAACTCTACAGGCTTCCATTTGTCTTTTCCTACCATACTACCCCTTACTCCACAGGTCAAGGAACGAATATGTGGATTCTGCCAACTTCTGAGTATGTCTATACCAATTATACATTCTGGAACTGGGGAAATAACCATAGGATGAGTCCAGGGACCCACTGGACCTACTGTGAGATGAACATTAGCCAAAATTCCATCAATCATTTGTCCCCTATAAGCCCCTGCTTTAACGGGAGGGTCACAATGCTTTTTAGGGTCTCCTGGAATCAATGTCAACTCAGAACCAATATCCAGTAGGCCCTGAAATGTCTGATCATTTCCTTTACCCCAATGCACAGTAACTCTTGTAAAAGGCTGTAGGTCCCTTTGGGGAAGGACAGGGGAAATATTAATAGAAAGTTCTTCATTAAAGGGGTTCTGGATCTACAAACTGACCTAAATCTGGAAACTGACAGGTCATGATTCTCTACTACTGTGATTCAAAGCAGCCCTTCTTTCATTTACTTTAGAAAGTTTTTGCTTATACAAATCATATAAAAACTTTGCAGGCTTCTTATCAATTCTACTCTTGGGAACACCATGATTAAGTAACAATACCAAAGATCTAAGCGAGTCAGACCACCATGAATACTGTTCTTTTTATGCTGTGTATTATGGTTGATATGCTTGCTTTACCACTGGCGAGTCAATGCTGCCATTTGGCCCCTGTTGCTCCTGGATCCACCTAGGACCATTACATTTAATTCTTCTAATCACACAGTGGCATCACCTATTGTTAATGATGGTGCAAGAAAAAGAGTAATGGTGGGGCTCTTCAAATTTGCTAGCACCCCTCTCGCCGATTTGTATAATGTAGTCTTGGTGAAAGGCATATCATCTGGATTCTGCCACTGAGAGTTAGATTTTAAATGAACCCAGTTAAGCATACCAATTTCCCTGAGCCTTTTAATCACATCATCAACACTAAACCAAGGAATAACTAGTATCTCCAGCTCTCTTTCAGAAGGCCAAATGCTAATAAATGTTTCAGCCACCCACTCAAATAAACTATTGGCGCCAGTTTTAATTCTATGAGCTGCAGCATTAAACCTAGAATCTCTGCTCAATGGACCCATTTCAATAAATTCAGTTTGATCCAGTTTTATACTCCTTCCACCAGTATCCCACAGCCTTAAAATCCATTCCCAGAGGTATTCTCCAGATAGCTGTTTGAACATGTTACAAAACTCATAAAGTTCTCTAGGAGTATAGTAAACCTCCTCATGTATCACATTTTCTATGTAACCTGTCGGGGCCTGCTTAGACCTGAGTCTGGTAATAGGCCTACAGGCAACCACTGATAGGCATTCTGCAATGTCAGCATTACCCTAAGGGAAAATCCTTACCCCCTCCTCAGCCTAAGAAGAGTTAGTTTCCTCAGGCAAAGGCTGAGACTGAGATGCTGTGGGAGGTGGGGGTGGGGATTCACTCTCTACCAAAGGTGGTAAGACCACTTCACCAGATGAAAGAGGCCATCAAAATTTGAGGCCTCATTGGCCTCAGCCTCCCACACATCAACATCCCAGTTTTCAGGATCCCAGTCTTTTCCACACATCATCAGTCTTCCCATACATCAACATCCCAGTTTTCAGGATCCCAGTCTTTTCCAATCAATGCTCTGACTTTAACTGCAGACACATTCTGAGGCTGGGACTTTAATTTACATTGCCACTCAGCCAATCTAATAATTAAAGCTTGAGTTTGATTTTCAACAGTTTTTGCCCTATTACTACTGGGAGAAGATTCTCTTCCGGAACACACTTATAAACTTCCAAGTTATTTACACGCATCTGAAGCTGATTATTTTCATCTCTGAGGTCTTTCTTTTCCTTCTCTGTTTTATCCAGAGATGCTTCCAAGGCACATTTAGAAGCCTTTAGATTTTTTATGCTCATCTTGAGCTTGGTAATTTCATCTCTGAGACTTTCCTTCTCATTTTTTACTTTATCCAGAGATGATAAAAGCAACCAAGCAACATCATTATTTTCCCTATTTTTTCCTTAGATTATCAAAAGCATTAAATATAGACTCACTAAACACTGCTCCTCACAATAGGTGAATCAGGACTATCCAACACCCCCACTTTTATCAGTTTCTGGAGTTTTGGTATTCTTCATATCACTAAGGCAGTCTTTAGTAGCTAGAGGTTTCATTTTGTTGGAAAACCATATCCAGATAGATAAGCTCAAGCTTACTAGAGAAATTCATCTTTATAATTCTGTTCCTCCAAATCCTACTCCTAGTACCAAGATCTATATTAGTCAGGGTTCTCTGAAGAAACAAAATCTATAGAATGTAGTATATATAAACGAGTTTATTAAAAATAACTCAGTAAAATAGTGTCCTTCAAGGTAGCTGCCAGCAGCAGCCTCCTTCTTGGCTGGAATGTTCCACAAAGCCAAAAGATCCTGAGATCAAGCCTTTGCTCTTCTAGAGAGTTGAAGACACTGGGTTCCAACATTGGTGAAAGAATAACTGGGCTCCTACATAGTGATGAACAGCGAACAACAGCAAAGCCCAAAAACCAGGCTCATAAGGCAGCAGAAAGAGCAACAACATGATGGAAAGGGTGAAGCTCCAAGTCAGCCAATAATGGAAGCAGCAGCAACAGCAACAAAGAAGGGCACAATGCTCCAAAGGCAAACAACATGCAGGCAGAGTGGACTGCACAGCAAGTAGACACCAGGTAAGGGAAGAGCAAGTTTCTCCTCCTTGCATCTCCTATTATCTGGTCCACCACTGGAAAATACCATACACTATGGACTGGGTTTTCCACAGCAGTCAGTCAAGTACCTGCAGACTTGTTCAAGGACGATTCTAACCATTAACTTTCCACAGCTGCCCCCAAACAATCTACAACTGTGAAGTTGACATTGAAATGTAACATTAACAGAGTCTTATCAGCAGAATTAATGAAGCAGGAAATAGAATATCAGATCTTGAAGACAAAGTAGAAGAACTAACCAGTTCAATTGAAGAGGTTGTTAAAGCCAAAAAGATACTTGAGAGCAATATCCAAGAGCTATGAGACACTTTGAAGAAGTCTACCATGTGCATTTATGAAATACCAGAACAAGAATTCAAAATGCTACACTCTAGGAAATTTTTCAATTATCACAAAGGAAAATTTTCAACAAAAGAAAGAGAGGCTCATCCAAATACAAGAGACATTCCGGACCCCAAAAAGGTATGACCAAAATAAAAACTCACCATGGCAAATAATAGTCAAAACACTACACATATAAGACAAAAAGAATGTTGAGAGTCTCAAGAGAAAAATGAGTCACAAATGATTTTTCAGTGGAAACAGTAAAAGCCAGAGAAGCTTGGAGAGACATATTTCAAATATTAAATGAGCACAAATGTCAACCAGGTTGATATATCAATAAGAACACTCAGTCATCATTGAGGGTAAAAGAAAAATTTTCCACTATAAAGAAAACTTAGGGCTTACATGATCATCAGACAAGGCCTTCAAAAAATGCTAGAAAAAATACTCAAGCTTGAAGAAAAGAACAAGCATACTTAGGAGGAAAGAATGGAAGTTTAATACCACCACAACCTACAAGCTAAAATAATATATTTATGAAAGCCACTAAACTCAAAAAATGTCAGGAATCAAAAGTAACTTCCCCATTACAACTCTAAATGTCAATGGAATTAATTCACCAATCAAAAGACACAGGTTACAAATATGGATTAGAAATCCTAACCCATCCATCTGCTGCCTTCAGGAAACACATCTCACCATAAAAGATAGGCACATTCTAAAAGTAAAAGGCTGGTCAAAAATTCTTCAAGCTAATGGAACATAGAAACAAACAGGGGTAGCAATTATGGTATCTGACAAAGTGGACTTCAAACCAGAGAAAATCATAAGAAATACTGTATTTTAGTCACAGGTACAATTCACCAGGAAGACTTACAATATTGAATATACATGCACCTAATATGGGTTCCTCCACATTCAATAACCAATGATGTATTGTCTAAAACAAGAAGTGTTTCCCCAAATGATAATAGTTGTTGATTTAATTATCCACTCTCAACATGGGATAGATTCCCAGGCCAAAAACTCAACAGAGACACATTGGAAGTAAATCAAATCCCTACTGGGATGGATCAAACAGATCTGTATCGAATCTTCTATCTAAGCACCAAGGAATACACATTTTTCTCAGCAGCCCATGTGATTTTCTCCAAAATAGATCGTATATTGGGCCACAGAAAAGAATCTCCAAATATAAGAAAGTTGAAACTATATCTCGTATCCTATTGACTACTATGATCTGAACCTTGACATCCACACCACAACAAACAGCAGAAAATACACTAACTCTTGGAAACTAAACACTATGATCCTGAATGAAAATTGGGTTCAGGAAGAAATAAAAAGGAAATTCAACATTTCTAGAAGTGAATGATAATGGAAATACATCAAATCGAAAATCTCTGGGACACAATGAAAGCCATTCTAAGAGGTACATTTATAGTTCTTGATGCCTACATAGAAAAAATAGAAATGTCACAAGTAAATAACTTACCAGTGCAGTTTAATCTTTAGAGACACAAGAGCAGTCTAATCTCAAATGCAGTAGAAGAGAAGAGATTAGCAAAATCAGAGGAGATATCTGAAATTGAGATAGGAAAACAATACAAAGAATGAACCAGACAAAAAGCTGGTTCTTTGAAAAAATCAATTAACCAAAATCTCTTAGCTAAATTAACCAAAATCAAGAGAGAGAAAACTCAAATTAACAAAATTAGAAATGAAAATGGGATTATCACAACAGATACCCAAGAAATTCAGGGAAATATAAGGTCATATATTAAAAACTTATATTCCATGAAATTTGATAACACAAAAGAAATGGATGAACTCCTGAATAAGCACAACTTACCCAAATTGAATCAGGAAGTTTTGAACAATTTAAATAGTCCTATAACAAATGAGGAAATTGATGAAATAATCTTGAATCTTTCCACCAAAAAGTATCCTATACTAGATGAATTCAATATAGAATTCTACCAGACATTTAAAGAACAACTAACACCACTACTCTTTAAACTATTTCATAAAACAGTAAAGGAAAGAATGTTCTTTCTATGAAGCTAATTCCATACTAATCCCAAAACCTAAAAAAGATATACTTTTAAATAAGAAAACTATAGGCCAATCTGTTTGATGAACACAGACACAAAAATTCTCAATAAAATCTTAGCT